>CM077017.1:97595984-98195984 GCA_039090855.1 Macrothele yani | reverse complement strand
ACCGTATGAGCATTACGGAGACGCCGTGGCCTATAAGAAATAAATCTGCCACCAAGAAAATTTTGACGGACGGAACGACGATTGTGTTTAGATGCTGAAAATTATCTCTGAGTCAGATTAAATCCGTGTTTCCAAATATGGAATGCACTCGGGCGAAGGCGGAGCGGTAGGTTCTGGCTTCGAGCAATAGACTTGTGCTTATATTTTCTGACATACTATGCCCAGAAAAAGAATATCCAAGCACTGGAGAAATATTGATGTATCATAGCAGCCGCAGTTCTGTCAATAAGGAAATCCTCCATTGTGATATGCTTCTTCCGGAATACCTGTGCTATTCTGGGAGCGCGAATGTTAGAAAAATAATTTGTCTCTTAGCCTGCATATTTGCCTAAAGGAAAAGAAGTTTCTGGAGTGAGCAAAATCCACAGTAGTGAGAGTATTGCAACCTGATTTCATAAGGAAATGAGTCACGTTTCCAGTCTAGGGAAAGCTGCCTTCGCCATTCACATTGAAGGTGGCAATTAGAAACATTATAAATGCGATGGTTTCAAGAAACGGTCCTAGAGTGAGAAAAGAAACTCAATTGGATATTATCCACATTCCTCAGGAACCACGTAAAATACCTATAGACCCTAACGATTTTACACAATCTGCTTCCAGGCAAGGTGATGGAATGTAAGTAATGCTGCTTTTAGCACCTAAAGGTTGCCCACAAGTGTCTTACCAGCAGATCTCTCGAATCATCTACGGCGGTAACAGCATGCACTCAGGGAAGTGAGAAATATTTTGATGCTCAAAGAGCTCGGGTGAAAGGAAGTAATACATTAATATGTGTATGACTTCTAAAAAAAGAACGGAAGCCACAACCAGGATTTTTTTATTCCTTATTTAGGGAGCCGGTAGTATAAGGGCCAATCATTCATCATTTTTTTTTCTTCGCTACTTGTCTGCTTGTTGCACAATTATGTGCAACAGCGGAAAAAATTTAGTCCTGTTTTGTTTATTTATTAGTATTATTTATATTTTGTCAGAACTAATGCGTAAGAAGAAAAAAATAATTTGAAAGACAAGACCAACAACACCTTGTTTGGCTAGGGGCAGAATATTCAGTACAAAAAAGATGTCTTTTATGCAACATTTTGCTCGGCTGTTAAAAGAGCCGTTTTTTTGTTTTGTTTTTAAATCAGGAAAAAACAACAACAACTTTTAATATAAAAGACAAGACCAACAACACCTTATTTGGTTAGGGGCAGAATATTCAGTACAAAAAAGATAAGTCTTTTATGCAACATTGTTTTTTTTTAGAAAAAAATAGGTCAGGTAATCCTGCGGGAACTGACTATTTTAGTTTGTCGGGTGGAGATACCGACGGATTCCCTAATGGGGATGGGTTTTTTTAGAAAAAAAGAATAGATCAGATAATCCTGCGGGACCTGACTATTTTAGATTGTCGGGTGGAGATACCGACGGATTCCCCACTGGGGATGGTTTTGCTGAAAAAAATAGATCAGATAATCCTGCGGGAACTGACTATTTGAAAAGACCTGACAGTGCTGCGGCATCAGGCTATTGCTGTGAGATTTTTCGTAAAAAGAATGTGAATCTGCGTCAGTTTACGGAACAAAAAACGGCCCTTTTTGGAGCCGACTGAAATTTTTTCAAAAAGGAATTGGCCATTTGTACACTGCAGAAGAAGGAAGCGCAGTTAGAAAATACTGGAACACAAATTCACACGAGTAAAGCTCAGCTTTACGACCAAAAAATTGAAACACAAAAAAGTTTCAATAAAAGTGAGGAAAAATGTCAAAAAAAAAGAAATGTTCGTAAGGAACAACCTCACGCACTGCAAGAAAGCAGTGACAGCTTCAAAATACAGGAAGCAAAAAAAGACAAAGAATTATTAAAAACAGACTCAAATAAATATCTCCGTAATATTTGTTTATTACACAGAGAGAAAAAAAAAGGTTGCAATTAAATGCAACTTACCGAATTCTGTGTTAGAGCAAAGGATACAAAAACAATTTCCTTGATAAAATGAATGCAGATGTGGAAAAATATTTAGGTAAAAAAAAACTGCAAGAGAGAGAAAACTAATAAAACTATAGAGAAAGGGAAAGTAAATTACTCCACTGGAAGACTTAGCAAAGAATTAAAGAAAGCGAAAAAAGTTTCTCCGAGTTACACGAACAACATTGCAGTTAAAAAAGTTGTAAATAACAACGATGAAGAAATGCTTCGGTTAAATGCTGTTACTAATGCCCAAGATAGTATTACTGTTAGCAGCACAGCTGTAGAGAAAGACAGCTTAAATAAAAAAGCAAAGGCCCTGTTAGAGGAACCTTTCCCATTTTCTCCGCGGAAGAAAAACACCCTCTTAGTGGAACCTTTCCCTTTTTCTCTGCGGAAGAAAAACACCCTCTTAGTGGAACCTTTCCCTTTTTCTCTGCGGAAGAAAAACACCTACTTAGTGGAACCTTTCCCTTTTTCTCTGAGGAAGAAAAACACCCTCTTAGTGGAACCTTTCCCTTTTTCTCTGAGGAAGAAAATCACCCACCTATGGGAACCTTTGCCTTTTTCTCTGAGGAACAAAATAAAACCCAGCCCTTTTAAGGGCATTTCTGTTTCTGAGAATGAAAATAACTGCAAAAGAGAGGAAACCAATAAAACTATAAAGAAAAGAAATATAAATTACTTCACTAGAAGACTTAGCAAATAATTAAAGGAAGCGGAAAAAAAAGTCTCTTCGAGTTACACGTACAACACTGCAGGTAAAAAAGTTGTAAGTAACAACAAGGAAGAAATGCTTCGGTTAAATGCTGTTACTAATGCCCAAGATAGTATTATTGTTAGCAGCATAACCGTACAGAAAGACGTCTTAAAAACAAACAAGGAAGAGAACAGGGGAATGATGCCTTTTGAGTGCACCACCTCCTTACCCTTGCCCATTTTCTCTAAGGAAGGGGGAAAAAACGGCCCATTTAGGAGCCTTTCTTTTTCTGAGGATGAAGGTTTAAAAACGGAAACAAATGGCCTTAACATTCTAATTTGGAATGCGTAGGGTATCAAAAGACAACACAGATAATTTTTAGCACACTTAAAGTATAAAAAAATTGACGTTGCATTAAATTAATGAATCATGGCCAATCGATAAAATTAAATTCAAAATACCCAATTACAAGGTTTATAGGAAAGACAAAACCACCAAAAGCGGCGGAATTTTGATTGCGGTTATTGATAGATTAGAGCAAAGTGAAACACCTTGAAACACTGAAGATGGTCAAGAAGCACACTCAGTTATAATTAAAACCAAAAATAACCCGATCAAGTTTACAGCCTATTATAATCATCCGTCACATACGGTTACCAGTGAAGCTATGGACAAGCTTTTTGAAGAAGACATCCACCATAGTAGCTGGGGATTTTAATAGCAAATACCGCTATTGGTACTGTCCTAGAGCTAATAAAAGTTAGAACATTATTTTCAGATATCTCTTAAATAAAAATATTGATCTGGGGGCACCTTCCGAGCCCACCAGAACAGCGTTAAGAGGAACTAGTAATGTGCTAGATTTTGCGCTATTCAAAAATAATAGATATTATTATGAAATCTATACTGCAGCAGCGCTCTCATCTGATCATAACCCCGTTCATCTGCAGCTTTTTACTGACAAAACTGTAATGGTAACACCCAAAATGGTCACGAACCTAAAGCAATTCAAAGAAAAAATTGAATTAGTATCACCTCCAGAAATCGGAGATTGCAATAGCAAAGAAGAAATTGACAATGCTATTGAAACCTTTAACCTTG
The DNA here is from genome assembly GCA_039090855.1 of Macrothele yani. Taxonomy (NCBI): domain Eukaryota; kingdom Metazoa; phylum Arthropoda; class Arachnida; order Araneae; family Macrothelidae; genus Macrothele; species Macrothele yani. The sequence goes on along the minus strand of CM077017.1, from coordinate 98,192,176 downwards.
CCATTAAAAAGGTTATTCGAGGCCAGCCAAACTCCTGCCAAAGAAAAAAGAAACCCGTATTTCTTACCCAAAGAAATATTGGATCTTATTAAGGAGAAAAATAGGTACCGCAGTAAATGGCAAAGTACCAGAAATAAAATATTTTATGACCTTTATTGCACCCTTAACTGGCAAATCAAATAAGGTATCAGAAAGTTTGAAAACGGTTCATGGGTTCAATTATTAGAGGAAGCACATATTGACTACTCTGAAGATTCGAATAAAAAAAAATAAAATGACCCTGTGGAACCTTACTTCAAGTTTGCAAAATAAAAATATCAGATTACTCCCACCTCTCCAGAAAGCAGATGGGACGGTAGTTAGAACCGATGAAGAAAAAGCGGAAATCTTTGCAAACTCACTCGAAAAGCAATTTAAAATAAAGGATATCCCTGACACTGATGTAGCCATTAAAATGCAAAATGCCCTGGATACTTATTTTAAACATGCGGAGGATGCAGAAAATTCTAGAGTCATCACCCAAAGTGCACAACTCTATGAAGAATTTACTAGCAAAAAAAAATCTGTATTAACATCCCCAATTAAAAGTAAACAGAATGGCTGCTTTAAAAAAAATAGAATCACGAGGCATAGAAAACAGCAGCCAAAAGTTGTAAATGCTGCGGCCTCTCTTACGTCCGGTAGACAAGTTAAAGGTGCTGCGACCTCTCACGGGTTCGGAACGCCTGAAACTGGAAAGATAAGAAATAAAAAAAGACCTTTTAAGGGCCTAAAAAAATTTTGTTCCTCCTGACTTTGAAAAACCACTACCCATCAGTGAAAGAGAAGTTAGGTTTCACATTAATAATCTTAAAAATAAAAAGGCACCGGGCAAAGATGGCATAAATAATAAAATTCTGAAAACATTACCGGAAGAATATGTGCAAACCCTTACTAAAATGTAAAATTGTGCCATAAATTTAAATTATTTCCCGGATGATTGGAAGACAGCAGAGGTAATATCATGACCCAAGACAGGTAAAAACCTGGCAATTCCTGAAAATCACAAACCGATTTTGTTGCTCCCAACCATGGGAAAAATCTTTGAAAAAATTATACTTGTTAGGATGCAACAGTTCTGTGAAGAATACCCAATTATTCCATTTATTCAAGGATGTTTTCGTGACAAACACCCCACGGTGCACCAGCTCTCGAGAGTTACTGAAAAATGTGCAGAAGGAATAATGAATAAAAAGCCCACAGCGGCTATTTTCCTGGATGTAGCTAAAGCTTTTGATAAATGTCCACACGAGGCAATTATCTACAAACTAATAGCACATGACTTCCCACCGTGTATTATTCATATAATCAAATCTTATCTTGAAAACAGAACATTTTGTGCAAAAATTAATGGGAAGAAATCTTCAAAAAAAATAATTGAAGCCGGTGTTCCACAAGGCAGTGTACTTGCTCCTACGCTATACTCTATTTTTACTTCAGATTTTCCAAATTTTTACAACAGGAATCTGACTAAAGCACTTTATGCTGACGACACTGCACTGGCCTATACTTCCATGAATAAAAATCAAGCAACATTTATGTTGCAATAATATGTGGAAAAACTGGAGAATTACTTCCTAGACTGGAAAATTAAAATTAATTCTGACAAGACAGAAGCAATTCTGTTCTCCCGTAAAACATACAATTACAATCCTGACTTTGAAATTGAATAGTATGGTAAAACAATACCTTGGGTAAAGGATGTCAAATATTTATTCCTCATTATGGATCATAATTTGAATTGGAACAAGCATATTAAGGAAACCCTGGCTAAAGCTCTTAAATTAAGAGGATGTCTCCAACCCATAATTAAAAATAAAAGGCTTAGCAGAAAAAAAAACCTTGTTATGGAAAGCATGTTTCAGCCCGGTGATTACCTATGGCTGTCCTATCTGGGGTAACTGCAGAAAGCAGCAAAAAAATAATATTACCTCGTTTCAAAATAAAACTCTTCGTATGATGGTAGGACTAGATGGAAAAACATCCAATAATGCTATCCGTAGTATGCTAAATATCAACTCTATACATTATACTATGTATGATCTAGCGCAAAGGTATTGCGAGAAAGCCAAGAAACATCCCAATCCTCTTGTCAGGGAGGCCCTTAATTATGTTGTTAATAATACTGACAAATTTAAAAGACCGAAGGCTATTTTAAATAAAATTCCTGAAAAGAATCCAGTTCACAATTATACTTCCAAAAAATAAAAAATAACTGGGACTAAATTGATGTTATTCCTCACACGTGGGAGGAAAGCAAAAATTGAATATCAGTTTTTGGGGAAAAAAAGAAAAAAAAAAAAAAAAAAAGGGGCCCTTTTTAGGAGCCGAGCAAAATGTTGCATAAAATATTTTTCTTTTTTGTACTGAATATTCTGCCCCTAACCAAACAAGGTGTGGTTGGTCTTGTCTTTTAGATTAAAATTTGTCGTTATTTTTTTCTAATTAAAAACAAACAAAAAAACCGGCTCTTTTTAAGAGCCGAGAATACACCCCACTCCTATTGTATTCTTCCGCGCATTTACTACAAACTCCTCCATTTCGACGCATGGAAGTTTCATGTCGGCGACTTTAGCATAGCTTAACCCTCCCGCACTACATACTGAGCACCATCTTACTCTCAGGTAAAAATTTCGGTAAACTTATTTCACGTTCTCTTAAATTACTGTTTTTCTGCACCTTTTCCTATTATTTTGCTTACTGAGAAAATCGTACTTCGCACATACCCCACACAATGATATTTTTCTGAGGAAATAATTTAGGGCACTAAAATACACATTTGTTTGAATTTCTGTTTTACTGCTAGAAATAAACTTTTGATTCCACCAATTGCCAGAAACCTCCATGAAACTTCTCTATACGTGGAAAGAAATCCTAAATCAATAAAATTCTTTCTTTAACAAGGACCAAAATTTGCTATTAGGTACTAAAAAGTACCGTTGTTCCATCTTGTGCCGCCACCCACGTGCGCATTAATTTAAATAATATTAAAGAAACTTTTCCGCATTAATTCAGCCTGGTGTAGAGTGCCAAGAAGGAGGAATTTCGGAAAATATGTACTTTAACGTCCTAAATTATTTAGTCGGAAAAAGTTCACTGTGTGGGGAAAGTGCGACGTACATTTTTTTAATCATGCGAAATCATGGGGAAAGTTGCAGAAATATACGTAGTAATTTAAAAGCATGTAAAATAATATTACCGAAGTATGTACCTGTGAGTAGGACGCTGTGCAGCAGTTGGTGCGAGATGCCTAAGCGATGTTAACGGCAACGGCTTGAAGTTTCCGTGCCTCGAAAGGGAGCAGGAGTTCGTGGAGAATGTGCTGAAGAATAAAATAAGAGCGAGGTGTATTGTTCAGAAGAGTGTGATGTGTGCTTTAGTCCGGCGCAAGTGATAGTAATTCAAAACTGTTTTCTTAATTTTTGAGAAAGAAATGCGTGGAATGTCATTATTAGTTTCACAATGTCTCCGAATTGAATGAAATGAAGGTGTGTAAATGTTGTCATGTACGACAGAAGTGTTGAATAAGAACTTTTAGTTCCGGTTGAACTCCAAGTTTAAGTTGTGGTTTCGAAGATGTACAGTGGTAGTTGATTTCTTCAAGCACTTAAGTGTAATTGTGCTCTTATTCCGAACAGCGTAGCTAATAATTTTTGCACCCTGAAACAGACAGTTTTGAAAATAAAGGAGTTTCTTCAATTTAAAAATTGTAGTATGTCAGGGAGGTCAAGAACTTCTTATTGTATCATGCCGGATAATGAAATTTTAAGCCCTGACGAAATCTGAAATCAAGTATGGAGAATTACGACTTTCTAAGAAGCCACTCACACTGTTAGAAAAGCTTTTAACACCACTTACAATGCTGCGTAGAGCGGACCTCTTTCGTTCAGCGTATTCCTACAAGACGCTTATATGACTACGTACTGCGAAACCGCTTCCTTTTCTATTCTCCCTCCCGTTACTTGCCCTTCTGAAAGAAGCTTTCATTCACCGGACTCCACCTTCACCCAGTCGTCCTACGCCTACCACACGTATACTCCCAAACCATCGTACTCCCAGGCAAATACTTCCGAAATTTATTTCCTTTTATCTGAAAATACTATATTTTTGCAGTTTTCCCCATTATTCTGCATGCATTAAAAAATGGAAGTCGCACTTTTCCCTCACAGTTACATTTTTCCGACGAAATAATATAGGACGCTCTACCACTTGCATTACCAGCACAGTTTTATTCTTCTAAATGAAATTTACGAAACATAAAAAAAATGTCCACTATCAAATTAAAAGGCAGAATGTGAATTTTTCCCGAGCGAAAGGTGGAATTCAGCGCATGAAACAAGTGAAGTTTCAAAACGAATGTTTCCCTTACATGCGAATGCCTAATTTTCTTGTTTACATTAATAGAAAAATATATCCCCAATTCATATTTCTACGTATTTCATTTTGGCAGTTGAAAATATGCAGAGTGTTCCCAAATTCGTGCGAAAACCAAAGAGGGGTGATAGTACACGTATAGACGAATAACCTTTGCAATGAAACGAATGGTGGCATCCCCTCGCGGACCTAGTACCCGTAAAAAGGCGAGTTTCATATACAAGTTCATCCTCCAAAATTGAGAAACACACAACTTACCTAAATTATACACCTGCGTTAGTGAATGAAGAGGTAGAGAGGACTCAAAGGAGTGGCTCGGAGTAGCGCACGAGTATGTTGTTATCAGCTCGCACCGACGGATAAAGGGCTGTCGCACTCTCTCGTAGACTCGCGGTGTGATGTTGATCAGGTCCGCAGCGACAACGAATTTCGCGACAAGATCTGCCGGTGAATCCAATGGCGTCTCTTTCACTAGTGTGTTCAAGGGTCTCTAGAAGAAGAATTCCAGTGAATTCAGTTCCGGAGACAGTGGAGGCCAAACTACCGGCCCTCCCCGTCCAATCCACTTGCTAGCATCCGTCGTATTCAGGAATTCCAGGACCGCTGTGGAAAAATGCACAGGGCCCCATCACGCATGAACCACATGTTTCTCCGAGCATTGTGCGGAACGCTCTACAACAAACCGAGAAGAACTTACAACAAGAACACAAGGTGCATGGCGCTGGTTGTGGGAAGATGAACGGTCCCACAAGCCGATCACTAAGGATCTATGCCCAGATGTTGATGGCAAACCTTTGCTGGTGGTGATGGCGTGCAGATTATTTTTAGCCCAAATATTCTGCTTGAGACTGTTGAAAATGCCATCCCGCTTAATCATCGCCTCATCACTGAATAACACTAAGGCGGGAAAGTATGAATTAGCAGTGTTCATCGGGAGCGGCCACCTGACAAACTGTACCCGCCGGGGATAGTCCCAACGCAAGTGTTTAATCCATAATATAGGTAAATTTTGTTTTCTTCCACTGTTGAACGACATGGAACTTAACGTTTTCGTGCTTAACGTGGACATGGAACTTAACGTTTTTCGGGTAGTAGGAACGAAGTGCCACATTACGATCCATTGCAAAAGTTATTCTTCTTTATGTGTACTATCAACCCTCTTTTTTGTCGCATGAGGCTGGGAACACCCAGTATAACTGATTTCACACAGTTCCTTCGAATATGCGATTGTGCTAAGGACCTCGGTCAACTGTGAATTACATACCATGTTTGAGACTGTACTATCTCATCTTCTAGGATGCATTGAGCCCAGGAATTTCCTGTTATAGCATCAGGTGAACAGAACTTCCAAAGAGCAAGTATTTCTGTCTAAATTCAATTCATTTGTAAGAGAAAATGGAGAAACCCATGACAAAAACAGGATATTTATAACAATAAAAACTGATGTGAAATAACTTCTGTAGTTTTTTAAAATGTAACTTACACTGTATAAAGAACCAACGTATTAAGGAATCTGAATTATTTTAATTCTGAGAATAAGAAATTACTAATCATTCTGAGTTAATACCGTGTTTTTCCCAAACTAAATTAAAGAGTGGTGACTTTTATCATAGCCGTAAAATATTGCCAAGAAAATCACCCTCAAGTTACGGTTATAATGAGTACAGCTTATAAATACTTTCGACATGAATAAAATACTTTAAGGCTCATTCATATTCAATTCAATTTCCTTCAAAACCTAAGACAAAAATCAATCGCTTTTCTACAGTTGAAAAAAGGATCTAGAAACAGAACAAGCTACTTTCTCTCAATAAAGCAGGTAATACATATAGTTTAAACAGAAGATATTGCATTGATGTCATTTCGCAATTACCATTCAACAACATTCCAAACAAAATTTTGCAGATAATGAAAGTAGAACGTAAAACGGATTCTCTTGCCAAAATATAGATGTAACAATTCAAATCTGGGCATCACTGATTGATCATAAGGAAAAGAAAATTCGTACACTTTCTCTTCCCGAGAAAAATAGATTGTGAAAATTTCCTGCAGTTCTGCTGATAGATAATCAGGTAATTCTCTTTCTAAAGCTTTATGTAAACTTTTTTCAGTTTTTACTTAATCGTCAGTTTGAATTGTATTTAATTACAGAAGTATGGTGATAATAAAATACAAATTTAAAGTTTGCAGAAACTTATTGAGAAAATATTTTTCATCTAAGATCATCATCATCATCATTGTAAACGCTTATCAATCCACCGCTGGACGAAGGTCTCCTAAGTTTCCTCCACAACGGTCTGCCATGTGCCAGTCTCCTCCATGTCACTCCTGCATACTTTCGAATTTCATCCACCCAACTCCACGTGGTCTTATTCTGTGTCTTTTCCTGTCCCTTGGAATCCAATCTAAAATTTCGGCTGACCATCGATTGCCTGTCCTTCTGGCAGTATGTCCAGCCCATTGTCATTTCAGGGATTTAACTCTGAGCATGATTTCTTCCACTCTTGTCACTTTTCGGATCCACGAGTTCTTCTTCTTATCTCTACTGGTTCCACCAAGCATACACCTCTCCATGCTACTTTGAGTTGTCTGCAGCCTTTGTATGTCTCTTTTAGTTAAGGTCCACGTCTCTGCACCATATGTAAGCACTGGAAGGATGTACTGATCAAACACTTTTCTTTTAAGATATAATGGCATATTGCTCTTGAAAATTTTGCTTTTTCTTCCAAAAGCTCTCCAGGCAAGTTTTGTTCTCCGATTAATTTCTTCATCAATGTGACCCTCACTTGATATCTGCTGTCCACGATAAACGTACGTGTCTGGTATCTCCAGCTTTTCTCCATCAATCGATAAATCTTCATTTCTTGAAAAAGCATTGAACATCACTTTTGTCTTCTGAAAGTTCATTTTTAATCCCACTTCTTTACTCTTGTCAGCAAGTTCCCGGATCATACTCTGCAGCTCTGATGGGGTAGTTGCAAAAATGACTACGTCATCAGCAAAACGAAGGTGAGTTAGATAATCTCCATTAAACTTTATCGCCTTGTTTTCCCAGCTCAGCGACTGAAAGACACCCTCCAATGCAGCATTAAAGAGCTTCGGTGATATGGTATCACTTTGACTCACTCCCTTTCCAACTTTTATGTGTGCTGTATTCTCAAACAGTCGAATCTTTGCACTTGCATTTTCATAGATGTTAATAATATTATTAATGTATGCATCTTCAATACCGCAGGATTTCAGAGCCATTGTAACTGCTGATGGTTTCACCGAATTAAAGGCTTTTTCATAATCGACAAAAGCCATGCACAATGGAAGTTCATATTCCCTCGCTCTTTCAATTAGTTCTCTCAGTACGTGGAATGATCTATTGTGGTGTAGCCACTCCTCAATCCAGCTTGTTCTCTCGGTTCAGCCATGTCCAGTGTTACCTTCAGGCTGTGTGAAAGAACTTTAGTCAAGATTTTATAAACCACTGATAGGAGGCTGATAGGTCTGTAGTTCATGAGATCCTCAATGTCACCTTTTTATGTAGCAAGATCCTTGTAGCGTTGTTCCAATCCTCAGGAATCTTCCCTTCATTAAGGCATCGTATAAAAATTTGGGCGAGTACTGTTTCGATTTCTCCACTTGCTTCTTATATGATGTCTACAGTAATTCCATCTTCTCCTGCAGCTTTCCCCTGCTTCATGTTCTTGATTTCATGTGCAACTTCTGCTGGAAGAACTGGAAGAACTCTGGTACTGGTACCCTTCATGATGTCTGGAGTACATTTATCATCCCTTTCATATAATTTGGAGTAGAAATCTTTCACTCTTGTCAAAATTTCGCCTCTATTTCTTGTTACAGAACCATCTTCTTTTCTCAGTGCCATAATCTGTTTTCTTCCCTTACTGAGATGTCCCTTTGCTATCTTTAGGCTTTGGTTGTTTTCAATTGCTGTCCTCACTAGTTCACAGTTGAATTTCCTTACGTCTTCAGTGATACTTTATCGTACTGTCTTGCATAGCTCTATTTATTCCACTTTGGAAGTCGCATCTTCTTTAGTTGGCCTCATCTCTCTTCTTTTTTGTCTCAACATTTTGGTTTTTTTGATAACTTGTTCACATACAACTTGTTCTTAGACGCAGCTAATTTTGTTGCTGTTTCGATAAGAGCTTTGGTTACTTTTCTGTTAACTTCACAAATATCCACTTCATCCGATGTTAGGCCTTCTGAAGCAGAGAATCTGTTCTTCGGTTCCAAGTTGAAGGTATTATGGTGTTTTTTAAGATTGGTTATGTCAATACATTTTGTTTGTCTTATGAGCTAGCCACGCTCAAGTTTAGTGTTGAGGTGCATCTTACATCTCACCAATCTATGGCCAATACCTGTGTTGAACTTATTTAGCACACTGCAGTCTTCTATGAAAAAATTTTTGTTACACATAATAAAATAAATTTCACTTGTCGTTGCATTTGAATGTCTTAATGTCCACTTCCTGTGTGGCTTTTTCTTGAAAAAGGAGTTCAAAATGAAAAACCCTTCTGCCTCTGCAAACTCAACGAGAGTATATCCACGCTGGTTTCTGTTGCCGTGACCGAATTTACCTACTGAAGTTTCATTCTGTTGCCGTTGCCCTATTTTTGCATAGAAATCTCCCATAATTATCTTCAAATGTTGCTTACCATTATTATTTAGATGACGAATTTCCTCATAAAATACTTCAATTTCTTCTTCAGGACGACTTGTGGTGGGTGCATAAGTTTGAATTATCTGAGCCTGGTATCTTCTCGAGAGTTGGATAACGAGTCGTGCAACTCTGTTAGAGGAAATTTCAACTTCTACAACTTTATTCTTCAGTTTCTTCTTTATTATAAATCCAACTCCACTAGTTCTGCCAGTATCTGTCCCATGATAGTAGAAGAGATGTCCACTTTTCAGTTCAATGAGATCTTCTCCTTTTCTCCTAACCTTACTTAGCTCGATGATGTCCAACTTGATCCTTTGTAGTTCCTCTTCCAATTCAAGAAGCCTTGAATCAGAAGATAGGGAGCGTCCATTATACGTAGCCATGGTCAGCATCAGATGGCAGCCTAGTCCGGTTCTCGGGGGATTCTTAGCAACCTCTGCCTTTATGTCGCACTGGCCGCTGCCTTGGCCAGGTACAGTCCAGCTGCCGGAGACTGAGGGCCAAGATTTAAGTTGTGGAGTCATTTTGGAGGGGTTTGGTCATAACTCACCACGCTGGCCAAGCTGGTTGGTGAGTGTGGGATAGCATTTCCTCTAATCCCGATGCTATAGTTATACTGCTATTTTCGGTCGTCAGAACCGCTTTAGTGGGAACAGGATGTACCACGAGAAGGCGGGGTTGACATTTTCAATTAGAGGCTGTGATGTTACACATCACATGACCTTACATCCCCATCTAAGATATGTCTACCAAATTTTAGCAAAGCTATGTCGGTTTCAATTTAAAATGCTGTCTTTACTCACAGGAAATGCGAAACCTCAGCTGTGGGGTGCTAGAACTTTCCGATAATATTTCTGTACCCCTATAGAATTGTTTGTCAGGTTGTAATATCAATAACAATGTACCAAATAAAAATATCCCAACACATAAAGTACTAACCCTGTCACTTTTTCCAGTAGCTGTGGTAGCTCATATTTGGAGTGTGTGATGGTGGTATAATTTACATAAACAAAGAATGCAACGAATTTGGAGAAAGTATTTCTAGCAAATATTCGTTATGTTGTTCTAAAGAGACAAAATGGAAATTTAAGGATTTTAAAAATGTCATGAAAATTATACATTTCTTGAACACATTATCTGAATATTCACAGTGTCATTTCCAGCGATCTTTAATTTTACAAATCACCATCTGCTTTAGCATTCATGCTAGACCTCAAATGGCGATTTAAGGTTTTCACAAATATTTTCAAATTCAACTAGTTTTAACCAAACGTAAATCAGAATTTTTTTTATAATTACTTGACAGTGTTGATAAATTGTACGTTAATGTGGTTCAACAAAATTCTCCGCAAATCTATCAATCAGAATTTGCATTCACGGCAGAAAATCATAAACTAGGGTAAATGTAGATCACTAACTGTGAACATTTTAAAATTCAACGATTTTTGAATAATTTGGTGAACATACACATATACACTGGCGGAAACTGAAAAAATAACACCAAGAAGGAATTGGCGGACGATCATGAAATTTACATATGTTAATGGGGTCGAGTTTACGCAGGTGTGATGTTAATTTCGGGACCGACCGAGGAGCGCTTACGCCACAGCACGGCATAATATGCAAATTATCGTCGGTGGTATTTAAGGAGTACGGCAAAGTGAATGTAATCAGTCGTCGGCGTACGGACACGTGCGAAGACCCGGAAGAAGCTGAAATGCCTGGACATGGAAGACGTGTACGATTTCAGCAGTTATCGGACTTTGAGCGAGGTCGTCTGGTCGGACTCCGCGAGGTCGGGTGGTTCTCTCGTCATATTGCGGAGCGAATCGGATGGGAAGTATCGGTGGTGGTACGATGGTGGCGTAGGTGGTCCGAGGAACATTCCCACACGAGAAGACGTGGAACAGGGAGTCACAGACGGACTGATGAGCGGACAGACCGACGCATAAGAAGAGCGGCGTTGTCAAGCAGAATATCCACTGCGACGCAAATCCCAGCAGACGTTGCACTTGAGGTGACTGTGCGAACATTCCGCAACCGTCTACTGGATGCAGGACTACGTGCACGTGTGCCACTGGCATGTGTACCTCTGACTCCAGCACACCGTCAGGAACGGCTGCAGTGGTGTCGCCAACGTCTGCACTGGAGAACGCAATGGCGATCTGTCGTGTTAAGCGATGAAGCAGATTCTGCTTTGGAGCCTCCTATGGCCATATGCGTGTTCGCAGACGCACCAGGGAGCGTATCCACCCTTCTTGCATCCACCAGCGACACACATGGTCTACAGCAGTCTCCTGCTGTCGGGAGCGATCAGCTATCACTCACGTACACAACTAGTGCTTGCACCGGGTACGTTAAAGAGCACCTCCTACATCAACAACATAATTTAGCCCGTTGTTGTGCCATTTGTAAGGTCGGTCCATCGTGGTGTTTTCCAGCAAGATAACGCACGCCCACACACGGCACGTGCAACGCAACATGCACTTCAGGGTGTGAGACAACTTCCATGGCCTTCACGTTCACCAGGTTTGTCTCCCATTGAGCACGCGTGGGATTTTATGGGACAACGACTTGTCCGGTCTCCACGGCCAGCCACGATCATCCCTGATTTACGCGTCCAGGTTGAGGATGCTTGGAACTCAATACCCCAAACGTACATCTAACGTCTGTACGACAGACCCCATGCCAGAATTGCACAGTGTGAAGCAGTTCATGGCGGTTCAACCTCGTATTAACCATGTTACATGGAAATGTTTTTTTAGTTTACCAGCAAATACAGCTGAATTTTGCCATAATGTTTTGATCACGTTATTCTCTGTATTCCGTGATTGTGCTGTATAAATTTTGTTGGCATCAGACGTATCCTTCTTGGTGTTCTTTCTTCGCTTTCCGCCAGTGTAAATTCCATACACTGTTTGCCTACAATAATATAAAATTTAGGACATCGGGCTGCTTGATAAAACTTTTAGCAAAATTGAAAGATTTGCGCATATAAATTTTCAATGAACAACAACTTCTGTTTATGTAAAACCGATCTATTGTAGCTTTGAAATGTATACACTAATTCACCATTTGTTTTATAACATGCGCAGACTGTGACTGGACTACACGCGATGCGTCGTATGAAAATCACATATGACGACGTCACCAACAATATGACTTCATAAGAGGAGTAAGTTGATCTCGGTTTTCACTTAGCTGGGACATGATCGCAGGTAGAACAGATGTTGTATTCTAATTGTCGACTATGTCAGATCTTAGTGACCCCCAAAAAATCATGATGTTCGGTATGCAATTTGCCTGAACTTCATCAACTAGAACGGCAGAATTAGCAGTTGTCACGTGAAGAACTGGATTTAAAATTATGACTACCTGGGGAAAAGGACACAAAGTTATCTCCAAATGTGCGAATTGTAGAAGTCATAGGAAGATATGTGTTAAAGATATGCGAACTTTGGCGCAGACTGTAAAACGATAGCACAAGATCAGACCACCACAGACAGCTAGCAGCGGAGTTGAACACCAGTCGGAATGATTCCATTTCCGACTTGGCCGTTCGTGAGGAACTCCATCATACCGGTGTTTATGGTGGTGCTGCAGATCATAAAACTCTGATAATTATCAACAAAACGAGTAAGGTAATGCAAAACACAAACAAATTGCAATGCTAAAGACTGGCAACGTTTCATCTGGTCTAATCAATCCTTCTTCACATTGTTTCCCACCACTGGTAGAAGATACGAATTACAAAAACTTGTATAAGCTTACCGCTCCCATGCCCACCAACACACCGACTGCTTGGTACCGGTTTTTAAGCATCGAGGTGATCCTGTGCTGGGTCATATCATAGCATTTTTAAGGCCATTGTTTATTCTTCAGATTCGCGTCACGCCTGCAACGTACGAATCCATTCTTGGCTACCACCTGCATTCAATGTAGCAAGAAATGTTCGCTAATGATCCTCCCCCGTTTCAAGCAGTTAATGCACCCTGGCATTGTGCGACACCTGTCACGTTGTGATTTGTAATGTACCACATAAGGTACAAAAGTTACTCTGGCAACCTCACTATGTAGAACTGAATATTACTGAACATCTGCTGGAGTATCTGCATCGAAAAGTCAGATCACACACTCACACCAACAGCGTAGACATATTAGGATATGTTTCACAGGAACAATGATCACAAATTCCATAACCGTATGCGCATGACTAACATAAGTTTATTTGACGATGAACTGCTTCTATTAACGAAGCTCCAGATCGTCCTAAAATTTATTAAAAAGAAGTTCTACACAAACCGTAAGCCTTTCCATTATTTTAATATACCCTTGTTTATCAACATTTCTGTACCAGTTGGAATTAACAGAAAGAGAGACTCGGGATGTATTCTGAAAAACCTTTAGGTTGAAGCTGGAAACGTCATACTGCAGTTAGAATTATAAGATATTGAATCATCCTGCAGATTAAAACTCAAAGATTCACTGCCATGTGTTATACCTGACCAACTCACACTATGAATTTCATTAGTTTTTAATTTTACACCATTTTCTGAGAACTATGATGAAGATTATTTACATACCATTTTTTGTTTCAAATTAATGCATTTTAGTGCTAACTTTAAAGGTGAAAAACAACATATTATTAAAACAAAACAAGCCAGATACTGATGTATTACAAAAAAAAAGAAAGGCATACCTTCCTAAGGTTTCCCATAGCCACCAAACTAATATTAAAAGCTAAATTCATTCTCTATATTTTAAAGATGTCATGTAGCACAAGAATACTATACTGAACGTTCATTTTTACTGATATGGAATTGCGGCATAAATGCGATATTTCTAAAAATGATATAGTAATGGAAGTAAAGCTATTGAAACTTTCGACAGCTGGTCAAATGACTCCAGATTTACATTTCTGCTGCTACTAGTTCCTTGTCCAAGTTTCCTGTTTACAAACTACATAAGAGAAAATATTTCCTGGTGCAATCAGTTATATTAATGTACTTATGTTTATTCGAAGTTAGTATAAAAAACTAAATTGTGTAATGTTATTGAAACTTTAAGTTTATGAATAAACTACAGTTTAAACTAGGGGTTGGAAGCATTTCAGAGAAGAGCCTTTTTTTACCTTCCTATTATTTTACACGCAAAGTCCAGGGTTAGCTTTTTTTTTTTTAGGTGCGCTATACTTTGAAAATTTACATTGAACGCGCTTAGTCTTTATTTTCCACTCTCTGTTTTGAAGTAACGTTCGTTGATAATTTCCAGAGTATAGTTAATATTTTTAGGCTCACAATCAACTAAATATTTTCAGTAATATCTAATTTACTTATTTGATTTTCACCATTTAGTAAAATACAGTAGAAAGATATAATAATACAAATTGTCTCATCACGGTTTGTGTCTATATAATAGTTACAATTCATTCACAGACCTCTAACATTGCTTCTACTTCTCATTGATGGCTCAATTTTAGCGATTAAATAATCGCTCATTACAAACACTGCACTGCAGGTCAAGGCCGTACAATTTAGTCTAAGTTAAAGATATACAAAATCATTTTTTTAAAACAATTTAGTGCAATAATTGTGAAAGATACGATTTCCATTAATTAACATTTTTTTTACAAAATACTGGAAATAATATCTGCAGAGAACATTCAATAACCCTGGAAGAACATTTTGCATCATGTAACTTCATCTTTCTCTTAAACGGAAATCAAACTAAATTCGTTTCAAATTTATTAGTCCAAAAACTATTTTTATTTGCAAATGAACTGCTGCTTTTACTTTCAAGAAAATAAAATATTGTTTCTCGCTCGAGGGATGAAAGCACAGGAGGGATCTCAAGAGAAGAAGTGTGTAAAGCTCTAAAATCTCTTCAGAATGGTAAGGCTCCAGGAGTTGATGGCATAACTGCAGAGATTTTGAAGTATGGTGGTGACTCTATAATTGACTGGTTAACTGAAATTTCCCAGTTGTGCTGGAAGTTAGGAATGGTCACTCGGGATTGGAAGGATGCTATCATTGTTCCCTTGTATAAGGGAAAAGGTGATCAGACTAAATGCAAGAACTATTTTGGTATAAGCCTACTGAGTGTGCCAGGGAAATTGTTTGGTAAGGTTGTTATTGAAAAGTACGGGGTCTTACATCAGAGAAAGTGTGGGATGTTCAGAGTGGTGTTATGCCTGGTAAAGGCTGCACTAACCAGATTTTTCCATTACGCATGATGATTGAAAAGTATCTGGCTGTTGGGAAGAAAGTGTTTACTGCCTTCATAGATTTATAGAAAGCTTATACGACCGAGTCAATAGGACACTTTTGTGGAAGGTATTGAATGAATATGGCGTTACTGGGAATCTACTTAATAGTGTAAAAGCCATGTATGACAGTAGTAGAGCTTGTGTACGAGTGAATGATGTTTTATCAAAATGGATTTCCATTGTTGCAGGAGTTAGACAAGGTTGTGTAATGTCACCATGGCTGTTTAATATACAGTATTTATGGACGCATGCATGCTTGAGGCCAAAATAGATAATAGCGGCTTATGTCTTGGTGATATCCGTGTGTGCAGATTGCTGTATGCTGATGAATCTGTCCTGTTGGCAGAGAGCAAAAGGGAGTTGCAGAGTATGTTGACTCGGATGCACGAAGTTTGCATGAAATTCAAACTGAGTGTAAATAAGGAAAAACCAAAGTTATGGTCTTTGAGAGAGGAACGGGCAGCACTGAATGTAATGTAAGTATAAATGGCACTGTGATTGACCAGGTGAGTGAGTTTGTGTATTTAGGAAGCCTGTTTGACAGAGAGAGCAAGTTGGATGGTGAAATCAGTAGGCAAGTGAATTCTTCTTTGAAAGTCATAGCTGCTCTGGCAGGATATCACAGGAATGATGGGTTCTCTAGAGAGTCCCGCATGGCTGTGTATGAAACAGTAATTGTTCCTACTCTGATGTATGGCAGTGAAACCTGGGTACTGCAGAAGAAACAAAGAAGTCGTTTGTGTGCTGGAGAAATGCGTTACTTACGTGGGGTTTGTGGCAAGACACGATCTGATTGTGTGAGGAATGAAGACGTATTGCAGTTGTGTGATGTGAAGCAAAATGTTGTTAGCAAGGTGGAGACTAATATGCTTCGGTGGTTTGGCCATGTTGAAAGAATGAGTGAGGAAATGCTTACTAAGAAAATATTTTCAGCCCAAGTGGCAGGAAGGAAAGGCAGAGGAAGGCCAAGGAAAACATGGGTGGATCAGATTCAGGAGTGTCTGCATGAGAAAAAGATTATGAGTACGAAGTATAAAAGATCTTGCGTACGGCGTGTAATGGATATCAGTGAAGCACGAGTTGTATGTGAAGATCGCTGTAAATGGCGAAGTTTGATACGTTAATAATAAATAAAAATATCTGGAAGTTTGTATTTCTTTTTGGAGCTAACCTCTGAATCTCAGAGAACAGCTTAGTGATATGTATGTATGCTCGCATATGGTCTATAACTGGAAATCTTACATTTCGAACAGCATTATCATTGAAGCTTTAATATTATTTGGTAACACCATCAGTCAGGAATTCTTAAAATGAGGACGATGAATATCAAGAAATATAATCCACAACTTTTTGAATGATTGCTTTCATAAAATTCAAGAAAATTCCTATGGTAATTTTGTCAAATACTTGTTACGGAGGGTGCGGTGATTAATCTGAAATGTTAAAAATAGTGTTGCAGAATACCATCTTTTATCGAATATCGAATCAGTTTTTAACAATTTCTTGGATATATCATCAAGATAATGATTACCATCATGAACTATTATCAGTTCATTGTTGGATGAATGCCTCGACAAGCATGTTCTCCTAAACCCAGAGTGGTCCGAGTCACTGAGGCATGCTATCGGATTTCATCCACGCATCTGCCACGGGTTTCACCTTCTGTTCTCCTGTCCCCATGAATCAAGTCTAGTAATGGAGTTTGCGAACGGTTGTCAGCTTCTCAGGCCAATACTATTTCCGTTAATATACCATTATCATGATGCTATCAAACTTTGTATGGTTCTGATTATCAGTTCGTCTTCCTGTCTTTAATGGATGTATGAAGTAGGCATCCCTTCATTATTATTTTAGTCGTTTGCAACCTATGGACCCATTCTTCTGTTAAGGTCCATGTCTCTTATGCATGTGTAAGGTCACGTTGGATACATAGATCAAACAGTTGTCGTTTTAGACGTAATAGAAAATACATTTTGAAAACTGTACAGCTTCATTCTAATGCTCTTCAACCAATATTTATTACCCTATTAATTTCTTCTTCGACATAGATCTTGCTTGATACTGTCCCACGCAAATGTAATAATTAGTTACTTCTGCAATGGTTCTAACAAGTGTAACAACTTAGTAAAATAATGCAATGCATTGATTATGATACGCCTTCCAACATACCAGAAATCATTACTCAAGTTATGCGGATAATGGTTGTGGAATTAATCTCACTCTTATGCCCTGACCTTTGACCCCATTTCGATGATATTATATATCATTGGTTCAGCATACCCTTGGAACAACATGCTAAAGTTTTGTGTCAATGAAGCATTTTAGTCAAGTTATGAGGATAATGCCTGAGGAATAAGTCTCGCACCTTTGACCCTATTTCGATCATATTCAACAAAACCGGTTCAGTACACTTCCAGAACAACATGATAACGTTTTGTCACTATCAAGCATTTTTACGTGAATTATAACGCATAAGGGCGATGGAATAGATCCCGTTCCAATGTCCTGACCTTTGACCCCACTTCGTCCGTTTTCAATAGGGTTGGTCTCCAGATTCTTTTCTAGAACATACTATAATTTCATCGAAATAGAACCATTTTTATGCGAGTTATCGTGCGGACAGGCAGATAGACAGAGAGACAGACAGAAGGACAAAAATGGAGCATATACGTTTCTTCAACCTACGGTTCGAAAGCGTAAAAAACATCGTTCTTGTAAAAAAAAAACTTACATAAGTTCTGTTTTGTGTAAATAAATTTGTAATCCCACTTCTTTATCCTTTTCAACAGGTTGCAGAATCGATCATATTCCGCAGATCTGTGGGAATACTGGCAAAATGATATTTAATCAGCTGAGCGATCGTAAATTAAATAAGATCCATTAATTTTTATTCCGTCATCTTCCTAAGTACGTGATTGGAATGTTTTATGCAGTGCTTGGAAAATATGAAACCTATCTGTCTCATTTCCTTTCCAAATTTTATGCCTGCTGTTCTGTGTAATATCTGATCATTTGGTGTTGCATTTTTTTATTGAGGGTTTAAAAATCAGCTTGAGTAACTCAATGGGCTATAAGCAGTCGCCCGTGCCTAGTTTATAGCCACTTGTTCCAGGGAAGGAAGAGAATCAGTGCCTTAAGACAAGTACAAAATCCATGCGTCACCGAGATTCGAACCCGGTGCCTTCACGGACGAATGGTCAGAAGCCCGCACTTAGACAACTGCTCCATCGGAGCGACAGCCTCATTTTCATAGTTGTAGTTGGTAACATAATATTAATATCTGCATAACCCATACCTCAGAGTTTCCATGACATTGTATCCGCTGATGGTTACGAAGAATTCAAATATTTCTCATACTCTATAAATGCATTGTAGGTATTCAAATTTATACTCATTCGCTCTTTCGAATTTCTACCTCAGTACATGTATATGATCTATGGTTCTGTTGTTATTATTCAGCTAGAGCAAATATTACAAAATATTAAAAAATAACTCAACTCGTATTTAAAGGTAAGGTCTTCTGTGAAAATTCTGAGATACCATTTGTTCTGAATTTCCTAACACTTCCTTGGTGACATTCATGGAATGGAAGTGTTTTATATTGCTTTGGTTGAAGAAAGCTCATACATTAAGCAAAATTATAAACTTTTTATATTAACAATTAATGAGAATTCACTTCCACAAGTCAGTAAAAAAGGAGACCTTAGTCAATAAAAAGGAGACCTTAGTCTATAAAAATAATTTATTTTCTAGATTTTCAACATTTGTCTTGGTTTAAGGAAGGTCTCAGAGCTGGCGAAACAGTCATACGAAATGTAGATCAAACACTAAAACTCAGGTATTAGGCATTATCTGAAAAGTTGCTGAAAACTGTACAGTCCAAAATAGTGATTTAGCCATTTAGCCGCGTTTCACCTGAAAAAATATACGGACATTAAATGAAAGTTAACGGATTGTACTAAATTTTATGATACTATCCCGTCAAAGGTAAGACACACCTGTAACACAGACTTTGTAATTTTGTTGCGTTTTAAACATAAAGGAAAATTCTTTTTTTTTTTTTTTTTGTTGCGGTCACTTTTATTTTCTAGAATGCCTAATACTCGTATAATCCCAAATCAAATTTCTCGATTTTTTCCCAAAATTGATGATCATGTATTCGAAGCATCGCGGGAACATCAGTATAAACAATGTGACAAAAAAAAGCGAGGTGTTGTGCTTGTAGTATAACCGTAAGTCTTATAGAGGACATAAAAAACCAGTTAATTTTACTGACTTTCTCCTAAAATTACGAAGTGAACTAATCAAAATATCTGTTGCGGCAAAGTGTCTGAAAAAATAATGTTGGGGTTCAGCGTCAGTTTATATGATAATAAATATCATGCAATATGGTCTGATGTATTTTATTGCGTTTGATAGCTGACATAGATCCTGAATAGCATCCCAATGTTTATGAGCGTCCGACAGTATCAGCACGCACGCATCCAAATGATATTCAACCTTGGTTGATACTCGAGCAAGAATGGCCGGAGTAATGTTTGGAATAGCTGCAGTGTTTCTTTCTTTCAGATGGACAAGTTTCAAAGTGTTTTCATTGCAAACTCGTGTTTTCACAACACCCCAAAGCAAGAAATCCAGTGGGATCTGGTTCGAGCTTTGTGGTGACCAAGGAATGGTTCCATTTCGTCCAGTCCTCCGTCCTGTAAAACGAACATTTAACACACCTGCAAAATCGTTGCAAGGTGTGGTGGTGCTTCATCCTGTTGATAGATGATGCGAACAGCTTTGTCCATGTCCTCGGTTTAAGGAAACAAAACAGCTCAAACATGTCTAGTACACGCTGCCATTGGCAGTATGTGCTGGAGGGAAAACTTTCCAAAACCCCTATCGTCTGTTAAACCGCACCAAATGTTGACCTTCGGAGAGTCGCTAATATACTCACGTATCGCGGTAAGTTTTCCCTTTCCATGTCCAGCAGCGGCGAAGAATCACACAACGGCTGACATGGAATGTCGGTTCGTTCGAGAAGAGGATACGATTTTACAATGCTGAATGATGGCCGTAATTCTTCAGCATCTTGACAGCGAATACGAGTCGTCTCTGCTTGTTTTTGGGCTAGATTGAATGAAGAAGTTGAATTTTGTCAGGGAACAGGTTTAACCTTTTCCTCTCGACGTTGTGCAAGGTCGATTTCGGGAGGTCCAATTGTCGACTTGCCGAACAATGAACTTTTGCGAATTCGAACGCAGGACCGCCGTACCGTTTCCACATGATCATTCATTGCCCCTGTTCTTCCTGATTTTTTACATTTCTCCACTCTGCCTGTCTCCTGAAACTGCTTCAAAGATCGGCAGACACTGTTCGTCTTGTGATTATCACTTCTGAAGATCTGTTGAACATATACTACGGATTGGCTTTCCGCCAACCACCAAATTCACGAAGTCATCATTATTAAACTAACTGCATCTCTCTGCCTGCATGATGAACAGCTTTTAAAAACGGCGCCGCGTTGAGTGAGGTGCTGACTGCGAACGTATTCAACGAGAAGCCTTCTACAAACGCTTTGCCCAAAGGATTTCGTTCGAAAAAACATTCAAGCTATGGTACTTCTCGTGTGCGGTAAAACAAGAGCTAAAAGCCCACCATTATTTTTCTGACACCCGTACATATTTTATTAGCAAACTCCTTAAGTGCATATATTCCAAAAAGGAAAATTGAAAGTGAAGAGATGATTTTTAATTATATTAAAGCAATGGCAATAAAACATTAAATTACCTCTATGTAACATAAACATTGAAACTTATCCAGTACACTATCAGAAACGTAAAACCAAAAGCTTGCAAACATGATTTTTGTAGCTTACAAAAAATGTTTTGTAAGTTGGGACATTTGTTGCTTTGCTTTTCATGTTTTCAGTATTTTTGCTATAAAATAAATTATTTAAATAAAACTTAGCTTACAAGTTTGAAAGAACGTTTGTACAAGATTTTTTAGAAATTTTTCCTACTAAATGAAAAGCTAGGAAGAGAAATTTCAGACGATATAAGTGGTATATTCATTTTTTTGTAGAACAAGCGAGAACTCACAGTTTTGCTGGTTTTAATTGTCTACACTTAATGAGCAATTTGTTGATGTATTCTCTTAATTGAGGAAAATGTTTTCTTTTAACACCAGGTTAATGAGATCATCACTCATTTTGCCTGGTGTGTTTTCTTCTTTCCGCTTCGGAGCTGTCTTTTCTTTTCTCTTAAGTTTCGAGAGATGGAGGCGTCTTGTCTGGAATATTTATGGCGTGTGAAAGATTATGAAAGAGAGTAAAAGTGCGAAAATATTTATTATTTTGTGCTTTTACGGAGATAGCTATGCTGCCTGATTTTCGCAAGGTGCAACCTACCCTTCTTATTTTAGTGAATGGTGTGTGTCTTTATACTGCGTTGTGCGCGACTTTTGAGACCATTCCTACTGTTAAATGGTTGAAAAAGTTTTAGTATTTTTATTTTGTGATGAGTTCTCCGTAGTAATCTGTGTATCCACCTCATTTTTTGTGAGGGAGGGATACATGGACTGTTTAGACCCCGACCGAGATGCAATTTGTAGTGTAGTGTATAAGGGTGCCTTGCATTAACAAGATGAGTAAGTGAGGTTTCAAAAATATGTTCTGATTAACAATGGCACACGTAATGCGAGTAAATCGTTTTAGAAAAAAATTAAACACATTTTTCTGGTGAAATGATAGAAAAAACAAATGTGGCGACAAACAATGATCCTAATAGTTGTTGGCTACAAAAGTAATTAAACAAGTTAGTAAAATCATGCAATGCATTTATTATAATACGCTTTCCAACATTACAGAAATTATTACTCAAGTTATCACTCATGTTATAAGAACAATGTCTGTGGAATAAATCTCGGTCCTGTGCCCTGACCTTTGATCCCATTTCGATGATATTCAACAGAATCGGCTTGGTATACCCCCGAAGTAACATGATAAGGTTTTGTCGTAATCGAAACATTTTTACGTAAGTTATGAAGCATAAGGGCTATGGAATAGATCCCGCTCCTGTGTCCTAACCTTTGACCTCATTTCGCCCATTTTCAATAAGGTTTGTCGCCAGGTGGTCCTCTACCACATACTAAAATTTCATCGAAATCGAACCTTTTTTACGTTAGTTATGGCGCATAAGAGCAGTGGAATGGATCCCTCTCCTATGAACTGACCTTTGACCCCATTTCGTTCTCTTTAAATAGGGTTCCTTCCCAGGTCATCCCCTACCAGATACTAAAATTTCATCGAAATCCAACGGTTGTTACGCGAGTTATCGTGCTGACGGTCATACGCACACAACGCGTCACGTAATGAGGCAGATGGGAATCGCGACCATCTGCTAACAAGGTGTGACGTCATAAATCTTTAATAAGAATCTACAAACAACGCGTTACGTAATGAGAGAGATGGCATGACCGTGCGCTAACATTCTCAAACGCGAGTTGTGAGGTCATAAGATTTCTAAGCATTGGTAACATTAATGGAACAACACCCTCACTAAAAACGTTATAATTCGGGGTGGTTATTTAACCCACTAAACGAATTCTTATAAAGTCGAGATCAAGCTAAATCGATTTCTAGTACCAGAAAACGGTAGGTTTACAACTTTCATCAAAATTCTTAGAGCCGTTTTCAAAATAAAATGTACATACATACATACAAGAATTGCTACTTTAAGGTGGACGTCAAGTAACTTTGCTTCCTATACTTCCAATGGAAAAACTTCTGTACACATTTTCTTCACAATTAATGCGTTCCCAAGGATGAAAATTTGAACATCGATTAAAATATCTTCATTTTATAACTTGCAATACTTAATATTTTCTGAAACATAACCATAATTATGCAGTTCAACATTTGTTTGTCTACTGACGTCATGAAAATACAGGTCGCGCCATCTTTTTTCTGGACAATTAATGCGTTCACTAGGATGAAAATTTGAACATCGATTAAAATAGCTTCATTTCATAACTTGGAATACTTAATATTTTCTAAACCATAACCGTAATTATGCAATCCAATATTTTTTTTGTCCACTGACGTCATCAAAGTACAGGTCGCGCCATCTTTTCTCTGGTTTCAACACCACCAAAGAAAAAGTTATTGATTTTTAATATAATTATGGTTATGTTTTAGAAAACATTACGTTTTCCAAGTTATAATATGAAGTTATTTTAATCGATGTTCAAATTCTCATCCTTGGGAACACATTCATTGTGAAGGAAATGTGTACAAAAGTTTTTCCATTGGAAGTATAGGAAGCAAAATTACTTGACGTCCACCTTAATAATATGGGATAAGGACAATAGAATGGATCGCAATCCTATGTCCTGACCTTTGACCACATTTCGTCCATTTTCAATAGGGTTCGTCCCCATTGGTCCCCTACGACATACTGAAATTTCATCGAAATCGAACCATTTTTACGCACGTTATGACGCATAAGGGCAATGGAATGCATCCCGATTTTATATCCTGAGTTTTGACCGCACTTCACCCATTTTGAATAGGGTTTGTCCCCAGGCGATCTCCTACCACATAGCAAACTTTAATTGAAATCGAACCATATTTACGCATGTTATGACGCATAAGGGTAATGGAATGATCCCGCTCCTAGGTCGTGACCTTTGACCGCATGTGTCCCATTTTCAATAGGGTTCGTCCCTAGGTGGTCTTCTACCACATAGTAAACTTTCATTGAAATCGAACCATATTTACGCAAGTTATGACTCATAAGGGTAATGGAATGACCCCGCTCTTACGTCGTGACCTTTGACCCGATTTGTCCCATTTTCAATAGGGTTCGTCCCCGGGTGGTCCCCTACCACATCCTAAAATTTCATCGAAATCGACCCATTTTTACGCCAGTTATCATGCGGACAGACGGACGGACGGACGGACAAAGCTAGAGCATATACGCTTCTTCAACCTACGGTTGGAAAGCGTAAAAAACAACAGATACAATGCGAAATATTTTTAAATACTGTTTATTTAAAATTGGAACGCATCCCCGCCATTACATTTTCCTCATGCCATCGATAAATAATTAAATATGTAAGTAACAATATGAAAGAACAGCGTGTATATGGAGAAATAAATGTTTATTTGATAAAGAAATATTTTGCCGGATTTAGTTTCTATGAAATCATGTTTGCGGAATTACAAACCAGCACAAAATTTTAAGAACGAGAATGCAGCGGTTTCAGAGTTATTAGAAGAAACCGATTTATTTATATCTGGTGTAATATGAGGTAATGTCGTAATACAAGCAAGTTTTAACGATTCCGATACATTCAGCTGAGGCTCCAGTCATAGAGCGCAAGACAAGACGAAAGGCATCCATCAGTGTTTTACCCAGGACCTATCTAAAACGCGCCGCCAGTTTGATTTTACTAACTGCCCGGCTAAAATTTAAGCAATTCGCGAGGAACAGTACGGTGTTTCCCACTAAAAACGATCGATATTAAATCGAACAAACGATGCTATCGAGGTCAGTGCGACAGGAATGTACGGCAAATACGGCTCTTATTTTGATTGGACATTAAAAGTACAGTAGATCTCAGCTTGCCCGGTACTTAACCTACTTATGCAGATCTAAGTAGGTACGGTAAAAAAAACTTGATGTTTTTGAACATCGATGTTTGCGCTTGATATTACAAGAGCTGATACATAAGAAAAAACATCGAAGTCTCATGACCGATGTTTGAAATTGCGAAAGACCCTTCTCTTGGTGAAGTAAATGAATTTTTTCTTGCATTCTTATAAAGAAGCAGCGTTCGGGTCCGAGTGAATTTTCAAAATGGACGTTAGATGGCAGCACAGCTGTACTCCCACCTCTGCTCCGGGTTTACTATCTCCCCCTCCCGAGCGCGCAGTTTTGTTGTGTTGCGTAGTGTATGTCTTTTCTGCAGTGTAAACGTAAGTTATTTCTGCCTGTATTTTGAACTACTATGTTCTTTCAGCGTGTTGACTTCTAGGGTAGAATCACTTGATGATGGGAATGAAGACCTCACACAAGTGTTCAAAAGAAACACGACAATTTCATTACCTAAAATGAACCTGCATCTCCGTTGGAAAAATTATTCCAGGCGTATTGTTAATCAAAGCTTGTTTTTGTTCATGGCTTGTTAATTACCGTTATTAAGTGTACTATATGCAATAATATTCATTGCAACAAAGTAACCTGAAAATTTATAATGAGTAAGAAGTCAAATCAGAAAACGACACTCTTAAGTTTATTTAAGAAAAATGAAAGCACGAAAACAACAGAGCCAGCGAATTCCGACAAGGACGTTGTAGATAATGGTCCATCTCAACAAACGCAGTTTGCTTTAGTAAAACCATGTGCTCCTAAATATGGATTATCTGTTGTAAACAATGGTTTGTTTCAAATATTTAATTGGTTAGTGGTAAAAGATAATAGAATGAAGTGTTCCACATGTATAAAATATGGAAAGATACGACCCACATCAAGCAAAAGGGACTTGGGTTACTACAGTGGCGTTCCAAAATTAGGGACGAGACGGTTTTTCGAATGTAACGTCATGCAGAAGTGCTCCACGTCGACTCAAATCATACCATAAGATCCCTAAGATGTAAGAATATATGACAAGTGAGCAAAACCATCCAAACAAGAAATCCAAAGGATACAAAGGCACTTTATTGAAAAGGTAGCTACGAGCACAACTGGACAGAAGACAGAAACGTCCATGTCACAGGCGGCTGCCAAGAAAAATCCAATCTTTAGTAGGGGATATGATCACCCCTGACTGCGTTGCTGGATTTACAACGTCTGTCCATGCTGAGGACGAGGTTTTCAAGGAGCTGTTGAGGCATCACGGCCCATTCCTCTTGTAGCGCCAATAGCAACTGCGGAATCGTTGCTGGCGACGTGCTGCTTAGAGTCTCCCGAGAAGGTCCCACACGTGTTCGATTGGATTTAGGTCCGAGAACCTTGCGGGACAATCCATGCGTTGTATAGCTTCACTCTCCAACAGCTCTGCGACAGATACTGCACGATGAGGTGTAGCGTTGTAGTCCATGAAGAGGAACTCAGGACCCACAGCACCTCTAAACAGATGCACGTGAGGCAGGAGAACCTCAGTACAATAGCGTACACCAGTGACTGAACCTCCTTGGAAGATGTGGAGGTCAGTACGGCTACCAAACATAATACCGCCCCAAACGATAACTCGGCCACCTCCAAACCGGTCCCTTTCGATGACGTTGGAGGTGCGATTGCGTGTTCCCTGCTCTCTCCAGATGTGTATACGTCCAGAATCGTTCGTCAGACTAAATCCGCTCTCATCCGTAAAGCGAACTCGACCCCATTGATAATGTGTCCAGTTCTTTTGTTCCCGGCACCACAGAAACCGCCGTCTCCGATTAGCAGGCGTTAATGGCACACACCGTACTGATCGTCGTGCAAATAGACCACCTTTGTGCAGCCTCCTGGCCACGGTAAAAGGCGATAACGGACGTCCAGTTGTATGTTGAATGTGCCTTGCGATTTCTCCCGCTGTCTGCCGTCTGTCTCTTCACGCCTGCAGGACAATATACCGGTCGTCCACCATCGTGGTTGCTCGTGGACGACCACTACTAAACTCTCGGACAGCTGTTCCTGTCGTTTGATGTGCTCTCCAATCTCGTGAAACTATGCTGCGATAGATCCCGAACTCCTCGGTCACACTAGTCACACTTCGACCTTCTTCCAACTTCCCAATGACGCTACCTTTGGTAAAGTCATCCATATATCGTTTAGTGGATTGCCTGTTGGCCATATCACATGGTGGCAGCAACTTGACGTCGTTCAAATCGGTGTACACCGTGTAATAGCATTCACCGAATTGGTGAGCGTACATCGCCCGTGTTCTTTATACCCTTCCGAGACCCCACTCCCGTCATGCTGCATATATGCACATGCCGTACCGTACCGGACTCTAGTCTATCTTATGAGTGGTCTTTCGGTCCGTTCTGCCTGCTCGTTCCGCTGTTACGCTAATTTCTCCTCTTGGTCCGTAAGTTTTGCACACCAGTGTATTTCGTGCAAAAAGCTTCGAAAGAAAGTTCAATTGACCATGAACATAGCAAGTTACACACTGATCCCTGTTCAGATAGTATTCAAAAACGTATACGTGACGAAACTGGATTAGGACAAATTCGACGATCATTATCACTTTTGAGCAACTTGCAAAAATACTCTTTTTTGGGAGCTTTAAAAAATATGTCTTTATCCGCAAAAAACGAACTACCACACTGCACTGTACAAAAAATTGTTTCAACATTGTAATGCTATGGGTTGTACATGTTTAAACCATCTTGGTATAGGAAAACAAAATCCTTATATTTCGGAAAGCATAATGTATGAATTACTCGATAATTTAGCTTCAAAAATTAAATGTGAAATATTAAAAAATGTGCATTCAGTGATAATGCCAGTGTTCTATGTTGCAAAACAACAGATATCTCAGTTTTGAAGCAGCGTATGATATACACTGAAAAGCAATTGAATTAGAGACAGCTGACGTTATGCAAATGTAGCGCTGTGGGCGGCCCTGTAAACGGAAAGGACGTGACGTGTGCAGCGATCCGGCAATATAAGGAGTGATGCGATGGGAATCAGTAAGAGTCGGACGTAGTATCGGTAAGACGAATGATCTAAGCGCATTTGATCGTAGGCAAACTGTCGCGGCCCAACGAATGGGTCACTCCATCTCGGAAGACGTGCAGGCACTGGGAGTTTCACGAGCCACAGTATCACGGGTGCACTGTGATTACATAGAATGCGGTAAAACCATCCCTGCAAGGGCGAACTGCCGTGGATAACAGCGTGTGGATGAACGGGGTCATCGTCGGCTAGCTAACATTCTAACAGCGCATAGACGGGCCACAGTGCAAGAAATCACTCAGCAATTTAACGCTGGTGACCAAAAACGTGTAAGCAGCCACGCCATCCAGAACCATCTCCTCGCTATGGGGTTCAGAAGCCATCGTACCACGAGGATACCGCTGCTGACCGCACATCACAAGGTACAAAGATTAGGATGGGCGCGGGAACATCGCCGCTGAACCCTAGATATGCGGGAAAATGTTGCCTGTACTGATGAGTCGACATTCGCGTTGGTACATGCGGATGGCAGAATACGAAGTACGGCGCAAAACACATGAAACGATGGATCATTCTTGCCAGCAGGGTAGTCTTCAAGTTTATGGATGTGGCATTCTCGTCTATGGATTGTTTACGTTGACTGAAATGGGACCCCTGATACGTGTGACATCGTCCATCACAGGTCAGCGTTACCGGTATGTCACGGACGACCATTTGCTCCCGTTTGTGCGTCTTTAACACCCCACTGGGGACTTCATCCTGCAACAAACAATGCACCGTGCCATCACTCCCGAATTCCATCCGAATGGTTGGATGAACACTTCACCAACGTGACCTCGCTTCCTTGGCTAGTTAGGTCACCTGACCTCAATCCCATCGAGCTCATCTGGGATGCTATCGAGAGAGATGTTCGAGGCTCTGACCCCTATCCATCAAATCTTCGTGAACTGTGGGAGCTGGTTTAGAGGTCGTGGATCCGCATGGCTTCCCAACGCTTCCGGAGTCTTGTAGAGTCCATGCTGAGACGAATCGCCGCCGGCATCAGGGCGAAAGTTGGTGCTACTCGTTACTAGACAGGTATTCTTAATTCAATTGCTGTTCAGTGTATATTAAATATGTTGGCCATCTGAAGAAAGAGATTAGCGTCAGTTTTATAACAACTTTTAATATCATTGATGACAAATCTGAAACTATAACTAACAAAATTTTGATACACTTGGCAATATAGGGGTTAAAACATCTAACTCGGTGGGTCTAGGATCTGATGGAACAGTTGTCATGATCGGAATCATAATGGAGTAGCAGAAATAATCAAAGATAAAACAGATGGACTCCTAGTCAACTGTCGTTGTATAAACCACTGCCTGGCCCTAGTTAGTGCTCAAGTAGGCACTAGGGTGCCTTATTTACTCACATTTAATGATACCTTAAGACAACTTTTGTTCTTCTTCCAAAATTCCTCTGGTATGAGCGCTGGTTTAACTGAAATCCATAATACCCTGAACATCCCTGAAATTAAACTTAAAATGGCTAGTGACACTAGGTGGCTGTCTGTTAACTTTGATGTTCAATCCTTAAGATAATCCTTGTTAAGTGTCATTGCTGCACTCGTAAGAGAGGCCACTGAAAGAAATGACATCACAGTTGAATATTTAAGCAAATATATGAGAACACCCAATTTCATAACTTATGATGTTTTCAGATGCGTTACTTCTTTTGTCTAAACTGTCTAAACTTTGGCAAAGGCAAAACGTTAATTAATTTGACAGAAATAGATCCGATTCTACAAGCCACAAACTATGCATTATGGAATTGAAAGATACCCCTGCTCATCATTTTAAAAATCTCCACCTACATCTTGCAAGTGAATGATTATACATTCGTATTGATTGTTCAGATGTTAATGATATAGATTTTAAGCCTGCAATCTATGAAAAATATACAGACACACTTATTAAGCACATAGAAGCAAGATTTCCAGATATTCCAATCATTTTCTGCTTTTCAAGAGTTTTCAACCCCAAGAGGCATGATGAAAAGGAGGCTTCCGAGATTCATTTTGAACATTATCCAAAAAATAGAAGTTCCGCAATCTTAAACTATTAAAAGAGTAAACTGGAATAGGCAATTGCATCAAAATTGTTTAAAGGACAGACATACACAAATTTATATATTAAATAAGTAATATTTTAATTTCCAACAACACCAGAGCTCAAAACATATTTTCCAAATTTAGCAAAACTAGCTGCTATTGGACTGGCTATAACTGAAAACACAGGTGAATGTAAAAGGGAATTTTCTACTCTGAAACGAATTAAAACCTGTTTAAGGAATTGCATGAAGCAGAGCACACTCAAAAAACTGATGCAGATTTCAGTAGAGGGACCAGATCCAACAGACTTTGATTATGAAAAAAGGTGCCGACAACTGGGATTGTAAGAAAATTGTATATCTAAAATGTTTATCTTGAGTTAAAATCACTACATATGAGGATTTCAACGATTTTCATAGCTCATTTTTTTAATGAATTCTCATAACTTTTTTCAACGTTATTAAAACATTCTATTTTTTAAATAAAAGGTACCTTAATTGTTACATTTAGTATATTCATGTATATGTGTTGGAATTTTCACTTAAACAATATAAAATAGTCAGTATTAAAATTTTTAAATGTTTCCTTCCACAAATTATCATTAAAGTAGTATATGTTAAACTATGCAATTAAGTTTTGTTCTAGATCGCTTAAGGGACACTTACAAGTAACAGAAAATTTTATAATTCATGTGCAAAAAATTACACAGCCCCCACCAGGCTGCTTTACAATGACACACGGCTGGAAATATTTTCTGGAGAGAACACTGTCCGAGATGTGTCCGTTGATCCTGGGAGCTCAAAGGGCTCTTCCTGCAAATTGTATTTGTAATAGTAACCTAGGAAACCAACAAGGGGCGAAATGCCAAATGAGAGCTGGGTTACTATGTTGACGTAAAATTATCTGCAGTGTATTGTAATCTAATTGCACGTGTACATGCACTTGTAATTACTTCTTACATATGAACTTTTTGCCCGCATTACCACAGATAGTTCATACACTCTTACATGCACTTCATTTTTCTCATATTAACTCTATGCCCTCATGCAAAACATGTTATTTCACTTTGAATTCGATGGCTCACCTTTACTCCTCTCTTTGCTTTTTCTATTCGGTATTGTTTTGGGCTGATTCATTGCTGCTGTGCCTTACATTATACACAGTACAACAGCTTATGCTTTATATACACTTGCATTTCTTTGTCTGTCGCCCATTTCACTGGGGTTCTAAGAGCATCCAGTCTTTTTGCCTCTAAGTGTTCCGATCCATTTATTTAAGCAAATCAAAAATATCACTCTTATTAAATTTATTAAAATGGTTCGTGGTGCTTTTACGTGGCTGTGTGCTACGTGCACTTAGCCTGCTTCCAAGTGATGTTATCACATTGTAAAATCTTAAGTTCAGAAGTAACTTATATTTACTAGTTGCCTCTCTGTTTTACCTGCTGTCAGGATAATTACATTTAATAACTTTATTTCGTACTGGTTCAGTGTCCAATCGCAAGTTACTTCAGATATCGGTTGTTCTAAGCTTTAAAACGAGTGATATTAGATTTTCGCGTGTCCCTCAGTTCGGAGAGAGACCTTAGTGTTGACTCATTTTAATTCACTGATTAATTGTTTTACTAATTTGGGATCTGACTAGTTTTCCTGCAGCATTACCATTTAAAATGATTTGCTACAATTAACAGAATGTATTTGATTTTAAATGCTACATTTGTTATTTTCCATGTGTGCTATATTCTATGAGAAAAATGGGCACCAGGATGTACAATTATCATGTCTAAAGTTACCTTTGCTGAGCCACTATTACAGAACCTGATACGCTTGCCAGTTTTATTAATTTAATTGTAGGGCTCACTATGATGTTCGATTTACTGTTCTTCGAGCTGTATGGGGTTCAACAGGTAACACTTTTTAACCTATTATCCCAGAACAGATTTTGCACCATTAGTCCATACTACTCTCACTCTTACCTGCAAAACCTGTATTTGCTTGGTTCTGTATGTACCTTACTTAAAGAGATTAACTGTCGCAGTGCTTATATGCATATTCAGACTTTTCACTTTTCCCAAAAATGAGATCTCAGCGGTTTTATGGCTAGCGGTATTCCTGCAGCTCGTTGGGTGTTTACAGTAAAACTCAGGAGTGCGTCTTAGAAGGTTATTTTACTTTTTTTTAATACAAATTTTCTATTGTTCTTAGGCACGGGGAGCGGCTTGAGATGTTGAAAGAAGCACATGAAAACAAAACAGCGCTCACCCGGTTGCGCATTGGTCTAAGTGATGGGTTCAGACCATTCGTACGAGAATTTCTTGTTCGAATCCTCGTAAAGATTAATTAATGAAGGAAGAAATACTCCCCATGATACGTGTGAAATCTATAGAATATTCAAATGAAACAGAATATAAATTCTGAATTTGCTTGTAACACTTACTGGTCATCCGTGTAACATGGGTGGCGTAACGGTTAGCATACTCGAACGGAAATCGGAGTTCCTGTTTTGATTCCCTCTGCAGGGCGATGAAATTTTTAATATTCTGAGAGGTGTACATGGATGACCAGTAAGTTGTACATGCAAATTTAGAACTTATATTCTGTTTTATTTTAATATTCTATAGATTTCACGCGTATTATAAGGAATATTTATTCCTTCATTGATTTATATGTGGCACTGGTGATTTCCGGCCTACATGCGTTTCTGAATGGGTATTCAGAACGCTATGAGGAAGCAAGGATGCTTCGACTGCGAAAATCTGTTATGTTCAGATTCCTAAGCTAAGTTTGCTTAGTATTAGTTGCATGGAACTTCACTGTCGTGGTTGGTCAAAGGTTACCATAGTCAAACGGCAATCGGAGATGTGGCTTCGATTTCCATGCCAGGACGATGACATTTTCAAGTTTCTGAGAGATGTTACAGTACGTTTTACAAGCAAATTAAAAATTTAAATTCTGTTCGCTTTAAATATTCTGGTGAAGATTAAATGTTGTGTTTGTCTTAAAGCATTCTGACTCTCTCCCTTCCCTAAATTAAAGACTGACGACGGTTTATTGTCCATCGAGTTGCACACGGAGGTCCTACACGCTTAACAAACAACATAAAAACGATACTGGACAAAAATGGAATGGTTCCAGGTATGAGTTAAATCTTTTTAAGTGTTAAATATCAACCACTAGAAGAACAGTGCTGCATATATGACACTAAACCCTATATATAAAGCTTATACAACTGACAAGCCTACGAGATTGAAAGTATTATGGTTCAGAATAGGTGAGGCCTATAAATGATACATTTCTTGGCTAAGAACCATTTTCTTTTTTAAATATAGCACAGAAATTTATAATACGCTAATATAAAACACGGTATGCAGCATCAAATGCATGCTGCATGTGAAGCAGATCGTTTGAAATCGTAGCAAGGGTGGATCTCCAGAACTAATACAAATACAGGATGTACTATAAAATGGATGCTGCAGAGTAAAGCAACTTGTTCCGAGAAATGGTGCAGCAGGAATACGAGGGAGAGTCCAAATAAGAGAAAACGAGGGTCAATGTATGCAGATGAGCTGACACCTCTATTATTAGAGCACTTAGAAAGAAGATCAGAACACGTAGGATACAGGCAAGGGTTATGGAAACATGTCACTAGGGCTCCAGCGAAAGGGTGATAGACAGAGAAAAGTAAGTGCATGTAAGACATCATATCTTTTATGAAATGAAATGTTACCGTGCAACATCCCCCAACAATGTCAGGGAAAAAAGCAGGGAAAGGAGTAGATGTGATCCACACAATTCTTTGTAAAATCAGAATGCGTTAAAGTGAGGGCAAAGTGTTCATATTAGGGACGAGAAGGGCATGTACCAAACGCGAATGTATTGGACTAATCACGTCACCGCATTATAGAGTGCAGATCAATGCAGTAAATGTAATTTCAGTATGCTATCCGCCACTTGGCAATCCTGGCTGTTTCCTAGGTTAGTTTTACAGACGCAATTTGCAGACTGACCCTTAAGGACTCCCAGCATCGACGAATGGTATTGGATATGATGTCTGCTGTCTTGGAGTGTGTTCATCTACATTTCAAAACCTACCTGCACCTCTCGGTGAATTTTAAAGTTGCTTGTATTAAAACATTACCCCATATTATACAAAATTTCAAAAAAATAGTTTCTTATACTTTGAAACCACTGTATTCACATTCTTAAAAGTTTTATTTGTGTTGAAATTCCGTAAAAATTATGTCTTTAAAAGTCCTGAACCAATTTCTTTATCAAATAAATATAGGATTCTCTGTTTACAAATTGCTCTTTTACTTTGTTAATCATAAAATTTATCATTTTCGATGACACGAGGAAAACGTGGTGGCTGGACAATGTTCTGATTTTTAAGTTTTAAATTAAGAGTATTTGGAAATATTTGGCATTGTATCCGTTTCATTTTTACTTCCGTAGAAAACAACTATGATGATCGTTTGTTGTGACACCCTTAGTCAGTATTTTCCTCACGTCACTTCACGAGTCAACATTTGCTACCATTTTGCTAAAACAAATTGACAGTACTATCAACACCATTAATATCCAGAATTTAGCTCAGAAACTCACTTCCCGCATATCATTTGCAGGAAGCGTTTTAAAAGGTAAAGTAAACTTCCAGGTCTTGTGGCAACATTTGTCAATTATTGAAAATAATTATTTTACGAGGAAAATACTGGCTTGTCAGCAATCGAATACACAAGGGTGAATATATTTCAAATAGGTGGAGATAAAGTAAATATACGATGTTATCGCTCTATCCACGTTATTTTATAAAAAAAGAATATCAACTGAAAAATTGTTCATCCGGTGTCGGATGAACAATTTTTCAGTTGCTATTCGTTGTTTATAAAATAACATGGACAGAGCGAAGACATCGTATATTTACACAAGGGTACTGAAACTGGAAATGTATTTTCCATAAACAAGTATAACCATATTTTAATTTCTTTTGGTGTTCTGTTTTCGATATTAGACAGAATTATTTTTAAAATTTGCATGGCATGGATTTCGCGATTTTTTCAATTATTTAATTTAGCTAAGGATCGTTTCATCACAATTAATTTCCCTTCCCGAATATGTGTGACGGAGATTGTTATTACAATGATGTATTAAACGAAAACATTGAAATTGGGCAAGTAATTTGGCACTATTTACAGAAATGGAATGACAAAATTCATATTATGGCATCTATCGGAAATGCACTTTAATATATCAGAACTGGAATTTCATAATTTCAAACATATAAAGTGAACTCAAGAAAAATCTATATCACCTGAAATGGTAAAATTTTGCTCCTCTCTACGTGCTAAGTTTTCAAGAACTAAACGCCAAAAGTGCCTGAACATAATATTGGATTTAAGACCCATTATCACCTAACCGATACTTTGTGCATGTTCCTAATTGTGTTGGTGTGTTTTCAAAATTTGCATTATTGTAAGGAGTATCACATTCCTCAGTAGTAAAACGATAACTTCTGTCTGGAAATTAAAGAGGGAAGTGCAAGGATGTCCCACCAATAAGAACACAATGAGACGAAACATTAAAGAGTCTAACAGACACCAATCAGTCCAATATAAATGCCAGTTGCAAACCCTTAACCGGTGTTTAAAAACCTAAAGTTTTACATATTTTCTTTAAATTTTCGTGCGTATTATCATACGAACTTTGGTTGGAAACGCCGAGTGTTTACTTTATGCAAAACGGCATAATTAAGATAAAATTCGGAAAATAATAAAGTGCTCTGCATATTTCGACCGAACTGCAATGATATATCTCTCTATCAGGAACAAATCTAGTAATACGTTCACTTAGTGAAAAGTCCGTAAATAACGGGATGGTTTGTTAAACTTTATCCTAATTAAAACATGAGTTGTTCACTTCAAGCATGTAGCGTTATTTGTTATTTTGTGTTTTTCTCAGCTCATTAATGCCTTTTGCCCGTAAAATAAAACCGTAGTTTCCGACGAACGCCTTTGTAAGTGATTTATCCTGAATTTCCTCAAATGTTTCAAATGCATGAAATCTTTTCTTATGCACAAAAGCTTAATAGAGAGACTCAACTTTTAATAAAAGTTGATTAATAATTCATGGAATATGTACATTTAATGACTATTTAAAAATCCGGATACGAAAGTTATCATGGTACTTTGTAATTTATATGCAAATATTGTTCGTAGGTTTTCCCCAATTAGGTTAGAATGAAATGAAATGTCGACGTTAACAAATCCTGCTTTTATATTTTATTAAGTTACAATTCGCCTATACCTGAGATATGATGCGATTCCGTTTACATCCTCCTAAATGTCCAAATTGTGGAGTGGGGTGAATAGAAGAAACAATCATCTACGCTAAATGACCTCAGGAAACTGTCTTTGAAACTTTAAGTTTTACATGGTGTTTTTAATCAAAATCTTTCTCAATAGCATTAAACCACATTTCTGAAATCGTACAGGCAGCGATGTTCCAAAATATTATGACCAGCGAATCTTTTGCAAATCGTAGCACCATGAGGTAAAAAAACTGCGCCAGGGATGGTTTATCATAAAACGGTGTAAATAACATCTGACATTAAGCTCTCTTATTCACTGTTTATTCTTCTTCTTCGGAACAGAAAGGCCACAGACCTAAGGGAGTCTCATAGGGAAACAGTTGTATGGACAGACGACAGGATCAGAGCTTTACCGAGACTACCGATAATGTTAATACTGGTGACGCGAGTATTTTACCTTGAATGATTGGACGAATTTCCTCAGCTCTGATGAATCCCGTTTCGTAATACACCATGTGGACGGTAGGTTACATGCGCGTTGTTTACTGTGGGAAGTTTCGCACAATGAATAAACCGTGGGATAAAAACAAGCCTTTCGGAATTGTTCTGCTGAAAAACTTTGTGTTCAGTCTATCATACGCAGAAAATTAGGACTTTTACTAATTACCTAAAATCTATTGTAGACCAGATCTTGCATGTCAACGATACTCCTGTCTAGTACAGCCTTCTTTTAGCAAGATAATGCACGAATTCAGAATTTCCGACTTGTTCGAGATTGGTTAGCGGAGCTTGGAGAAGGCTTCCAAGCGTTGCATTGGCTACCAAATACCCCAAAGATCAATTTAATCGATCATTAGCCGTTTGTTTTGGTACAGCAATTTCTATCTGCGGAGTCTCAACCATATAACTTACAACACTTAAAGAATATGATCGTAACGTTTTGGTACCAGTTATCAAAGACACCTTTAAGAAACTTATACAGATATATAAGCGGCACCTGGTAAACCAATATCATATTAGGCAGGCAGTCAGACGTTTTTGGCTCTTCGTTACGCACAGTGTACGATAATTATATCGGCAACTTTGCTTGAACATAACAGTTTCCTTGAAGGACTCTTCCTTACAATTTAGGTATCATTTGAAATAGAAAATATAAATGACAATTTTCCCTGAGAATCATATACAATTAAGACGCTAACAGTGTGACACACGTACAGTGTCAAAACGATATTAAAGCAGTTTCCAATCAGGATGGAGATTGCTCGTATCTGTTTCTATTATAGCAAAAATAACTCTTTGTTTCGTAACATAATGTCAGTCATAGTAGTTCTTTATAAATGGTCTCTAACCTAACCCTGGAGAAGCAAAAACAATGAGGATGTTGGCACAAAAATTGCGCCCATACTTTCATCAGATACAAGTAAACGGCCTTCACTAGCGCTCAATAAATTGAAATGAAGTTGTAACATTAAAATATTTCTTAAAAAATGGCTTGTTTCTCAACTCTGAAATCGGCAGAATATGAGTTTTGCAGATATAAGTTCTTTGTGATCCTGGATTTTCAACCTCTTCTTTTCGTTGCTTCATTTGGTTTTCTTTTTAGAACGAACCGAAAGTAGAATGGTCGCAAAGCTACGTGTTGGATCTCAATCCAGAAAGAATGCAAAGCATTGGGGATTTTAAGAATTTCCACATTTGTAACTAGATACAAAAATAACTGATCGCTTGCACTGATGCAGAGTTTTCGTAACCAAAAAGATTAATATTGTGGTTTTTATACATAATCCCTAAAAATTCCTAAATGTGTTGTGGAATTATTTTAATCACGAATGAAGTGAAAAACAAGAACAAAAAACAATAAGAATAATTGTATGGCACGAAAACAACAAGTAGTACAATGTAAAAGAATGTCAAATGAAATTTCATGTTTTACCGAGTTCACGGTTGTTCTCAGACTAATCCTTATTCTGGTGAAACTATTCTTTAAGTATTTTCCTTAGGGACACAGATTGACAAGGCTATTGGAAACAAAGATAGGTAAATTATTTATGTGAAATTTACTTAAGTAAATTTGACCGAAATTCAATGTTCTGATCGATATAATAATCTGTAACTGAAAGAGAAAAAGTGAAGTCCAATTACCAAGAAAATTATAACTAACCGTCTGTTGTTTTAAAAAGCAGCAAATACTAATCGCTTTCAGTTTTCACTGTGGTCTTGCTTATACTTATAGAATTAAAACATGTAAGATCGCTTTTCGTTATGGTGAACAGTAAGAGATATTCAAATTTTCTCCAAAATTTTTCATAATGACTATTAAACTAAAAATGAAGAAAATTAACTTTACTACAACTTCAACTAAACTGAAATTTATTTCTTAATTGTTTTATTCCATAATATTATTTTAAATAAGCTGCTGACATCAATAAGCTTTCTTGATTCTTTTACAGTCTGGACCATTGAAAAAATAGCTCTTTCATTTGCCTGAGAATTATTTGTTCTAGTTTTTGTACTTATTGTCACATCATGTTCATTCATTTTCAAGCATCTTTCCTAATTATCTGGCACGGATACTTTTCGTGGAAATAGAAAACATTTGGTTGAATAATACGGTATTGGAGGTTTAAAATAACATTTGCTCAACCTTTGAAAGAGATGCTTTAGTGAAAGAAATTGCCCTTCGCTTGTTCTCATCCTTTCTACGAAGCATAACCAAATTTGGTTAGTTCTTTTCCTTGACATTAAAGCCATTCTTACCTTTTAAAATTTTAAGAATGTATGCTGCAAAAATGTAATCTCGTATATAAGGCAAAACTCTAAAAATATAAGAAACAACATATCAAACCATGGCACCAAACATATATAAAATAACAAATTAGCTCCAAATTTGGTTAGGAAGAAGTAGAAACACGAATCACAAAGATATCTGCAGTCTGATCTCTGAAGAGCGATGCCTGTAAGTGACTTCTTAGCATGAGTAACAGACATAGCTCCTGCAACAAGAGGAAAAGTTTTGGCAAGCTGCCAAAAGATCAGGAGATTAGCAGCCATTCATCGTCCTCAATAAAATGTTGTTCATTATGAACAATTGATGCAAAGCATTTTAGTCAATAGCATTCAAGTTTCATTCCCATTTCTTAAATGTCACCGTAACGCCTAGCTAAAAGCTTATTGCTCACTACATAACTGGTGAGATTTTTTAATTCCCGACATTACATTTCTTATTGGGAATTCGTTTCCAAACTAATGGCGGCGGAACAAATTTAACGAGATACGATTTCTGTCGGTGCCGCAGCAATGGCTGATTGATTGGTCATGCACAGCGAGGGGATTGAACTGTTCACTATTAACGGTGAAGATCCATTTGTTGTTAAAGAATCGTTCCCGAATATCCCTGCGCAATGTGCACAAACTGAACCGGAAATAAAGTAATACGTACTTAAAAATAAGTTATATGTTCGGAAAGAAGTAATCCCTAGGCAATGGGAAATAAAGTAATCCATCAGAATGGTAATGAAAAACTCTCGCAACACTTAAGAAAAGAATGGATCAAAGAGCAGTTACACTGTAAGAAGCGACTGTCTTTTGCAGTAAATTGCCAAAATTTCGTGGAGGACCTAAAACACGCAAATTAATAGTGCCATATGTCAAATTTAGTCACAAAACAAATTGGTCAAAAACATAAGCTGAAAGGGACACGCTTCTCTTAAGACAGAACGTTGTGGGAACATTGCTTGCTTTGTGGATCAGAATTGTAATATTGTAAGAGACACTAAGAGTGATAACTGTAATATTTTAAGCCATAAAAGTGTAGGTAGTGTCGATTTCTGCAACAAAACTTATTAA
Source organism: Macrothele yani (assembly GCA_039090855.1). Lineage (NCBI taxonomy): Eukaryota > Metazoa > Arthropoda > Arachnida > Araneae > Macrothelidae > Macrothele > Macrothele yani. The sequence continues at coordinate 98,151,932 of CM077017.1, read as the reverse complement.
TAGATTTAATAGATTGTGAATAAGTGTTTGGATTATGTAATTTATAAAACGGAGAAGTCGATGTAACTCCTTACTTTGCCAAAGATGTTGGCATATGAATCGTTCACGCGGACACTCTCGATTTGCTAGAAAACGAAATATGTCTTCCAAAAGCAGTTACAAGACGTTTTTATTTATTGTTAGGCTGAAGGTATTTATTGTGATCTCTTTAATTGCACATGATGGTATGACTTTCTCTTTCTTTCTCCAGCGTTTGTAAGCGTTGATACAGTAAAACATTATGTAAGCTACGTACAGAATATTCATGTGATTTATTGCGATTAGTTCTTTTTAAAAATTAAACTCTGCCCCGCAACATACATGACGCTGCATGGTAAACATTTCCCTTTTTAGAAACACGGCATGAAAGCCATGAAATATGTGCTGCCCTTCACAAACTTATCATCTCATATTCGCAGAACTACAGACAATGTTTGGGTCACTAACGCAAAACATTCACAGAAAATGTACCCTTTCGTGTTCCCTTGTGTATCTTTATTTCATTGTTTCCTTCCGATGTATTTATTTTTCGTTTCTTCTGGGTTCGAATTCATATTACTCTACTCATTGATTACACACCAAAATATTTGCAGGACACAATGTTTTCTAATCTGAAAAGAAAGACGCATAATGCTGTGTCAGCTTTGCATATTTGATGCGATATCGGAAACTCTAGGTTTTTGAAAATTTCGTCGCTGAATGCAACCATTCCGTTAATTGTGAGGCGCCAACCTCCACACAGAAATTTAGATGTGCAAGTTTTTTAACCAAAATCATATTTTAGGTTTAAAAAAACCCATGTTTTGTGACTAAACAGCATTTTAGTTTTTTTATCTATGTTACAACAATCAGACAATTTTCCACACACAATTAACCCTTCAGCTTTTAAATCCTGCATTTCACAAAACCTGTTTAATCCTGTTTTGAATTACCTAATAATTAAGCTTCATACTAACTGTTGTTGAGCACTATTAGACTTCTTGCGGAAAAAAGCCAATTTAATAACACTTTCTTTTTTAAAATAAATACCGAAAACATATTTAAACTGCATTGCTGACCACCCAAAATGCAACACCAAGAAGGAAGCATCCGATTGGCTTGAAATTCGCAGCCTGCGTCGCCCGCGAGAGGACATGCAAACGATTAGCATTGCTTGGCATATGCAAAACATGTGCGCCCGGCACGCCACCGAGAAGCACTAGAAGAAGGGTGCACAGAAGGCGGGGTGTAAGTAGTGGAACTGTGTTGTGCCGTCAGACCTCGGCGTGGGAAGCTTCCTGATGCCTCGTCGCAGAATACGGCAGTCATTCTAGCACGTTCTGGAGTTCAACAGAGGACAAATAGTGGCTTATGGTGACAGCAGTTTATCGTACCGAGGCATCGGCGCCCGTGTGGGACGACATCCAGTCACAGTGAGTCGAGTATGGATTCAGTGTTTGCGGGAGGGACGGAAGAACCGACGTAAGCGATTGCCGAAGCCGCGGCACACCACCGCATGAGAGAACCGGCATGTTGTGCGACGGGCATTGAAGGCTCGCACCGCCACATCACGAAAGGAATTAGGGTGTGTTGCGTAACAACCTGTGTCAGTACGTAACGTTCGACGTCGTCTGCAGGAGCGGGTACTTGTCACGCGGCGCCATTGCTCCGATTACCATTGACGTTACACCACCGGCGAGTGCGGCGTCAGTGGGCCGTTGAACGCCGCACCTGGGCTACGCTATGGCCCAACATTGTCTTCTCCGACGAACTCCGCTTCTGCCTGCAACACCACGATGGTCGGATCCGCGTGCGGCGGCACCGCAGCGAGAGATTGTATGACGCCTGCATTATGTATCGCCATACCGGTCCGTCGCCTGGCGCTATGATTTAGGGCGCATTTGGATATGACACCAGCACTCTTCTGGCACGTATCGGCGGTACACTCAACAGCCACAGCTACATCTCGGACGTTTTGGAGCCTGTAGAAATGAAATATTAAATCACTGACAAGGAGAAAGTTGGACAGTACTAAAAATAAATTTAGTAAAACGTATTTAATTTCTATAAAACTGAAACATGACCATGGCTAAAAACCACGGAATTATTCTTAAACATGAAACCTATGATATGTATTTTGAACCGCGTCATTATTCAAGATACATAACTTTCCTACTATTATATTAAAGATCTGAGGTCTGATTCTTGAGATGAGCACAAAAAATGTTTTAATATAGAAACCGCACACTTTGTAATAGAATGGAACTTATATTGAATAATAAAAACAAATTTAAATTAATTTATATGCGATCATTTTTTTCTTGAAACTTCGAATTAGGGCGTCAAAGAAAATCTGCCGAGAATTGTTGTGTCGTAGGTGTGATTATTATAGACGAGATATGAATCACAAGAAATAATATTAACGGTCTGTTAAGATGAATAAAACTACTACTGCAAGAAAAAATTGATCAGTTGTAAATAAAATATAGGAAATTTTGGTGGTGCGGTCCGCGCAGTGTTATAAATTATTGGAAAGTGAATAACCAGAAAAATTCAAGGTTACAACACTAGGGCAATTCCCTCAATTTGAAAATTCAGCATGTACAGTAAGCAAAAGTAACAACTTTCAGATGAAATATCAGAAATGATGTTTTACGAAAGGAACACAAAACGAAATTAATGTTCCCTCATAAGTAGAAATATATTGGAAAAGAAAATTATTTTTGCTCATTGAAAACATAAATGAATACAAAAAACCTTTAACCAACTGAAATGGTATAATTGATATTTGTATAAAGTAAAAATTGTCGAACCGGTGGCACAGTGGTCTAAGCGATGGCTACTGTTTCTCTCGTCCGAGATGGGTCCGGGTTCTAATCCCGGTGTGGAACGCATGTTGTGTTTGTTTTAAGGCACTGCCTCTCTCCCTTCCCTGTAGTAATTGACCCTATATTAGGGACGGGTGACTGCTTATTGCCCATTGAGTTGCTCGCGGTGGTCAATGAATCCTCAATAAAAAAAAACAAATGATATTAAATTGATTCTAGTTGTGCAAACTAAAGATCAGTAGCCGTAGTTAAGGTATACGAGGATGATTTCAGAGGAATATTATTATTACTACTATATACATGGAGTGATCACTCAATTATATCCACCTACTTAATACTTCGTCGATCCTTCTTATGCCCCAGTACATCAGCTATCCAACATAGCATCGATTCAATAAGGTGGCTGAAGATGCTGGTAGGTATGGGCAACCAAGTAGTCTGTAATGCGTCCTTCAAAGCAACTATAAAGGTGACTGATGTATCCAGACGCAAGATATGGCGTTCCATAGTGCCCCGCAAGTGCTCTATGGGATAGATATCAAGGGTGTTCGAAGGGCAACCAATAAGTCGAAAGTCTGCACTGTGTTCCTCAAATTGTTCCTGCACAACACTGGACCCTTGGCTTGGCGCATTGTCATTTTGGCATTGTCATTTTGGACGACACCGGGCGTCGCTAATCGGAAAAACGTACAACACTGCTGGGTGTAGCAAATCTGCAAATAATTAATGACAGTGGGTACCACTTATATCTTGTTCCACATGCACCAGGAGTGGAAGGTCATGTCAGGTAAACGCACCATACAAACGTCTTCACAGACTTGGACTCTGGAAACCATGACGGGCGGATCGAAAGTCTCATGTTGTTTTCGCCAAATACACTGCCGGAATAAAAAAATAACACCAAGAAGGAGACGTCTGATACCAACGAAATTTATACAGCATAATAACGGAATACAGAGGATAACGTGATAAAAACATTATGGCAAAATACAGCTGTATTTGCAGGTAAACTGAAAAATAGCATTTCCATGTAACATGGTTAGTACGAGGTTGAACCGACATGAACTGCGTCACACTGTGCAATTCTGGCATGGAGTCTGCCGTACAAATGTTGGATGTAACTTTTGGGTATTGAGTTCCAAGGATCCTCAACCTGGACGCGTAAATCGGGGATGGTCGTGGCTGGCCGTTTAGACCGAATAAGTCGTTGTCCGATAAAATCCCACACGTGTTCAATGGGGGACAAATCCGGTGAACGTGCAGGCCATGGAAGTTGTCTCACAGCCTGAAGTGCATGTTGCATTGCACGTGCCGTGTGTGGGCGTGCGTTATTTTGCTGGAAAACGCTACGATGGACCGAATTTACAAATGGCACAACAACGGGCTGAAAGATGTTGTTGATGTAGCAGGTGCTGTTTAATGTACCCGGTTCAAACACTAGTTGTGTACGGGAGTTATAGCTGATCGCTCTCCACAGCAGGAGACCAGGTGTAGGCCCTGTGTGTCGCTGGCGGATGCAAGAAGGGTGGAGACGCTCCCCTGTGCGTCTGCGAACAAACATCCGGCCATCGGAGGCTCCCAAGCAGAATCTGCTTTTATCGATGAACACGACAGATCGCCATTGTGTTCTCCAGTGCAGATGTTGGCGACACCACTGCAGCCGTTCCTGACGGTGGGCTGGAGTCAGAGGCACACATGCCAGAGGCACACGTGCACCTAGTCCTGCATGCAGTAGACGGTTGCGGATTTTTCGCACAGTCACCTCAGTGGCAACGGTAGCTCGGATTTGCATCGCAGTGGATGTTCTGCTTGTCAACGCCGCTCTTATTATGCGTCGATCGGTCAGATCATCAGTCCGTCTGTGACAACCGGTTTTACGTCATCTCGTGTGGGATTGTTCCTCGGGTCATCTACGCCACCATCGTACCACCACTGATACTTCCCGTGCAATTCGCTCCGCAATACGACGATACGACCACCCGGCCTCGCGGAGTCCAACTAGACGACCTTGCTCAAAGTCTGATAACTCCTGAAATCTTACACGTCTTCCATGTCCAGGCATTGCAGCTTCTTCAGGGTCTCCGCACGTGTCCGTACGCCGACGACTAATTACATTCACTTCGCCGTACTCCTTAAATACCACCGACGATAATTTGCATAATATGCCGTGCTGTGGCGTAAACGCTCACCGGTTGGTCCCGAAATTAACATCACACCTACGTAAATTCGACCCCATTAACATATGTAAATTTCATGATCGTCCTCCAATTCCGTCTTGGTGTTCTTTTTTCACTTTCCGCCAGTCTATGTACACGACCATACACTGAGTGGAGTAAAAACAAGACTCGTCACAGCACCACACTTTTTGTCCAGTCATCCGACAAACCCAAAAATGATTAATTTCTAAGTCAATTATATTTCTGTACTTGCTGATTATATTTGCTAGAAAACTGTTTTACAATTACACGCAACTTTATTGTCCTTAAGCAAAGCTTAACTGACAAACTGTTATATCCACCTACCTGACGACATATTGCTTAACTTTTTGCTGCAAAGCAGAATTCAGACCTCTTGGTAAGGTGTCAGTGAGGTGTTGTAAACACGGAGTTGGTGTTTTTACCCATGAACCAGGGGTTGCGTCTCTTCAAAAATCAACAATTGACAGTATAGGCTATCGGGCTTGAAAATCACATTGTAATTACACCCACAAATTTTCAATGTGGTTAACATAAATCGTTCAGAAGTGGTGGAGCTGCTCTCGACGGTGAGACAAGTCGGCGACACTCGAAACGGATGCGGTGCGGCAATGTGCTGTTTAAATATGGCATCATGGTGCTGAGAGTAAACCATTTAGAACGTATGTAAATGGTCGGAAAGAATGTTCAGGTAGCTTGTGGGAGCTATGTACATCTTGACAGATTCGACGGGCCCCAAAGAAGACCATGCACACAAAACCAAAGCGGTTACACAACTTCTACCTACTGGTATGTTCCTAACTTGTTAAGATAGTTGAATCGTTTTTGTGGTTTGAGCAACAAATCCGCACTTCAGTCAGAGAGATAACGGTTAACTCCTGATTCGTCAGATCAGATGAGGTTTCCCGTTCTTCAAGTTCCAGCTTCAATTGCTTTTAAAAATTGCCCCCTAATCTCTCGATGCCTTGAGCCAACAAGTGGACACGACGTGGGCGCTGACGGCCGTAGCATATTCGTTTCTTGGTAAAACGCATAGTCTTAAATGCAATCCAGGAATTACTTTTAGGAACAATGCAGTCTTCCCATGCTAAAAATTCTGGATACTGAACACGGCATTTGTAGAAATCAACAAACACTTGAAACGAATGAGGCGACAGTTATGTAACAACAACGCGACATAAAGCATATGTATTTTGCAGTAGATTTTTCTTACAGATATTAGAATTTTAAAAGTGGTATTCATTTATCGCCCTTTAAATTACTTTAAATTACACCAAAAGAAACATTTGATTCGCGTGCAAAATTTCTGTTTTACTCCTATAATGATAGCTCCATACTCCAAGTGACATGATATTATTTTTCCTTAAAATGTGAAGGTTCCCCCTTTAAAGTGAAATTCGATACCGCTTAGCCTAGAATTTAAACCATTTTTGCAAAAATTATGCAGTTTTGTATGCTTTGGACTTGACAGGAATTATTTGAACACCGCTGGTAAGGGGAATTGCAGAATTTACGTTGCATATTCATAATCTGATTTAAAACTGCTAGTCATAATTTCAGTTTATTCTTTCAGTAATTATTATGAAAGATTAAATATACTATAAGTAACACATTTAAAACTTGATCTTGAAATCTAGGTAAAAATGTGTAAGGCTTAACAGTTGCATCAGGTGAAGGCAGGGAGAATAGGCGTCTTGGTTAAACACTGATTTATTAAACATTAAAGGTGAGTATGAGTCAAATACGTGGAGATAATGTAAATGGATGATATCATTTATTTTATTAAACATTAAAATTGGTTCATAAATCACAGTCTATATGAGTTATGTTTTGGTTAATGTGATTTACTACACAACAATATTGATTCACAATTCACATAGTTTATAATAGCTTATACTGATATTTTGAACTAGACTCTGATATTTAAATACCGTTGAGTTTAGAATTTAACACCCTCCTTCATCATATAAAAATAAGTATTGCATTTTTTCGTGACCTTGCGAAAGTGTTGTGTGGACTGTTACTCAAATATATTACTCCTGAAACTCATATAAATTACGTATGTGTATTTCAATAAAATAATAAGAGTTTCCTTAAAGCTTGGTGTTACATTTTTATAATAATGAATTTCTTGAAAGCTTGGTGCTACATTTTTTAACGCTAACAATCATGTGCAAAGAAGAAGCAAATTAGTGTTAACACCCAACAGTAATAAAACACATGATATTTCTCTCTTAATTATGTAACTGTAACCTTGACGTGTCCTTGTAGACAGATCATTTCTAAGTTTGCACATGTTTAGGAAAAACACATAGTCTTAATATTGAAAATAATTGTGATTTAGACAACTTTGAAAGATGCTTGATAGTAGTCGCCAGGCTGACATCTGCAAGAACCTCGTAAAGGGAAACTCTCTGGGATATGTAAGAACCAAGTGTATCGAGGTTTGCAATGAATGATGCTAAAAAGAAAAAAAACGAGCACTCCGTTTTCTTGTTTGAGGATCCGGATGGACGTTGTTAAAAGGCAACGGCTGCTAAAAAGAAATTTACGAGGAAAAAGCGTGGCTGCTTTGCGTCACGTAACCACATTATTATAATATCGGTACTTACAAGAGAATTTGATCACACTGGGCCAGTAGATGGGCCTATACAATCAGATGTTCTTTTCGTGTACGTCTCGTCTCAGATAAAAACCAAAATATTGATGTGCAGTGAACACGGAAGCACCATAGTGAACCGCTTAAAGATTGGCAAAAAGTGTTTTGGTTGATTAATTATATTTTCTGTTGAAAAACGCCCATGAACAGATGACAGTGTGTCAACAGCACAAATCAATGGATCTCAGATTCCTTGCGTTAAGAGTACGAGCTCGTGAAGGCACTGAGATTATCTGGTGTCTGTATGTATGACTGCACTATGATCTTTATTTCCTCTGAGATAGCGTTTGAATTCATCGAGGTAATTCTTCATTATTATGGACCAGTAACCACATAATATGTGTATGGAGTTTCCTGAAGGAAGGACTATTTCGTACAAAAAAATAAAAAATTATGCAAGTCAAAAATATTGACTTGCATAATTTTTCTCACATTTCTGTGCTTCTTAATAACAAAAACCTCTTGCTTAGAGTATCTCTCTACAGGATGACTTTTCACATAATATCAGGCCAGCTTCAGTAAATTGCAAATTATACACGTACAAATGTTTCACGGATTGTACGAATAGACTGAAATAAAATTGTCTACTTTTAAATTCATAAACATGGCATACAAAAAAAATGACAAGTTTTTGGTAAATTTATTCTTTCCTAATTTTCTAGTTTTCCGAAATCTGTTTGAGAAAAGTTATATTTATTTTGTGGTGAAATCAAAAACATGTTCATTTCTCCCTAGAATTAGATGTAATCTCTTTCGTGTTATCCATTTTGTGCAGTGCCAACAATCCAGCAATCATCACATTATGTTAAAGTATTCCTTGCAGAAACTGAAGGATAGTTTCATTTTCGTTTGAAAAGTATTACATGACAAAAATTTTCTTTCGAAATATCTTCTTAGCTGCTTAACACTAGGAACCAAAGAAAACCCCTTTTTTTCACAAATCCCGCACAATCAGAAGTAAAGTCAACAGGTGAAACTATGTAGTTGAGTAGTAGCATAAGGAACGATATAATGAGAAATATTGTAGAAAATATTCGCCCATTCTATTTGCTGTAGGAAGCGTTTATATGGACACTTTAGCTTCCAGTAATTGCTTACACATTCCAACAGTCCAAACTCATGTCTTCAACTGCGGTGAAGCACCAAAAGAGGAAAACTCACTAAATGTGTTGTTTGAAAAATGCAAAGAAGGTTAAGGTCAATATATTCCAGTTGCTGACTGTGAAATTTCATATAATCTATGTTTCATATATTTGGAAATTTCGGAAACTTCATGAAATTTCTTTTAAACTTGAGAGATAAGACCGAAAATTGGTGAATATTAGATCCTTCTGCTTTAGGGTTTAGCACTTTTTCATTTTTGATCACCGAAGTGGAAAACTTCCAGAAGTAAAGATAGATTTCAAAATGATGGAACGCTAATTTTTTTACTGTGCTTATAAATAGACTGGAGTTTTAATGTTGAAACGCAGTGTTCAGTAAAAACCACGAAAGATAAATAATATAAATATTGTTTAGTGATAATTGGTTCTAACTTTATCGGGCATTTTTTTTGTTGCAGTAAGTGAGTTCAACTCACATGTTAAATAAAAAGCCATACAAAAGCTTAGTAATACAGGAAAGCCTGTGTCTTTACAATACAGGGTTTTTTGTTTCTTATGCGGCGCAAATGTCTGCATATACACTATATTGAGAAATGTCACCGGACACCCCTTTAAAAGCAAATGAAAGGACCCGCTGCGTTGTTAAGACTCGCGGTACAGTTTCAAAAAGGTACAAAAACAAGTCTGCAGCTGACCGGGATCATATCGCACTGTGAGATTGAGTGAAAATGTCGCGGCGGGAGAGAACTGACTTTGAGAAACGAAAGATTGTTGGGTGTTATATTAGTGGGTTGTCCATAAGGGAAACCGAGAAGCGTTTAAACATACCCAAGTCAACTGTTTTGGATCTACTAAATAAGTGGAAGACACATGGCGTATCTGAATTAGGAAAACGTACCGGCAGACCAAAGTAAATTTGTTATAGAGGACGTCGAAACCTCATGTGAGTCGTTACAGCTAATCGACGAAGTGCTGCACAAGACTTCCGAGTACAGGCGAGAAAAAATGCTGGAACGTCGGTATGTACACGCACCATTCGCAGATAACTTCATTCCATGCGTTACCGTGGTCGTGTGGCTGCTCATAAGCATTTCATCTCCACTCGAATGCTACTCGTCGTTGAGCATGGTGTAAAGAACATTTATCGTTAACCGCAGATCAATGGAAACGGGTCCTATGGACTGATGAATCCAGATACACGATCCATCAGTCTCATGGCCGTGTGTGGGTATGCCGGAAGTAGGGAAAACGCTATTTACCACAGTGTACTGTTCCTACGGTCAGGTATGGAGCTGGTAGTGCAACCGCGTGGGGGTGGTTTTTGTGGTATAGTCCCCGACCATTGGTTATCGTGGACAAACATGTTAACCAGCACGTCTACCTCGATATTCTGGACAATTATGCCCTACCAATTATGTGGCAATACTATGGAACCGAGCCTTGTTGGTACCAGCAGGATAAAGAACCGAGCCGCAAAGCAAGCACTGTTACAGTGTAGTTGGATGATAATTCCATATCGAGTGTGGACTGGCCAGAACAGATCCCTGATCGTAATCCCATAGAGCGCCTATGGGATGAATTAGAGCGCCTCATAAGGAGTTTTGAACTAAGACCTACTACTAAGCAACAGTTACTGGCAGCATTATGTACTGAATGGAGGTGTATACCTAACGCTGTGTTCCAGAACCTTGTCCAAAGCATGTCTCAAAGAAACAGTGCATGCATTAAGGCCAACGATGGACCAACACCGTACAATTCATCCCATAGATTTTCTGTGGGATTAAGATCAGGGATCTGTATTGGCCAGTCCACACACGATACGGAATTGTCGCCAAACCACGCCGCAACAGTCCTTGCTTTATGACTCCGCTTCCGTGCATTATCCTGCTTAAAAGTCTCAGAACGAAAGCTAAAATCTCTAATTTGCTTCTTGGGTGCTCAGAAACTGTCCCTTTACATTTCCCAGAAAGCCTCGGATCGTTAAGCGCTTTGTCTTCTGGCCTGGTAATTGAGTTAACTCATTGGCGCACAAATAAAATGGCGACACAGAAGCCAAGGGAGCATCTGCCGTTGTGTATAATTTGGGGCTAATAGAAGAAATTTCAGTGTGACACGCAATCGGATACTTAAAGAGTCAGGTATCATGAATGCAACATTTAATACTAATTTGTCTTGAAATGCGAAAACATATCGCCATCACGTCACTGGCACGCGAAATTCTTCTAGGATGCTTGATACAATTGCTTGAATGTTTAGTTCTGCGAAATTCAAACAAAATACGATAATGAAATTATGTGTAAATTTAAATAAACTTACAAATTGTTTACCACTTTTCAAGGACAGAACAGAAGTTTTGTTATTTCTTATGTATTTTTGAAATTTTACAACGCAGTACTATCGTTTGCGGAAACATTTTTAACAACTGGTACTTTTTAGAATTGATTTCTCGAAACAAAGAATTGAAAATCAATAAACTATATCCAAAAAATTTGAATTGAATGAAATGCAGCTTAACAGGAAAAATATAGCGTTTCGTACAAGAGTAAGACAAAGTATTTAACTAAAATTTAAATTTCAGAAGTTTGCAGTATTGTTTTCAATAACATTGCTACATAAAAAAAATTAAGAATTGAAATTTCTTAATTTTCATGTAAATTTAACTTTTCGCATTTCGGAGCTTAAAACTTTATAATTCAACTAGAGCAAGACAACACTGACGGAACTGTATCACTTCGCCGTACTGTTTGTTGGTTCTGTGGATCAATCGAAAACAGATTATACCCGCTTGTTGAATGCACAATTAACGGACAATTGTGATATGAAGTTGAATAGTGGGTTGGACTTTGTACCACCTCATCACCACAATCTATACTGCTCGATCCAAGTCTAGAAAAGAAAAATATAGTGTATAAAATAATAATAGTTGAAACAACGTATCACGAAAACGCAACATAGTGATCCATTTTAAAACTATTAAAAGGGATCACAGGGTGACCTTGTACACTATCAAATGTAACATCAGATGCATAATACTGCTTTAACGGACGCATTTGAGAAAGGAAAAATTCGCCAAGAGATGGATGCAATGGCGATTGATACGCCGCGAGTGAAGAACCATCTTATAGATGGTTTTAAAAATTTACAACATATGGGCATATTCTTCTTAGTTTCCCTTTGCGGAAGAGTTTTCTTTTTATTTGCAGTCTGGGAGATAAGATGATGGCTAGTTTTCCCTAGCGTATTTAATTTCTTTTTTCCTCACTTCCACTTTGGAGCTGAATCTTTAACAGGTACCAGCATAAGCCTTCGCTTTCCTGCTGGAGTGACGGCGTGTGAATGTGAGAAATAGTGCGAAAACCTTTATTTATTTAGTTTTCCTTTATTTTGTACAGGATCAGCTAGATGCATGAGCAATCATGAAACGTAACCTGATATCCTTATTATTTTGAATCAGAGGATTTATTTTGTAGTGACTGAGAATTGAGACCATTCTTAATTCATTGTATTGTTGAGAAACTTCGTTACAATTTTACAGTAGTACCCTCTGTGTTTCCGTCGCCTTCGGGGGAGAAGGATACAGAGACCTCTGAGACCCCGGTCAAGGTACACCTTCCAGTGTGTCCCACTGGAAAGACACTCTGACTCTGATGTAAAACTACAATTCATCATTAATATAAAGTACGTTTACAATTAGAAAACGGAGTACGCAGAAGAGTAAGCTCAACTGATGACAAAACCTGCACCGTGTAAAGGCAGACTTCGCAGGGATACGCGGAGCTCTCTCGCAAGGTTAGAAAAATGACGGCGCTGCGCGAGCAAGAACCGTCAGTAACTGGAAAGCACAATCTTCCACTCGGACAGAATCGGTCTTGGGACCTGTGGGATATTCTGTCCCCCTAGGGACCGGTACTTTACACACTTCGACCATAGCCCATGTATGCGACGTGCTAATGCGCGCGGGCTAAAAAATTTATTTTCACAAATCTGGCTGAGAGATCTAGTTGCCATCGCGAGTTTTTTGGGACATACGTTCTTCAATGGTATCTAATAAGAATGAAATACATGCACATTAAATTGAGGGTCTCATGCAATCCCTCTCATAAAGATTCAGCTATATTAGAACACAACACACAGAAATATTTACATCTTCCGCATGACTAGGGCCCGTGCTGCGGTGATAACTCCCGGCCAAACTCATCAGAAACTCATCGATCATAGACCAACAACGCTGCATTCAAGAGCGACACGCCCCTGAATAGTTCCTTTGGCGATCAACCATAGTTGATGCGATTTTTATCCTGCTCAAGTTTACGTTGCAGACTGGGACATGTCTTACTGAAGCCGGAGAGGCGACGTCCAGCTTCAGACGGAACTTGGCATTCGCAACCGAGCAATTGCTGCACTTAGGTGTGGCTGCACACATATGGTGCTGGTGCCCACGATCATCGCATTTGCCACACCTGTCTTAAGACTTCGTGGAATTGCTCCGGAATAGACCGAAGCCATTGCAGCGGACGAACCTGTCTTCACGCAGAACCCATTTAAGGCGGAGGACTGACCAGCCCAGGTCCAGTCTTCTCCGCTTCATTAAGAGCTTGAAGGCCTGGAGCTCCACGTCTACCACACAGTGGACCCGGCCTCCCTTAGCGTTAATGGGAAAACAACCAGGTTTCGAGGTCGGGGTTCTGCTCACGAACCCCTTCCTTGACCTCCTTTTGCTATACATACTCGTCGATGCCATAGACAATCAAACGGGGAAATTTCTTCTGTGGAGTTTTGGGGAGTCTGCAATTTCTGGTCAGGGATTGCTTCTCAAATAGGTTCAGTTCTTCTAGGGGGAACACTCCACCGCCACCCCTTCCGAATGTTACAAGAACTTTTGAACCCAAGCTGCAGCTTTGCAGGGTCTTTTTCACGTCATCATAGGACGTGGTCCCGACTGTGGGTTAGACCAGAGAACGTGTGTCCTGTCTCCCCATGTTGTGCCTACACGGAGCAGGTGAAGGCCCTTTCGCCTTACTAGTACCCCTCCTAGCCGTTTCGCCATAAGAGGTCAACCCGGCGCCGGCACGACGGCGCGGCGCCTTTGCTTCGTCAACTCTACCAACTAAGACTGCTGAAGCATGTGCTTGCTCGTTACAAGTCCTGTGGATTCCACCCCACTCTATGTCGCCTTAATTTTATCTCTGATGAGGTGACCCGGGAGTCCTTAATGATGGACTCCACCTCCCGAGATAAATATTAATTTGACTGATAAAGGCTACGACGTTAGATACCGGTGCCGCATCGGGGTGCTGATTATCCTCCAGAATGGACTCAGGAAGGCCGGCGAGCGACCTCTCAACTTCAGTTGATCGCTCGGGGTGGGGCGATGTTTTCCCCTTGTTCGCCAAGCATGGGGATGGCAAAAACGTGTCTACACCACGATTTGACCGGGTTGACCCGGTGGTGTTGGGGAAGGCCCCTTGGCGGATGTAGTGGCCAGTGGTGACTCCTCGCGATGGAGAGCCTTCGAAGTGGTCTTCGAGAGCTTAGTGCACATCACTTTTTTCCGATTTTATTCGGAAGAGGAGGGAGGGCACCGGTACGGAACAACCGACAGGGCTGGGTAGTTTACTGGCCGCTACTATCAGTGTCTGAGTTGGCCCAGATGGGTTAGTGGTTGACCCCTTATAAGCTACGGAACCCTTCTAGGCAGCTGACATCTCTTATACAGAGGAACTTAAGGAAACTGCTGAGCGCTGAGTTGGCACCCTAGGGTTTTCCATCTCTAGCCAACACTCAGAAAATCGGGGGCGCCCGGGCTTTGGCCTAATCCTGGACCGAAGAGTCCAGGGAGCAGGGGAACAAGCAGGACGGCGACATACCCGCAATTTGACACAAAAATCTCTAGTCCAGAGACTGCACCCAAACACTTTTTTCAAAATAAAAACCAAGCCAGGGGATTAAGAACATTCACCAGCGTTCGCTGCCGGCAATAGCCTTTGTGCAGTCTGATTTTACTCAAGGTAATCGCATAAAAACTAGCTTCCCGACAGTTGCCACATCAGCCGGTCTCCGAAAAGGTAGTGCAAACGTTGCACGACATCATAAACGCAGCGTTGCCCTGCCAAAGTGACTGTAATGAAAACTATAGGTGATCTGGCATCGTAGGCAATCGCGCTCCACACCATGAAACCAGGCCTTCTCTACGTGTGACGCTCGACAACAAACCGTTCATCTTGGCGCTGCCCAGGGTCCTTCCAGGCACGGAATATTTTGTCGTCTGCTCCAAGCCAAGTGCGTGGCTCGTCACTGAAAATTACCCGCTGCCATTCCGAGTTGCTCCTTGAGAGTCTGGCATGACAAAATTTTCGGCTTTGCCGACGATGCAACGGTGTTAAGTTCTGTCATCGTAATTGTCTGCGTGCTTGTAGTCCTACGTCGGGTTGCATTCTGGAAATATAGCTGGCACTAATCGGACGATGCATGGAAGGCACTACTGCTGTATGAATATCCTTAGTCGTGGCTGTTTTGTCACTCCGCGCATGTCGGACAACCCGTCGGTCCTCTCTCTCCGTTGCTCGTCTAGTTCTCCTAAACACTTCTTGTTGCTGCTTCATGCCTGGTTCTATCCACTGCCGCCAATAGCGTCCTACGGAGATATCCGCACGAGCGGCATGATGTGTTATACGGCGATAAGACCATCCCGCTTCCCGGAGCCCGACCAGGCTGACCCTCTCCAACTGCTGGAATTGCTTTCGAACATTTCCCTGATACATACTTCTCGTGCAAAGGAAGCAGCCAACACAACAACACGAGTTAGAATGGCAAGCACGCGCAACCGCCCGACCTTATATAGCCGGTCAGGCACAAAGCTACGACACATCCTTGCTGGCGTCACATGCGTGACCGACCGTGATACTTGAATAATTTGAATGTCCCACGATGTCGATTCCGCCCACCAAGTTTCTGTTCTGTGGATTGCTTCCTTCCTCTAATAAATTATTTCTTCTATCCTCTGATGTAGCAAGATTCCCTGTATATTTTTTAAATAAAAGCAAAGTTTTCTTCATTTTCATAATTTACAAACTCTTCCAAAATAAATTTGATAGAGGTCACTCCCGTTGTAAGGAACTCTGATATAAGAAATTCACGGATATAAGAAAAAAATTGTAACTTCGGTTAGCCCAGTGTTAAAGTATAGGAACATTTCATGTTTATAAGAAAGCAAAAAAAGTAAAATTTCGGTTATAAGAAAGTTCCAAAACATTTATTCACAAAATAAATTTTTTTCGACCTATTTTGCAATGATTCAGCATTTTATCTGCGATGGAATTTGAAGGCTATTTTCGGAACGACTTCCACCAGATCATGCACGTCAGTTTTGTTTTGTTTTTTTCCCCTTCGCTCAGCCTTACAATGCATGATAAACGGTTTTTTGGAAGTGGTAAATCCCGTTCTTACTTACGCTTTCCAAGAGTTCTAGGTCGGCACCTGCCTGTTTGTAGATGAAGATCGGCCCATTGTTACATACCGTATGGATATATTCGCTGTTCTGATCTTTTCATTTTGCAATGTTTGTGAGTTCTATTTCTTTCTATTTACATTAGCGAGCCAACTAGGGATTTGACTGTTTAATATGAAAGGACGCGCCTAAAATTGCACGCCTAAGATTGGAAGAACCGAAAGTTTATGTGAAAATTGCCAATGATTTTGTATACACCTCTTGGAATTCAGTTGACTCTGCTGTAATTAAGAACTGCTTTTGGAAATCTGAATTTTCAAATGAAGAAAATTCTGAACTGGAACAATACCTGAAGATGAAGTTCCACTTAACGAGGGAATTCAACTGTATATGGAAGGTGTTTCCTTTGAGGATTCTGTCACCGCAGATAACGATGAGCAAACATCGCATGAGCTGCCAGAAGCCAAAATTTTTGACCCAGTGAATCTAGTTGAAAAAATTGGAAGCATCAGTGAAGAACAGCATGACAACTTTTCTGAGCCGCAGTTACCGACGCTTGTGGAAGTCATGCATATGGTTCAGAACAGAATGTGAAGAACTATATGAGTAGGATTCCAAGTGTCAAGAAGCAGAGAAAGAGCAATGTATTGTTGGATTAAAAATGTTAAACGATTGTAATGGTAAATGAAAAAAGCAGACTTCTATAATACATTGCTTTAACAAAACGTATGTATTGATGTACACTTGTTTATTCATAAAAGACATGTGCTATGCGTTATGTATCTGCTTTAATTTCGAAGTTTTAAACATATTAATCCAAATTTTGTCATTAGAAATTTCGGTTATAAGAAACTGATTTTCAATTCCCTTTAACGAGTGCTGACTGTATACTTATTTCCGTGATGATTCGAAAACCAACTCTGTATTATAATTTTTAACAACGGGAATCTGAGTACTAGCAACAAAACGGTGAAAAAAAGGATACTTTAAAATAGTTCTGAATGAGAAAAGGAACTTCTTTAAGTCTGGCGTCTTTGTACAGCACGTACTTCAAGCTTTAAAGCGTAAATGTGATGTAATTTGTAGTCACTGATAATTTAATAAAACAAAGAGTTTTATATAATTCTGTCTCCAATGAGATCAGTTTTACTTTCATTATTTAAATGATAAAATAAAATATTTGAAATAACTATTAACTTTTTTTTTTTTTTGGAGGACATGTGGTAAAAAGAAATTGCGAGCTTAGTTGCTATTTTGTGTAAAGTTAATTCATAACGATCACTACGAAATTTAACAAAGAATAGCATATTATCGATTTAATATGTTCCAAACGTCAGTTGTTCATGATAGAGGTTCGTACGTAAGTGCCCCCCTGGGAGTATAAGTAAAGGGCTAGCTAAAAGACTATAGTTGTAGGACAGGTGTGTATGGAAATATCTCCGGGAACACGAACGGCAGCTCTCCGAGGTTTGATGAAATCTCTCTCGATTCATCCTTTCTTTTTGACTCTTCGAAATCAGGATAATCTCCCATGCAGGGCGTACATTTCTTGAGGTTACGGGATATCGTTTTATATGGTTCCTCCTATGTATTTTGTCAATATTCAGTCTTATGACTTCAAAGCCAGAACAGATTAAGTTTAAAGCATACAGGAACAAAACGAAAAAGATAAAGAGAGGCAATGAAACACATACAAGGGATGTTTAGCGTGAATGATTTTCTTCAGCGGCTCAACATAATTTTTATGTGTGACGTTGGAGAGTACAATGAAAAGGAATGAGAAGGGTTGTTCTGGGTGCATAATATAGTAAGTCTTCTCGGGTTTGGTAAACAGGGATACACTAATAACCCAACAGTGCATTACGGCGTGAAGGCAAAGTACAATTTTAAAAGGAAAAGCTATATAAAATAAATAGTCAGAATTAGAGTTACCTAGCTTGAAAGCTTGCAGCTTCCAAATGAAAAATGAGCTTTTAAAGTTCTGCTGGAAAATATCAGCTGTATACTTGAGAATTTAAACATGAAAAAAACTGGAATCAACATATGCCTATTGGAAACATTATTACGTAAAACTTCGATATATTTCATTGGCGGGAAATTGGGAGAGCTATAGAAATGTAAATTAATTTGTAAAAAATATCATTTACGTACCACCATTTCAGTTTTGGTGGCACGTAAATGAATTGTGACAGATATGCATTTAAGTCTTTACCCACGTGAAGTCGTATATAAGAAATCATCCCCCTGATCTTTTAAAAACTTTCGTGCTAAAAGAAAGGCAAACTTAAAGTAGGATATTTCAGGAAGGAAAGTATGCACCGCATTTCATTTGTAGATTGTGTTTCCTGTGAAAACCTGGGTCAACCTAATTCGGTCGGTCTCTTTTCAAAGTGCTTTTATTCATTTATTTAACTGTTTAATATTTATTTTTTTGGATACTGTTTTTTCATTTATGCAAATTCGTGTCACAAAACGGTTAAATGGAGTTAGGTATCTGAACTTGCATCTAATATCTTTAGTAAAATGTGAATTAAAATTCACATTTCAATTTTGAGCTCCTGACGTTCAAGTGTTAAAGGACAGAACCATTTTACATAAAAAATCTATTCCGTAATATTTTGGGGCGAATTATATTTATATCCGATATTGGGAAATTTAAGGTCGTGTCGCTTACCACTGATGTAATTTATAGCTTTTCCTTAAAGCAAACTCGTGAGACTCTCGTGATAGAAAAAATATAATCTGGGAGTGGAAACAGAGTGCCCTGATGTGGAAGTAAAAATAAAGTTCACAAATTATAGAATTATTGAAATATACGAAATCCCGATTAAGGAGAAGCAGTAACCGTCAATGGTACATTACGTCATAATTACCAGACTCTCCCTTTCCACCACAGCAGATGAAATAAAGCAAATCGTAAAAGCGCCGAGGAACTTAAGAGAAAACTGACAACACCGAACAACAACATTACTACAAACGTTTGAGAAAATTCGTAACACTATGTATCATCTTTTTCCTCATCATCAACCATTATCATTTCAATACTGAATAAAGGTATCCACAGGACTGTTCAACAAATTTCACTCTTGTGCCAGTCTCCATCTATGCCGCTCAATCATGCGTTGGAATTTTACCCGCCTATCTTCCACATGGTCTTTTTCTCGGTCTCTTCTTCTTCACATTTATTTATGAAATATACGAAATCTTGGAATACACCAATGCATTTAACTTGTTTGTGCCTGGTCAATTCTTATAGCAATATGAACATCTCTCTACCAGTTCAAGGAATTTTTCTTGATCATGATGTCATTTTCTCCTGTCAATCTCGCGATTCGTGATTTTCTTTTCAAATCATTCGACGTCGTACGAAACATGTCCTTTGCTATGTTTTGCATACCTGTTTGGAAACTGCTGCTACGCTGTCCCGATGAAAAAAAGGACAACTGCGTGCGGCTTCCAGAAGGGATGGATATATATATATACATGTGTGTGTGTGTGTGTGTGTGTGTGTGTGTGTGTGTGTGTGTGACAAAAAATAGTCATCGGAAACTGCTGTGTGCTAAAAAATTTCATCCCAGGTAATGACCATAGAATGGTGAGATGTAAGATGCAACTCAACACTAAACTCGACCGTGGCAATCTCATAAGACAGACATATGTATTGATATAACCAAACTTAAAAACATCATAATACCTTCACGTTGTAACTGAGGAACAGATTATCTGCTTTAGAAGACCTAACATCGGAAGCAGTGGATATTTCTGAAGATAACAGAGAACTCACAAAGGCTCTTGTGGAAACAGAACAGACAATAGGTGGTACTAAGAACAAGTTACATAAGAAGAAAATTTCAGGAAAAACAAAAACATGAATGCAAAAGATAAGGGAAATGAGGAAAAATAAAGAAGACGTAACTTCCAAAGTGGAACATATAGTGCTATGCAAGACAGTACGGAAAGGCATCACTTAATACATAAGGAAATTAAATTGTGAACTAGTGAGAAAAGCAGTTAAAAACAACCAAAGCCTGAAGAGAGCGAATCTCTGTAAGGGAAGATAACAGATTATGGCACTGAAAAAGGAAGATGGTAATTTAACATGAAATAAAAGAAAACATTTGACAAAGGTGAAAGATTTCTACTCAAAACTGTATGAGTGTGATGATACATCTATTACAGACATTACGACAGGTACCAGTACCAAAGCTCCTCCAGTCTTTCCAGCAGAAGTTACACATGCAATTAAGAACATAAATCGGGAAAAAGCTGCAGGAGAAGATGGAATTACCATGGACGTTATGCAAGAAGCAAGTGGAGAAATTGAAACTCCACTCGCCCAAGTTTTCTTCAGATGTCACAATGACGGGAAGATTCCTGAGGATTGGAGAAATGCTACAATGGTCCTGCTACATAAAAAAGGCGACGTTGAGGATCTCGGAAACTACAGGCCCATCATCCTCCTATCAGTGGTATATAAAAATCTGCACTAAAGTTCGCTCACATCGCTTGAAGGTACCACTATGCATGGTTCAAACAAAAGAACAAGCTGGATTCAGGAGTGGCTACAGCACTGTGGATCATATCCATGTACGGAGAAATCTAATTGAAAGAACAAGAGAATATGAACTACCATTATACATGGCTTTTATTGATTATTATAAGGCCTTCGATTTCGTAAAATCATCAGCAATTACGGTGGCATTGATATCCTGCGGTATTGAAGATGCGTACATTATTATTAATAATAACATTTATGAAAATGCAAGTGCAAAGTTTCGGACATTTGAGGATACACCAGTAATAAAAATTGGAAGGGAGTGAGACAAGATATCACCATATCTCCCAAGTTCTTTTATACCATATGGCAAAATGTCTTTCAATCATTGAACTGGGAAAACAAAGGAATAAAAATTAAAGGAGATTACTTAATTCACCTTCGTTTTGCTAATGACGTAGTCATTTTTGCAACTACCCCTTCAGAGCTGCAGGGTGTGATGCAAGAACTTGCTGACAAGAGTAAAGAAATGGGAATTGAAATGAACTTTCAGAAGACAAAAGTGATGTACAATGCTTTTGCCATAAATGATTTATTGATTGATGGAGAAAAGCTTGAAATAACCGATACCTACATTTATCTTTGGCAGGAGATATTAACTGAGGGTCACATTGATCAAGACATTAATCGTCGTATAAAACTTGCATGGAGATCTTTTGGAAGAAACAGTACAACTCTTAAGAGGAGTATGCCATTTTGTCTTAAAAGAAAAGTGTTTAATCATTGCATCCTGCCAGTGCTTACGTATGAAGCAGAGACATGGACTTTAACTAAAAAAAATATACAAAGACTGCTGACAACTCAAATTAGCATGGAGAGATGCATGCTTGGTGTACCCAGGAAGGATAAGAAGAGGAACTTGTGGATAAGGAAAATGACCAGAGTGGACGACATCATGGCCAGAATGAAATCACTGAAAAGAAAATTGGCTGGACATTTTGCCAGAAGAATGAACCACCAATGGGCAACTGAAGTTTTAGATTTGATTCCAAGGGACAGAATAAGTCCCAGACAAAGACTCCATGGGAAATGGAGGCGACAGGCTCATGACAGACAATTGTGGAAGAAACCTGTGGAGACCTTCATCCAGCAGTGGATTTTTTATATATATATATATATATATATAACAAAACTTAAAAAAGCTTCAACTTGCAAACAAATGCAAAATTATTTCTGCAAAACCACGCCCTGCTGCATGTTTCAAATATAATCAGCATAGTAATAAAGTCAACCACAGATAAATTATAAAAATATAATCCTGATGGAGAACCCGAAATAACACCCCTAAAGTCCTGATAAGAGAAATTTTTCCAAAGACAAAAAAAAAAATTAAAAGTAAAGAAGCATTTTTAGATTAATGCACCCCGGAACACAGACCACTCATCAGGGAAACACATCCGCTAACCCGGGGTGGAAGTTCAGGTTTCATGAGAGTGCCAAATTTTGCAACCAATAGACTTAATAAATTTGTAAAAGATATATATCTCTCTTTGGTACTCGGTCTTCCCTACCTGAACCTTTTTATAGAGCTTAAAGAACATAAATCAAACAGAACACACTTGAAACTCTTACGTGAACAAAGTATAACCTGAAATAGAATAGTGAAATAGGTAAACCAAAAAAACTCAAACTCAAACTCCCCA
The DNA here is from genome assembly GCA_039090855.1 of Macrothele yani. NCBI lineage: Eukaryota > Metazoa > Arthropoda > Arachnida > Araneae > Macrothelidae > Macrothele > Macrothele yani. The sequence continues at coordinate 98,129,484 of CM077017.1, read as the reverse complement.
AGACGGAAAAGTAAATAAACCTGGCGGTTAAGGTCGGTAATCGCTTTTTACCGTGAACTTTATTTCGATCGAGGTACTTTCCGGAAATAATGCAAAGATGTTATTACGTCATGGATGAAAGTTCGGGCTGTTAGATCTCTCTGGGGCGACTCGGAGGAAACGAAGTTTTTGTGTGGCCCTAAGAACAGGTTAATAATAGAGAAATTAAAACGAAATTTTTGTGTGGCCCTAAGAACAGGTTAATAATAGAGAAATTAAGATGGTACAATGGTACAAAACCTAACTGAAAAAAACTATTAGAATTAAAAGATGACAATAAATTTTGAAAGTGAAACTCGCAGAAATTTGGAGGATAGTTATTTTTCAATAAATAATTTAAGAGCTTTTATGGTACTACTTTTATTATTGCAAATATTTGAAATTCTTAAGAACTGTGAAATAATAATATTCCGGTGAATTGTTTTGGGGATTTCTTAGTTCCAAATACTTAAAAGTAGAGGAACAAAATCAAATTATGTTCTTTTATCGAAAGGTCTCGTGAGAACACCTTTACTAGTCCGAACTAAATCCAAATCCAAAAACGTAGTTCTGAAACTGAAAAAAACAACAACATATATATATATATTCATACATACCGTTGGTACCTGCTGTGAAGGAAGCCCTAAACGCATTCATTGTATAAAGAAATTGAGGAAGTACGTGAAGCTTTCCAGTGTATTTTCGTTGGTGAAAATGATTGTGTCACGATATAATTTTGCCGGAAAGCACCGCGATGCTCTTGCACAGCCTTCGCGGAGCGCCAGGGCACAGCAGAAAACACTTCGAGAACCTCTGACATAGAGTCATGTTGTGAAACCTTTGTAAAGTTATGTACAGATGCTAGATAAATTTCGCATTAACTGATATGCAATACTGGAAAATGTTTGCTCTCGATATTTTATGTTGTCTGGAAGTTCGAAACTTTTAGTGTTTTAATATAAGATATTTTACTACGACGTAAAAACAAACACATTCCCAAGTTTGTACTTATGAAATGCTTAATAAGGACGTCAGCAATTTTACATGATTGAAATCACATTAACTGTTACTTTCATAACAAAACAATAGTTTTGTATCTAAAGTTCACATGAACTATTAATAACACATTTTTTGTCATATTTTTCACAAGTGCCCTTTTAAACTAAACTCACCGATGTCGCGACTATCTGGCTCTCAAGAAAGGTACTCTAAAACAATTCTCACTGAATTCAAATACTTCGAGGTAGCAACATTCTTCACACACATTTTCAAATTGTGATTAAGAATTTTAATTGCTGGAATGTTCTCTTTTTTTAACTTATTCAGCACCTTACGGCGTTGTAAACTTTAGGGGTATAATTTTCAACCGCGTCAATAATGCAGCTTTGTCGGTTCAACTTTTCTAAAGTTCCAGATATTCTGATTTTATATTGTGGTAAGGAGAAGAAATCTGAAATAGAAAAGAAAGGGGTCATTAGATCCAAAATGAGAAAACAATAAGATTTCTTCAATATACGTTGCCTTACTACTTATCTCAGCAGAAATAGATGTCTAGAATTGATTTTATTAACAAATTAAGCAATGCTGTGTGCTGAAAACATTGGCTCTTCTAGCGGTACAGAAAAATTCAAGCACAAAACGTTTCAAAGCGCTGTTTTTTTTTTTGTTTTTTTTTTTTTTTTGGATTTCGTGCATTTGCAGTCATCCGGACTTTAAGACCTACCAAGATTCCAACTTTTTGATCTATAGGTTATTTAGAACTGGTCTAACAATTCGCGAATAGCTCAAACAGACAAAGCCACCATTTTGTCAAACAAATAATAGCTTCGCTCTTTCCACGTTTATAAGTGAGTCACGGAAAAATTCTCATTGGCCGCCAACGGGAATCGAACTAAGGGTCTTCCAGTTACGCGTCCGAACTAAATCCAAATTTTTTCATTTTTCCATGACTCACTTATAAAGGTGGAAAGAGCGAAGATATTTGTTTGATGTTCCTGGTCCACGTTAAATGTCTGTATGAATCATTCATTCGCCTTCTAATTACTTCTTCAGTTGCTGCTTACCATCTTTGGTGAATCCCGAGCATTGTGCGGGGCTCCAAGAAGCAACCTGCTAAATTGGCTTGGCAGTTAGCGTGTGTGAGTCTGGATGAGTTCGAGGCTGCTGTGGTGTAGCGGAAGCACATCCGGCGCGTAACTGGAAGAGCCTAGGTTCGACTCCCGGTGGCGGCCAATGAGAATTTTTCCGTGACTCACTTATAAACGTGGAAAGAGCGAAGCTATTTGTTTGATGTTCCTGGTCGACGTTAAATGTCTGTATGAATTAGCCACCATTTTGGTTTTTTGGTTTTCGGACTTTAGAACCTTAATGCTGGCCAATGTTCAGACCTCTAGTTCATTTAGAAATGGACGAACAATTCACGGACGTACACACTCGCATTTTCCCTGTGCTTTTTATATACCAAGCGAAAGCCAATATTTGCATAGGTATTCACGCATGGAGGCGGAAAATGCCGAACATTAATAAATACGGCGCTACGTCATTAATCATTGCGTCATTACCAGTTTGATACTGTACCTTTCACCCAGTCAGAAAATAGTGCTAAAAATTGCTTTGTCACCATGGCAGCAGGTCAGGTGATCAGAACGTTCCTCTATGGCTATCGTGAAGATAGACAAGCCGTTCGTTTCTTTCCTTTGCGTCCTTAAAAGATGCTTAAAGATCAGAAAATTTATTTCTCTTATTTTTTTTTTTTTTTTTGTAAAAAAGGGATGATAGTTTTAAGTTTATGCTGTAAAAATTGCAATATACTTATGATTTATAGTTGCCATGTATCCGGTTTTTTTAAATGGATCCCATCGCGAAATAGAAAATTTTTCAAATTTAAAAATTTAATTTCGGGTAAACTAATTCGAAATTCAAACAAAGAGCAACGAGTTGCAAAATTTCGGTCATGGCACTTCTTGCCTACAAAGTTTCGTGGTTCTGTTGCTGTTAGCATGTCCGGAACGTGACCTGATAGCACTTTTGTGCTTACCTTGACTTTGAAATACAATAGCTCTTGAAGTATCGCCAGAATCAACAAGAAAGATGACACCGAATTTTCGGGTGCAATAAGCACGTCTTTTAAATCCGTTCTGACGCAAATTAAATTTATCAAAGCTATTTAAAGTCAATGGAACCGGTATGGAAAACAATAGTATCTGACGGAAGAAAGAAGTTTTTCAATCCGGTTTTTAATCCCTCAGATATTGCTGTGAACGGAATCGTGAGCTTACGAACTCTTACAAACAGAGTTATCGACAAAAACAAGTTGTGACTTTACGTCCCTTGTTGGGAAAACCATGCATTATTTTAGGAAGAAAGTATACACAAAAGGTTTATCCATATGAGCGGTATCGGTCCAAGAATAAGAATTTTAGTCGAGCTTTCAGGAGCCCAGATTTTGCTACAAATACATCAGAAGTAGAAATTAACACTTATGACCCCTGGTGGCTAAACCATTCTTTACCAAACATTAGACATTACGTGAAAAATATTTTCCGTCAGGTCTTGTAAGCGATACACGAAGAATTTTTCAAATCGGAGTTTTAGGAGCTGAAAACAAAATTTACCAATGTGCGCCCTAGCGGAAAGTCTATGATTTACTTGAAAATTTTGAATTTCTAGGAATAACATTTCGCATGGCAAACACTATCCAGCAAAGAAGGAATTTTTCAAATCGGACTCTTAGAAGTAGAGATATTGAGAAAAATCAGATATACATCTACGTCCCTGGCGTAGAAACCATGCATTATTTCAAGAAGAAAATGTTCCTAAAATGTTTGCCGACATGAGTAGTATCGGTCCACAAAAGACTTTTTTCAATCGAGATTTTAGAAGCTCATATTTTGCTGCAAACTCACCAGAAGCGGAAATTAAGGCTTACGCCCCCTGGTGGCCAAACCATTTTTTACAAAACTTAGAAATTATGTGCAAACGATTTTCCATCAGGAGCTGTATCCGGTGCAGAAAGAATTTTTCAGATCATGGATTTAGAAGCTGAGATATAAGGGAAAACGCAACTTACTCTTACGACCCCTAGCAGAAAGTCTATGGACTACGTGAAAATTTTTAAACTATATGAAAACCATTCGACTCGGAAAACACTATCCAACAAAGAAGGAAATTTTCATATCGGACTCCTACAAGTCGAGATATTGACAAAAATAAGATATATATCTACGCCACCTGGCGTAGAAACCGTGCACTATTACAAGAAGAAAATGTTTCTAAAAAGTTTGTCGGAATGAGTAGTATCGGTCTACAAACGATGTTATTTTCAAACGAGAATTTAGAAGCTCATATTTTGATGCAAATGCATTAAAAGCGGAAATTAAAGTTTACGCCCCCTGGTGGCCAAACCATTTTTTTACAAAAATTAGAAGTTATGTGCAAACGATTACCATCAGGAGCTGTATCCGATGCAGAAAGAATTTTCCAGATCGGATATTTAAAAGCAGAGATATAGGTGAAAACGCAATTTACCTAGCGTAAAATTTATGAATTACTTGAAAATTATGAAACTATATGAAAAACATGTCACACGGAAAACACTATTTAACAAAGAAGGAATTTTTTTAAATCGGACTCCTAGAAGTCGAGATATTGACAAAAATAAGATATACATCTACGCCCCCTGGCGGAGAAACTGTGCAATATTTTAGGAAGAAAATATTCCGAAAAGGTTTATCGATCTGAATGGCATCAGTCCACGAAAGAATTTTTTCACTCAATATTTTAGAAGCTCAGATTTTATGACGAATACATCAGAAGCTAAAATTATCACTTACGCTACCTGGTGGCCAAAGTATTATTTCCCAAAAATTGAAATTATATGCAAAAGATTGTGCATCAGGAGATGTATCCGTTGAAAAAATATATTTTAAATTGGAGTTTTAGAAAAAGAGTTATCGGAAAAAAATGAAATTTACTTTTACGCCCCCTAGCGGAAAATCTATGCGTAATTCGACAAAGAAACTATATCCAAAATACTCTTCGACATAAATGGAATCGAAAGATAAAAGATATTTTTCAATCGGATGTTTAGAAGCAAATATGTGGAATAAAACGTACTTTTGATTTCGACATCATCTGCGTTTACGCCCTCTAGTGGCAAAATTGTACATCGTAAAAAAAACGAAATAAAGGATCATCATTCGCATATTTCACGCTTTCGAATGCAAAAAGAATTTTTCAAATCGGACTAATAGTTGCAGAGATACCGTGGGTACAGGCGGACGGACGGACAAACCGATAACATAAGCACGATCTTTGTTTACAAAACACGTGCTAAAAACGGGTAATTTCAGCGTGCTTTCCAAACAATACTCTACAAACGATATAAATTTCATATTATTTGGGTTCAATACGTTTTGCGCTGCGAGCTAGAAAAGCAAGAGTCGCGAAATTTCTGAAACAGCGGTAGCAGGGTCGGCAGTTACTGTTTTTAGAATAGAGAGAAAAAATTAACAACTGATGGTTGTTTTACGACGGACAGATGCCCCGGGCTCTGTTACGCTGGGAAATGAAGCTAATGGCACAAAGAGTCGTTTGTCATGTGACTAGTTGCTAGGCGATAAGAAATGTGGGAGGCACTTGCTCAGCGACATTATTTATTGAACATGACTCGTACCATCGGAGAGAATATTTGAGATAGCATGCTCATGGAGTATCATTTTCTCAAAGGTATTTAGTTAATATCGTTCGGAATAAGACAGTGCACGTACGTGATAATAATTTTCTAAGTTTTTATATGCTCATACATTTGCATGCATTTCCTAATCAATGTATTCGAGTAGCTCTTTTGGATTTACGTGAGACGGATGCGTATGAACTGAATAATCAATATAGCGATCAATATTTTTAGGGAGGTACATACATGACATGGATATACAAACCAACGGAAGCAAAGAACTTTATCACACTCTTACCATTTGCAACCAGGCTGAAAATCTAGGTGCCCATCACTTATGAGAGCTCAATGGCTCTCGGACTCATGGGAGGATTTCTACATGTCAGTTTCATACACCCAATTAACCAAGGTCTTTAGATATATCTCGTGGTATAAGGTTGGGCTCGCTACGATGTCAGCCTCTCTTTGGCTGCTGAAATGACGTTAGCGTGGACGCTCGGGGCTCGGCAGCCAACATGGCAGGTTTAAGCGTCTTGTGGCGTTGGGTTAATGCATACGAAACGATCGTAATAATCACACTTACTATGATAATAACGAAATAAAAGAGCAAAAAACTGCTCATACATAAATCAAAATAATAAAATCAAACCATTTACCTTCCGTGAAGCACAACATTTCCAAATTTATTAATACAGACATTTAACGTGGACGAGGAACATCAAACAAAGATCTTCGCTCTTTCCACGTTTATAAGTGAGTCACGGAAAAATTCTCATTGGCCGCCACCGGGAGTCGAACCCAGGCTCTTCCAGTTACGAGCCGGATATGCTTCCGCTACACCACAGCGGCCTCGAATTCCTCCGGTCTCACACACGCTAACTGCCAAGCCAATTTGGCAGGTTGCTTCTTGGAGCCCCGCACAATGCTCGGGATTCACCAGTGATGGTAAGCAGCAACTGAAGAAATAATTAGAAGGCGAATGAATAATTAATACAGACATTTAACGTGGACCAGGAACATCAAACAAAGATCTTCGCTCTTTTCACGTTTATAAGTGAGTCACGGAAAAATTCTCATTGGCCGCCACCGAGAGTCGAACCCAGGGTCTTCCAGTTACGCGCCGGATATGCTTCACCTACACCACAGCGGCCTCGAATTCCTCCGGTCTCACACACGCTAACTGCCAAGCCAATTTGGCAGGTTGCTTCTTGGAGCCCCGCACAATTCTGGGGATTCACCAAAGATGGTAAGCAGCAACTGAAGAAATAATTAGAAGGCGAATGCGTTACTGGAAGACCCTATGTTCGACTCCCGGTGGCGGCCAATGAAAATTTTTCCGTGACTCACTTATAAACGTGGAAAGAGCGAAGATCTTTGTTTGATGTTCCTGGTCCACGTTAAATGTATGTAATAATTATTCATTCGCCTTCTAATTATTTCTTCAGTTGCTGCTTACCATCTTTGGTGAATCCCCAGCATTATGCGGGGCTCCAAGAAGCAACCTGCCAAATTGGCTTGGCAGTTAGTGTGTGTGAGTCCGGAGGAATTCGAGGCCGCTGTGGTGTAGCGGAAGCATATCCGGCGCGTAACTGGAAGACCCTGGGTTCGACTCCCGTTGGCGGCCAATGAGAATTTTCCCGTGACTCACTTATAAACGTGGAAAGAGCGAAGACCTTTGTTTGATGTTCCTGGTCCACGTTAAATGTTTGTATTAATTATTCATTCGCCTTCTAATTATTTCTTCAGTTGCTGCTTACCATCTTTGGTGAATCCCCAGCATTGTGCGGATCTTCAAGAAGCAAATTAGCTTGGCAGTTAGTGTGTGTGAGTCCGGAGGAATTCGGGGCCGCTGTTGTGTCGCGGAAGCTTATCCGGCGCGTAACTGGAAGACCCTGGGTTCGACTCCCGGTGGCGGCCAATGACAATTTTTCCGTGACTCACTTATAAACGTGAAAAGAGGGAAGATCTTTGTTTGATTTCCAAATTTATTTGCATATATGTGAACTCACATTTTAATACTTGCCGCCCAGCCACTATAAAATAAACAACTACAAGAATGATATATAAACTATTATTAGATTTAAATACTGCACCATATTTAAATCCGTCTCCTGTGAATTGTAAGAATTTCATTTTTTCTCAAATGTTTTTTAACTACTATCAATTAAACCCAAATTTTCCTTTGAATGTACAGTTTATTCTTTACTTCATCTCGTTTTTGGTGTGCACGTAGCCCTTAGTGTTCATAGTCATACCTTTGACGATGTAGGACCTACTCTTGCTGAATCATTCCATGTTCGTCCTAAATCACAGTGAGCGTGCACTTGCCGGCAAAAATTTGGGTTCTAAATTTTTTCGCTCAAGGAAAAGATCAGTTTCGATATTCCAGCGATTGATTTTTAATTTCTGGATCATAATGTTGAATCCATTTGAATCATGATAGTCATTATTTAACATTTTTTTGTTAAATAATGACTATCATGATTCAAATCTTGATTTTTTCACTTTATGTCTACATTGCTTTGAGGAAGCCTTCCAGTGGAATGTAAAAGCTTGGCGAATCTCTATACAATTTTACACCACGAAAATAAACGGATTTACTAGGCTGTAAGCGTTCCTTGCGTAATCACAATCAGGTGTATTTAAAAATAAAACTTTGGATCACTTTATGACTTCATACGTACCTTTACGATGAAAGCTGACAAGCATTTTAAGTATAGGAAATCGCTTAGCACCGTCTTTAGCTACCTATCTGCCAGTTGTTCGATTTCGCGGCGGTATAAGTTTATGTCCTTGGAGGAGAAGAGCTCCTTCACCCCATATGCTATCTCCTCCTCGTTGTTGAAGTGCCGCCCGCAAAGGAAGTGCACCGTTGACCGGAACAAGCTATAATCCGGCGGGGCAAGATACTGACTATATGCTGCATGTGGCATCAGCTCGATGTTCTCAAACTAGTGGAGTTTAGCACCGGTAAGAGCCCGAGCATTATCCTGCTGTTGGAGAGCGCGCTTTCTGTTCACCAGTGCCAGGTACGTTTCCTCCAAAACGTCCAAGATCCGCTCCATCTGTTCAAAGTAGAAGTGGGAATTGATGGTTTGACAGTCTACAACAAATTCGTAATGGATTATCTTCTCAAAATTCCACCAGACGCAGAGGGTCACTTTGTGCGCCAAACGTCCACTTTCCGTAACAGGTTCAGGAAGTTTTCCCACGCTCAACCACTGTCATTACGTGTTAGGATTTGGGACGTAAACCCAATTTCCATCGTACGTAACAATTCCCTTGAAGAAACTACATTGCACGAGTTTTCTAGGAGTTTCGTGCACACTTCCACTCTGCGGTGCGTTTCAGCAGTGGTCAGTTCGTGAGGGTCAATGCAGCAGCTCTTGTAGACCTTGCCGAAGTCATGATTGTGATGAACCACGGTAGTCTGTGATATTCCCAGCTCGCCTGTGAGTGCTGGTTGTCCGATTTGCCTCTACTGCCTGGTGCAGTGCCACCGAATCCACGGTTCGCGGCCTTCCTCATCTTGGCTGCTCACGGAACATTTCCCTTTCGCACGACAAATGTTTCGTGTTCTTTGAGCTCCGTTATTAGAATAATTATTCTCCATTTGTCTTGATGGAGCCCATATAAACGTTCTACAAAACTAGAGTAGGCGTCAAATAAATATTTAATTGTGAATAAACGTGACCATTTTATTCTATGCATATAATTGAACATATTGTTTTGAGTAATTTATACTAAAAAATATTTCTTAATACATTTTAAGACAGTTGTATGTATATAGTGATAAGAGGGTGGATGTCGACTACCTTTCAAAAATCTGAGGTGAAAGCTCGATTTTTAGTAACTAAGCAGTAACGAAAGTTATTTTATTTCAAACTTATAATTATCTTGACACAGGCGTTCACCCAGTTAGATATATGTCTTGAATTATAATGTATTAATAACTGGCATAACTCGGAAGCACAGTATTTTTATATTTATGTTAAGAACTGCCTTAGCATTACCCTTAACATTACACTTATTGCGGTTCAATCATTAATTTATTTCAATTTTTGCATTACACTTGTTGACATCAATGATAAAATGTCGACAGTTTAAACACTAACTATTAACTCTTATTTCAAGCTTGCTTTACATTTGATAACACTTGGGACAAATATTAATAGTTTGAAATTATTTGAGCTTTTCGAGGAAGTTATCATGATTGACATTTGTAGTTATCGTGTCTGATGTAAAGTAGTTATCAAGATTGATATTTTGCACTTTTCTAAAATTAAGGTCCGAACTGTTTGAATTTCATGTATTAAATTATAGCTTATCTGGCTTTGCATTAAGTGGTATATCACTTATATTTTATTTTAACTTAAGAATTGGATTACTTTATCTCAACGACTACAGTCTTGTGACGATTATATATAGATTAAGATAATACAACGTAGTTGTCACATAAGTTTTGTTTTGTTTTATTTCATAAACCGACCATGGTTTCACTGGCCTAGCTTCATCAGGACGAATAGTACGTAAATATTCAAATTGTATATGACATCATAAATTCTGTTTATAGTCACGTATTTTGGTTAGATGCTTCCACGAGTTTGATAGAAATGGCGTGGATGCCATGTCATTAACAAGTTGCGAATACTTCTGATATATATGGAAAGCTTCCAAACTATCACGTTTGGAGGTTGAATCTGGTTTGTCAATACGTTTTGCTTCTCCAAAGAGAAATCTGTGGTCCTTTTCGTAACAGTGTTTTGCCATCGATGACTTCTTTATGTCACAATTCCGAATGAAGGTCTTGTGCTCATTCAATCGAAAACGCAACGCTCTACGGGTCTGTCCTATATACGAAGCGCCACATTCACATGGAATTTGATAAATTCATCACGAGTTTTTGTCTTCAACACAGTCCTTTGATCCTAAAAATCTCATTTTGTTTATGGGTTTAAATATCACCTTAAAATTAAAGGTTTAGAGATATTTTGTAATTTTGAAGGCAGTGTCACGGGAAAATGGAATAATGGCAAAATTCTGTCGCAATGGGCGCATCACATGAGTTAATGTGGAGATGGACTTTGGTTTCTGGAATTTTGTCAGAGCTTTGTCTATAATGGAAGGGTTGTATCCTCACTGTACTGCAACACGTTTAAGGATATAAAGTTATTTTTCCAAACTGTCCTTATCTGGACATATATGTATCGCGCGATATACGCAACAGTAAATGGCTCTGAGTTTTGTTGATAAAGGTGATTAGACTTGGTATGTGGAGGTGATAAAATAGCGAAAGGCTTCCGATAAATTGTGGTTGCGAGAGAACGATTTAAACGAGTTACCAGGACGTCAAGAAATTGCAGGCATCCGTTATTTTCAATTTCGTAGCTGAATTGAATGTGAGGATCAAGGGAATTTATGTTTGACTAATCCTGGAATTTCATAATGCTTTCCCTTCCATAGAACGAAAGTGTCGTCTACGTATCGTATTCATAAGTCAAATTTCACACGTTTGAAAAGGTTTTCTTCAAATCTACGCATTTAGATTTCACATAATATAGGTGACAGTGGGCTGCCCATGGCTAGACCTTCCGTCTGTTCATAAAACGTTCCACGGAAAGTAAATCTGTTCTGTTTTATGCAAATGTTCACTAGACTTGTTATTTCCTCAGCTTCAGGTTGGCTGTAATGATGCTCCACAAGACTTGATTTTAGAGATTCCAGAGCTCCTTTTACTCGAACATTGGTGAACATAGATACCACGTCAAAGGATAGCATTAGTTGATCTACGTAGGGATGTAGTTTGAGTCGATTGGTAAAATCAATGGAAGTTTTCACAGATGTTTCGTTTGGAGTGGCCTAGTTAGATAATTTTGAAGATAAGAACTTCGATAATTTATATGCTGCTGTGCCGATATTACTTACTATAGGTCGGAAAGGAATTCCAGATTTATGTATTTTAGGAGAGCACAGATCTCGCATAATGGGCGTATGAAGATTTAAGTTTGTTTTTTATGTTTTGGCTCAGAGTTTCTGAGTTTTTGATCAATTTCTGTATTTATTTCTATTGTTTATCTGAAGGATCATTCTTTATTTCTTTGTAAGGTCCATCCGAAATAAGATTTTTGACTTTGTTATCGTAATGATTTTTGTCTAACACAACCACCTGACCTCCTTTGTCAGTTCTAGTAATGATTAAATTTGAATTTGAGCGCAATTTTTTAAGCGCGTTAATTTCTTTGGTCGTTAAATTTGGTTTAGGTAATGTAGCGTGATTTGCGGTTATCACTTGGCTGATACAATGTCTAACTATTTCTTTTTCTTCAAAGTTGAGAATGCTTTGTATTAGAGATTCCTCAACTTAAGCAACTATGTCTGATAGCGGTATCTTTCTTAAGATAGCAAAATTAGGATTATATCGTAAAGGCCTCTTCTTTATTTCAGTGAGACTATGACCGGACAACGATGCAAAATACATCACATCTTACCGAACTTTATATCCTCGAAATGTAACCTAATACCTACTCAGAACGTAACAAGAGCAGTTTGCAATGCTTCTTTTGCGATTCTTAGAGCTGTTATTAGGGACACTCGGAAGAACATTGCAAAGGTGGAACATGAATTTTATGATCTACATCTTTGGCTAGCTAACAAATTAGCAGATTTTGATACTTTAAACAAAAACACTTTAGTTCGTAGTATCAACATATCATCGAATTACAGACTTTCCCTCGAAAGAAAATTCCAAAATTTGATAGCAGGTAATTAGAATAAACAGGTTTATACTAATAGTAATAGTAACGGAATAGTGTATCCAGATAATGAAGTGTTTGTCGACTTGCCCGGTCATGGTCTCATTGAAACTGAGAAGAGAACTTTACGATATATACTGGCGGAAAGTGAAAGATGAACACTGTAAAGGACGTAGCGGACGATAATGAAATTTACATATGTTAATGGGGTGGAGTTTACGTAGGTGTAATGATAATTTCGGGACCAACCGGTGAGCGCTTACGCCACAGCACGGCATAATATGCAAATTATCGTCGGTGGTATTTAAGGAGTACGGCGAAGTGAATGTAATCTGTCGTCGGCGTACGGACACGTGCGAAGACCCTGAAGAAGCTGCAATGCCTGGACATGGCAGACGTGTACGATTTCAGCAGTTATCCGACTTTGAGCGATGTCGTCTAGTCGGTCTCCGCGAGGAAGGGAGGTCGTATCGTCGTATTGCGGAGCGAATTGGACGGGAAGTATCGGTGGTGGTACGATGGTAGCGTAAATGGTCCGAGAAACATTCCCACACGAAAAGACGTGGAACCGGGAGTCACAGACGGACTGATGAGCGGACCGATCGACGCATAAGAAGAGCGGCGTTGTGACGTACTTGCCAGAAGGACGCACACGACATAAAGGCAGATAGGAATCAGAATAAAATGTCCGCGTAGCTCAACTGGTAGAGCAACTTATTCCGGAATGAGGGGACCCGGGTTCGAACCCCGGCGCGGATAAAAATGACGGAGAAATTTACTTCGTTATAATGGCGCCCGAACTATCCGGATGACCCGGCCGTTCAAAATCTCGCATTGGTGTGATGTTATTTCCACACCGCGAGACAGGAAAAATCAGAGAATTCCTTCTCCAGCGCTTCGAAAAATAAAAATGTGTGATGTTGCATTCCACACAGCAGATTGACTGGGAGTTCTCAAGTGCACGTTCTACAGTGGATGGCTGCCTGCAACGATTCATGGTCACGGCTGAACCGTGGGCCATGCCCCCGGCCCTCTTTCGGGGGGGGGGAGATGTGACGTACCTGCCAGAAGGACGCACACGACATAAAGGCAGATAGGAATCAGAATAAAATGTCCGCGTAGCTCAACTGGTAGAGCAACTTATTCCGGAATGAGGGGACACGGGTTCGAACCCCGGCGCGGATAAAAATGACGGAGAAATTTACTTCGTTATAGCGTGTCAAGCAGAACATCCACTGCGACACAAATCTAAGCTGCCTTTCCACCTGAGGTGACTGTGCGAACAATCCGCAACCGTCTACTGGATGAAGGTCAACGTGCACGAGTGCCTTTGGCATGTATACCTCTGACTCCAGCCCACCGTCAGGAACGGCTGCGGTGATGTCCCCAACGTCTGCACTGGAGAACATAATGGTGATCTGTCGTGTTCAGCGATTAAAGCAGATTCTTCTTGGGAGCCTCCGATGGCCATATGCGTGTTCGCAGACGAACAGGGGAGCGTCTCCACCCTTATTGCATCCTTCAGCGACACACAGGGCCTACACCTGGTCTTCTTGTGTGGGTGAGCGATCATTTATTACTCCCGAACACAGCTAGTATTTGTACCGGGTACGTTAAACAGCACCTCCTACATCAATATCATTCAGCCCGTTGTTGTGCCATTTGTAAGGTCGGTCCCTCGTGGTGTTTTCCAGCAAGATAACGCACGCCGATACACGGCACGTACAACGCAACATGCACTTCAGGGTGTGAGACAACTTCCATGGCCTGCACGATCACCGGATTTGTCCCCCATTAAGCACGTGTTGGATTTTATGGGACAACGACTTTTCCAATCTCCACGGCCAGCCACGACCATTCCCGATGTACGCCTTAAGGTTGAGGATGTTTGGAACTCAATACCCCAAACTTACATCCAACATCTGTACGACAGACTCCATGCCAGAATTACACAGTGTGACGCATTTCATGGCGGTTTAACCTCGTACTAACCATATTACATGGAAATGTTATTTTTCAGTTTACCAGCAAATAGAGCTGTATTTTGCCATAATGTTTTGATCACGTTATCCTCTGTATTCCGTTATTGTGCTGTGTAAATGTCGTTGGCTCAAATTTTAATCCTAGAGAACGCATTAATTATGAAGAAAATGTGTAGAGAAGTTTTTCCATTGGAAGTATAGGAAGCAAAATTACTTGACGTTCACCTTCAGGGTAAATAATATCAATCCTAAAGAAGAAGTTGTATTATAAGCACTTATGGTAATAAGTGCTGTCTGAAAATTAAAAAAATCCGTTTCAGGTTTTCTTCAGAAAACGTACTCAGATATGTCAGTTAATTGTGCACAATTTGGATCGTCCCATAAATGGCTCACTCAAACAGCTTTGTCAGCAAGTTATCGCAGTGTGGGGTATATATGAGGGAGACATCTCGTTACGCACGAGTTGTGCAAGTGATGTTGGGAATGGGGTACAAGAGCGATTTTAACGGTTTTTAAAACGGCATGATAATTTCCTCCCGGCGAGTCGGTTCGATTATTATCGAAAGGGAAATTGTTTTGGGCTCTTGAACCACAATTGTAATAAGGGTTGACGCGAATTATAAGATAAGCGAAAAACGTCAAGTTATCAGAGGTATTGTGGATAGAACTCCTTCATTTTTAAAGAGGAATATGTATATATGTTGACAAAAATATTCTGAAGTATTATGCACATGACATTTTCAATGCTTTCTGTTTATCATATTCAGATAACCTGTGATTCGTTTAAGGAGCATAAGGTATTTACGTACCTGGTTTTAATGGTAAAACTTTAACTTTGACTGGAAGTACTTACTTTCAATACATTATTGCAATCCTTTATTTTAAATATGAAATATCAAACACTTAGTTGCTATGTTGTGCTCAAGACAAAAAACTTTTTACAACCTTTGAAAAGGCAAAATTAAAAAAAAATGGAAAGTTCTGGAGCAAATCACATGCGCATATACAAAGCTAATTTTAGCTTGTGCACAAATTCCATACGCATCTTTAAAGTTGGTGATCCCATTGGCTAAAATCGCAATGGGCTGGATATATTGCTAGATAAACGGACCACTGATGGACAACTGAAATACTGGAATGATTACCAAACGACAGGAAACACCCTGAAGGTCACGTGCCAGATAGATGGTTGAAATTCGAAAGCACAACGGAATGATGAGAAGACTGGCTCAGGACAGACTCTTGTGGGAGAAGCTTGGGAAGACCATCCATCAGTGGACTGACAGTGGTTAACATGATATCCCTATACTTAAACTAAGGACACTCATACATCAATTGTATCAACAGTTGAATTCTGGGGATCTTCAGTTGAAACACGAAATATAAACATTCAGATATTGCGGTGTAAGACAAAATATAAACATTCAGTAATGGTGGTGTAACACGAAATATAAACATTCAGTTACGGACCAAAATAAATATTTTCTACATTCCATCGTCATACCAAAATCTGTCACACGAAAAATTGAAAACCAAAGGATTTTTCATTTGTTTAGAATTTGAAATATTGGATCGCATCCATCGTCTCTTCAACTGTCACAATTTATCAAAACAAACCAGATGCATCTCTGGTACGAGTTATGTATACAAGGCCCGGCAAAGAAAAAATTATGATTAAATTTAATAGCAGCAGTAATAATTAATTATTGATATCAATTATCTCACACTTAAAGAAAATCTACTGTGTAGTGACAAAAATTTGTTTCTTTCACGTTTTTTTAACAACCTTTTCCTAGGGAAATTGAAGAGCAGATCAATCCTTCAGCTTTTATTTTCACTGATTTCTTGTGGAAACGATCCTCGTAGTTTTTTAGTTTTTGCATGCACCCATAGATAATACACTCCTTTGCAGAATTTGTGTTTCCGAGTTTTTTCATACCATTCATTTACCTTTCTCATGCGTGCACACGGAATTGAATTTTTTTTTAAGTTAATGATCTAATATCTACTGGAACTGTAAATTAATCAGATATACACATGAAGATCATTCTTTCCTTGTTTCCTGAGAATATTTTGGCATGCACTTGTTATACAGGTCAAGGTCGGGGGAAAATTGAGATATAATAAAATCTCGTTAGAAGGATTGTCGATAGGACCACTTTTTTCAAATTAAGGAATTTGGGGAAAATCCCCAACGAAATAATCTATTACTTTCATGTTACAAAAATTCAATTTAACGAACTTTGGATTAATGAACTTTTCAAAATAACGAACATAAAAGTATGGTAAAATAATGCATAACCCAGGATCTACGAAGAAATTTTTCTTTTGGTCTAACCGGAAATACGTATTCTTATCTTTCAAAAGTGTTACTGATTAACACGTTTTTCCTCTAGAATGCTAACAAGGTTTTTTCTCCTGGACGAGCAGGAATGAACAACATGTAACAACCTGTGGTTCTTCCTGCGCTTTCGGAGCAGACCGAAACAGCTGGCTAGGTAGCCATGTTGTCAGTGGACCCGCCTCTTTAACATTCCTTACGTCCAAATGAAATTAATACTTCCTGCGTGATTTACAAATAAGCGGGTCCTTTCTCCTGCGCAGGAGAGGTGCGGAGAGACTAAGAGCAGGTTTTTCGTTAATTTCTTTAGTAAGAAGGAACTGGTGAGAAAGAACAGGTTTTTCATTCTCAATACGGCTGAAAAAAGAAAACGGAAGCAGTTTTCGCTTAAGCAAAAAATTCAGAATATAGGGACTATAGAATGTGGAAGAAAACAGTTTGCGGTTAGAAAGGAATATGGTATAGCCCCGTCTACTGTAGCCACCATTTTAAAAGATAAAAAGGAAATAAAGAAACTTGCTGAACAATCAACCCTTTGCCGGGAAGGAAAACTTCTGCGTTGTGGAAATTTTCAGTCAATTGATGAAGTTGTGTACACGTGGTTTAAAGATGTTCCATCAAAAGATGTTCCAGTGTCTGGTCCTTTGTTTCAAGCTAAGGATAAAGAGTTTGCAGATATTCTGAAAATCGAAAGGTTTGAAGCGAGCACTGAGAGGTTATTTCGTTTTTGAGAACGGTATGGAATATGTCGGAAGCAGGTGTGTGGAGATGAAAAAGCTGCCGATGTTTCAGCTGCTCATACTTGGAAAGAAAATAAGTTGCATGATATTTTGCAGAAATATGAACTTCATGACATTTACAACGCAGATAAGACGGCCTTTTTCTACGAAGTTCATCCTATTCGCACGATTGCTATGAAAAGTGAGCAGCGTAAAGGCGGGCAAAAAATCAAAATTTCGCATTTCTGTTATGTTTTGCTGCAATGCAACTGGAACTAAAAAACTAAAACCTTTAGTTATAAGAAGGTCTGACAAGCCTGGATGCTTTAAGAACGTTACGTCACCACCATGCCTGTACGAAAACAACAGCCGATCATGGATGACTCAAACTATTGTTTCAAAATGGGTAAAGGAACTGAATAACGAAATGAAGAAAATGAAAAGACATTTTTTTTATTGGTTGATAACTGTTCAGCACATCGAGTTGAAGCAAGATACAGTAATGTAACAGTAGCATTTCTGCCACCTAGCTGTATATCCATCCTTCAGTCACTTGACCAATGCATTGGAAAAATGTGTAGTTTCATTTCATTCGTCGTCTTGTTGTAAAAACCCTTGTAAATTAGAAAATTGGGATGGTTGAAAATAAAAACATCGATCTCAGACAAGCCATAGAGATGATTTCTGCAGCTTGGAATAATGTATCATATACTACAATACAGAATTGCAGGCGTAAATTTGGCATTTTTCCTTCTACAATAAAGCAGTCGGTAGATACCGAAGACAGCAGTGATATTTTCCTCCAGATTTATGGGCAACAGCGTCTCGGGAATTTAATTTTGATTTGATTTTTTGGTATCTATTTCCGACTAAGTTGAATGTTACAGTGAAATTATATCATGTGCTGAATTAACTAGGGAAGGAATAGCAAGAAGTGCAATGTCGTCTACCTCTTTGAAAATAAGGAAAGTGGAGATGACGATGAGCCTTGCACTGAGGATCCCCTTGATTCATCGAAGCTCTGACAAGCATTGAAAATTTGCGCAAATATTTATTGCAACAGAAAACAGTGCCTGAAAAATTGCACTCTATGATAACTGAAGTAGAGGACTTTGTAAAAAAAACTACTTTATCGTTATCTGGTCAGTCTAAAATTTCAGACTATTTCTATAACGAATAATTACTTCCACTGAAGTAAATTTTTTTAATGTGGCGCGTATTCAAGTTATGTTTTCCTTTATTTTCATTCATAGATGAGGTTAAGGAGATAGGTGCAATTTAATTTAATCTTTTTTTCAATATTAAATGTACTATATTACTTGCCATATTAATATTGTATTCATCATACATTTCATTATTAATTAGAGCTTATATTTAATGATTATACATAATTTAATGTCGGTTTAAATTTTGGTTATGCACCGCCATCTTGGAATTTTAGTTTAGCGAATATTCCAAAATAAGGAATAAAATCTGCGGCCCCTTCAAATTCGTTATAACGAGATTTCGCTGTATTATCTATGCATTGAACTAAAAGGTAACTGATGTTCCTAAACCCTGCTAAGATACACGCATTCCTGCATGCATTAGTGTACATTTTCGACAAATTTCTTCGCTATGTTAAAAGTAAATAGCTATAACCTAACTTTGAACTAAAGAACAGCAAAACTTTCTGTTCATTGCATGAACAACATTAAATGAATAATGTACATCAAGTTTCATCAATTTAAAAAAAAAATCTGAAGTTATCAGGATCTCCGTAAAGAACTCGGGACAAAAATCTCATCCTGTAAAACACGTGATTAAAGTTTAAAAGACACAGTTTTGATGGGATAAAAAGTATGTGTGGCACCCTCGCAAACATAAATTGCATCACATAATTTTACCCAAAGTATTGCTAGATCCGTAAAACCTTGTAAACAAGTTTTCTACTACAATTTTATGCACAAGTAGTAAGACTAACCTAATTATTTCCCTACTTCCAGCGTTTCAAGTATCACTTCCTGTTCGTTGACACCTGAGTTTAGATATTCCAATTGTTATAACTATGTATCTATTCATCGTAGACAAGAAACAAATAAAGTTTTGGAATCCTAAAGAACGGAGCTTTAAAATGAACATATTTTTACAAAATGTGAAATTTGGCCTAAAACGACCTTTTCGTAATTATTAAACTGTGCCTTAAGTTGTATCACGTTTTCGCAGATGTTTTCTGATAGCTTTTTCTCTCTTATTTATCTTGCAATTATGTAGCGTTTGAACTTTACTTCCTCAATTGATCAAACTTGTAATTCAGCGATTTTTTTCTCTTTTCATACATCCGACTTTCGGTGGAGAAATGCCTCATATCATGAAATGTGTAGATGATTCGAAACATCACAGCATTATCTGCAGCTTCAGTGCGCAAGGTTCTTTACATAGGAAATACCCATGGGGTAATCACATACGCTTGTTCTGTGCGGGGCAGACTATAGAGACTTTTTCCGGTAGGTGTGCTGTAAATCGCCTATATTCTTTTTTTGCATTTGTACTGTTCTTGTTAGAACTTCCTGAACAATAGCACGTTATAAATTTACATTTTCCTTAAAAATATTTTTATAAAATTGATTTTCTTGATACTTTTTTCAACAGTATGTGTACTATAAAATCTTCTCTCTACCCAATATAGATTTCGCTTAGTTATTAAACAGCAATTCAGCTGAAAACCTGTAATAGATGTCGTAAGTAAAATAATGTGTTCGAAAGAAAGTAGTGTCTGATAACGAGATACCCGAAGTCGAAACCCCGTCCAAGGCACAACTGAGATTGCGGAGCACAACTGCTTGACATCAGCAGCAGTGTCGGCTTTTCAGGTGAAGTAGGTGAAGTGCCTCTTCACCTATTTTATTTGAAATAAGGTTTCATTTAATAATTTCGTATAATATATTCATTTTTTGCCTTTTTTGCGTGCTAAATTACACAAAATTTTGATTAGATATTAGTTCACAATGCGCGTCCAATACGGAAAACAAGTCCTTATACGTAAAATAGTTCAAGTGAAGAGCTGAAGTGAGAATGCTTGGAAGTCTGCAATTTTTGCCCGAGTTGCCATGGTAACTGTGACGTCACCCTCCCCTATCTGCCGGGCAAGTGAAGTGTTTTAGCTTGAGACGCCAAGCCTATGCACCTGAAGTCGTGACCTTCCGAAGAGATCGCAGTGGAACGGGAATCCTTGGCAATCCACTAGCTAGGGCTTTGCGGGGTTTCGGTACATACTTTCCGAAAGAGATTTGTTTTTTCGTGTTTTGTGATTATTTGTTAAAAACTTCATTAGTTACTTTAGTTTTGTGTACAGTTTAACTGCCAGTGATAATTTTAGTTTTCAGTACGTATCCTGTGAACGGCATTGTCTGTAATTTATTGCAAACTCCGTTCAATCGGTGGAAAGATGAAAATAAAAGAGACATTTTACTTCAACGACGACCGACGGATTCACTGACAGTTGTTGCCAAGAAAGAAATCAAGAAGAGCGGCAAATCTTACAATATTAATTTTTAAAATTGTTGGTTTACTGAATATAAATGGCTTTGTAGCCCTTCTGTGTTACAAAAACTATTTTGTTGGCCCTGCTTATTTTTTAGTAATAAAATTCGGCGTGGAATAAAGACAATTTTCAGATTTCTTAAATACAAAACGGTCACTTCACAAACGTGGGATTCTCGCAAACACCTGAAATGCGAATTAATGCTGAATAATTTTGAAAAGAATCAGAATACCATTGCCGATGCCCCGAGGGAAGATGCTAAGCTTTTGAAAATGAATTTCAGTGAGAGCGTTCGTTTAAATAGACTTTTCCTGCAGATAATGATTGATGCAGTACTGTATTTGAGTAAACAAGAACTAGCATTCCGTGACCATGACGAAGGCATTGACTCGATAAATCGTAGAAATTCAAGAAATTGCTTTCACTGTTGATATCAAGAACTCCTATAAAAATTCAAAATCAATACGAAACGATAATAAATGTCTTCACAGGTGACTCAAAAAATATTCAAAACGAAGTAATTAAATGTATTTCTGAATATATAAACGATCACGTCAAAAATGAAATAAATGAAGTTCAATGCTTTTATATTCAAGTCGATGGGAAGACATAGCCAGACTTCCGAGTGCTCTTTAATAATAAGATCTGTTGATTCGTAAGGTGTATTGGTTGAGCGATTTTTGGGTTTCCATGGTGTGAGTGAAGATAGAACGTCAGAAGCTTTATACAAAATGCTAGACAAAGTTTTGGAACAGTGTGATTATCAAGACAAGTCAATAGGACAATCATAAAGGAAGAGGATAATGTTACGATGGGGCAAACGTAATGTCTGGACACTTGACTGGACTCCAGAAAAAAATGAAGCATAAAGCTTCTCAAGCTGTTTTTGTTATTGCTTAGTTCATCGTTTGAACCTTGTATTACAGCAGAGTGTTTCTAAAATTTCTAAGTGTCGAATATTTTTTTAAAGCCTCGGTGTAATTGCTTTGTTTCTTCACCACTCAGCGAAACGATCGCTTCGCTGAGTGGTGAAAAAACAATATACTCACATCAAAAACCGCGAGGTGCATGCCAACCATAACGGAAACTAGATGGTCCTCCACTTCGAAGTTAGTATGTGTAATAGTTGAAGATTGGGATAAATTGAAGGAAGTATTCGAATTTCTCACAAGTAGTGACCAATCAGAAAAAAAAATCAATTCAACTTGCCCAAGGGTTTTTAAATGATATGAACACTTCTGAATTTACATTTTTGGGAATAGTATTTAATTAAATATTTGACTTCACCGATCTATTATTCGAAATTTTGCTGAAAAAATCAATAGACATAAACTACTACTGTGTTACTCAAATTAAAAACAACTTATGTAATTTTGAGCCATAAAAGGAACGATGAGGTATTTGGAACACTGTTTGGAAAAGCTAGCAAAATCACAGAAATAAGCAGATCTAAACGAGAATATGCTGCTCTCACACCAGAAACAATTTTTCAAAATTATAAACAATTGTATTTTGAAATTTTGTACCACATTCTTATGGAAATGGATATAAGATTTCAAGACTGTGAGAAACTTAAACTTCAATTTGCCTGGCTTGCTGACACAACCAAATTCGACCAATTTAATTCATGTTTCCCTCTCACGCTTTTGAAAATCTACAACATTTTTACAGAATTTTTTTTACTAAACACCAGCGCCTTAAAGATGAACTGAGTCTTGTATATGCTGATGAAATATTAAGGAATATATCGACTCTTGAACTTCTTCGAGTGCTTCATGGAGATAAAGGCATTTTTACAGAAGCTAATAAATTGGTTTCCCTGATTTTAACAATTGCATCTGCAAGTGTTTCAGTGGAAAGAAGTTTGTCTTGCCTTAAAAGAATACAAACTTACTCTAGAAACACTATTTCTCCAGATAAACTTGCTTCTTTGGCAAATAATTCTATTCAGAAAGTCAGTTTCTTGATGTCACGAAGAAACACACATTTTCTGCCGACATAATCGACAAATTTCCAGCTTTAAAAGGAAGAAGAATTGATCAAATATATATAAAAATAGGTAAGTTCTCATTAACTGATTTTCATTTAAGACAGTAGATATCTTTTCATATCGCTCTTGTAGCTCTTCACCTATTTTTCCTACCACGAGCCGCCACTGAGCAGCAGGTAGTTAATTTAAGTCAATGGCAGGTAGCCGTCAGAAGGCGAATAGCATAAGTACTGGAAAGCATATTAAGGATAGCATTTTGACATTTTATAATGACAATAACCATTCCTTAGACATCACTACTGTAGGATGTGATGGAACTGTCACTGACACTGTTGCTACTATTGGTGTCATCTTTTTATGAGAAAGAAAAATAGGAAAGTAGCTCCAATGTATGATTTGTATATTTCATGCAAATGAACTGCCCTTACGTCATCTCTTCTGTTTTCTGGATGGAAAGACAAAAGTAAAAAGGACCAAATGGGTTTGGTGGAGAAATAATCAACAAACTTGAGAACTGTCAGTAACTACTAATTACTGAATTCGCTCCAACTGGAAACAACCTGCCTCCCTTGGAAATTAGGGAAGACATAAGCATGAGCACAGACCAATAATATTTATAGGAAATGTGCCATGCAGTCTCTAGTCGTGTACAATTATGATCTATATATGAGGAAACCAGGAAAACTTGCACACTCAAAGTGGCTGACAATGACAAAGGGTATACTTCGTTTGTATGTGGCCACAGAAAATCCATAAGAAAATATCTGCACAATGGCAGAATGCATTCTCAAAGTATATGCACCTGTTTGGTTCCACATAAATTTAAATCCGTCACGTATCCATGGCTCAAAGCTCATATGGATACAAAGTATTATTTTTACCTTCCAGAGCATCTTCGAAACATAATTGATCCAGTCATTCAAAGAAATGGGTAATTTGCATTAACCAAAAACCTTCTACTGTGCTTGGTAACTGACCAACGCACACATATGTGAGAGCTAGGCCTACGTCGGCTACTAAAAGCGAGAATGGTACACAAGGGAAGAATAAGAACATTTCTTACTCCAGATATTAACTTCAAAGCCTAAGACTATACTGATATGATCACTTGGAATGCCATTAAATGAACAGACCCACCAGTGACCAAGCATGATAGTGACGAAGAACTAAAACTATTGATAACAAATATAGCACAATCCAACGAAGGCCTTCCATCAACAGACTTTCCCTGCTATTCATGTAACGCACAAGCCGTTGAAAGAATGGTAAAGTTAGTTACTGAATCGTCGTTAGCTGCATGTGGGACCTCTGCAAGAGATGTTTTTTTAAAAGCGAAATTACCATCTCGGAAATTGATGCCAAAATTTGAAATTAAGAAGTATTTCAATATAAAAGTAAAGTGACAATTTTGAAAGTGAAATTCTTAAACAAAGTGCGTTATTGCGTTATTAAATTGTTATCCATATTCTGTTGACTGTTTGTAATATCTATCTCAATATATTGATAAAGTTAATCGTGTAATGAATGTCTATTGTCTGTTGCTTTTATAACACCTACATCTGCTAATATAGTATTTATATCAGTTTTGGATAGAGTACTTGTATCCCTTGAATTTCCATTAAAAATAACTAAAATGTGTATATACTAACAAATTCATTGTACACAAATAAGCTCCTTCTTGGGAATCTTATAAATATTTAAATTAACAATATACTTTTATATTTGTCAAAATATTATTTAAAGGAGATTAAATTAAAAAATATAGTTTATAAAAATTCTTAAAAATTTCAGATTTTCTGTCTAAAATCTCAGTTTTTAATGTCCCTGCGGCACCTAAAAAACTTTCACTCAGCTTTAAAATTTTACAGCCTTGATACTGATCCCAAAAGGCAACTTTTGCACCCTGTTAGAGAACTGAATTTAAAAACAAGTATTTTAAGAGCCATTTTCGTTCCACTCATTTAATGTTCAGCTTTCGTCAAAAATACTAAAAATGAAGGAAATTTGAAGAAAGTAAAATACGTAGACGAAAAGCATTCTTTCTTTAAATTATTGTATTATATTTTTTGTAAAATTGTGTCGAAATCTAATGTAACTTACGCATAACTTAGATATATTCACAGCATATAAAGAATCGTTGATATCAAATTCCTAAACATTTCCATAAAGCAAATGGTCCTTTCTCTTCTGACGGATACTAGATAACAGTACAATTATCCACTGAGGGCGGTAGAAATAATTTCCATCCGATGTCACAGTATCATGCCACGTGAAGATGATTTAGACTTTGCCTCTGTCGTCATTATTCAGTTTCTACGGATATGTCCACAGCAGAAATTGAATTTATGACACGAGATTTTCTCCCGATTTTTGCAGGGAGAATACATTTTTTCAATATTAGAAAAGGGAACAAAGATGTTGAACGCGGTGTTTAACTCAGACAGCGCGGAAAACAATTTGAAACGAACTCAAACGGTGTCCATTTCGTTTTTCGCGCAGCAACTATGTATTTTGATTATAATTCGCAGTGGGTTTAAATGATAGAGATATTTTCAGCTGGGTTTTTTCCTAACAGTCTTCTGAGATCATATGTATTATTCCACACTTTTCATTTGGTCGTTCATTAGAGAGATGTTCTTATTCTATTTTCTCATCGCAATCGCTCAAGACTATAGAAGTCGAAAGCTGATGTCGAATTTGTTTTGTAGATACTAAGAAGTTATATAGTTATAAATGTGATGTGGCACTCCGGTGGCGCCATGATCTAATCACTGTCCTCCGATGATTTGTCCGAGGGCTGCCGGGTTTGAATTCCCGTACGGCATTGACTCCGTACTCTGGCAGTCGGCGAATTAACTGCTGGTGTTAATAAAAATGTGGTCGTCAGCTTTTTCAAAACTTTCTACTCATTCTGTCGGCAGGAGTTCTTTCTTGCCTTAAGAGGAACACAAATGTCGACTCATGAGCCGACATTTGTGTATTTTGATTGCTCATCATCACTGCATTATATCTATGAAACATTCTAGTGTGTGTTGTGGCATATCCTAACGGTGCGATTGAAATATATTTTTGGGTCATAATGTTACGATTTCTCCAAGTTCAAATTGTGTTACGTTAACAGAAACATCGCATTTTTTGATATCTTCCTGTATTTTCAGTGGGCCGGTCTTCAATACTACCGTAACCTTCTGAGGCTCAGTGATACCGTATGAGGGCAGTCAACATACGATACCTAGATCGGGTTTAAGAAAGTAGCGACATTTCTTCTGGATTGCTAAACAGTACTGCGTACGCCTCGGAGTTGCCAAGAAGCAGTGAACAGCAGTTGATATTAAAGGCACTGGCTTACCAATGGAACCTCTTGTGCATATCGTTTATTCCAAGTCAATAAGGATGGACTTCTTATTTCTGAATGCAGTATCACACAGCATGTTTCTTCTGACGGAGTTGAACTGGATAATCGGCATGACATTTATGCCATAAGACTAAATGCTCCGCTGGAAGAAGAGTAGAGCATGTTGTATGTGGGTTCGACCTCTCTTTCCCTGAAATAAAGAGTTCCGGAACAAAAGTACAACATTAAAACCTCATCAACATCTACAGCTCTCTCCATAATCTGCATAGCGGGTACGTATACCCCTATTTATGAGGCAGCAATTATATTAAACACCCTTAGATTTCGTTCTAATATTCTTTCCACAGAAAGTTAACTGATTTATAAATATAGTCATCTTTGCGGTAATGAAGATTCCACTTGTACTATACCCCTTCCTTGAAAAAAATTAATGGACCGGGAAAAACAACCCCAGTCTCCATAAATTGAGATAGATCAATTATTTCTTCATATGCATTAACCTCATTTTGTGGACATACGTAACTTGTGACACGACTATCAAGGTATATATGACAAACACCTCGTCGCTTGTGTTTGTGCATTGTTTTCCATCTGATAAGGAGTTTATTGTAAACTCGAAAGGTGTAAGGTATATATATATATATATACATAAATATATTTAAGTTGCATATATCTTTTTAATATTAAATTTTTAAAGCGACCGTAAGATGACATTGTTTCTTAACTTAGACTCCTCATTGCACTAAAAATTCTCGTTGACAAATATCTACATCTATTAAAATAGGACTTTTTTTTTACAAACCAAATAATGAAAAATAATTACAACACGGACATTCTGTTTTTAAAGCTTTATTACAGCAGGGGCTGAATGCTTAAATTCCGGTGCATGAAAATATGGGCTGTAGAGATGATGAAAATCATACTCGTTCAAGTAATTTATAAGAATATCAGGATAACTTGATACCATCGCTTAGTATATAACCCTACAAAATCCTGTACAGGTTACGTCAACTTCTGTTAATATTTGTCACGGTTCAGAATTTAAAAATAAGTAACCCTATATACACTGCTGGCCATCCAAAATGCAACACAAAGAAGGAAGCACCCGATTGGCCTGAAATTCGCAGCATGCGTAGCCCGCGAGACGGCATGCAAGCGATTAGCATTGCATGACATATGCAAATCATGTGCGCCCGGCACACCACCGAGAAGCACTATAAGATGGTTTCACAGAAGGCGGGGTGTAAGTAGTGAAAGTGTGTTGTGCTGCCGGATCTGTGCGTGGGAAGCTTCCTGATGCCTCGTCGCAGAATACGGCAGTCATTCCAGCACGTTTCGGAGTTCGACAGAGGACGAATAGTGGCTTATCGCGACAGAGGTTTACTGTACCGAGAGATCGGCCCCCGTGTGGGATGACATCCAGCAACAGTGAGGCGGGTATGGATTCGGTCAGTGCAGGAGGGACGGACGGACCGACGCGAGCGTTTGCCGCTGCCGCGGCACACCACCGAATGAGAGGACCGGAATGTTGTGCGGCGGGCATTGACGGCTCGGACCGCCACATCTCGAACGTTAGCGCAGGAATTAGGGTGTGTTGCGCAACAACCTGTGTCAGCACGTACCGTTCGACGTCGTCTGCAGGAGCGGGGACTCGTAGCACGGCGCCCATTGCTCCGATTACCATTGACGTTACACCCCCGGCGAGTGCGGCGGCAATGGGCCCTTGAACGCCGCACCTGGACTACGGAATGGCAAGACATTTTCTTGTCCGACGAATCCCGCTTCTGCCTGCAAAACCACGATGGCCGGATCCGCGTGCGGCGGCACCGCGGCGAGAGACTGTATGAAGCCTGCATTATGCATCGAAATACTGGTGGGTTGCCTAGCGTTATGGTTTTGGGCGCAATTGGATATGACACCCGCACCCCTCTGGTAGGCATCGCCGGTACACTCAATAGCCACCGCTACATCTCCAACGTTTTGGAGCCTGTAGTCCTCCCTTACCTGTATGACCTGCCAGCGGTTACCTTTCAACAGGACAATGCGCGTCCGCACGTGGCACGCATCGTGCAACAGATCTTCACGGCCCACCAGGTGTCAGTGCTACCGTATATGTCGCCCATCGAACACGTCTGGTCGCTCATCGGCAAACCGAGTGGCCCGGCAAGCACCAACCGCGGCCACGCCTGTTGAACTGTGGCTTCGTGTTTAAGCAGCCTGGACCAACATACCCCAAGCCCACATCCAAAGCCTCTTTCGTTCGACGCCGCGGCGTGTAGCGGCCGTTATTGCCCTATAGAAAATTAAAAGGCGTAAAAAAATTGTATTTTGGAAAATGAGAGGGGCATTTTAAGAAGTATAACATGTTACTAAATGCGCTGTTACACGCCGTACCGCGCCGTGTTTCCGTCGTCTATAACGCATGCTTTAATTGAAAAAAATTCGGTTAAAAGGGAGTATGTGATTTTTTTTCAAAACATATAGTTAATATTTGCATGTTATGTTACCTAAAGAAAAACTAATGCAATCATAATTTTCTGAGCATATTTTTAACGCATTTGCAGTAGCTTGTCCTCTTATCATAAACACTGCAGTGTATTTTCACAATAATAAAAATGAATAGTGTACAAGCCATATAAACGACTTACTTGGTCTATTAATCGAAATCGGTTACACTACAATTCTAGAATATAATTCTGTCTTTGAGGAAAACAATGGAATCCCATTAAAGTGGAATTTAAAAAGATACTTCAAATAACAACTAGGTATCTCAAAATTTTTCTTCTTTCTCACTCTTTACGATCCCGCGGTTGCTTCTCAGAAGCGATGTAAGAAAATCACATATCACATTTTCGATTGTGAATAAATGGTGAGCCAGAACTCAGAAATAAAATTGTCAACTCACTTTGTGCAATGAAAAAGCTGAGTTTATTTAGTAGACTAATTTGAGAACTTATTACTGCTTAATAAATAGTTTTGACAGTTGTTTTATGTAAATATTTCTCCAACAGTGCAATATTCGTAAAGTTATCAAGCATTTGC
Source organism: Macrothele yani (assembly GCA_039090855.1). Taxonomy (NCBI): domain Eukaryota; kingdom Metazoa; phylum Arthropoda; class Arachnida; order Araneae; family Macrothelidae; genus Macrothele; species Macrothele yani. The sequence goes on along the minus strand of CM077017.1, from coordinate 98,100,088 downwards.
CATTAAAAGGTATGGATATTTAGCTGAAACATTTATCGTTTTTACGTATCAGAAAGAGTATAGGGTGAAATATATTTTGCCACTTTTTTAAGCGGAGGAGGGGATATTTGATTTAAATAACTGCCTTTCTTTGAGTCGGTACGTTTTAATTGCGACGGTAATGTGCTCTAATGCTTAAGAACATTTTTAAAAATATGAATTTATTCTCATCTTTAACGGTAATCCCTTATAACATTTTTGAGTGCACGATCCTATGCAGTATAAAACTCTAATTGCTTAGTGTAGTATGTCCGGAGATAAAGTATACCGAATGTTATGTCAAGCAATAATGCAAGTAATCAAAAGAATATGTGTTTAATTTCTGAATAATACATAACAAAGATCTTACTTTACGTGTACAAAATTCATGTGAGATATGTACAAGTTTAAGATGAATGTGGACAAGATCAAGTTATCGTAACAAGGACCTTTCCGTACTCGTAAAAAATTCAGATGACATACTACAGGTGTAAACCATTTAACTTCAGACATTTTACTTACTGATACTGCAGGTTAACAAACATGCGACAATTGTGTTCTGTAAAATTTAATGCAACACACGTCTCATATTGGTTTTGAGAGGCGCAATATTACAAGGCACTGGATAGCATTAGACGCGTTCTTTCAGTATGCTCCACAAATAAACATTCGATGATGTGAGATCGGGAGAATTCGAAGGATGCGGATTGTCTGTTCTCCTTAAGTTGATGCGGTTTTGCAATGCGTCTCGAGCGGTGTTTGCTGTCATACCATCTTGCTAAAACCAGTGTTATCTGAAACGCAGATTTCTAGCGCTATAAAGTTTTCCCAAATCTGCCACAAGGGATGAGACAATCAGTTATCTGTATCTTTTTGACTGACAGCAACACCTCTACCATTCACATCTTCCAAAAAATAGGGACGAATGATGCCATGGATGATGCAATATTCTTATTCTATTGCTCTATTGCTGATCGTGGTTCAGGCTTTCTGAATGTGCAGCAAGTTTCATGTTATGATGATTGTGTATTCAGATATTTTTGTTTTTTTAAAACAAATCTGTGATTATGCTCCATCTGAGATCTCTGAAAATAATAATAGTAATAATGATTATAACACTCCAGGTTGTATTAAACCACAAAAGTCATGAAAGGTAAAACATTTTAAGTATTCCAAAACAAAGAAGTAGCTGAAACAAAATTTCAAAAATAGTCTCACATGCCGGAGTTCCGGCCGGTACGGCAAAGATTTATCGGAGTAGGGATAGGTAAAAAATATCTTTTTTTGAGCATCGATGATTTTGCAAGTAATAATCGATGTTCGGAACTGCAAAAGGATATTTTCTACATTACATGCAGAAAATGAATTTTACTTTGATGCATTCTTTTAAAGAGGAAGGGAATATAATCTTCTTATATCATGAATTAGCGATTTTTTCGCCGTTTTATTCAATGTTTCGTCGTCGAAAATCGAGTTTATTTCCTCGATGTTAGAGGAACCACCCCCGCTAAAAAAGAAAATCGAGGTTTCATGACATGTTTGAAACCGAAAAGCGTAATCAACTCGAAATGTTTTGCGGTGAATGAATAAATTAATCTTTTTTTGCACTTGTATAAAGTGAAAGGGAACATCACTTTTTTGTGTCGCGAATTAACGATTTGTTCGCCGTTTTTCCGATGTTTCTTTCGTCGCTGAAAACCGTGTTGTTATCCTCGATGTTACAGGAACCGATACATCAAGGTTTACGATACATCAAGCACATCAACAATTATTATGATTACTCGATGTTGAATTGGTGTATTATCAACGGTATATTGAACTGCATTTTATTCAAAGATGTGCGCATAACTGATGCAGATGGAAAAAATGCGAGTTCTTCGGCTCTTTACAAAACATCGAGGTTTTCGCTGATACTTTGAAATTTTCCACCGATACGTGAATGTTTCGAGAATCAGTATCCATCAATGTGCTCATAACGTCAGGAAACTAAGCCCATCGCTACTTCTAAATCAGCGTTTGAAAATGCATGCTGGGAAAAAATGATCCCATAATGATTCGGGGAGCATTTTTCCCTGCATCCCTCAGCTGCAGCTAGTGATGACGTAGCGATTAATACGTATCCGTCAGAGCACGTTTTACTAAGAACATTTCATAACAAAGAAAGAAAGAATTGTAAAAAATGTATGGGCGTCGCTGGCAGGAAGGCGTAGTGATATATTCCCTATAATATTTCTTATCTTCCATATTTCTGACAGCAGCTGTTTTCGTGTTCTGCATTTTTTCACGCTTGAGTCACCCCAAATTCCTATTTGCCAGTGACGCGCATGAAGAAAGAAACACATTACATACCACAATATTAAAGACGTCTGTCACACAAAAATATTTTTCTTAAAATAAATTTAATTGAAATGGAAAACACCTTCACAGTTCAAAATATTTTTGTGAAGATGACGCCCAACGGTATCAAATGCCATCTGGATCGACCACTGAGAAGTTTATGACATATGAAAGTAATGAATCAAAGTCGTACTTTGCAGAAGCAGGTAATATTTGACAAAGTTCTTGTTATTGGACAGTTTTTTCTTCATAAAATTATTGATAATAATGCATGAATTACTTTTCATTCCTAATTCTTCAAATATAATCTGAATTCTAATTCGGTTGACACTAAATGTCTGTAAATACTGTTTCACACGTTATACAAGTTCAGCTATCGGGAGATTGCAAAAGGACATTAACGTAGTATTGGCAATTGAAGTCAAGTATAATAATAATAAGTATCTATACTTACAATATTCATAGTGGCTGTAGGGGCTTCATATGTGCGTCATCTAAGAATGTGGATTCTTTCAATTGTGAAGTTAAAATTCATGATATTGTAAAATCTGCACCATATAAAATTAAACAAGATGAATTTTTTACAATGCAAAAAAATCCTTTAACATCGATGAAATAAGAAACTGAATTAAAACCTTGTTGAATTTAAAAAAAAAAACGAACTACAATCCTGAAGAGGAGACAATCTTGACCGCGAAGCACCCTGATACATAATGAAAACCAAAGATGAATTATACTTTTGCCAAAACCTCAAAAATAAACAATCTTGAAAAAGAAAATACAAACATACAAATCTCCCGAATGCGAAGCACCAAACTAGTTTCTGCTAACATTTTATAGCCATCATCAGTGGTAGGTGCACGGACAATAGGATCACCGCACTCACTCGCTCAGGTATGCAGCCTAACCGCAATGTATGTTCAGCCCTGTCGTGTAGATATTTGCGCATCATGATTTGGGTTCAACTGCACATATCAATGGTGTCGCCATCTGTAGTCAAACAAAAATATACTAGTAGATTTTACGTAGAACTATTCAACTGTATTTTTAAGTAATATTTGATGTCACATGTTTTTCGTTAATATTTTTCCTCTTGAAATGTTTTCTCTCCTGTTCAATAAGGTACCTCCATGCAAAGTGAAGCTCTACTGGACTGTTAACGTTACAGTTGTATCTTTTGGTTTTCTCAATGTCTACAGCCTCGGAGGTTAGAATCTGGGCATGTGATCTATGTGATGTTAGAATTTTTGTGTTAGTCCAATCAGGAGTTACATGATTTTTGATACAATGTTGTATTAATGAAGTTTTTTCATCTTTTCTTGTCCAGTTCGTAATATGTTCATTTAATCTAGTCAAAAATCTTCTACGCGTACTTCCGATATATACTTTGTCTTTTTGGTTATCATCCGTAACTGTTGGAATGACATAAACTCCAGATTTATTTAGAATTGATCTATTATTAGTAATAGTAAGTATGCTTCCATTGTCAATAACTGTTTCTGCAATGTTAATATTGTTGTTGTAACATTCTTTTTTTAAAATAGTACTAATAGGAGGTAAGTATGGAAATTTTCCATAATATTGCTGTATTTCTTTTTTAATGTTATTATCGAAACGATGTATATTGGCCATAATGTTGTTATATAAAGATTTGACTAATCCTTTACTATATCCAAATTCTTCTGCAGTTTTTTCAATCCATTTTAGCTCTTTGATCTCCAATTCTTTATTGGATGAGTGTGTCATGGCTCTTTTAATATAAAAGCGGAATGCTGCAGTCTTATGTTTCCAAGGGTGTGTAGAATCTCTTGGGATAATTGCCTGTACATATGATGACTTCCGGTATACAGAATATTCTATAATTCCGTTATCCTTTTGTATAGATATATCCAAGAAGTTTAGCTGGCCATTAACCTCAATTTCCTTACTAACCTGTATAGATTGATAACAATTGTTAAATTTAGCAATGAAATTATCCATTTCAAGATTGGAGTGCTGCCAAAACAGTAAAATATCATCTACATATCGGAGATATACATATGGTAAGTATATATTAGAATGATCTAATATACAGTTTTCAATATCTTGCAGAACGACTTCGGCCAGTAGTCCTGAAATTGGGGACCTCATAGGGGTGCCATATTGCTGTTTATAAATTATCCCATTAAATGTGAAATAATTATTATTTGCAACAAAAAATAATGCAGATTCAATACTGTTTCCGACTTTATCAGTAAGATTTTCTTCATCCAATCTGGAATTAATTAAGTCAATAGCGACATCTGTTGGAGTATTGGGATATAAAGAGATGACATCTAAACTGGCCATTGTGAAATTGGAGGTTTTAATTGTTTTTAACTTGTTGGTAACTTCAGTAGCATTAGTAATAGTGGCTTCATGTCTATTGTAGAATGGTTTGATGTAGTTAAATAGTGCTCTCTCTAAGTTAATAGTAGGAGATGAATTCTTATTAACAATAGGCCTAATAGGTTCGCCAGTCTTATGTGTTTTTATTTTACCAAAAATATTTGGTGTACAAGCACCTACTGGTGGAATACATTTGCTTTTAATAATTGTAGGTAAGTCACTGTGATTTTTTATATTAGCCAAGTTCCTAATTATAATGTCAACAGGGTCCTTATTGACCATGATGACATTCAACTTATTGATTGCTTCTGTCATCTTGTTATTATATTCATCTGTATTTAAGATGACAATCTGCTTAGATTTGTCCGCCATAATACACTTTATAGCAGGGTTATTTCTCAACTCCATTAGGGCTTCGCGCTCATATGTGATTCTTGTATTTTCATTGGTGTTGTACATGTTGTTGATGGCACGGACCATTTTAAATCTTGTAGGATTTTTATTTGCATTAGGCAATCTTTGGATGACGTTCTCAATTTGCGGAATGAGGTATTCCGTATTTGGCACTTTTTGTCGATACGCAAACCTTATACCTCTTTCAAGTGCTTTCATTTGCAGATTTGATAGTTCTAAACTAGATTCATTAATATAAAGATTTTGATTATTAATCTCTATTCTATGGTTTTTCTGGTGCTTGTCATTTATCAGATTTTCAATTTTACGAAAGTGTTTTAGTTTACACTTTTCTTGCTGTCTGTCCAAAATTGCATACAGTTTTATAAACTCAATCATGATCTTGTTGTCCTTGTCTTCATACTGTATACACTGATTGTACAGTTCGTAGTTTTTCACACTTAGTTTATCGATATCTTTGCGTTTACTGCGAATTATAGCTCTTAATCTCTTCAGCTCGCATGTTTCAATGATATTACGATCTTTGTAGTTGATAGGGTTAACCCTAATTTGAAGAAATTTAGGCGTAATATCATTATTCTTACAAGTAGTTAGGAAGTTCAGATGTTCAATTTCTTTGCAAAGTTTAGTTCAATTCTTTTTAAAAATACGAATATCTTGCGCAATATACCTTGATAACATATTACTAAGGGCTAGAACAAGAAAAAGGGGAAAAAACCCTCTGCACTAAGCTTATATATATTGTATCTCCAGTTATATATGACATATATCGTTGTTCAATTTTCGCTAAGTTGCGATGAACATACTTTTTACGTGGCTACGATATTCTAATTCGGTTGACACTAAACGTCTGTAAATACTGTTTCACACGTTATACAAGTTCAGCTATCGGGAGATTGCAAAAGGACATTAACGTAGTATTGGCAATTGAAGTCAAGTATAATAATAATAAGTATCTATACTTACAATATTCATAGTGGCTGTAGGGGCTTCATATGTGCGTCATCTAAGAATGTGAATTCTTTCAATTGTGAAGTTAAAATTCATGATATTGTAAAATCTGCACCAGATAAAATTAAACAAGATGAATTTTTTACAATGCAAAAAAATCCTTTAACATCGATGAAATAAGAAACTGAATTAAAACCTTGTTGAATTTTTAAAAAAAACGAACTACAATCCTGAAGAGGAGACAATCTTGACCGCGAAGCACCCTGATACATAATGAAAACCAAAGATGAATTATACTTTTGCCAAAACCTCAAAAATAAACAATCTTGAAAAAGAAAATACAAACATACAAATCTCCCGAATGCGAAGCACCAAACTAGTTTCTGCTAACATTTTATAGCCATCATCAGTGGTAGGTGCACGGACAATAGGATCACCGCACTCACTCGCTCAGGTATGCAGCCTAACTCCAATGTATGTTCAGCCCTGTCGTGTAGATATTTGCGCATCATGATTTGGGTTCAACTGCACATATACAACGATATATGTCATATATAACTGGAGATACCATATATATAAGCTTAGTGCAGAGGTTTTTTTCCCCTTTGTCTTATTCTAGCCCTTAGTAATATGTTATCAAGGTATATTGCGCAAGATATTCGTATTTTTAAAAAGAATCGAATTAAACTTTGCAAAGAAATTGAACATCTGAACTTCCTAACTACTTGTAAGAATAATGATATTACGCCTAAATTTCTTCAAATTAGGGTTAACCCTATCAACTACAAAGATCGTAATATCATTGAAACATGCGAGCTGAAGAGATTAAGAGCTATAATTCGCAGTAAACGCAAAGATATCGATAAACTAAGTGTGAAAAACTACGAACTGTACAATCAGTGTATACAGTATGAAGACAAGGACAACAAGATCAAGATTGAGTTTATAAAACTGTATGCAATTTTGGACAGACAGCAAGAAAAGTGTACACTAAAACACTTTCGTAAAATTTAAAATCTAATAAATGACAAGCACCAGAAAAACCATAGAATAGAGATTAATAATCAAAATCTTTATATTAATGAATCTAGTTTAGAACTATCAAATCAGCAAATGAAAGCACTTGAAAGAGGTATAAGGTTTGCGTATCGACAAAAAGTGCCAAAAACGGAATACCTCATTTCGCAAATTGAGAACGTCATCCAAAGATTGCCTAATGCAAATAAAAATCCTACAAGATTTAAAATGGTCCGTGCCATCAACAACATGTACAACACCAATGAAAATACAAGAATCACATATGAGCGCGAAGCCCTAATGGAGTTGAGAAATAACCCTGCTATAAAGTGTATTATGGCGGACAAATCTAAGCAGATTGTCATCTTAAATACAGATGAATATAATAACAAGATGACAGAAGCAATCAATAAGTTGAATGCCATCATGGTCAATAAGGACCCTGTTGACAGTATAATTAGGAACTTGGCTAATATAAAAAATCACAGTGACTTACCTACAATTATTAAAAGCAAATGTATTCCACCAGTAGGTGCTTGTACACCAAATATTTTTGGTAAAATAAAAACACATAAGACTGGCGAACCTATTAGGCCTATTGTTAATAAGAATTTATCTCCTACTATTAACTTAGAGAGAGCACTATGTAACTACATCAAACCATTCTACAATAGCCATGAAGCCAGTATTACTAATGCTACTGAAGTTACCAACAAGTTAAAAACAATTAAAACCTCCAATTTCACAATGGCCAGTTTAGATGTCACCTCTTTATATCCCAATACTCCAACAGATGTCGCTATTGACTTAATTAATTCCAGATTGGATGAAGAAAATCTTACTGATAAAGTCAGAAACAGTATTGAATCTGCATTATTTTTTGTTGCAAATAATAATTATTTCACATTTAATGGGATAATTTATAAACAGCAATATGGCGCCCCTATGAGGTCCCCAATTTCAGGGCTACTGGCCGAAGTCGTTCTGCAAAATACTGAAAACTGTATAATAGATCATTCTAATATATACTTACCATATGTATATCTCCGATATGTAGATGATATTTTACTGTTTTGGCAGCACTCCAATCTTGAAATGGATAATTTCATTGCTAAATTTAACAATTGTTATCAATCTATACAGGCTAGTAAGGAAATTGAGGTTAATGGCCAGCTAAACTTCTTGGATATATCTATACAAAAGGATAACGGAATTATAGAATATTCTGTATACCGGAAGCCATCGTATGTACAGGCACTTATCCCAAGAGATTCTACACACCCTTGGAAATATAAGACTGCAGCATTCCGCTTTTATATTAAAAGAGCTATGACACACTCATCCAATAAAGAATTGGAGATCAAAGAGCTAAAATGGATTGAAAAAACTGCAGAAGAATTTGGATATAGTAAAGGATTAGTCAAATCTTTATATAACAACATTATGGCCAATATACATCGTTTCGATAATAACATTAAAAAAGAAATACAGCAATATTATGGAAAATTTCCATACTTACCTCCTATTAGTACTATTTTAAAAAAAGAATGTTACAACAACAATATTAACATTGCAGAAACAGTTATTGACAATGGAAGCATACTTACTATTACTAATAATAGATCAATTCTAAATAAATCTGGAGTTTATGTCATTCCAACAGTTACGGATGATAACCAAAAAGACAAAGTATATATCGGAAGTACGCGTAGAAGATTTTTGACTAGATTAAATGAACATATTACGAACTGGACAAGAAAAGATGAAAAAACTTCATTAATACAACATTGTATCAAAAATCATGTAACTCCTGATTGGACTAACACAAAAATTCTAACATCACATAGATCACATGCCCAGATTCTAACCTCCGAGGCTGTAGTCATTTAGAAAACCAAAAGATACAACTGTAACGTTAATAGTCCAGTAGAGCTTCACTTTGCATGGAGGTACCTTATTGAACAGGAGAGAAAACATTTCAAGAGGAAAAATATTAACAAAAAACATGTGACATCAAATATTACTTAAAAATACAGTTGAATAGTTCTACGTAAAAGCTACTAGTATATTTTTGTTTGACTACAGATGGCGACACCATTGATATGTGCAGTTGAACCCAAATCATGATGCGCAAATATCTACACGACAGGGCTGAACATACATTGGGGTTAGGCTGCATACCTGAGCGAGTGAGTGCGGTGATCCTATTGTCCGTAGTCCTACGACTGATGATGGCTATAAAATGTTAGCAGAAACTAGTTTGGTGCTTCACATTCGGGAAATTTGTATGTTTGTATTTTCTTTTTCAAGATTGTTTATTTTTGAGGTTTTGACAAAAGTATAATTCATCTTTGGTTTTCATTATGTATCAGGGTGCTTCGCGGTCAAGATTGTCTCCTCTTCAGGATTGTAGTTCGTTTTTTTTAAAAATTCAACAAGGTTTTAATTCAGTTTCTTATTTCATCGATGTTAAAGGATTTTTTTGCATTGTAAAAAATTAATCTTGTTTAATTTTATATGGTGCAGATTTTACAATATCATGAATTTTAACTTCACAATTGAAAGAATTCACATTCTTAGATGACGCACATATGAAGCCCCTACAGCCACTATGATTATTGTAAGTATAGATACTTATTATTATTATACTTGACTTCAATTGCCAATACTACGTTAATGTCCTTTTGCAATCTCCCGATAGCTGAACTTGTATAACGTGTGAAACAGTATTTACAGACATTTAGTGTCAACCGAATTAGAATATCGTAGCCACGTAAAAAGTATGTTCATCGCAACCTAGCGAAAATTGAACAACGATATATGATATATAATCTGAATTGTTCAGCTTTTGAATAGGCCTGAATTTCAAATGCAACTCTCCTCGTTTACATTTCTGGGTTTCTGTACATGTTTTTCAAATACTTCATTGACAATTTATAGCACGATATAGGCAGTACGCATAACTTAGAGGAGCATAAGGCATGTGAATTTAATATAATGTAAATGCACCATATTTATAACCACCAATACTACTCAGAATTTCGAAAGATGCCGGCTCTCTATTTTTGTTCTTTGTTTAAAATAAATACACTCGCTGGTACGGTATACTCGTTCATGTAATCATATTAGAAACACGCTATTTTTCAAAGAAGATTGCATGCCCGTTTGATATATTACACACTATTAATATTTATGTGTAGAAAATAAAATTTTTGTGTTGAATAATGAACATGCCTCACCATATATACGACAGAAGTATATTTAACAACTGCCCATTATCTACGCTTTCTTAGATTTTCAGTTTCGCGAATTGCTGTTGTATATTTCAATCGAGTTAACCAAGAAGAACCTCAGATTGTGTTCACAGCATACGTATTTGAAACAAATAAGACCCAAAACTTCACATAACGCATGTTTGTATCTTTATTCATACATTAGAAATCCATTCAGCAGGAGATACCATTGATAGTAGTATTAATATTTTTTTCTAGAAAGGAATATAGATAATGAATCGATATTTTTCTAAGCCTATCTTTAGTTTTCCGGTTTTCTTTTTCTTTTGGGGTTTCAAGAGGACCATGTGCAACTCGATGTTCTATAAACACTCTCCCCACCCTGATTTTGGGCCACTGTTGCGAAAAAGAAAGAGACCCAATGCTATAAGACAAACACAATTTCTATGAGTCACCGGAATTAGAACACGGAACCAACTCGGACGAGTGTTCAAAAGCTAGCGCTAAGATTACTGCGTCGGCGGAACATTATTCCTGCGCTCATTGCGGTAAATGCAATCAATTCCACTTGCACCGCTGACAATGGAGATTTGAACGCCCGCTTGTAACTCATTTTTTGGTGTCAAAGAATGGAACACATCATTGAGATTATTCATTTTTCTTTCAATATAAGAAAACTAATTTATTTTGAACGTATGCTTTAGTAGTACCGTTGCATTTTAACTTTGCAAATCGTTTCCCTAATTTTTTATCTCTAAATGTTTCTATCGTGATGTTAAATGTAAAAACAAAACTGTGGCTTAACGTATTTCGATTCCATTCCACTACGATTCCCAAGTGGGATCAGTGAGTTCTATTTTCTTCTTCGTTTTGGCTGCATCTTTTTCAAGTTGGAAATACATTGTGCCCCCGAAGATTCCAAATTTTGTAATTACAGGATTTTTATATTTACTTTGAATACCGATTTTTGTTGAACCCGAGGTATGCATCCCTCTTCAAATTTGACACTTACTGTTTCACTTTTTTCTCAGTATCCTTCTCTAAGATTTTAACAAATTATTTCCTGAAGGACAAAGTACTATTCCGTCGGATTGCTCAGCTAACTAACACATTCAATATAGTCCCCACGTTCTTCCGATTCGTTGATTCTATTCCATTACGAGGGTATTATGCTGTTGGATTCGTCACCCAACTAACATATTCACTATTCTCCCGTCGTACCTCCGAACCATTGATTCCATTACCCTGCGAGGTACTATTTGGTCGGATTCGTGAGCCAACTAACACATTCTCTCGTCCCCTTTCGTACGTGCGGTCCGTCGATTTGATCCTACTGCAAGGTACTATGCTGTGGGATTCTTCAGCCAACTCATATATTCATTCTCCTTCCATTGTACCTCCTATCCATCGATTCTATTATCCATGTTAATTCAAAATAGCTGGGCTTACGAAAGAATTTCCAGGAAAATAAAGTAACTGAGGACCAATCGTGCTGAAAACTTATTTATTTATTTTTTCATATTCTCACGAATTATTTCCGCGATTTGTCCAGTTTATTTCCTCTTTGAACAATTCCTTTGCTTAGTACATCTACGGAATTACCTTCTTCAGCAATTGTGGGCAGAAAACTGAAGATTATTTCATACAGTATTCGATATCATACATTCCCGCTTCCAAAATCCATCATTTTGGAAGCTAGAAGAGTTGCTTCTGCTGCTGGCTCCTGTCGTTTGAGTACGTACCAGAGATTTTCAATGGGGGATGAATTCGGGCATCTAGCCGGCTACGGCAGAAGTGGAACGTTGTTATCCCGGAAGAAGACGCGTGTTGTCTCTGCAAAATGTGGTGTGACATAATTCTGCAGAAATATTACCACGGGGACGTCCTGCAGTTACGGAAGGGCAACCTGCGGTAGGATGTCATTGACTTAATGGGTACTCGTTATGGTGAAACGAACTCTTACGAGAGATGGTTTGCTTTTATATCCGATAGCAACGCTCGCCATGATGCCAGGTGTTGGTGCGGTTATTCTGATGCAAATAAACTCTTCCGCTGTCGTCGGCGGACACAGATACGTCCATCGTCTTCACCTAAATAGAAGTGCGTTTCGTCCAGGAATATGATATTGTGCCATACATAAAGCCACCTCCTTAGTTCGATGCCACATTGCAATCTGCCCCTCCGTTGTACTGGCGACAAAGGTAACAAAAAGAGGGGCCGACGATCCAGCAGTCAGACCTTTAACAACCGGAAACGTAATGCCACCGTTGATATGGTAGAATGCGTCACAGTTCAACACTGCTACGCCAACGCCGTTGATGACGCAGAACGGTCAGTCAAAGACAGCCTCATGAGATGACGGTGGTCTCTCTGCATTGTCTGTGTACTACGTCCATGTCGTTTTCCTCGTGTCCCACGACCTTCATTCAACAATTCTCTGCAAACCTTTGCTACGACTAACGCACTGCGACCCACACGACCGGCAATCTCCTGAAGGTACGCATTTCAGTCTTGTATGCTGCTAATGTGACCTCTGCTGAACTTGCTGTGTGCTGATAATGTGACTTCTGTTGAACACTTCGTCGTTGCCTTACACAACGACGAAGCATCCCTCCCCACTGCTGAACACACGGTGACATGTGGTCCGATCCACGAGTCGTTTATTAGAGGAAAACTAGCGGTGTCCGTTCCGTGACGTTGCGTTACCTGATTCGCATACACGCAGTACTCATGCACCTACGACGCCGAAATGATAACATTTCTGCGATATTTCCTGATTAGCATATCCTGTAAGTATGGAATCCGAAGCTCGACAGGGGTCGAGCTACGACTTTGGAAGAACAGGATATGTAAGAGTAATACAGATGCAACTAAGCGTAGAGTACGACAATGGTACATACCCGTGTAGCATTCAGAATCTAAGTGATTGCTCAATTAGTTGTTAAATGTGTTACAAAACACTTAGCACTTGCACATCTAAAAGTTTAGAAGAAACGTCCTAATTATATCCTAAAACGCATCAGGAAACAACAAGTTATCTCATTCCTCCCTTTAGGTCCATTGGTTTTGGCAGATGGCATTCCAAGTTCTAAGACCTAATCAGAGGTGTTCAAGTATTTTCGGACTTAAGATCTATCATCTCAAGATTTATTTAGTTAAATTTTTGTATAATTTATTTTGCAGATATTTTACTTAAAACATATATAAGGAGGACGTAATGATTAATCAGCGAACCTGGCTTACAAAGAAATCGACCTGTGATGTCGGGAAGTAACTGCTCTGAAAGAATTTCTAAGTAATCAAAATTTGAAACCCGTTAAATAGTAAAATATATTTACTATTCTTATTGAAAATAACAAAAAACATCTCGAAAAGAAAGCCGAAACAAAGTTCATTGCAAATTGACGTAGATGTATACTTTGTAGTGATTTTAAAGAATTCCTGTGCTGCATACTTACAACGTTTCGACGAGAGAACGAGTTTAATCACTCCACAATTTTGCATGCGAAAAATTGACATTTGAAGTCTATTTTATTCTTCACGAGATGATTTGATCCAGTTGTGTTATTTACGTAGCGTTTAATCTATGCGCTATAAAGTATACTGCAGATACCCATGCCATTTTTCAGATGACAGGTGCAAGACATCTTCCTACATACTGAACATAAACTTTAAACTGTTCTTTTCACTAAAACACCCACGTAGTGTCTCTTCGCATAAAGCTTACTAGATACGGTTCTCCTAGAACTTTACCAGTGAAAGGGATTGAATAGCACCTCCTCAGCAGAAGGCTAGGAAATGAGAAACTAGAAAATAATTGGCAATACATCTGAAATGTTGTGTTATACATATATATAAATGACATATTGCGTGTATATATCTGTGTCATGCACATACCTTGTGAAAGGCAAAATGACTTAAGTTTTTTTTACATCGCATTTCTTCAACAACCACGTGTGCAAGGGCAAATGTTCATATGGTAATCAAATTCTTGCCATATCCTCTTTCCATGGTGGTAAATTCTTCTGTTCTCTGATTTAGATCTTGGACTTCACGTGACAAGGTGGTATGTAAGGAAGATTCATTTCGTAGCCTCAGAAGAAGAAATCACACGGAAGTAAATCTGGTGAACTAGGCGGCCATTTCTAGAAACATATTTTCTTTTCTCCACCACGTTTTATCCAAAATACGTTCAGTCGTTGTTAAGGTAGTCTCGAACGTCCGTATAGAAGTTGTCGGCGCCAATCCTGTTAGTAAATAAAGTCATCACTATCTTCCTGAACTTGAGCATCAACCACTTTTGCAGCACATCGAGGTAGGATAGCCCACTTACGGTGACTTCGGCAAAGAAGTCTGGTCCGTGCAGTTTTTGGCGTGACAAGGACCAGAAAACCGTGGCCTTCGGCGTAAAACGCCCATGACCTCTGCTGGTTTCTGGGTGCCCCACAATCGACAGTTGTGCCGTTTGACGTTTCCATTGGTGGTGAATCCTGGCCTCATCTCTTACCACACAGCGCTGAATATTCCTTTTGTGTTACAAGTACGTAGCACTGAAACATTGAGACTTTTCAGATACGTTGTACAATGTAACAGTAATGTTTCAGAAACCTTACGGTTACATCAAAATGCGCTCAAACGTTACATAACTTTAAAACATAACAGATACGTTAGAGTGATTTAAATGTCTTTATAATTTCAACCTACCACTTCATGTTACTGTTCGGTATTTGAAAGATATTTGGAAGTTCGTTACATTACTGTTACGCATTTAAAATATATTTGTGACGTCATAATATTACAGTTACGTATTTACTACTTGAACATTATAGTTTTAATAAATTTCGTAAAATCACAATCAGATTATCACACTCAATAGCTGTTTCAAAAGCAACAATAGTCGTATTACGAATTGTTTACGTTTTCAAAGGTTAAAGGCAGTCCGCTGTTCATTAGAAACAATGGCGGCGTTGATATATTGATAAAAAAATAACTAAAAATCGGTCCCAAATAATTGTGTCGAATTTATATTAAACAGTGAAAGAAAGAAAGAAAATGAAATTCGTCATTTCTCTAAATATCTACCAATACGAAATTTCTCAGTTTCAAGTAAAAAAAAAACATGCTGGGATGGTATACTAATACAACAACACAGCCATCAACTTAGATTTTATAAAATGATTTTTAGAATTTAAAAATTATAATAATCAAAACAATTATTTAGTTTCAGATTATCTTGAATCACAAAAACGGATGAAATGTTAAATCAACTAACTAGCTAACTCGAGTACGGCAGTATCACCAAAGAATATCCCAGTAGCACGTGGAACCGCGACTACGAGAGTGCTTCTGTGAAATGGCATAAATGCGCATGCGCATCCACGCCATTGCCAAACCAAATATCTTAAATATCACCGGTATGTGAAATCAAGGCAGCAATTATGTACAATGGAAACTGTAAAACAGTAATATCAGTGAACGCTATTTTTAACGTAACCCTAATGTACAAAGAATTATGTTCCAAATAAATGTTGCTGAAACGTAATTGTAAGATATCCCTGAAAGTGTAACGAAAATAAGAGAATGTAACGTTATTTATACATATGTGAAACGTTTTGTGCTGTGTGGGTAAACACTACGAAATTAAATAAGTCTTTATGTTCTTCTAACAGCCATTGCAGTCCACAACAAAACAGAAAACGATTCCTTTTGTATAAGGTATGCATTATCTGCTGTTTTTACGGTTTTACAAAAAAAAGCTTTTTACAAAAACCTTTCACACTATCGTGGGTGTCATTTGCAGCTCACGTGATGTTCTGATTTATCGGAGTTCCTTGTGTATGTCTCTCTCACTCGTTCCACATTATCAACAGTAACATTATGTCGGTCATTGTCCTTTCCCGTCACAAGCAAACCATGTTTACAAATTGCTGATGCCACTTGTAAATAGCCGTCCTGGCTGATGGCTCTTTACATTCCGCATTTCGAAATTTTTTTGAACTTCTGTTACGAGCTTGTTCTTATCAAACAGTAGCACACAAAATGCCTTCTCGGGACGATAAGCTTCCATCGTTCAACAAGGCCTGCGGTAGGAATGCGGTATGTAACACTAACTGGCGTGAATGACGAAAATATACGCCACGGAAGTGTCAACTGAGAAACTGCCAGATTATCACTTTCACTTTCATAGATAACTTAAGTGTATATGGACGAGCCTACTCGGATACCTTCTTCTTGCTTTCCACTCCAATCAAAGGTTTGTGTCATACATGTTGACATTTTAAAAACTGAAATTTAAAAAATATTTCTTATTATAAGCTATTTCTAGAATTTTAAACTGCATCTGTTCGTGCCATAGACAGTAAATAATAAATAAGTGTACCGGACACAAAATCAGTCACCCGTAACAGAAATGGCAGTAGGAAGTTACCAGTCACAGTGAGGGCTGCGTAATACCATTAGTGATTAGTGGGAGATAAATAGCACTAGCGTATTCAATAGAATCATTTCTTTCTCGTGAAGTGGTGAAGAGCAACGTGTGTGTTGAATTTAGTCTCCAATATGGGTCGTAAGGCAGACGTCACTGATTGGCAAAAAGGAGCTATCGTCTTTGCACACAGACACAGGAAGTCGCCCAATTTGTTGGTGTGTCGAAGCGTACTGTCCAGCGGGTCTACAAACAGTAGTGTAGTCTACAGTTAACGACAAAGCGGCGACGTAACTGTGGCCGGAAACCGATTCTCACCAACAGGGACCGCCGCCATGTTTCACTCCTAGTAACTGCAAATCGGTTTCAAACCAGGCAACAATTGCTCAAAACAATCAAAGAACATCCACGCCAGCCAATTTCCGAAAGGTCATAGCGACGAGAAACATTACCTTACGCCCTCTAGTGGCACATTTATGCGCTAAGAAAAATATTAAATATGTGAGAAACATTTCGCTGTGTAAATGTTCTCTAACAGAAAAGAACAGTTAGAAATACTTTTTCAAATTGGTCTTTCACAAGCAGAGAAATAAACAAAAATATTACACACATATACACCCCTGGCAGAGAAACTGTCATCAGTTTAGTTAGAAAGGTTCTAAAAAGGTTTTCTGCGAGGTGAACGGTATCAACTCACGAAATATTTTTTTCACTCGAGTTTCCAGAAGCTTAAATTTTGCTGCAAATAATCAGAAGGAGAAACAACCGCTTTTGTCCCCTGGTTGCCAAACCATTGTTTATCAAAACTCAGAAAATATAATCAAGTCATTTCTTTTGAGAAACTGTAGTGGCTGCAGGAATAGTTTTTCAAATCTGAGTTTTAAAAGCAAAGAAATCAGGGAAAACTCAATTTGCCTTTACGACCCCAAGCAAAAAACTATGCATTACTGGAAAATTTTGAAACTGTATGTGAATTATTTCGCACGTGAAACGTTCTCCAACAAAGAAAAATTTTCATATCGGACTATTAGAACCATAGTTATTTGTAAAAATAAGATATATGTCTTTGCCACCGACGGCAAAACTATCCGCTATTTTAGAATCAGGAGGTATTGTCAAAAGGTTTTTCGTAATCACCTGTATCACCATGTGGAAGACTTTTCGGAACTGAATTTTCAGAATTTTCAGAAATTTGGATTTTGATGCAGATATGCAAAAAGAAGAAATAAATTCTTACGCCTTCTGGTGGCTAATTTGTTGTGTATCAAAAAATAGAAATTATATGCAAAACATTTTTCACGAGGAAATATTTCCGATGCAAGAAGAATTTTTAATTCGGATATTTGGAAAAATAGATGATGGGGGAAATGCAATTTACCTTTATGCCCCTAGCGGAAAATCTATGCATTACGTAAGAAGAACTGTAACTGTGCCCAAATTAGCCTCCGTTAGAAATGGTATCGAATGGAAGAAATAATTTTTTCAATAGGATATTTATAAGCAAATGAATGTAACAAAATTCATTTTGAATTAGATGTCATCAACCTTTATGCTCCCTAGAGGCGAAATTTTGCATCGGGAAAACAAACGATCATCTTTCGCACGTTTCAAGCTTTCAAATTCCAAAAGAATTTTTTTTAGATAGGACCGCTAGTTGCAGATATATGGTGTCCACAGTCGGCAGAAAAAACCCAAAACCTAAACACAATCTTTTTAACCCAAAAAAGACGAGCCAAAAATTCAACTAAACAGTAAAGATGCCACCGAATTTTCTGTTGTAATGAACATATCTTTTATAAACCGTTCTGACGCGAATTAAATTTATCAAAGCTATTCAAAATCAATGGATCTGATTAAGAAAACAATCAAACGGTTTCTCCAATCGATAAAACATTGAGAAATAGAAACAGCTACAACAGCAGCTAAACAATATGTTACGAAAATTAATAAATGACGCGGAAAAAGTTTCACATAGCACAAGAAAGTTATCAGTGACAAAACGATTTTCAAATCAAACAATTACAAGAAGAAATCAAGTAGGAAACATGATATGAGTACACCTTCTGGCGAAATAATTTTGAATAATTGAAAAGTTGGAAATACGCGAAAAAATTATTCATGGAAAAAGACATACTACGGAAAAATAAATTTTCCAACATGTCTCCCGGAAACAGAGTTATCGAAAAATAAGAGGTTTCGGCCTCTCTCCCCCTAAGAGGAACGTTTTGCATTATTCAAAGAGGATAATGCTGCACATCTCTATTGTAGCGAATGGCAAAACAGCAAAGAAGAAATTTCTCAATAGCCTTTCAGAAGCGGATATACAGCTGCAAAGAGTAGTACATAAACACCACCTAGTGACAGAACTGTGACTACAAAATTCTTCAGATACTTACCTAAACTGTTCTGAAGGTAAATGGCATCTTTTGTTGTAAGAAATGTTTCAATGACACGTATTAGAAGCAGAGATATTGAGAAAAACAGACTAAACATTGACATCCCTTTGAGGTGAAATCGTGCGCTAGAAGTAACGTGTTGATTTCCGGCCTGACGACTCCTCTGGTGTTGTCACCTCACTGGTGACAATTCCACGCATCACCTTTGAAGGAAGATCCTCCTCCTACTTATACGTAGCCAGAACGTCAGCCTGAGTCAACGTAAACACAATTCAACCATTAATTAGTACCTTGTAATGCTTCATTATTAGGAACTTTAAATTCTTTTTACAATAAGCAACCATCCTGCGGAAAGTAAGGAGTGCTCTACCTGACTTGGTTCCAAGAACGTCCATTCTAAAAGATATTGAGATGTATTGCATTATAAATTACTATTTATTGAGTTCGGCAGAACGTGCAAAGTCGAAAAACTGTGAAATTCTATATCGTGGAGACTTGTTGATATTTCTTCTAATCAGGGGTCGTCTTCAGGAAAGTAAAGGATGTTATTTACAAGTAGGTGATGCGAACATTCTTTTGGGAAATTAATGCGACCTGTAATTTTCCCAAGGGTAGCCACGGAGTATATGACATGTGTTCTCCCGAAATACTGTGTAATGCTCTATTATTAGGACCTTTACATCCTTCTTCCAATTAGCGGTCTTCGGGCAGAAACTGAGAAATACTACACTGAAAATGTTCGTAGGGACGTGCTTCTGGGAAGATACAGCGATGTATTATATTTTAAGTATTACTTATGGAGTTCCATAATTTTGAAGTAGATACATTTGGTTAATACTTTAAAATGCCAGTGGGAGGAGGGGTTGGGGATTAAATAGATTAACATCAGTGTGAAAATAAGGTACGTGTGTCACGGCAGACAGAAACAGAAAATGATTTATGTGCGTACGAATTGTGTGAGAAATAATCAGCAAATAGTTACAGAGAATGGGACAATGTTTAAAAAGAAAGGAAAATCCCTGAGATTTTACAAAAAAAAAAAACGCGCCGACAAACTGATGCTAGAACTTATGAAAAAGATGGTCACTGATTGTCAGTTAATAAAATCCGTTTTGTCATACAACGACATCTTGTGGATTTGAAACACATATGGTAAAATGCATCGCTGGTGAACTGGCCATTAGAGTACAAGATGGCGCCACATTCCCGGGAGCCAACGATTTTAATGAGAAGAACCCTTTTAAAGGGCCTTTTTATTTCCCAAAATAAGGATCTTTAATATGAAAAGTGCCTCCTACAGAGATATACGCTATCTAACAACACGTAATTGGACACCCCTACAGTCGACGATATCTGCGGTCCTGATACACGTCACGGCCGCCGCCGTTAAATATCATGTGGGAAACAACAACGCAACCAGTCGCATGTAAGTTGCCACGCAGTTCGGAGCTCTCTGATTTCGAGAAAGGTGTAATCGTCGGGTATCACAGAAATGGCCGATCCATACGTGACATATCCAGCGAGTTGAAATACCCAAAACTGACAGTGGCCTACGTGATTGGCAAGTGAACGATGAGAGGTGACTGTCGGAATGTATCCCGACCCGGCAGACCCACAAAACTGGGAGTTAGAAACCGACGGGTGCTGACCAGAAAAATTCGGAAGAACCGCACCAAATCGATGGGCCACATCCGCGAGGAGTTTCAACAGGCATCCAGGAGTGATCTTTCGATGAATACCATCCGTTAGGAAGCCCATCTGCTCGGTTATTATGGACGTGATGCCGCCCACAAGTCTTTGATCACCAAGTCCAATAGCGCTGCTCGGCTAACGTGGTGCAAAGAACGTCCACAGTGGACCGTTGAACACTGGAAACAGGTTCTCTGGAGCGACGAATCAAGGTCCATCCTCTACCGTTCGGATGGCAGGGTCAGGGTTTGGCGTCTGCCTGGAGAACGCCTCCTGCCGGAATGTATTGTGCCAACTGTGAAGTTCGGCGGCGGTGGAATTATGCTAGGGGGTGTTTCTCCTGGTATGGCACGGAACCCTTGGTCGCAATTCCTGGTAGACTCAACGCTAAGACCTACTGCACCATTTTGGATGACCATGCACTTCCTACGTTGTGGCAGTTTTACGGGGTGGACTCATGTTTCTTTCAGGATGACAATGCCACCTGTCATGTTGCGAGGTCCACCATGGCTTGGTATGGTGACAATGGGGTTAATCGAATGGACTGGCCTGCGCAGAGCCCGGACCTTAACCCTATTGAGCACCTCTGGGACGAGTTGGAGAATCGACTTAAAGAGCGCTCCCACCGTCCGAAATCGGTGAAGGAACTGACCTGTCTTCTCCAAGCTGAGTGGAAGAAAATACCGCTAGACGTCGTACAACGCCTGGTTGAGAGTATGCCCCGGAGGGTCGCAGCTGTAATCGCCGCTCGTGGAACCTCTACCAACATCTAAAGGTGAATAAACTTCATTTTCCTTCGCTATCACAGGTGTACAATTACTTCTTGGTAGATAGTGTATTTATTCTGATGTTAACGTTTTTTCCTTCATGAGGGTGAAGTTATCTAGCTAGCAGAAAGAAATCAACTAAATTGATATACTTCCAGGGAAGAACTGTTCGATGTCGCGAAGCAAAATATGGAATCAGTGTTCTATGGAAATACGGCAGTTCCGTTGAAATAAATATTTCAGACTTATCTGCCATGTAGCGTCTTATTAAGTAGTTAGTGGTCTGTGATCATAGTTTTTTTTTTATTTAGGAAATTCCTCATATTCTTGTCTCTGTAAATTTCATCAGAAATGCTTTCAATTCCGCATCTTATCTTAACCTCTTTCTCCGAAAATTAAAAGAAAAATATAGTTAAACATCTTACGGGCTTTCACTTCAAAACACGCGTTAGTAATCTGGGGTGTGAAACCTAAGTGAGCGTTGAAGTGTTGATATCTCTTGAACATTCGAGAACTAGTTCGAGTGGGAGTAATTCGGAAGATAAGTTACAAGATGCATAAGGTATGGCCTCCTAATGTGGAAACTCAAACGTTCCGCTACCAATACGTAAAGTGCTATCTCTATATACTTCTTCTGTCTCATTCCAACTGTACGGGTAGAAGAACTAAAAATAACCATTGTCGCAAAGAAAACCCCAAGCATTAAAGTGGCTTATGTGAGTACAGCGCTGCATAATTGCATACATGTCATCGTCACGTGAATCTCTTATTATCCCAGCTTATGTACAATCTCAGACATAGTTCTAAACCAATCTCGTGTCTGATATGGCCTTGATCCCAAATGGGTATACACACTTATGAAATACGGCGCGCGGGGCAGACGCTCCGCGTGTCCCGTCCTAGTTACGTCTCTCAAAAGATATGCATAGATTGTCAGTGAACAAAATCCATTCTGGCACACAGGGACATTGATTTGATTTAATGCGAACATACGGTAAAATGTGTCGCTGGTAAGCTTCTCATTCGTCTACTAGATGACGTAACATTGGAGGGAGCGAATACCCCTTAATCGGACGAAGTACCAAAATAATAATGGTTAATGCCCTGAAAGAACCAATACACACTTTTTTTCACATGTGGATGCAAAATACTGACTCTCAAGAAATAAAGTTACAATGAAAATCATTTTACATGAAATTTGTTGGAATGAGTTTCAGCATTTAATTAAAAACTGAGATATATACATTAAAAATTGTGAATTTATTCCAGTTTATTGGATATGTGCTTTAAATTTAATAAAAACACTGATGTTCCTGACGGAATGTGAGTGTACTTTTAAGTATATTGTTGCCAAGAATTTTTTCCGAATTTCGACGTTTGTAGTATAACGAGATACAGGGTCATGTGGGTGTCGATGGTTTTCTCTCTCTCGTCAGTAGACTGAAAATATTATTTCTGTTTCTTGAAAAATAGAACAAATTTTTAAACGTTTGGTCAATAGTGTGGAATTTTTCCCCAAAGTCCGTTTTGTATTTCACCCACTTCGGAGCTGATTTCATTACAGGTTCCAGCAACCTCACACGATGCCAGATTTCTTGACGGTGTATAAAAGTGCGAGAAAGGGAGATAATGATTTGTTTTTTTTTTTTTAGTTTACTAAGTGTTTATAGTTGAACGGTTAAGACAGTTGGAGAATGTTTTATCTGTGTTTACTCTAGCAATCTCTGTGTCCTCCTGCCCTTCAAGGGACAGAGATAAAGGGACTTCTGAGCAGTGAAGACTGGTGTCTCCAGTCAGGTTTCGCACCCTCTATTCGTTATGTCAGTGGACGGGGCGGACCAATTAATAACGAAATGGCATAGTCCTTTAAAGTGATTGTCGAACGTGTGATGTGTACTGTAACCTCAATATTAAACACATCTCAGCCATAGTGGACATAAAATATGAAAAAGGACACAACGCTTTTCTGCTTCTGTCCTTTGTTCAGAATATAGGACATCGTCTAAGCATTCTTCAAAGAAAGCTCCAAAGCTGGCATCCAAACCGCTAGAAATGCCACTTTACTGCGCATCTGAGGGCCGTAGCGGAGTTGTTAAAGACTTTCGGTTTTTTGTTTTCTCTGTTTCTGGAAATTACTTTTGTAGTCAAAGTGCTGTATCTTACTTGTGCATTGAGTTTCTCTTTAAAGTAAACCAGATGAAGCTTGCATTTTCATAAAAAATGTTGCTAAGATATATCTTAGTCTGAAGCAGTAGAAGTATTTCCGTTAGTAATTGTGTTCGAATAAAAATATATGGCGTGGTAGTTGAAGCCGGTTTTTGGTGACAAAGTTGTGTTAGAATGCCAGGAGTATTTACTAATAATCGAGGATTACTGAGTGTTTTGAGAAAATATGAATGTATACAAAGTGCGTCAAAGAATTTTTAAGACTGGGTCTGTAAAATGAAATAGAAACAAGAAATTATAATTTGTTTGGATTTGTTATTAAAAATAAGTTCCTCCGGCTTCAATGCACTTGTTGTAGCGATTTAATAACGATTCGAATGCCTGTTCCAGTTCACTTTGCGGAATTGCCTCCAAAGCATGCGTCGAAGCTGTTTGTAGGTTGAAATATCATCAAAATAATACTCTTTTAACGTCATTTCAAGTTTTGGGAACAAAGAAAAGTCACAGGGTGCTAAATCAGGCTAATACGGTGGATTATTCAACACACAGACGTTATTTGTTTGCCAAAAATCTACGAACAAGAAGCGAGGTGTGACTGGGGGCATTATCGTGCGACAAAAACCAACTGTTTTCATCTCGATATTCTGGACGAATGCGACGAATTCTGCCCATCAAACGCCTCAAAACGTTTAAATAAAACTCACCAGTAATTGTTTGTCCACTTGGAACAAATTCTTTGTGGATAATACCCTTACTATCGAAGAATGTAATGAGCATTGTTTTGATTTTCGATGGAACTTTTCTTGTTCTTTTTTTGGCTTGTGGCAAGTTTTTTGACTTCCATTCCGCACTTTGTCGCTTTGTTTTAGGATCATATTAAAAACACCATGTTTCATCACCAGTAACAATCGATTTTAAGAGGTTTGGATCATTTTCAGTGGTTGAAATGATGTCTCTGCCATGTGCACTTCTCCTTGATTTTTGTCCATTGGTTAACGTGTGTGGAGCTAATTTAGCACAGACTTTTGTTTTGCCCAAATTTTCATACAGGATGGTTCGAATCGTTTCTTTGTTGGTATTTAAAGACTCTTTCATCATTCTTAGTGACGCACATCGATTGTTTGCCACGAAATCACACACTTTTTCAATAACCTCAGGTGTCCTAGATTAACTTGGTCTTTCGTATGCTAATCATCTTCTAGCGTCTCTCTTCCGTACAAAAAACATTTGTGCCACTGGAAAACATTTGATCTACTTAAACAAAACTCACCGTAAACTTGTTTCATAATTTGGTTACGTTTCCGAGGCACTTTTACCAAGTTTTGCGTTAAATTTAATAACAACCCTTTGTTCCATCTTAATAATTAAACATGAAAAAAATTTTACTTCTCTAATGAACGGCCGTTTCGTTTGAGTTACTTTAACAACTGCGCAGTACTTTTGGCAGAAAGCAAGCAGATTTTCACGTTATAACGGATTCGCGATTACACTGGTAGCGCCATCATAGGCTGAAATCTAGCGCCAGTGTTAAAAATTCTTTGACACACTGTGTATACCTCTTTTTACAGTTAAATGATAATATAAAAATTCATGTAAAGAGAGGGCTGCATAAATGTACAAATACTCGTTTTAATGTTGGCCCATAAGTGATTCAACTTTACTGATACACCTGCTTCTCACCCTCGTGGTTGTAAAGCGTTTTGAAATACCATAATTGAATTCCTGTGTGAACCTCAATTTAATTATCTTGTATAAAACTTCTTTCGTACTAAATAGCGCACGCAACTTTCCAGGTATGATATTAAGTTCATGATTTTTAAAAATCAATATAATATAAGTTTAGGTAATTTATCACATTCTACCACGATACAAACGATAATTACGGAGTGAATTTACACGAATATTTATATGCGACAATAGTGTTTCTTATTTACATCTTATGTACGTTTCACGCTATCTGCTTCCATGGAGACTTCAGTGTATCTTAATATTCCATTGCACAGCCAGTGGAGTACCGGAAAATCAAGGGCTTCCCCCTTCCCCCTCCCCCAGAAATTTCTCCGAAGCTTTTTTGCGAAAATATATCAGCAGGAATTTGTTATAATTTTAATTCCATATTATTAACTACGTTTTATAGGCTTTTAAATAATGAAAATGCTTTGGAACTTACAGGTATTTTTCACAAAACCAATAATATTGCATTTTACTGGGAGCACAAATTTGCACATTGTAATTGAAATAATTTTCCTAGTTTTATACTAATAGAAAATGCTGCAAAAACGTTACGCAAATGTTGAAAATAGCACGCAAAATTTGTACATTTAGAGAACTAAGGACAGCCACTTTGGAATGCATCATGATTGCACACACAAAACACAAGCCGTGTGGAAGTGTCTAATGAACTTTGCGTATTTATTTAAGAAAGTATAGACCATAAGTAAGGAAATCAATAACAATTAAAATTGTTGCACAAAAAAAAAATACTTAAATTATTTACTCTTTAATGTGAAATACACACATAACCTAATTCCACAATATTTCGCACATAGAACACAATTTTCTCTTGACTGTGTTATGAAAAAGGAGTCGGTCTATATTCCTTCATCCCCGAGAAGAAAACCTTTCAGTTCATTGCATTCCGAAGCAGGCGTAGATACGTGCATACTACTGTAATACATGTCACCGTATTAAAACTAGTTCCACTCCGGGAAAAAGATCTCGAGCGTCTCGGTTTTTATGTTGAAAAATAGCGAATAAATGTAGTTCACCTGTGCATACGTTCTGGTACGCCAATCAAATAAACTCTTGCCAAAAATAATTGGGTGCATTACTTTACGATCCACCAACGTTGTATCAAGTAGCAACAGTTATTTTTCCTGTATCTCTGCACGTTTTAGGTATTGATATTTAAAAGCAATTTATTCGATAACTTTCTCCTAAGAATCCATCACTCACCTTTATTCCAAAGAATTCATTTCAAAAGATGTGTTCTTCAATTGCAAGAGAAACAGGTGCAAATTTTTTGTGTCTTCATTGGTAATCACAGAAAATATCAGTAGCGTCTGCAGACGGAAGCATCTCAGGAGCACCCACTCAGCTATCACAGAAAATTGAATCCATTACTTGGCGAGATTTGAAATGTATGTGTGACGTGTGATGTTGAAACACAGCAGAGCATTAGCAGATCAACATTGGCAGTTGTTAGGTTTATGTGAATGTTTTCTCATATCTTCTCACTTATCTCTACACTGCAGTACAAAATTTAACACAAAATCGAAGGGACATAGCCAGTTTCTTGCTTTGGAGCTTTGGGGATCTTGTGATATCAAGTTGACGGCATATTTTGAAACTGAACTGGAAAAATAACTTTTTTTATACACTGCTGGCCACCCAAAATGCAACACCAAGAATGACACGAGATAGTAAAGCCTGATATACTTGATACATAACAACACATACAAAGATGAAACGATTAAGCTTACAAGCCCGTACGACTTGCGGAACACGCAGACATCAATAGTTCATATGGCCCCCGTGGCTGGCAATACGGCCTCTACACGCAGCGGCATCGAACGAAAAAGGCTTTGGATGTGGGCTTGGGGTATGTCGGTTCAGGCTGCTTCCACACGTTGCCACAGTTCATCAGGCGTAGCCGCGGGTGCTACTTGCCGGGTCGCTCGGTTGCCGATCGGCTACCAGACGTGTTCGATGGGCGACATATCGGGGTAACAGGCGAGCCACGGCAGCAGTGACACCTGGTGGGCCGTTAGGAATTGTTGCACGAGGCGTGCCACGTGCGGGCGCGCATTGTCCTGTTGAAACGTGGCCGCTGGCAGGTCCTGCAGTTAAGGGAGGACTACAGGCTCCAAAACGTCGGAGATGCAGCGGTGGCTATTGAGTGTACCGGCGATGCGTACCTGAAGGGTGCAGGTGCCATATCCAATTGCGCCCGAAACCATAACGCCAGGTGACGGACCGGTGTGGTGATGCATAATGCAGGCGTCATACAGTCTCTCACCGCGGGGCCGCCACACGCAGATCCGACCATCGTGGTGTTGCAGACAGAAGCGGGATTCGTCGTAGAAGACAATATCGTGCCATTCCGTAGTCCAGGTGCGGTGTTCAACGGCCCACTGCCGCTGCACTCGCCGGTGGTGTAACGCCAATGGTAATCTGAACAATCGGCGCTGTGCGACAAGTATCCGCTCAGGCCGACGACGTCGACCGGTACGTGCTGACACAGGTTGTTGCGCAACACACCCTTATTCCTGCGCTAACGTTCGTGACATGGCGGTGAGAGCCGTCAATGCCCGCCACACAACATGGCGATCCTTTCGTTCGGTCGTGTACCGCGTCTGCGGCAATCGCTCGCGTCGGTCCGTCCTTCCTTCCAGCACCCACCGAATCCATACTCGCCTCACTGTGACTGGATGTCGTTCCATACGTGCACCGATGTGTTGGTACGATAAACAGCCATCGCGAAAAGCCACTTATCGTCCTCCGAAACGTGCTGGAACGACTGCCATATTTTGCGACGAGACATGAGGAAGCTTCCCACGCACAGGTCCGGCAACACAACACAGTTCCACTATTTACACCACGCCTTCTGTGCACCCTTCTTATAGTGCTTCTCGGTAGCGTGCCGGGCGCACCGGATTTGCATATGCACTGAATGCTAATCGTTTGCATGTCCTCTCGCGGGCGACGCACGCTGCGAATTTCAGGCCAATCGGATGCTTCCTACATGGTGTTGCATTTTTGGTGGCCAGCAGTGTATATTTCGTTATAAAGACGCAGACTGGCATGGTTAATATGAATTCTGTCTAATAATATTATAACTGATAGATAAGTACGTTCTAGCTTTACAGATGACTTATCGTTTTATCTATATGTGAGAAACATCAATACCTCGATTCGGTATAAAAATAATAAAGAAATATTTGTCTGGAAAAAAACAGAAGAAAATCTGCGTATTTCTGTTAAATTTCTTTATTGCTGATATATCGAAGAAAACTGTTTCTCTAATGTAGAAACTTCTCAGAATACGCCACGTGGTTATCATTTGTATTCCAAATATCTAGTCATAACTTTGATTTAAAGTTCACAAAATACACTGACGGAAAAAAAATCCCAACACCACGAAAAAATAGTTGTAGAGGAATGAAATGGCGGCAATACATTTGTATAGGTAACATATTTAATCGATTAAGGTTTCAAGATCACAGCTTAATGTAAGCGCGAGAAGAGCCATTTTAAATGTGAAATGCTGGTACATTAATAACCGGTGTAACCGCCAGAATGTTGAATGCAAGCATGCAAACGTTCATGCATTGTGTCGTACAGGTGCTGGATGTCAGTTTATGGGATGGAGTTCCATGCCTGTTGCGCTTGGTCGGTCAATACAGGGACGGTTAATGCTGGTTGGGGGGACGCTGGAGTTGTCGTCCAATAATGTCCCATGCGTGCTCGATCGGAAAAAGATCTGGTGATCTAGCAGGCCACGGCGACATGTCGACACTCTGTAGAGCATGTTGGGGGACAACAGCGGTACGCGGGCGAGCGTTATCCTGTTGGAAAACATCCCCTAGAATGCTGTTCATGAATGGCAGCACAACATGTTGAATCACCAGACCAACGTACAACTGTGCCGTCAGGGTGCGTGGGATAACCACGAGAGTGCACCTGCTGTCATAGGAAATTGCTCCCTAGACCATAACTCCAGGTGTAGGTCCAGTGTGTCTCGGCCGCAGACAGGTCTGAATTAGAAAATTGAATCTGTACTGAAGAATCCCTCATAATAATGAAGGTAAAGGTTTGCTAAAAGACTGGAGCAACTGGAGCCCATGGGTACACCCTTTACTTGCACATATATTTGGTTGTTGTCATAAATGTAGTTATCCAGTTGCTCCAGTCTTTTAGTAAACCTTTACCTTTATTATTATGAGGGATTCTTCAGTTCAGATTCAATTTTCTCATTCAGATATGCGGACGACCTCATAATCTTTTCATTTGGTTCTCCATCTACAAACATAGATAATATCTTCCCTCCTAGTCTAGTGCTATGCAAAACTAACCACCAGAATCATGTACAATTCTTTGACCTAGACCCTGTTATACAAAACAAAAATATTATCACGGATGTTTTTGATAAAAGATTACAATTTAATTTCAAAACTAAAATTATCAGTGATTGGAACTCCAATATATTGAAACATGTATTCAGAAATATTAATATATCTCAATTTATCCGGTTTACCAGAATATGCAATAACAAACACAATAGTACCAGACAATTGAAAATACGTTTCTCTTCCTTTTTGACAAATCACTATCCAAGGAGGTACTGCTTATTCCACTTCGAAAACTTATTAATCTCTTATAATTCTAGAAATCCATTTGAAATCAGAATATGCAATATCACTACTTCTGATATTTTGGACTAATTATTTTCGGGCCTCAAACTTAAATCTCTTCTTCCGAGCCGCCCCGGACCCATTAACAAATTTTACTGGCACACATTAGATTAGCAACATTTTGTTTTACTTTTATTCCATTTTATTCTATTTCATTTATCCTTTTTATTAGTTCCGACAGGAGTCGCCACCCGACTCCTTAGGTTTGTAAGTTTCATTCCACAGGGAACAGACATTTCTAATTCAGTAGGGGAGGGACATATTTCTGATAGGAGTTAGTTACCTACCGCCCACACTGCAGATAATAGTGGGGGGAATAATTGCCAAGGTAAGATAGTTATATTTCATTTATTGCATATTTGGTTCGAGTAGGGAAGACCAGATGTCCTAAATTAGTAAAAAGTTTGGTAAAAAAAATTTTTTAACCCTCTTTTCGAGAATTCGTTTTAAAATTTTCTAACCTGAAACCTGCACGAAACTTGAACCTAACTCGGATGTCGCGGGACGTCTTTCCCTGATGAGTGGCCTGCGGACCCGAGTTTTTATATTTCTTTTTGTGTTGTTTTTGATTATATTTCCAGTGTTATTTTTGGTTAGTGAGATTTTATACCTTGGTTCATTCTCATATACAAGGAGTGTTCAAATGAAAAGGTACGAAACGACACTGTGGGTATAAATGAAGACTTTATTCAAAGTATACGCCATAGGCCGTAGCACAACGATCCCAATGATTAACGAGCCAAAGGATTCCTTGTTCCCAGAATTCCTGTGGCCGTGACGAGACCCAGTCCTGCACAGCGTCCTTGAGTTCGTCGTCCGAGTGGAAGCGCTTCCATTTCAGATGTTTTTTCAGGGGACCAATCACATGGAAATCGCAGGGCGACATGTCCAGGCTGTAGGGCGGATGGTCAAGCTGCTCCCACTGGAACTTGGCCAGTTCCGCGTGTGTGACCCTGGAGACGTGTGGACGCGCGTTATCATTAAGCAGAACCACACCCTCCGTGAGCAGCCCCGGTCTTTTGTTCTTGATGGACCTGCGTAGGCTTCGGAGTGTCTCACAGTACACATCGGAGTTAATGGTTTGCCATCCTGTCCTCACACGCACTGCCGCGTCAATTGGACGGCGCTCTTTATAAGAGCCTCTGCTCTCTCCTGCGCATGCTCCGATCCACGCCGGCGACTCCAATCGCATCCCTAGATGTGTCGCTACGTTCTCCCATAGCGGCATAGGCACATATGTTAACGGTTACGTTCTTATGACGTTCCGTACCTTTTCATTTGAACACCCCTAGTACGTTTCGAGTTCCAAACCAAGAAAATAGTGGGGGGTTCCAATGAAGGTTCTTAGCGGGAAGTAAGGTATGAATATATACTCTACCAGTGGTTCTAGCAGCTAAGCGCGGATCCCCGGTGAGTAATACAACTCAATGGTACACGCTTTTATAGTTATTGTCATATATACACTGCCGGACAATTGCTAAGGACGGATGACAATAGCAACGATAGCAACGATAAAATGGAAGGCAGGAAACTGTGGAAATTAGCATAAGTGCGGGATACAGTAAGACGTGTTGTGCGTATGCAAATTTTGGATTGCCGAACTTGTTCGTGACGTCATAGCGCTGATAAGAGATATAAAGGATTTGACGCGTATTGACCGTTGTTGTTCAAACGCAAAGTTGAAAGGGAAAGAATCAATTGACGAAATTGCAAGTTTCAGTATGTCTTCCCGACATCACCTAGATGATTTTACGCGTGGCCGTATTATTGGCAAGATTGAAGAAGGGCAAAAAATAACAGATGTTGCCAGGGAGTTCGACGTCAGCCACAGTGTTGTTTCAAGGCTTTGGAAATCATTTCAAACAAATGGAGAGTGTAGCAAACGTCATGGGGGAGGTCGTGTTCGCAGTACGACACCTGCAGAAGATCGGTTCATGGTGCTATCAACAAAAAGACACCGGCGCAGCACAGCTAGTGAGGTAGCAAATCAGTTTACGGCTGCTACTGGCAAGCGGATCTCCCGAAAAACTGTCGCCAGACGTTTGCATGAAGGAGGACTATACGCCCGACGTCCTGTTGTGTGCATCCCATTGTCCAGACGTCACCGTACCGCCCGTTTGCAATGGTGCCATCAACATCGCAATTGGACTGATAACGACTGGTCTGCTGTCCTCTTCTCAGATGAGAGTAGATACAGTCTATTGTCTGATTGTCGACGAGAACTGATCTGGCGTTATAGTGGTACTGCATATTGTCCAGCAAACATACAGGAAAGAAACCGATATCCGACATGTAGTGTCATGGTATGGGCTGGCATCATGACCAATGGCCGTACGTCCCTCTATGTGCTTCCAACTGGGACTATGACTGGCCAACGATACATTAATGATGTTCTGCCACCTCATGTTTGCATGTTCCGTGGTGCTGTTGGTGATGGATTCATTTTCATGGACAACAACGCAACATGTCATCGAACAGTCGCTGTCCAGGAGTGTCTTGAGAGCGAGGATATTCAACGTCTCGTATGGCCGGCACGTTCTCCAGATCTGAATCCCATTGAAAATATGTGGGATGCTTTGGGGAGGCGTCTTGCTGGTCGCCAATGCCCTCCAATAAACAAGGACACCCTCATTCGTGCACTGACAGAGGAATGGGATAAATTACCCCAACAGCTGCTTGATAATGTTGTGCAAAGCATGACACGACGTGTGGAATCTTGCATCGCCCTCCATGGTGGCCATATCCCGCATTGACATCTTACGGCGGAACGCCTGCGGACGGTAATTGAATTTTTTTTACGTTTACGTATTCTGCACAAAATGGCCTGTTTGTCCCTTGAACACGTTCCAAAGCCTTCTAGATTCCAGAGCACAATAAATTGTCTTTCTTGTAATGTCCTGGCATTCCGACATTATTTTATTTCACTTGGCATCCAACCACACTTACATTTTTATGCGCTATGTAGCCGTTTATGATCCGTCCTTAGCAATTGTCTAGCAGTGTGTATATATATATACTTAAGAGCAGAGCCAAAAACATAAGAAAAACACTAAAGAATTTAAAACAAAAGTTGATAAATTACCTGAAGATCAAAACGCGCAACACAGCAGTTATGAAAATTTATAATTCATATTCTATTAAGAAGAGACTGAAGCAAAAAATTTTTTGACTCATACCAAGTACAACATAGAAAAGGTTATATATTGACCAGTGTGAGTAAAAAGAGAAAAAAATAATAGAAAAACAGAATGTAGAAAGTGTCGAGAATACCGAGCCTTGGCTTTATCAAGCACCAGCAGAACTCTGCATTTTCTCACTTCCACAAAGACCTATTTGGAAATGGGTTTCTGCAAAGCCATAGATGAAATTAATAAGCCTTATAAGAAATTTAAAAATATATATATATATGTCATAACCTCCACTGAGTTGTATCACGAAGCTTTAGTTAACAATTTAGCATGCATCCATAACTTTCCTGGCCCAACCAATGCTCTTCATCTGTTACTAATAAACACAAAGAAGATGGTTGTAGAAAACTCAAGTTGTAAGAGTGACATAATGAATCAGGAGTAATGTTCAGCAATAACACATTGCCAAGTTACCTAGTCGCCTAAGAGAGAATTTAAACCTGAAGAGCAATACTAAAGTACTACAAATTCTTAAATATTTCAATAAAAAAAGGAAATATTATTTTCTTTTTCTAAAGCACAGATTCCTGATAGAAAACTGGATTACAAAACCCCCTACTCCACAACTTCTGACAACGCAAAAAGGAGAATAAAATAAAGACATTAATAAACTAAAGAAATGCTTTGTGAAGGTTATATGACATAAAAAATTAGTTGCAATATATACAAAGTATTTCAGAAGTGCTTTAAGTGCATAATTAAGTAGTTACTAAGATCTTAACGACATTGAAAACACGTCGTTGACTACAAGAACAAAAGAACGGCCAGCTGCTTAGCCTAAGTGCCTTAAAAACGCGCAAAGATACCAAGAAAAGAAAGAGTTAAAATCCGCAAAAAAGTTAACAGACTTGCTAGTGCCTAAAAGCTTAAAGCAAAAATTAGAAAAAATGTTTAAAAAGTTCAAACATTGAACTTGGAAAACCCAAAACCTAAAGACAATGAAGAGAGCTTACCTCTTATGCAACTTAACTTCTTCCACTCTTTAAGAAAACATGGCCGACCTTTTACCCCAAACTTTCATTCACCCCTGCCACTCCCTAGTCGCTGGGGGGCAGTGTGGGTGGGGCTGAAGGCCTTAACACACTGAAAAAAAATCCTACTCGCGGAGGTTTTAACTAGAGAAAAATATAAATAAGAATGTGGACCTGTTTGATCAGAAAGAGCAGAATTAACTCTACAGAATACATGAGAGATATTATGAAATACACAAGTAGTGTATTTAATAACCTTTTCATTATTTAATCACCTTGGTGAGCTTCTATAGACTATTCAGAATCCTATTAATTTTAATGTTAGTTTTACTATTTTTAGTATAGCTATTCTTTAGAGTGAATAACTAGTTTTCTTTGATATATATTTTTATTTTATTTTATAAACAGATTTTTTTTTTTTTTTTTTGTGATTTTGTCTATATTTTTTATTTTTAATTTTTAATAGGACCTTCTTATCCATAGCACTAAGGTTCCTTTTTGTAGTTAATATGCATCCTCTAGACCAACTTCTAAAAAAGGCTTTCATTGGTCAGAATCATATTACTAACTGTGTAGAAAGTTAAAGCAGATCTGCCAACCTTACTCTATTATTCAGAATAATTTTTCTTAAAGTCTTTTTGATGAAAGAAGTAGGAATTTTGTTCTCTAGAAAACTGTCTAATAGTATATTAATGTGGTAATTGAAGTCCAAATTGTTGCTGCAAATTCTTGAAATTCTAAGTACCTGATAAATTAGTACATTCTCAATTACTTTGGTTGATATGTTATTATTCCAGTGTAGATATTTAATTACCTTGAAAGGAAAATTAACTCTTTTATCAAAGAGGCTAATGGATGGGTTACCTCTAATAAGTTTAATGCTTAAGTCTAGGAACTCTAGTTCCGGATTACTGTGGTTGGTTTTACATAAGTTTAGAGAGCTAGGATAGATATTATCAAAATCTCTCTCTATAACTTCTGAATTATTATACACAGCAGATCATCAATATATCTAAATGTGTAAAGGTAGTTATCGGAGCAAATGGAGTGATTTTTAATGAATTTATATTCCTTAAAGAACAGGAATAGATTTGCAGTACTTGTGGATGTTGACGTTCCCATAGGGATACCGTTTACTTGCTTATAGAGAGTATTATTATATAAGATATGGTTATTTTTTATGCAGCAATTAAGATAAGAGTTCCAGGCTCCTACATTAACAAATTGGTTAAGTTTAAATTCTGTATACAGCTCTTTAAAGGTAGTGATTATATCTGATAGAGGCAGATTAGTATATAGGTTCTCAAAATCATAACTATTAATATCTAAGGGATTTATTTCGAGTATAGTGGAAATTATTTCTGCATTATTATTAATTATCCAAAAATATCTGTACTTCAAATTAGTACAGTTACTAATGTGTTTCAAAACCTTCTTCAAGATATCTTCAAAAGCTAGATCAATTTTCTTTTTATGACTCCTAACTCCACTAGCTATGAATATGAACTTCACTGGATCTTTATGAAACTTAACAGTTGCAAAAAGAAAGGGAAATTTAGGCGTATGTCTTCTCATTTGTGGAATTTTAAGTTTCTTGAAGAATGCCTTAAAACGATTTTCTAACTGCTTGGTAGAATAACTTACGGGCTCGTAGGTGTAGCCTTAGCTATATTGGCCAAAGCAAAAATCCACTTCATCTTAGGATAAATGGTCACAGGTCTCTAGTTAACAAGTTCTCTACTTCTGGTTTGAACATCTCCACTAATGCTAGCCAGTACTCTAAATTTGAATTAGAGCATTTCCATAATCATGGTTGTGACAAAGTGAAAATAGAGGTACTGCATATTATCCCTGACCTCTATGCTCGACTTGAAACTGAATCCCTTGAATTTTTGCAGCATCAGTCTCTTTTTCCCTATGGTCTTAATTCCACTCTTTCTGACAATAAGCATGATCCGCATAAATTTTCTATACGTGAACTCTTCTTTCTTGTTACCATCAAGAGCTGCACTGGAGGTAATAGAGGACAGAGGTTATTTCGCACTTCACGCAAGGTTGATTTTGCTAGCTTGCAAATAACTCTCGAAAGCTTTAAAAATGATACTAGTTTTGTTAAAAATACTTACAAAATTCTTAAGTCCTTCAAGCACTCTGTCCTTAAAAGTTTTTCAAATTCTGGAAAGAAACAGCTAACCATGTTGATAAGCATGTTTTTCTTTGGTTCTAGACATTCTTAAGCATATTCTTAAAGATAAAATTTATCTTAAAGA
Source organism: Macrothele yani (assembly GCA_039090855.1). NCBI lineage: Eukaryota > Metazoa > Arthropoda > Arachnida > Araneae > Macrothelidae > Macrothele > Macrothele yani. The sequence goes on along the minus strand of CM077017.1, from coordinate 98,063,467 downwards.
AATTTCCAGTCATTTTGTGACCATCAGGTTTCTAAATAAAACCTATGATCATCTCAATGTCAGGAAGCTGTTCTACAATAATGCATTTTTTTCCCATCAACAGGCACCAGTTTATTGTAAGTTTTAAATATGTTAAGACCTTAGAGTCAATGGTTAAAAACTACAAACTTAATTATTCGAGTACCATACCTGAAGTTACTGCATGTTCTTGTGATGAACATAAAGACACGGTTCACTATGATAAGAATTACAAGCATATTAACACTGGTAACTTGAGTTTTGTTGAAAATGACAAGCTTAGGAATTTATTAGAGTATGGTTCTAAATTTAGACCTTTCTTCCAAATCTCCAAAGATAGGATTCTTGAGAGCTTCACTCAAGATGTTAATAGGTACATTATAAAAACCAGTTTAAAATACAATCAGCCTATTGAGGCCTTCGCAGAATGGAAATATAATGTAATCAATAGCTTCACTAATGAGTTGGCAGGTCTTGATTTTTGTTTTGATAGAAATCTATTTTTCTCAGGAGATCCTAAAAGGTCACTCTCCAAACTTCAAGACCTATTCATTTTTACCACTGCGGATAAAGCTAGCAATAATTTTGCAATTATCTGTAAGAAATTCTATTTTGAGTTGTTAACTATGGAACTCAATAATAGAGTAACCTACGAGACCGTACGTTAATCTACCAAGCAGTTAGAAAATCGTTTTAAGGCATTCTTCAAGAAACTTAAAATTCCACAAATGAGAAGACATGAGCCTGAATTTCCCTTTCTTTTTGCAACTGTTAAGTTTCATAAAGATCCAGTGAAGTTCAGATTCATAGCTAGTGGAGTTAGGAGTCATAAAAAGAAAATTGATCTAGCTTTTGAAGATATCTTGAAGAAGGTTTTGAAACACATTAGTAACTGTACTAATTTGAAGTACAGATATTTTTGGATAATTAATAATAATGCAGAAGTAATTTCCACTATACTCGAAGTAAATCCCTTAGATATTAATAGTTATGATTTTGAGAACCTATATACTAATCTGCCTCTATCAGATATAATCACTACCTTTAAAGAGCTGTATACAGAATTTAAACTTAAAGAATTTGTTAATGTAGGAGCCGGGAACTCTTATCTCATTTGCTGTAAAAAAAATAACCATATCTTATATAATAATACTCTCTATAAGCGAGGAAACGGTATCCCTATGGGAACGTCAAAATCCACAACTATTGCAAATCTATTCCTGTTCTTTAAGGAATATAAATTCATTAAAAATCACTCCATTTGCTCCGATAACTACCTTTACACATTTAGATATATTGACGATCTGCTGTGTATAATAATTCAGAAGTTATAGAAAGAGATTTTCATAATATCTATCCTAGCTCTCTTAACTTATGTAAAACCAACCGCAGTAATCAGGAACTAGAGTTCCTAGACTTAAGCATTAAAGTTAACAGAGGTAACCCATCCATTAGCCTCTTTGATAAAAGAGTTAATTTTCCTTTCAAAGTAATTAAATATCTACACTGGAATAATAACGTATCAACCAAAGTAATTGAGAATGTACTAATTTATCAGGTGCTTAGAATTTCAAGAATTTCCAGCAACAATTTGGACTTCAAATACCACATTAATATACTATTAGACCGTTTTCTAGAGAACAAAATCCCTACTTCTTTCATCAAAAGAACTTTAAGAAAAATTATTCTGAATAATAGATTAAGGTTGGCAGATCTGCTTTAATTTTCTCACAGTTAATAATATGATTCTGACCAATGAAAGCCTTTTTTTGGAAGTTGGTCTAGAAGATGCATATTAACTACAAAAAGGAACCTTAGTGCTATGGATAAGAAGGTCCTATTAAAAATAAAAAAATAAAAAATATAGACAAAATCACAAAAAAAACCTTAAAAATATGTTTATAAAATAAAATAAAAATAAATATAAAAGAAAACTAGTTATTCACTCACTAGAATAGCTATACTAAAAATAGTAAAACTAACATTAAAATTAATAGGATTCTGAATAGTCTATAGAAGCTCACCAAGGTGATTAAATACGTGCAAAGGTTATTAAATACACTACTTGTGTATTTCATAATATCTCTCATGTATTCTGTAGAGTTAATTCTGCTCTTTCTCTGATCAAACAGGTCCACATTCTTATTTATATTTTTCTCTAGTGAAAACCTCCGCTAGTAGGATTTTTTTCAGTGTGTGGAGGCCTTCAGCCCCACCCACACTGCCCACCAGCGCTTAGGGAGTGGCACGGGTGAATGAAAGTTTGGGGTAAAAGTTCGGCCATGTTTTCTTCAAGAGTGGAAGAAGTTAAGTTGCATAAGCTCTCTTCATTGTCTTTAGGTTTTGGGTTTTCCAAGTTCAATGTTTGAACTTTTTAAACATTTTTTCTAATTTTTGCTTTAAGTTTTTAGGCACTAGCAAGTCTATTAACTTTTTTGCTGATTTTAACTCTCTCTTTTCTTGGTACGTTTGCGCGTTTTTTAGGGCACTTAGGCTAAGCAGCTGGCCGTTTTTTTGTTCTTGTAGTCAACGACGTGTTTTCAATGTCGTTAAGATCTTAATAACTACTTAATTATGCACTTAAAGCACTTTTGAAATACTTTGTACATTTTGCAACTAATGTTTTATGTCATATAACCTTCACAAAGCATTTCTTTAGTTTATTATTGTCTGTATTTTATTCTCGTTTCTGTGTTGTCAGAAGTTGTGGTATAGGGGGTTTTGTAATCCAGTTTTCTATCAGGAATATGTGCTTTAGAAAAAAAAAATTAATATTTCCTTTTTTTATTGCAATGTTTAAGAATTTGTAGTATTTTTATTATTGCTATTCAAGTTTAAATTCTCTCTTAGGCGACTAGGTAACTTGGCAATGTGTTATTGCTGAACATTACTTCTGATTCATTATGTCACTCTTACAACTTGAGTTTTCTATAATCATCTTCTTTCTGTTTATTAGTAACAGATGAAGAGCATTGGTTGGGCCAGGAAAGTTATGGATGCATGCTAAAATGTTAACTAAAGCTTCGTCATACAACTCTGTGGAGGTTATGACATATATATCTTTTTTAATTTTTTGAAGGGCTTAATAATTTCATCTTCGGCTATGCAGAAACCCATTTCCAAATAGGTCTTTGTGGAAGTGAGAAAGTGCAGAGCTTTGCTGGTTCTTGATAAAGCCAAGGCTCGGTAATCTCGACACTTTCTACATTCTGTTTTTCTATTATTTTTTCTCTTTTTACTCACACCGGTCAATATATAACCTTTTCTATGTTGTACTTGGTATGAGTCAAATATTTTTTGCTTCAGTCTTTTCTTAATAGAATATATATATATATATATATATATATATATATATATATATATATATAAGGTCAGGTGATGAGCAACATCACAGCCTCTCCTTGACAAATGTCAACCCCGCGTTCTCATGGTGCACCCTGTTCCATCTAAAGGGGCTCTGACGACCACCAATAGCGGTATAACTATACCATCGGGATTAGAGGAAACTTACCAACCCACTTGGCCAGCGTAGTTAGTTATGGCCAAACCCCTCTGAAATAATTCCACAACTTAAATCTTGGCCCTCAGTCTCCGGCAGCTGGAATGTACCTGGCCAAGGCAGCGGCCAGTGCGACATGAAGGCAGAGGGTGCTAAGATTCTCCGGAGGACCGGACTAGGCTGCCATCTGATGCAGATCTGGGCCACGTGTAATAGACGCTCTCTATCTTCTGATTCAAGGCTTCTTGAATTGGAAGAGGAACTACAAAGGATCAAGTGGGACATCGTCGGGCTAAGTGAGGTAAGGAGAAAAGAAGAAGATCTCATTGAACTGAAAAGTGGACATCTCTTCTACTCTCGTGTGGAGAAGATACGGGCAGAACTAGTGGTGTTGGATTTATAATAAACAAGAAACTGATGGATAAAGTTGTAGAAGTTGAAAGTTTCTCTGACAGAGCTGCACGCCTCGTTATCCAACTCTCGAAAAGACACCAGGCTCATATTATTCAAACTTATACACCCACTACAAGTCATCCTGAAGAAGAAATTGAAGAATTTTATTTTATTTTATTTTATTTTTTTGATTGGAGGTTTAACTACCACCGTGAGCAACTCAATGGGCTATAAGCAGTCGCCCGTCCCTAATTAAGGGTCACTGGTTCCAGGGACCCTTAATTAGTGACGAGCTTCTTGGGGGTCTTGGGGGCCGCTGGTTAATTCCAAACTCAGATAAGTTTCCTCAAGGCATGCCTGGGTGGTTGAGGTCCGGTGGGGAGGCCCATTGTCCTGCAGAAACAGACCATCGGCCGAAAGATGCGCGAAGAACATGAAAGCGTGTAGCAGATCAGCCAGCACATTTTGGTAGTGCGCAGCGGTTAAGGACCTCTCAAGACACACAAAGGCGCCTAATGTGTTCCATGAGGAGGCTCCCCAAACGGTCACAGAGCCACCACCACCTTGAAAAGAGCTGACCTCGAACAACGAGGTCGTGTCCTTATGATGTCGACGTGACACCCTCACTCTGCCGTCTGCTCGGTAGAGCTGGAAACGGGATTTATCTGACCAGAGGACGCTGCTCCACTCCGCAAAGGTCGCGTTTTGACGTTCCATGAACCAGATGAGTTGGAATTTCCGATAACGAGCAGTCAAGAGTGTTACATGAGTAGGGTGTCGGCTCCCGTGGCCCACGGCATGTTGGCTGCGCCGTTGCGTTTGCTCACTGACACTACTTGCGCTTCCGACGTTTTAACTGGATGTGATTTGAGCTGACATTGCCAATCAGTCTATCTGTAAGAGCCCAGATAATCTACACAGACCCTAGTCATCAGTAGTCAGTGACCGCTTGCTCTCTGGGCACGGGTACACCCGTCGATGGTATACTCGCGGTAGACCCTTGATACGGTTACGCTCGGGGTTCTACCTCTTGGGTGGCAGAATGACCCATCTGTCTTGCTCCGACAATGTGTCCACTAACAAAGTCACTCAGGTCACCACAATTAGCCATGTTCGTCGATTATGACACACTGTTGGGAAGCAGAGCTGAGTTCTTCGGGCTCAGTTTTAAGACAATGAGCCGTCCGAGCCCGAAGTATGTCATCCCAAGCCTGCTGAAGCCAAAATTTTATACCACAAGATAGAAGTTCAGGAACGCGCCCGAAGAGTATGTGTAACCTGTTTAGGCATTAATGATAAAAAATATCTTCCATACTTCCTCTCTCTTCCCCGTGCAATTAATCGATGTCTTCCTTAACTGGGGAGTGGAGAAGAGAGATAAATATATTTCTTTAATATATATAGTTGCACCATTTTTCTTATCATTCGTGTCTACGTGAAATGTTTTGTCCGCCCTGGCATCCGAAAAGATCGCAAGGCGTTTAAAGCTTCGTACTTCTCTTAACACAATAAGAATGGAACTGATTGCGTGAAAGAAGGGGAACAATTTGTCAACCTGCTATCTACTACACTCACGGATAATGAAATTTACGCACAAAAAGGACGCATAAGATTGAACTGAAATTTTATGGACGTGATGATGCACATGAATGATACACATGGTGGCAAAAACAGAGCTGCAGGACAATTACAGAGGGACCTCTTGCACACAGTCCTGTCATCTTCAATTGTGCATCGCACCGCTAGTGCCTCGCGACGCACGGGCGGCAATACATGCTGCAATATGGTACGGTTTGGAGGCGAACAGGCGCCCAATGTTGTCTTACGGCCGACTGGCCCACACGTTTTGGACGGTGAGCTCCAAATCCCGGATAGGGCGGCACGCGGCAGCTGCCGTTTCAAGTGGTTTCACATATGCTCGATAGGGGACATGTCCGGGCTGCAGGAAGGCCATGGAAGTGTCTGGACATGACGTAGGCAGTCCTGAATATCCTGCTGGTATAGCGAACCTGGAATCCCGGTCAGGAACAGGAGTACATGGGGCCGTAGGATCTTATCCACATACCACTCGCCCATCAATGATATATGTAGCACTATTAGAGCTGATCGACTATCGTAGAAAATAGCTCCCAGACCAGAATTCCTGCAGTGGGGGAGGTGTGACGCTCGATAGCGACGTTGGGATTTTGCCATCGCCCCAGGGACCTCCACGCCTGGACACGATGATCATATGTCCCCAAAACGAAGCGGCACTCATCGCTAAACACCACTCGTCGCGAGTCTGTGGCGTTCCACGTCGCTCTGGCCCAGCACCAATGCACATGGAGCAGCCGTTGCTCTGGTGTTAATGGCAGCACACGTAAGGGGCGCAGGAATTACAGATTCGCTGCCTCGAAGCGTCGAGAAATGGTTCGTGAGCACACAGGAGCCACTACATCTGCCTGTATAGCGGACCGTGTCCCCGTGGGATCCTCTCTACCCGTGGTCTTCCTAGTCCGTCCGTATCCGCTCCGCCGTGTGGCAGGCCGTCACGTGTCCACTGCTCCAACACAGTCAGATGGTATGGTCAGAACGATGTACGTGGCGGGCTATACTGTGCGCCGAACACCCTGAGGTTTTCGGCCCCATCATCAGGCCTCTCTCAAATATCGTAAGTTGCGTAAACCGACGTGTCTGGCGTCTACGCGGCATTTTAGCACTCTGTACTCTTGCTTCCGTCGGCCTATGCTTTTCGCTTTCATGGGGCATCGGCTACACGCCGGTTTATAAGGACGCCGGTTCGCGCTTGCAGCTACACCGCAGGGTATGCGGTCATGCGCACTCGCACCAAACGTGGATCATTTGCATACCAGCACGCACTCTAACTTTTTGCAAAGTTCTGCAGTTGTAGCATGTTTTCTTTTAGGTGCGCAAATTTCATTGTCCGTGAGTGTATCAACTATTTATAGTTCTTGAAGAAGCTTTTCCTTCTCCGGAGAAATACACCAACATGTTGCCGACGGCATTCTTTTATCCATGCCCGGATTAAATAACCCTTCCCCGTTCCCAGCCTCAGCTACACCCAGTTGCCAAATAATTATCTTTATTAACTAGAAAGTGTGAAAAAATCTCTTATGTTAAAACATACAAAAATTACATTTCCAAGACAAATTATCGCTCTCTATGTTTCCAAGACAAATTATCGCTCTCTATGTTTCCTAGACAAATTATCGTTCTCATAATATTTAATCGTATTAAATATTATGCAGGCGAGCCCGGGCTCTGCTTCGGGATTCCGAGTTCGGTTCCCGCACGTCTCGGCATTGCTGCCCAACTGTCCGGCTATTTATCTCCTACATTCGGCTTAGGTCTGTTCCACTCTGAGATGTCAACTACACATAACTCCTATATCTAGAAAAACATGGAGTACTGCATGAGCAGTGAGACCGAGAAAGATCGAAAATATAAACGTTTTGTTTCATGATCCCTACAACTGAAATTTTCAAGCAAAATCGAGATGTTCTCTTTTGTGATATCCCCCCTGGAACGGGTTTTCACTCTCGTGGAATTTTAAAATTGCATTTTGGAATAACTGTCAATGAGGTTACTTTCATTTCTTTCTGTAAAGATGACGATGAATTCAAACAGAGCACTGACCAGTACCAAGGTCAATTTTTGTTTTCCTTCATTGAAGTGCTTCATTTGGCATGAATTCAAATGGATAAACATTGCAATTCCCAGAAGGATGATTCAAGCTACAAACCCACATATACTGAGTGTTCTCTTAATTATGACCACCTACCTAATACTTCGTGGGTCCTACTTTCGTTCTTTCGCCCATCGATTCAATAAGATTGCGGAAGCAGTTGGGAGGCATGCCAACCAATCTGTGTGTAATGTAGTCTTCAATGCCAGTTTTCAGGTGATTGGTGTGTCCATACGCCTGATATGCAGGCCCATAGTGTCCCACAAGTGATATATGGCATTGATAGATGGGGAATTCTGAGACTAATTAATATGCAGGAGGTCTGAACTCTGTTCTTCAAACCATTCCTTCACAACAGTGGATCTGAGGTTCGGCACATTGTCATCTTGGAAAACACCCTCGTCATTTGGGTAGAAGTTCAACATTGTTGGGTGTACAAAGTCAGCAAGCAATTCACGATAGTGGGCACCAGTGATACGTTATTTCACATGCACCACAGGTTCAACTTCCTGCAGGTAAACATGCCCCACACCATAAAACTGCCTCCACTGGTTGCACTGAGGAGACCATGTAGAATGGATCGAATTCCGCATGTCGTTTTCAACAAATACATACACGACCATCCACGGAGTGAATAACAAAACGCGATCGTCAGACCAGCACACTTTTTCAAGTCATATGACGTCGAACTTGCTTGATTTTTGCACCAGGCGAGCATTTGCGCTGATGCTACGTCGGTGAGTGGTTAGGACAGGATGACATTGGGGCCGCCTGCTGTTATAGCCCATATGTGAAAAGCGTGATCATGACAGACACTCTTTCGGGTTGACCTTTGTTGTATTGGGTGTTGTATTGGTAACTGTCGAATAGTGCGGCGTCTGTTGGCCTGTACGGGTTATCGGATTCAGCGCTCACCTCTCATATAAACCTTTCACTGCCTGTGCAGTTTTTCCTCTTTTGACCATTTGAACGCCAGACCTCATGCACTTTAACTACCCTGGCTCAGGGACGACCCAGCAGTTCGGCCGTTTGGGAAGTCGAGGTACCCCTCTCCGCACTCCCACAATCTGTCCTTTCTCAAGGTGTGACAAATCCTTCCATTTACCCACCATGCCCCGAACTTTACTACCTCGTACTCCTATCCCACCTTATATATGCTACGTCGGTCGACTTATTACGCCCTCTCGGGAGTCATGTGGCCCACACGAAGCATCCACTTTTGATAGGGGTGTTCATAATTCAGAGATCACTTCATGTATTTCGATGTGGTAGGATGAATGTAATCAGACAGCTTTTACTGAGGAGTCGATTTTGCTGGGAAAGCAAAATTGTTATTCAATAAAATCGTCCCTTTTACTTCAGAAGATGAGGCAAGCGATGACAACTGATACGTTTGATGTCCATGGTAGTACCAGTGAAACAATGACACTCTTTAATAGTAAACAACGTGAAAGTGTGCGTAGATAATCTGGAGAAATACTTTATTTGGTGCTGCGTTTTCTACAACATTTTCACTCCTTTGTTCAACGAATTCTTGTCAATATATCTGCAAAATATACGGTGGAAATGCGACAGCATATATATATTTGAATTAAATCACTACTTACTGACAGAAGACTTCTTGGAAGTCTCGTTATTTCCCGAACTTCCTACTCCAAGAAAAATGTGAAACAGTGAAGCGTAAATCATTATAACACAGGCTACAGGAACATTAACTTCACGGTTTCTTATTAAACTTCCTATGTACGTAGCATTCATTTCTTTTGTTTATGAGCAACTCGTTGGGAAATAGGTAATTGTCCGTGCCTAAATTTAGGGACACCGGTTTGAGGGAAGGTACAGAGCCCGAGCCTTCCAACAAGCACAGTACCTATGCCTCATATGGAACTCGAACCCGGAACTAACTCGAATATACCTCTGCTTATTCGAACACCGGTGCGCTTCATCACTCTCTTTTTCTTTTCTTTTTTTTCTCATATGCCGTTCAAAGAGATTAGTGGGGTTTTTAAATTCCTTTTGGGGACTTGGAATCTAACCTGGACTAATAATGTTCTCCAACACAAAGATTTCAAGAGCAACGAGGACAGGTCTAAAGAAAACTCACTTTCAGAGATCTCGACAGTCACACGTGGATGATTTCCAACCATGAGTTTTTCGTGAATGGATACGTGACTTGTAAAAGAGCATATGGCCTGCATGCTTTAATGAATGTCTTCACACAACAGAGCTGTTAAGTGAAACAAGAAGAAAAACATGGAGATCAATCTGATGTTTAAATTAGGAGCCACACACATGTTTCCGCGATAACCTGCGTCTGTCCTTCAATGGAAGATTATCACGTACATTTTTCAATAATTTAGTAAAACACTGCGATCCCCGAACTTGAACGACATGCAGGAAGCTCTGCAAAGTACTAAGAAAGCTGATCTGTCATCAGCACGACAGTCAGTATGTTGGCCAACCCAAAATGAGAAAACCACCCACTCATGATAAGAATCTAAGTACCAAATGAAGCGCTGACTCTTCACCTTTGCTTTCCCTTGGGTACTGTGATACACATTTTTAGGGTCAGTCATCATGAACTGTACTAAGAAGGTACTGCGCACAACTGTCGTCGAACCAACTACACATCTGTTCTTTAGAAATCTGAACACTTAGAATCAGAATATAGATACGAAATATTTTTCAATTATCTGAACTGATTATTTCAGGTTTTCTTTATATTAAGATGGTGGAAATTCCACAATACATAAAATATAGGAAAATGGTCTTGGAACGTTGGTTTCAGTATTTATTCAAAATTCTTTGTTAGCAGTCCCAGCAGGAAATGTTAGTCAAGGAGCTTTGGAATCAGAAATGTTGTATAATTCTGACAACGATTTCTGATAGCAGCAGGTGCTTTTATTTGCCTGACGATAGAAGTGTGTATGAAGAGGGGTTACAGATCCTCAGAGTGCTGGGTAACACGTGTTGCAGTATTGATTCTAACAGTTCTGGATCACTCCTTTCCCTAGAGAATGTGGCCCAAATTTAGGGATGGACATCTCTTCATAATCGGAGATGCTCGGAGAACAAAGTAAATTCTAAAAGTGAAAGGAAAACATTCTTTGCCCTAAGCGATGAAGATCCGGTAACATATTACTTTATCGGAGATTTAAGATGTTGACTTTACTTCTTACAGTTTTTATCTCGCCTCCCTATAAAGAACTCAGCATGAAATTAATGCAAATATCTCGTATGCTTTCGGGATGAGGAAACTTAATTTTGTTTTTACCAGAGTGTTTTCCTTCATTGGTGAGTAGTGTGTGAGTAATGTTATGTACAAATACAACTTAGTCTCAATTCGTCGTGAAAGCGGGCGGTAAGGAATTTACATTAAGAACACAGTTCCTTTACCTTAATTTCTTTCCAGACAGACTTTCAGAATGTGATTTCACGTAGCTTACTAATGGTTTACAGATTAAATATTGTCACGCACTGCAGGATATTTAAACAATTACTACAGTTGAAATCAGCTGCTTATGTAACGTATACTCTAGATTCAGTTTCCTTTTGATTTTACTATCTCTGGTTATTTTATTTTCCTATGTAAATTATCTTCTTACTTAACGAGATGTTATTTCTCCCGCTGAATGATATGCGGCAATGAGTGTAAGTCATGACGTGGTGGTAGGCAGTATAAATAGGCGCGCTCAACGATACCAGAGAGAGAGAGCTTTGTTTTATGTGTAGGGAGAGCTTTGTTTTATATGTAGAAAGCTTCGTTTATGTGAGTAGAGCTTCGTTCATGTGCAAGGAGCTACGTTTTATGTAATTAGGTTCTTCTTCATTATTGTGATGCGATTCAACGAAAGTTCGGATATTGAGTAGTTGTGTGATCTGTGAAGTGTGTGTTGGTTAATACCAGGAGTTCTCTAATAAAAGGTTTTTAAGTAAGTACGTTTTTGTCAGTTCATAGTACTGTCAGACCTCTGTCTGGCTCTTAGGTCTTATTATTATCATTAAGTGTTACTATTAACAACCAGCATAAGACTTTATTCATCATAATTACTACTAAAACAACATAACTAGCAGTAAGAACGTTTATTCATTATAATTGGCGCCAGAACATTTCTCGAACACGAGGTGTTGACAATTAGTTAACTATGTCTTCATTACCTGAGACAACTTCCCTATTTCACCCTAAATCAAGTTTCGGTGGTGATGGTGTTCATTTCGACAATTTGCAAGAAGCCTGTGGGGCTCACTTTGATGTTAATGATTTACAAGTACCCAGGCATGCCTCACAATTTTGTCATTCACCAGCTTTATATCACTCTGAGTCGCGGGTCGTACCTGAGGTATTTCAATCCTCTCACAGAAGCAAAATGCTTGCACATTTCGTGCCGCATGCGGGAGCAATTACTTTTAATGGTTTGGCGGGATCCTTGAAATTTCTCGAGGATTTGGAGGAACATTTCGACTTATACAATATTCCTCAAGATTGCAAAGTGCAAATAGCAGGCACTTGCTTGAAAGATACCGCTAAGACCTGGTATCGGCAGTGGAGAGTATCGAACCCGGATTCTCTTTATGAAAATTTCCGAGCGGAATTTTTGGAAGTCTTTCCTTTCGGCCTCAGTCAAGCTGGCCTTGCACAACAACTTTTTCTCGTCAGCAAGGACCCAACGATAGCCCTGTTGCGTTTGCTTTAGAAACAACACACTTGTATAATTTATGGGATCCACATGCCAGTCATGTCGACATGTTGGACACCCTATTGCAACAGCTCGATCCATTTCTATAGGATTTTCTTGAGGTCCGTCACCCTGCTACAATTCATGAATGCTTTCGCCTCATACGAACGTACGAGGAGCGACACGGCAAACATGGTCCAACTCACCATGCTCGGATACCCCGGGAGGCTTATTACGAAAATCCTCAGCAGCGTAATAGCCTTAATGACTTTCAACGCGAGCGTACACAGGTGCAAGTCCAAGCTTCATACGTCCCACCGCATAGAAGAGTGGTACAGCAACCGCTAGTTTCTGAACAATTTTCTGGGTACAGTACAAATGCACAGTATGCTCGACCCCGTTCCAATCCTCAGAATTCGGAACGTTTTTATGCTAAGGGCAATGATGATTTTTCTGCCCGTGCTGAGGGAAGAAGTAATAGAAATGAAAATTTCAACAGGCATGCGGAGTTCCCGCAGCAGTTTTCACGAAGTTTTCCTAAGCGTGAAAACTTTCCCGATACCCGGCAGGGGGAGGTTTCAGACCGCATGATAATACAACCAGGAATCCTTTGAACTTCCAAAGGAAGTAGACCAAGGGTCGGTACTGCTTCCTGATACCAAGCATTCTGACCCTAACATAGTATTATTGACTGTCCAAACTCCTCAGTTGTCTGATGTGTTATTGACAATTGAAGATATTATTGTCGAGGCAAAGTTCGACACTGGTTCTGAAATATCAGCCCAAAATACGAAGTTTTGCACTGAAAACTTTCCTGCAATCCACGTCCAGCCTGCGACGCAGTATTTGCGAGGTGCAAATAACGAAATATTTAGTATCACAGGAACTGTCACATTATCTCTAGGGCTGGGAACAGCTCGTTTTACGCATTCTTTCCTGCTCATAGATGACCTACCTGTTAAATGTCTAATGGGCATGGACTTTATCAATACTTTTCAAGTTACCCTGAATTTCGTACGACATGTTATTTCTTTTCCGGAACCTGTCGAAGTGATTCCTAAAGATCCTATAGACATAACGAATTTGTTACTGAGTAACCAACTGAATGAAAGGCAACGAAACCAGCTTTCTCTACTTTTGCAGGAACGACCTGGTTTATTTTCCGATCAACCTGGTTTCACACAGGTGGTTTATCACGTCATTGACACTGATGGTTCGAAACCGATAGCGATGAAACCTTACCCTTGTGGTCCCCATAAGAAACAGGAAATGCAACGTCAAATTTCCGAGATGATTAAACAGGGCATAATAAGGGAATCAACAAGCGCCTGGTCCGCACCTGCTTTTCTTGTTCCAAAGAAACAACCCAACGAATTTCGTTTCGTGACAGATTTCCGCAAGCTAAACCAAGTCACGAAAACGATCAATTATCCACTACCTGTCATGTCGCATATTTTGCATGACCTGTCATCAACTAAATGGATGTCAACCTTGGATTTGGCGAGTGGATATTTGCAGGTGGCGGTACATCCAGACTCCGTAGATAAAACAGGCTTTGTGACTCCTTTTGGGGCTTATGAATACCTGCGTATGCCTTTTGGACTAGCTTCTGCACCTGCTACTTTCCAAAAGCTTATGGATACGGTTCTGAGACCTGTTCTAGGTCCCCATGTGCATGTATATTTGGATTACATTATTATTACATCCGAGACTTTTGACGAGCACCTTTCTCTACTCAAACAGGTGTTCCAACTCATATACAATGCTGGCTTGACGTTAAAACCTAGTAAATGCCAGATAGCGATGGACGAGATTGTATATCTGGGGTAGAAAATCACTCCCCATGGCTTATTTACGGATGATGAAAAAATCAGGCCTATTGTTGACTTTCCACTGCCTAAAACAGCCAAAGAACTATCACGCTTTCTGGGAATGACCGGATGGTATCAGCAGTTCGTCCTCGCTTATGCTACACTCTGTGAGCCATTGTATGCTTTGAAACGTAAATACAAGAAGTTTGTTTGGACACCTGAGGCTAACGCTGCGTTTGAAACACTGAAGTCTGCGTTGACTCAGCCTCCTGTGTTGGCTTTCCCGGATCATACTAAGGAATTTGATATTTATACTGACGCATCCGGAGTTGGTCTTGGTTGCGTTTTGTCACAAGATGGGCATCCAATAGCTTTTGCGTCTCGTACTTTAGCCAAAGCTGAACGGAATTATTCAGCTACGGAACGTGAATGTCTTGCTGTAGTGTATGCTCTTGACAAATTTCAATGTTATCTTAACGAATTGACAGTTAACATAATTACGGATCATTCTGCCTTTAAGTATTTGAATTCTGCTAAGTACCTCTCTAAAGACTTATCAAGTGGGCTCTTAAGTTACCAGAGAGCAATATCAAAATTTCGTACCAACCAGTTCATAAGAATCAATTACCGGACTCATTGTCTCGCGTCCCGATCAGTGGGGTCCCCACAGAAACTACTCCTGGATGTCAGCCTTTACTTCTAATAGCTGATATAACATCCAGAGAGCAGATAATGGCAGAATTAGTAAATGATCCAGAATTTGGGGATATCTATAATTTTTTGCTTGCGGGTTCACCACTACAAAGTGATCCTTCCCTGGCTGGGAGGTCACAGCATTTTGAAGTCATAGAGGGTCTTCTTTACTATACGAAATCTAGAACTACTAGGGCAGCGTTTCGCCCATGTATTCCGCAAACCCTTAGAATGACCCTTTTAAACAAATTTCATGACAAACCTATTGCAGGCCATTTAGGTATTCGCAAGACCCGTTGTAAATTGCGGGATGTTGCCTATTGGCCTGTCATGTACCAAAGTGTACTCGAATACGTTAAATCATGTCACTTGTGTCAGATTAATAATTACCGCAATGTAAGACCGGGCGGTCACTTTAAATCTAGTTCAAGTTCTCATGTTTTTGACATTATTTCAATAGATTTATTGGGACCTTATCCTTTATCTGTTAAAAACAAAGCTCGTTACGTTTTAGTATTAACTAATAATTTCTCTAAATGGGTCGAAGTTTTTCCCATTAAAGCCGCTACGGCGGAAGTTATTTCTAATGTATTAATTAATGAAGTATTGTCTAGATATGGTGCACCTAATAAAGTAGTTTCGGATAATGGTCCACAATTTATTTCTGACATTTTTGAAAGAATGTGTGCGAGACTACACATAAAGCCTAAATTCATATCCCCATATCATCCCCAGAGTAACCCTGCGGAACGAGTAAACCGCACGCTAGTTAAAATGATTGCTACATTTGTCATGGATCATCACGAGCGGTGGGATGAACATCTTGAGCTTTTTTCGTTCGCCCTCCGCTCGTCTGTTCACGAATCTACAAAATTTACTCCCGCAGAACTTTTTTTGGGTCGAAAAATTAAGACCCCTTTTGAAAATTTAACGGGGATTATCGACGAACTAAACCAGCGACCAACTCCGCAATCAGTACGAATCATGGCAGAAAAAGCTCGTGTTGCAATGATAGGAGCACAAGCGGCTCAAGCAAGATACTATAATACTAGGCGTAGGGAACCAGATCTTGTCGCTGGAGATCTCACTCTCGTGGAAACGCACTTCCAGTTTTCTGTTTCTCATACTTTAGTAAAGAAATTTGCGCCTAGCTACAAAGGTCCATATCGGGTGGCAAATGTGTTTGAAAATAACATTATCCTTGAAAAACCTGACAATCAATTTCAATACGTACACGTTGCTCAGTGTCGCAAGTATCATGAACGAAATATAGACTTTATAATCAACCCTACTCAACCTTCTGTTCCACAGACTCAAGAGTCTATATCTCGCGATCAACCTCCAGAAATTTTAAACGAACCGACGAACCTTTTTGAAGAATCTCCAGTGATTTTTCTTCACCCTCCCCTCCACAAGACGGGCTTCCAAGAACGCAACCTGATTCTACCATAAGACGAAGGCTCGAATCCGGTTCTTCAAATTCTAGTATCGTTCCTTTCCCTCCAACCATTGCCATGACTATTGCTGCACCATTCCCTAATAACTCTGCACCAACACAAGCTCCTACTTTCTTGAATACCTCGTCAGAAGTATTCCTATAGGCAGACATAAACATCGCCCTGCACGACCACTAACTTACAGCAGCGACTCAGAGTCATCAGATATTTCTGATTTATCAGATATAAACAATAGTTTGACGATTCCTAAACGTCAGACACAAATTACAAACCGTCCAGCAACACCAAAAGCTGGTCGGAAACGCAACTTGTCACACCAATCTGCTTCGCCGCAACAGCGCCGAAGGCAGAGATCCTTGCATCCGACCGGGTTTCGCCCCTGGAACCTACGCTCAGGGCAAACAGGGCCGATGCCTGCTTCTACTCTCATGCCAAGAGGTAGAAAGTGAAAACAAACGATGTGGCCGGAGCCACGTCCCTTCAAAAGAATGGTGGAAGGACAACACGGGCCCCAGCACAAAGGGACTACATATCAAAAGCCTGGGGGAGCCCGTTCCTGTCAGCCGCAGGGATTTCCTGACCGACAGACTTCAGCCGTTCCTGACCGTTCCTGTCAGCCGCAGGGATTTCTTGACCGACAGACTTCAGCCGTTCCTGATCGACGGACTTCAGCCGTTCCTGACCGTTCCTGTCAGCTGCAGGGATTTCCTGATCGACAGACTTCAGCCGTTCCTGACCGTTCCTGTCAGCTGCAAAGATTTCTTAACCGACAGACTACAGATGCTCCAGATCCATTCAAGTCCCTGAAGAGATCGACGCCACCTGAATTTACCAGTCCGATTAGGCCTGGAAAACGCTATCGTACTAGAGTTTTTTATGCGTCCTCGATATAAGTAAGTTCTCGTGGACAGGTTATTTTCTCCTTATGTGGTTTTTCCTGCACGACCAGTTGGCGTGTCAGAATTTTTTTTTTCGTGTGGGCCTATGCATTTTTTTGTGTATATATGTGTTTTTTTTTTATATTTCTTCTATGTCCGTCTACTAATCCAAATTTTTTAAAAATATCTATGTGCTTAGGGGTAAAATAGTAACAATTGTTACTGTTAGGGAACCGCAGGCATTCTTCGCTGCTGATACAGTTGGTTTGTAATCAACGATAATATGAGGACGTAATTTGAAATTAAAAAAGTGATTCCTGCTAGGCAGAATAAAAGTAAGGTATGCCGATGCAGGTTTGTTCTGTTCAATTATAAAAAGTGTTTCCTGCCTCACAGACAATTGCTGCGGTCACAGATTTCCTGATTTTATCATGCCAAGTTTGATATTGTACATACTGCTGCCACCAAACAAAAACAAAAAAGAGGACGATAAACATCAGTCAAGACTTACACTCAAAATTTGATAGGTTTTTCGGACAAAAAAAAAAAATTAAGGGGGAGATGATGTAAGGTATACTCTAGATTCAGTTTCCTTTTGATTTTACTAACTCTGGTTATTTTATTTTCCTATGTAAATTATCTTCTTACTTAACGAGATGTTATTTCTCCCGCTGAATGATATGTGGCAATGAGTGTAAGTCATGACGTGGTGGTAGGCAGTATAAATAGGCGCGCTCAACGATACCAGAGAGAGAGAGCTTTGTTTTATGTGTAGGTAGAGCTTTGTTTTATGTGTAGAGAGCTTCGTTTATGTGAGTAGAGCTTCGTTCATGTGCAAGGAGCTACGTTTTATATGATTAGGTTCTTCTTCATTATTGTGATGCGATTCAACGAAAGTTCGGATATTGAGTAGTTGTGTGATCTGTGAAGTGTGTGTTGGATAATACCTGGAGTTCTCTAATAAAATGTTTTTAAGTAAGTACGTTTTTCTCAGTTCATAGTACTGTCAGACCTCTGTCTGGCTGTTAGGTCTTATTCATTAAGTGTTACTATTAACAACCAGCATAAGACTTTATTCATCATAATTACTACTAAAACAACATAACTAGCAGTAAGAACGTTTATTCATTATACTTATTATTGGCAAAATAAATGTATACTTTAGTAATTGGAAATTAATATACGCATTGAGTCTAACCTAAATAAAATAGTATTGGTGGAAACACAAGTCTCTAGAAACATGTTGATATTAGCAACCCAACTACGGTCAATTTATTGTTGAATTACCAATAAGATTGAAGAGTGACTATTGTCATGAAAATAGTCCATGTCGCCCAACGCCATTTTAAGGACGTAAAACAGCACGATTATGCGCCAGCTGGTCACTTTTAAAATGTACGAATATCAGTCGAATTCGAAATCACCTCTAATACTGGGGTGTCTTCCCAGCTGAAAGACGAAAGAGTCGTTTCAATGTTATGTGATCACCGAAAAAAAAATATTTCTTCATTAGTATATAAATAAAATAAGACGTTTTTTGTCTAGTAGTGCTGTTCCAAAGCTCGATCAAGCAGGTTTTAGTACATTCACCTAACTTATGTCAGCACATCACATCAAAGTAAGAAAGGGGAAAATACGGGCTTTTACCGGTCTGAAAGTGCAAGGTAATTGCAAACTTCGGTCACAATATTACAAACCGGTAGATCATGTAAAAATCCGTATTTGAAATTGAAACACATAAAATGAATCTCTTTTTCACATGTATTCACAATGCACTCATTTGGTAGCACATTACATATTCCACCTATAATCCAATTCCTGCCAAATTCTATGGAACATTGCCGCGTACACTTGAAACAGTTTTCGAAACTCCGGTTTTTGAATCAGCAACACTGTTATGCATCGAAGGAACGTAGACCATATTCGTAACACCACGCCGTAAAGCGAAACTCTGAGCTGTTGAGTCACGTGACTTTAGAAGCCACGAAACAGAAATCAGGTGGCAGATCCATTTTGCAGGGTAGGGTTGTCGAGGAATTTGTAAGCATTCTTCGTGAAATGTGGTGACACGCTTTCTTGTTGGAACAGAATACCGGACTCCATGCTGAAGTCCAGTTGTGGAATGACAAAGTCTTTCAACCTATCCAGATACACAGTTTCCGTAACGGTTGCTTCCACAAAGACCGGTTTGTACACTTTTTTCCTGCTTATAGCTGCAAACATCAGATTTTGACTTTCACTCTTGTGCCTCAACACTTTCCCAGGATTATCTGTTCTCCAAATGCGAACATTCTTTGTTCACTTC
This sequence comes from Macrothele yani, assembly GCA_039090855.1. Classification (NCBI taxonomy): domain Eukaryota; kingdom Metazoa; phylum Arthropoda; class Arachnida; order Araneae; family Macrothelidae; genus Macrothele; species Macrothele yani. The sequence goes on along the minus strand of CM077017.1, from coordinate 98,044,052 downwards.
TCCACTCACATGAAAGACTACCTCATCAGAGAGCACGTTCTGTCCAACTATAGTCGTCTGTTTCCATTCTCGGAAACATGTTTCAGCAGAGATGATATTGGTTAAGTCTATCGTTTCCACTTATGACAGCAAATTCAACATTGTATGGCTTAAAAAGCAAATCTCGGCCTCAGAAACTTTATCTTTTGTGTGAGAACCTTTAAAGTTTGGACTTTAAGGATATGTGGAACTCTGCGCGTTAAGAAGAAATCTTTGTGATACTCTTTCATCAGCCTCCACTGACAGATATGATACACCACATCCTATTGTAAAGAACATGAACAGTCTTCCTCAAGAAATGAGTTGTACCTCATGTACACAGTTTTCTTGCAGGTGTTTAATTGCCGGATTTTGTGCGAAATATGGACTGAACTTCAATCGCCTACATTCTTCCGCTCCCACTTACAACAGTCCATCTGCTTGCTCGACTAATGTGCTGCATCTTCGTAGCCTGTACTTGAAACAGTAGCACACAAAGAAACTTAAGGCCGTAACGCAGACATTGATGCTAATGCTATAGCTTAGCTGTATACTGTGTAAAAATATGATAAATGTGTTACCAAAGCTCATAATTACCCTGTAGAAATCTAATTTCCTTAACAGCATGTAAACTGTTTCGCAACCAAGAAAGAATGAATTTTGTGCAACCCGCGAAGGAAATATTATGGTCGTAAGGGCAAAGACACACCGTTTCAAAATTGGACTTTCAAAAGATTATTATTATTTTAAAATTTCTTAGAATTCCCCTGACTTTTTGAGTCTTGATGATATAAGACACGAAATTCTTACATTCCTTAGAAATTCGTCTCTTAAAGGTAGCTTTCTAAGTTAAACGGTTATAATCGTTGCATTCCTTCAAGGACAAACCCTGGTTTACAAGCAAAAGTACAGATGTTTTACATTTAGCCTCCGATGATTACCTCATTATGCCCTGAAAGCCCTCTACTCCCCGTCTGCCGTTTAACACTGCTTCTACGTCTTGCAGTACTTCTATATCTTGCACTGCTTCTATGTCTTCGCTCTGTAGACTGCACCTCTAATTTCACCTAAAATGACTTTAGGTGTGTTTTGAAATTTAATTATTCGAATGGTCTTCATGTACTTAGGTTTTGAAAGGTTACAGGACCCCAAATTAAATTTAAAAAATGCTTCGGTGGTTTAAACATGTTGAAAGAATGAGAAATGAGATGCTTACTATGAAACTTTTTTATCTAAAGTGGCAGCAAGGAAAGGCAGAGGAAGGCCAAGGAAGTCATGGGAGGATCAGATTCAGGGGTGTCTGCATGAAAAAAAGATTATGAGTATGAAGTATAGAAGGTCTTGTGTACGTCGTGTGATGGATGTCAGTGAAGCCCGTGTTGTGTGTCAAGATCGCTGTAAATGGAGAAGTTTGATACGGCAACAGTAAGTAAATAATATAATCAGTTAAAAGTTATCTGGTAGTTTGAATTTCTTTGTGAAGCTGATCTCCGAGAACAGCTTAGTGGTATCTATGATGTCCTAAAATGATTCTTCTTCATATTTATCGTACATTATTAAGACATTATTAGTTATAGTATTTTTATGACAAAAGAAATTTAAATATTAAGATGCGCAATCGCCCCCCCCCTTCCACCACCACCTCCACCATTCCTTATCAGAGAGAACTCTTCAAATATCTTCTCTCGGATTTTACTGGTTACTTCAACACCATTCAAGTACAAAACAACTCAATGAAATTTATGAAAATCCTGTTTAGATGAATAACAGTGTGTTGTACGCTGGCATATGAACAAACAGAATGATGGAGGCAAAATGAAACAAAACTGTACATTAATATAACTATGTGATCTAACTATATTCTCTCTCTCCCTCTCTCTCTCTCTCTCCTGTAGGGTATAGGCAGATTATTTTTAATCTCACCCCTGCTTTTAGTGATACCCATTAGAAATGAAACAAGTTGCTGAATAAGAAGACATATGTAGAACTCATGATTTCTCGTAAATATAACCTACAAATATAGATATGATTTTTAGTGGAAATAACAAATCGCCTCCACAAACACCATTTAATTTTTTTCCGTATTCTGTCTCTTCTTTCAATTAAAATTTAATAGGAAGTAATTTGAAGATCACATTTTATTTGTAAAAAGAAAATCGTTATCTTAAAAAGCAATTTTTGTAGTTAAATTTTACATAATCACATGGACAAATGGAAGAAATAATTGCATGACCTTTAAGTTAAGGCAGGCATATTATTCATTATTTGCCGATCTCACCTGGGTTATTCTGATGATTTATCTCTGATGGATCTTTTTCTTTTGTTGGTATTCCTAATTATCTGGCATACTCCTCACCATACCAGACGAACAGTTCCATTCCAAAATCCACCGGCTTGTACGTACGATAACAGATCTTTCCTTTGTTATGGAAAGCAACGAGATTCTGTTTCTCTTCACTGTTGGCACAGTTAACATATCTCAGCCAGTTGGATTTATCTAAATCTTCTCCGTCTATGTACTTTGTGTGCTTTCCAGATTTCACGAGATGTAAAGATTGAATTCAATGAAATGCCAGTAAAGCATACCTTAATATACAAAGCTATGAGTACATGAAATCATGCAACAATTTTTCATCGCATCAAATGAAACAAGTGTTAATAATATTACACAAAAGTTTTAATCTTCAGGAGGCACGTTAGAAAAGTTTTCTGCGAAATGCAAAAAAAGAAAAAAAAAGGAACATTTGAAGGTGTTTGAACACAAAAAGACACCGCATAAATTTCCTGTTCTGGAACGATATTTCAAGCATATCTTTTGTAAGACACCGTAAAGATTATTTTACCACAACTGACTAATGATCTGCTAATGCCATTTCTATACATGAAACAGTTTTAAATTTCGAAATTAACATGAGTTCATATACAAAGCACACAATAAAGTGCCGAACACTCTTTCGTGGACAAAAATGATTAAGCTTCGAAACAGACCTTCCTTTCTAAAACAAAAAGAGTGAGACTGTATCTCAAGACGAAATAGTTGGAAACTGAAGTTGAAAATATTTGAATTGTCGAAAAGGCGTTACGGTTGGTCGCCTTTCTGTGTTATCTGCACCTAAAACACAACGCGTTCTCTTCAGACAACAAACCTGTGTTAGGGAAAAGAAAGGAAACAGAGTTATATTTATTACCGTACATGTGAAGAACAAGAACAACAGCAGACTTCAGCCAGATCATAGCATGAGCAGACAGGTGCAGTGTTGTTAACTGGGAAGCCATGACTGAGGGTTTTGCATGATATTATAAAATACGTGAAAACACTCATTTAATATACTTAAAAATTTGCATTCTTTACAAAACAATGTACATTATTCAAAATGATAGACAAGAAATTTCAAACGTTGTGAAGAATTTCAACTGTCATTGGAAAACGGAAATTAAATAGAAAGTAATTGGGGCCTCTCCCTCTCATAGCTGGCAAAGTGATGAACTCATATAAAGCACCCAGTATACACCCACTGCAGGTTATAAATATGTTATTTGCCTGCCTTCTGTATATCATACCTCCAGTTGTGTTGATTAATAAACACGGCGACCTGAGTGAGTTTAACGTGGGCAGATAGTCGGTTTGAAGAAAATGTGGTGTTGCATCTGCGTTACTGAAGGTCTGGCGTTTCTGCGTGCAACACTGGCACGTGTATATCAGCACATGAAAACCTGCAGTCGACGGTAAACATGTGGCCGCAAACCGGCACTTTATGTTCGAGGTGATGACCGCATCTTTCCGAAACTGTAACATTCGAATAAATGGTTATACAGGAGAAGATAATGTAGGCTTTCAAAGTAGGAGCAACCACAAAGATTTGTGCAAAGAACTTTCGAGGTACTATGACACGATTGGGCTGTGGCAAATGACGCCCGCGTCAAGTAACTCTGTTAACAGCACATAGCTGTGCTGCGGAGCTGCAGTGAGCGACATCACCACCAGTGGGATGTTGACAGATGACAAAGGGCAGCTTAGTGCAATGAATTTGAGGATGCCACTACAACACGACAACTCGAAGGTGCGTGCATGGCGTAGATCACAAGAGACCATGACCCTTATTCCATGTTCTAACAAGATTACCATAGCGCTCGCGAAACGTGATGTAAAAAACGTACCTGGCCAGCAATGTCACCAGATTTTCCTCCTGTTAAGAGAATATAGGGCATTACGATCCAGCTCGAGCACGATTTAAATAAGAGGAATTATGGAATTCAATAGACTTTTCAGGAACATATATATATATATATCGAATATGGATTCTATTTTGTCTTGCTGCCTATATCACTAATCATGAAAGGCGGAACATGCGCCTTACTTGAAGAGGGAAAGGGGGGGGCAGAAGTCGGTAATAGTATCACGTTTCATGTAAGGGTGTATTGTGAAAACTGCAGATACTCTTTAGTACATTCCATTAATATTTAAAGTTTGAACCATCACTATATGATGCATCACATTGTTGCAATATTTGAATCATAAATTTAGTGCATAAATCAAAATTTGTTTTATGACTTTCAGCATAAATTTACTTTTAGGCCAGATGCCAGACCTTATTTGACATGAGCAAAATTAAAAGAATGGCGATGAATCTGCACTTCACTGCGCTGAAAATTTTAATTTTAATCAACTAATCGTTTCTAATACTGTAACAGCCGCCCCGGTGGCGCAGTGGTCTAAGGCGCTGGCCTCTGATCATTCGTCCGTAAGGGGTCCGGGTTCGAATCCCGGTGAGGCATGGATGTTGTGTTTGTCTTACGGCACTGGCTCTCTCCCTTCCCTGGAACCAGTGACCCTAAATTAGGGACGGGCGACTGCTTATAGTCCATTGAGTTGCTCACGGTGGTCGTTAAACCTCCAACCAAAAAAATAATAATAATACTGTAACATATTTATGTTCTGGAATTTTTGCCCATATATTCAGAGAGAAGGTGTTATTAGAAAATCGCAGCGCTGATATCAAACTTCGCGTTTTGCTGTTCTTGGAAGAGAGACTTAGCTAAATTATTTTCATGCATTGTGTCCTTGTCATTGGGAAAGGCTAAGCAGTTCATGAGAACAAGATGCAAGAAAGTTTCTCCGAGTTCGGGTTATACGAAGTGAGCTTGTGACATGTGAAGAGACATGTTAAATTTGAAATGCTTTAATTGGACACCATAGACAATTTACTCCTTGATGTTCATCTGACATTTTTCACTTATACTGAACCGTGTACAGTTACTAACAGAAGCCTTTTAGTCTCATCATCTTAATGTGACATTTTAAATTCCATATCAACGGCCATACCATCAATAAATACGCATTTAGTCTGAGAAATTATAACATTTACGTCGAAAAATTGTCTTCCATTCCTCACTATTTCACTGAGTAAAAATCTAAACTGAGAAATACATAAATGTTAACATTCAACTAAGGATGAAGAAGAACATAAAGCAGATGTTCTTACCACCCAGGAGTATCCACTCTTTTCACCCTTTTCTTTATTCTTGGTGGTCACACCTCCATAGGGTCCAAACATCACTCCTTTTTCAAGAGGAATTTCTGTCCACACTCCATTTCCTGCTCGATTGATCCCTGAAGGACAGATCGACAAGACTTCGGGGATCATGAGATCTGCCCTGTTACTCTCTAAGACATCAGTAGGGACCTACATAGCAGAGATAAAAAAATATTTAAAATCCCTTTGAAGTTAATAAGATATCCACATCATTAACTGAGACCACGTTAGTTGTTCAAATAAACATTTTTGATTAAATACACAAAAAATGTGCATTGCATGACTGCAACGAATGTTAAAAGGTCCACAGGAGTTTGAAATAAGAAGACAATAGTACGTTCCTAAATGCCTTTTAAAGCAATATAAATCCACTACTTCAGACCACTGTGTTCCTTAAGAAAAGTAAAATAAATTTTGGGTGTACCAAGGGCGTTCCAAGGAAATACATATATGGCCTCAGCATGAAGGTGTAGGGTTATGCTGTTGCAATTTCCTGTACCTCATGTAAAAATTGATTTCCAGTTTTTGCTGTTGTTTCGGGGTTTGACGACCAACATGAACAACTATTAGCACTATAAGCAGTTTTCAGTCACTGATTTAGGGCAACGGGTTCCAGGGAAGCGAGAGAGCCAGAGTAGTAAGTCAAATACCCCACCCATTCCTCAGCCAGGAATGGAACTCGGACCCGGCTAATACGACGAGTCAGAAACCTACAGCTCTGTCCACAGGACAAGCGGAACGGCATACTTACTATAGTCATCAACTACATATGAGTGATCACAACGATCTCTCCTTTGTCCGTGTTCCTTGAAGTTGTTTCACGAAGACGGAGAAAATCATCCACTGATGACAGGCGTTCAGTATCAGAGGAGATACGTAGCTGATTCCGAAGATCCAGTGTTATAACAAAGGTGCGACATTGTGAAGATTGAAGGGGGGGGGGGCAAAGGATATTTCTTCGTCTTCCATATTACCCAAGTGGGCAGTGCATTTCAAATAAAGGAGAGAGAATATGTAAGATGATTCACAGTGTGCAACCAATGCCAGGATGATATTGTAACCGGGGCTTCCATATTGATCAGAAATGAAATTCAGTAGCCATTTTAGAGATAGTGAATTGTTATTTTCTTTCAATCCCCGCCATTTTGATGGGATGGCAGCAAACAGGCAAAGTACTTCCTTTCCCACGCGTCGCAGCAGAGCGGGCGTAAGATTTATAGTTTCGTCGATGTGAGAAGAATGAAACTGGACATTATTGCTTTTCAGCTATCCCAAGCAAAGCGGCGAAGTTAGTAGAAGGGGCCAGCGAGTCAATTAATGAATCTTTCGTTTTTCGGAGAGGAGGCATCTTAGGATGTGAGGCTTTGCTTAGGAGGAATTCGTCGGACTTCACACGGGGAGAGTTTTCGTTCGGAGGTCGGCTATCGGGAGAAAAGAAAGAGCAGAGAGAACTCAGTGGTAGAAGGTCGACAATGCAGGAGTTCTTTCGCGGGGGTGCCAGTATCTTCGGCAACAAAGGGAAGTATGAAGGAATGAGGCCGCTGATGAGAGAGACTGAAGGAGATTATGAGGGGTTAATACGTAGAAAGAACGGAGATCAGGACAAGGCTTAAAGACATTCCCCGTAACATCTGAATAAAAATCTTCCTGACTGCAAAATTTAGTCTCAGTCGATTCACTTTTCTATACTTTGTATTGTATTTATCTGCTCCATTTGGGAGAATTATGGATTATACCACCGATACCGAACTTACTGCAAAGGAAGCATCAAACGAACCCTCTACACAGGGCGCTGCAATAGAACTCAGCACCATGCCCTGTAACAATATCTTCTGAACATATGGACATTGTACATCAGGTAATGGGTGATCGGCACATCTTCAGTGCTGTGCGCACCGCTTCGGAACCTGTGCACAGCAAAATAGCAGAAGTTTTTCTATGCAAAAGATATCAGCACGAAGGGTTCCCAAAATTCTTGGCAGTTGATAAAAAACAAAAACTAAAAAATGAATGACTCCAGTGACAGTCTGTGTCCATCTACAGGAGATAAGGCCAATTTCCTAACAGAGATTGAATAACGAAGGGCACAATACAATGATGGATCGTCACATTCTGCTGAAACGATGAAAACATGCTGAATTTGTTTGCGAAATTATCCTTTCGCAGGACATGCCACAGAGAAAATCTCGGCCTATATTGAGGTGATATGAGAAAAACAAGAAACCATGCTTTTCACCCGAAAGGCACAGACTTTCAGTTGTGCACCATCAGACATGTACACTTTTACAGTGATATGTCAAACCTTTTATCGCACCAATGTTTTGTAAATGATTTGGATCTCTAGAATCAAATATGTTTCTTGCTTCCTCCTGAGAGCTCGTGCTTTAACTTTAAAGAAAATGATGGTCTCTACATTCTTTTACGTTTTAATCGACAGTCCAATCATAATTTAAGTATAAAGGTGATTAATTTCGATTTTACAATTTTTATCCTTCTAACTGATCACAGTTCCTCTGTCGCTGTTGATCATACAGGGTACTGGAAAAACCGAATAACAAACGAAATCGGGGTACATTTGCTTTCTTTGTTTCATCAAAATTTGTGCGTACGCATAACTTTGATGGCCTCACTACATCCCATATTAAATACGAAGTAAAAGCGTATTCTGTGCGTACTGAAAATTACACCTAATGATGGTATGTGTAACTGAACTGCGAAATAATATCACAAGTAAAAGGCTATGTAGTTTTGTGAAAATGCTTTTCCGATTCTAACAAGCAGAACAGTTTTACATCTTTGATCGGAAATTTCCTCTCTGTATAAGATTAAAAGATTCACTGCTGTCATAAATAATCAATTTATATAATACATATCGCTGTATATAGTGCAATACATATATACACTGAAGTGCCAGAAAAACTGGTACACCAGTCTCATACTTGGTAGGTCCCCCACGGGAGCGCAGGACTGCAGAAATACGGCGGGGCATGAACTCCACCAGCTTCTGGAAATAATGCTGTAGGCAATGCACACAGTACTTCCTGCATAACGTTCCACAATTCGAGTGTATTCCGAGGTCTCGGATTCCTGTGTTTGATAGCGCGTTGCATGGCATCCTAAGTGTGTTCTATCACATTCAGATCTAGGGAATCGGGTGGAAATGGCAACACCCCAAACTCAGATGAATGCTCCTCTAACCATAATGTGGCGTCCCGACACTTATGTGGAGGTGCATTGTCCTGTTGGGACAGACGTAACCCATCAGCATGAATGCAGGACATGAACAGGTGTACCTCATCAGAAAGGATGCGCACATAGCGTTGGCCGGTCACAGACGTTTTTAGACGTACCAGGAGTGCCAGTGAAGTCCAGCTAAACACACCTCATACCAATACGGACCCCTACCAGTCGGTACAGTTCCCTGTTGACAGGCGAGATCCATGGCTTCATGGTGTTTGCGCCACACACGAATCCTTCCATCTGCCAGATACAGTTGGAAACGCGATCGTCAGACCAGGCTACTTGTTTGCTGTCATCAAGTGTCCAGTGGCGGTGTTGCCGTGCCCAAGCGAGGCGCATAGCTCTGTGTCGTGCACTCATTAAGGGGACTCGAGTTGGGCGTCGGCTCCCAAAGCCCATATCGTGCATGGTACTTTGCACAGTCCGGACGCTAACACTTGTTGAGGCTCCAGCATTGAATTCCGATGATACCTGCGAGAGTGTTGCACCCCTATCGCGTGAAACGATTCTTGACAGCCGACGAAGGTCACGTTCACCCAATGTCATTTTACGGCCACACTGGTATCGTTGGTTGGAGGTTTTGCCGGAATTCTTGTAGTCACGGAACACCCTTGCAGTGGTCATCCGTGAAAATCGGAACTTCGTTTCTACCTCCGAAATATTATGGCACATCTCACGAACGTTAACTATGGCACCGCGTTGAAAATCGCTTAAATCGTTGTTACTTGTCATTCTCATGCCGAAAACAGCTCTGACAGGTGGCAAGGGTGTCTATCGCTTTATATACGCACTAGCGGACGTAACCGAGTACGCGCATAAGTGACGTTGCTATGTATTTTGCTTAAGCTCGTCTGTACGAGTTTTTCTGGCACTTCAGTGTATGTATAAATGATAAATATATCAAATTTATATATCAATTTATATATTTATATGGTTATCATGTACCAGTTGTGGCACTATAAATTATCAGATGCAAAACGTACCTTTTTATTTCTGATTCTCTTCATTGGTCCATGAACAGGACAGGGCCCTTCATAATCTGCTTGACACTCCTCACAAACTGGAAGGATAAAGAAATCCTGTTAAATATTGAATCCATGGAAAAGCGACAAAATTAATTTAAAACAAATTGATCTATTCGTACTTTTAATCAATTCGAGAGTATAGACTTCGTTAAGAATGTGATGACAGCTACAGATCCAATATGCTTATTAATAACTGAACTAAAATACACACTCTGAGTTAACTTAGAACTGTCCAGTATTCAAACCATTTGTTTTCCACATCAGCTTGCTTTGTTTAAGCGTTTCAGAATGTCCGATGGTCAGCAAAACATGAACGGTCTGTCGCGTGATGTTACGCTACTGCACCTGCAAAGCACATGACTTACACTGCTGAAAAACAATATTTAACAGCTTCCATTTTATCATTTCCACAGCATATTTGTTCCGGATGACTCTCGGGTCCAAATCATACGACTAAACTTCTCAGCTGTCAGATGTTTTGGATAAATGGTTGGTAGACTGCTAATTCCTGATCGAGCATTATTTAAGCTACAGAATGCTTAAAACGAGCGGTGTCTACTTCGGCAACATCGTCTTAACGAGATCTTTCAGACTAAGGTGAGTTAGCTTGTTTCCTCAAATGAAATTTTTGCACCACATGGCAGATTATATTCGACTACATATAAATGAAAACGGAAATTGTTTGTTAGTTACGTGAAAAATAACAGCACTGATAGCACCCTTCGGAAAACAATTGTCAGCTATGATTTTTTGGTTAATGTGAATCAGGTATAACAAACAGATATACAGATATACAATAATAACAGAAAAGATTACTGTATACGCATTTCGGTCTGATTAATATCTATGTTTCATAGAAAAGAAGTTTTTGTGACTTTAAGTGAAACAACAAACTTGGCAGACTAATGTGGGAATTCGGAAATTCGTCTGATGAATTTCAAAGTTGCAGCAGAAATTTTGCGATTGTCTTGATGAATAGGAATTTCTAAAAATTCCTTCTAACATAAATTAAATGAAAACATCATGCATTAAACAGACTTTTGAACCCAATGAGCATAGTCTTGTTTAGAAGGAGGTAATTTTAAATGAAGTAATCCCCGAATACCTGTTAATATGTGATGACATTAAATCAACGGTTTATAAACCCGACATATTTCTCAACAACGCATGGAAGACTTGGAAAGACACAAAAAACATTTAGTTTTCAATACTTCAGTTTCTTTTATTACACTTAATAGAGGAAATTTCTCGTTTATTCACTTTGTGAAAACGGTTGTCGAACCTCCACCTCGCAGGGAAGTTACAAAAAGGGTATGCCAGAAAATATGCGTAACATCTTCGTGTGCACAAGAATTTCTTTTTAGCTCACTAATCAAAAGTTTTAAAAAATACAATTCTTAACAGTCATTTCTTATTATTTAGCTTATGTTTATTTTTGTGCGACAAGAACAACATTAAACCCTTCTCTAGGAAAAGTTGTCTTCCTCCAGCCTCCAAAACAAATTATGATAAACATAACCATAGTTTTTGTTCCATTCTGACCTCTTAGCTGCAAAGCAAACACACACACACACACACAAACACACACACACACACACACACACACACACACACACACACAAATAGATACATTGTACTAAATCTATATACAATATTAATATCACGAACCTGAGCAAGTCGTGCTTCTGAAAAAGAGAAGACATCATGTTCTCAAATAATGGGACGCAAGAACAATAAAAAAAGTTTGAAAATACCAGATCTTTACATATGCATATCAAGGGGCATTCTAAGGATGAACGAGAAGCATTTTCAACATTTAGTTCAGTCCAAAAACTGATATCAAAAGTAAACTCAGGGTATTCCATTTAGTATTGTTCCATACTTCGTCCCACTGAAACTTATCTCCTGTAAATGGGGTTTTCATATTTTATAAGTAAATAACTTTTAAAGAATGAAATGCTATAATAAATAATATACGTAAATGTGAAAGCAGATAAATATTTTAAATTGTATCACTTGATATACGAAATAATTTGAGGTATAAGAGAAAATTATTTACATAAGAAGTCGTTATCATCAAGATCTCTGGGTTCCTTGTAATTCACCTTGGAAACTGAACGCCTGGGATAACGTCCTTCCCTGTTTCCTAGATACAAAGAGAACGATTTTAAAAAGGATGACATTATGACAACCCAAAAATGCGAGGAAAACAAGAGGACACATAGCAAAATGTATGAATAGTTTAAAAACAAAACAAAACAAAAAAAAGCATGAGAACATTTCGAGATTCGGACGAAAGGCCAGTCTGTTTCAGCCTTGAATGATAAAAAATTAGAATGAAGTCCATTTAATGTAGAATTTTCTATAAGTTCCAAATGCTGCTGAAAATTTTCATGTATTTACAGAACTTTAATGTGTCGGAAACAAAAGCATTATTAAGTGCACACTAAACCGTGTAAGTTGTTTTTATTATACTTTTAATAAACATAATGAGAATGAAGCAAAGTTGTTCATAAGATGTTAAATTACGTTACTGATGTCCTTCCCATTAGGATTGGAATAGGATCACAGAGGCACCAAATCAGCAGGATCAAACAGATACGTTATGTAAATTTTTAGCGTGATTTTGAAAATTCTCATCAAGGTTTTTCTTTTCAAATAAATACGTTTACTAAAAAATACCAGAAATGTACAGAATGTAGTTCGTGATAACGCTCCTAAAAATTTTCGAACCACAAATAACTCATTGCCGGCCAAGAACAACTTTACTGGGAGACGAACTCGTTGGCTTCTTTTGACTTTTTTACATCATCTTAAACAAAATTTCATACAAGTTGACAAAAGAGTCTAATAACACATCATAAAATAAGATCTCTATGCCTGAGGTGCTAATATTACAATCTGGATCTATTAAGTGGCTTGGTGAAATCCTAAGTCAAAAAATGGAACACATTTTAATCCAAGTAATAGCACAATATTACACTGCCGGACAATTGCTAAGGACGGATGACAATAGCAACGATAGCAACCATAAAATGGAAGGCAGAAAAATGTGGAAATTAGCATAAGTGCGGGATACAGTAAGACGTGTTGTGCGTATGCAAATTTTGGATTGCCGAACTTGTTCGTGACGTCATAGCGCTGATAAGAGATATAAAGGATTTGACGCGTATTGACCGTTGTTGTTCAAACGCAAAGTTGAAAGGGAAAGAATCAATTTACGAACTTGCAATTTTCAGTATGTCTTCCCGACATCACCTAGATGATTTTACGCGTGGCCGTATTTTGGGCAAGATTGAAGAAGGGCGAAAAATAACAGATGTTGCCAGGGAGTTCGACGTCAGCCACAGTGTTGTTTCAAGGCTTTGGAAATCATTTCAAACAAATGGAGAGTGTAGCAAACGTCACGGGGGAGGTCGTGTTCGCAGTACGACACCTGCAGAAGATCGGCACATAGTGCTATCAACAAAAAGACACCGGCGCAGCACAGCTAGTGAGGTAGCAAATCAGTTTATGGCTGCTACTGGCAAGCGGATCTCCCAAAAAAACTGTCGCCAGACGTTTGCATGAAGGAGGACTATACGCCCGCCTTCTTGTTGTGTGCATCCCATTGTCCAGACGTCACCGTACCGCCCGTTTGCAATGGTGCCATCAACATCGCAATTGCACTGATAACGACTGGTCTGTTGTCCTCTTCTCAGATGAGGGTAGATACAGTCTATCATCTGATTGTCGACGACAACTGATCTGGCGTGATAGTGGTACTGCATATTGTCCAGCAAACATACAGGAAAGGGACCGACCGATATCCGACATGTAGTGTCATGGTATGGGCTGGCATCATGATCAATGGCCGTACGTCCCTCTATGTGCTTCCAACTAGGACTATGACTGGCCAACGATGCATTAATGATGTTCTGCTACCTCATGTTTGCATGTTCCGTGGTGCTATCGGTGATAGATTCATTTTCTTGGACGACAACGCAACATGTCATCGAACAGTCGCTGTCCAGGAGTGTCTTGAGAGCGAGGATATTCAACGCCTCGTATGGCCAGCACGTTCTCCAGATCTGAATCCCATTGAAAATGTGTGGGATGCTTTGAGGAGGAGTCTTGCTGGTCACCAATGCCCTCCAATAAACAAGGACACCCTCATCCGTGCACTGACAGAGGAATGGGATAAATTACCCCAACAGCTGCTTGATAATGTTGTGCAAAGCATGACACGACGTGTGGAATCTTGCATCGCCCTCCATGGTGGCCATATCCCGTATTGACATCTTACGCCGGAACGCCTGCGGACGGTAATTGCATTTTTTTCACGTTTACGTATTCTGCACAAAATGGCCTGTTTGTCCCTTGAACACGTTCCAAAGCCTTCTGGATTTCAGAGCACAATAAATTGTCTTTCTTGTAATGTTCTGGCATTCTGACATTATTTTATTTCACTCGGCCTCCAAACACACTTACTTTTTTATGCGCTATGTAGCCGTTTATGATCCGTCCTTAGCAATTGTCCAGCAGTGTATAAAGAAAATTTAAAAAATGTGTCTTCTATGTAAATATCTCACCTCCACTTTTGGTGTCCAAATTCAGGATCTGCGATTTCTTTAGTCCTTTTCCCTTTTTAGGATTAACTTTTTTGGGTACTACGTTTTTCTTGGCAGACTGATCTTTCCTGGCTGTTGATTTGTTTACAGTGGCAGTATGAGTGATGTCATTTCCTAAAATCTCTTCCCTGTCAGACAGTTGTTCCTCGACTATCTCTTTCTCTTTGATTCCAGAGTGGATCTCATTGGTTTTGACTGTCTCTTCCTTTTCTGTCTGGTTCTTTATTATCAAGAGAGTTTCATCTCTTTCAGAAGGAGATGGACTTCCTTCGGTCACTTTTTCATTCTCACTGAGATTTTCCTTCATATTTATCATGTCTTCTGTCGAAGACTGATTAGCTGTTGTCTGTAATTTATCTTCGCTGCAAAATTGGTTTTCTATTGGTAGCATTGTTTCTTCGGAGCCAATGTGAATTTCATTTATCTTCCACATTTCTTCTTCTCCGGGCTGCTTATCGCCCTTTTTTAATTTTTTGATCACCTGACTGGATAACTACAGCATCCAGTTCTGTTTTCTCATTTGGTTCGGCAATCAGTGAAGTGACATTTTCTTCCTTTCCCTGCTTTTGTGGCAGTTCCTCTGCTTTTCTGGACTCAGGATGTTTGGATTTTGGTTTGAATACTTCAACTTTCATCTGCTTCTATCTTTGCCTTTCTCTAATTTTATACAATCTTGCCAAGTACGATTTTAATAAACCCAAATATCGGGTCCTAATCAAATGACGAATTCTTTTCACGATCGCCTTCTTACGATCTGAAGCTTTGTCCTGCAAAAAAAATCAAAACATAAATGAATACTTTAAAAATTATCAAAATCAGCAGTTTATGAAATAAATAATCATTCCAAATTTAATATGAATGCATTTTATAGTAGTAAAAATATATAATAAAATAAGAATTTAAAATTTTGCCATTAAGAAAACTTAATATTTTACTCAAGAGTATACAAATATAAACTTCCCAACGTGTAGGTATCTTGGTGTAATTTCTTAGGATAGCTTTTCCTTTTTCTCATCTTGCGAACTGGTTTAGAAGTGTCGAAAAGTTATTTCGAGTGCTTAACAACTGCTTCATTTCTAAGACTCTGTTCTAACTTCTAATAACTTAAGGTTTATTTTCTAGGCATGAATCACTGTTTCTAGTTTCTAATCTTTCTCCCTAAAGATTGTAAGGCAAATGCTAAACAGCCATTGTCTTCATTTTATTCACCGTATGTTTTTTGCACTAGGATACCATTTTAGAAATCTAAATGTGTCAGAAATTAACATAATTTAGGAAAAACAAAATTTCGTCAGTCAGAAGTAACTAATATTAATAAAAACTAATGTTCATTTCTTTAAAGCGGTCTCCAGACTCAGAGATAAAGGTCGGGGTTTGAGGCATGTAATTTTGAAGACAACCCATGTAAGAAGCTTCATAAATTTATTGAAAAAGAGTTGTTTGTTTTTAAACATCTGTGCAAATATATTCTGGCCGACAGTTTTCCCTCTGTTTGAATAAATTAGTACCTCTGTTATAAATTACTTTCTGGATTATTTTAGCCAGTACTTCCATCAGGTAAAACGTTGATAAACGGATCAGCCTTTTTAGAGATACGCACAGAGATACGAACTATATATTTTGTAGAACATATTATTTATTAATATTAAATATTTTATTAAATTAATTGGGATTTTTACCGATCCCCACCACAGATGTATCGTAATGAGCTACTTTCAGTTTTTCAGGCGACTCCGTGATCCAGGAGTTCATCAGGCAATTTGGTCCACTCCTTCCTCAGAACACGGGTGAGGCCCAGCTTGTTTCCTGGATGGGGGAGTTTCGAGCACTAATGCGTCTCCCCATTGCGTCGCAGATGTGTTCGATGGGGTTGATATCTGGACAGCGTACTGGCAAGTCGATGAGATGAATATCCTCGTTCACCAGAATTGTCTGCACTGCTCTCGTACGATGAGGTGTCGCGTAATCATCCATGAGCAGAAAGTATTCACCTAAAGTATCACAGAATAATCGCACACGACGTAGGAAAACTTTGTTGCAATATCGTTGGCCCGCCATTGTCCCATTTCCCAGCACTTGTAGCTCGGTGTGTCCATTAATCGTGACACCGCCCCACACTATGGCCACGGCACCGCAGTATCTGTCCCTTTCCTGCACATTCTCGCGCTGGTACGCAGTTTCCCGATCACGCAAGAGCAACTGATGTCTAGAATCCGAGAACAGACTCTCTTCTGTGAAGAGTACATTGGCCTAATGATGACGTGTCCAATTTCTGTCGATATGACTCCACTGAAAACATGCGCTACTTTGAGCTCTGAATTGAGGGACGCAAACCACACACCTTCGGGCGTATAGTGCTATATGTCTCAGAAGTCTTGTCAGAATTTGTCGGGATATCCACGTTCCTCTACTGGAATGGAGTCTACTCACAATCTGACCAGCTGTGCTGCGGCGGTTACGTTTGTTTTTACAATTAAAAATATGTCTTCATGCGTTGTAGTAGAGTGAGGGCAACCTCCTAGCACGATTCTGGAACACATTCCATTGGTTTGAAAAGCTGTCCAGAGCCTGGATACCACACTATGTACGATTCCAAACTTTCTGGTAACATCACTCACTCGTCGAACTTCTTCCAGGTCCTCTGTAATTCCTTTCCACGTGAAATCATCTAGATGATGTCTTTGAGACATAACGTGAATTATACATTCGTATCGTTATGCCTCCACATCGAGATTTTCCTGCAGACAAGTCGGCTACTGTGCCCTTTCCTCTTTTATCCACTTAGACGAAATCACGTGACTTCTGCTCGCACGATTCGATATTTTGCATGTGCACAGGCTTTGTACTGAACGTCCCATTATGAAAATTGACAGGCCAGAAGCTGTTACGTGTAATTCTATTGTTATAACCTTTGAAATAGTGCTCTTCCATAGGTTGTAGACATCACTGTAAATTCCCGGTTTTTGCTTGAGGAGCAAAGCTTAAAGACTTAGGAGAACAATTTATATTGTTACTTTTCATTGACCTTATTACTTCATATTGAAGTTTTTTATTAATATACTGCACAAATACAAAGTTAAATTGGAATGATAATAATCAGCAACTTCAACGACTTTGCCACTCACGTAAAAATGCTAAACTTAAACTGTTGAACAACAATATAGAAAAATGCATTCATTTAGAGCAATTCACTTTGCAAAAATTGGAAAAAAAGTGGAAAAATGGGAGAGAAAATGGCAGCCAAAGCTTTCATTTTGTGTTACATGAAATCATTCCCCACTTTAGTTTGCATTCATGCAAAGACATCATTTTTGTTATAATTGAGAACAGGGAACTGCCTGAGTCACTCACTCATACAGTCCTTCTGAGAGAAGGGTTCTGGCAGGGATGTAAACCTATAATTAACCTTCCTTTTTGAGTGCCTGTCTCTTATATAAATATCGTTGCTTCCCTGTTAAAGAGTTGCTTACTGAACGGCGCTTTTCTTCTTTGAACAACTTGTTCGTTTGGCAACGCAAACACTAAATCAAATGAAAGTAAAGAATTAAGACGAGTGGGTTCAGGTCTGAGGCATGAAAAACTTGTAAGAGCGATACTGAGGAGATTGTTATGTTTATTACGAATATGATTTTGCCGTTAGGATAACCGGATGATTTATAAACTGATGATTGTCAAAGATAAAATGTATTTGTGACTGCAACTTTCTGTTCGTTTGAACTTCATGCATAAAAAATAAAACCAGTTCAAGTTTACGTAAGTTGCTGTTTTTCTAATTTTTTTTTTACACTGGGCGTTATTTTAGTTTGTGAAATTTAGTTGATTACGTGACACGCTCTGCGAATAATTTAGTTCAAGGACATTACACCGTATTTGTGAATTAAATTCTCAATAATAACAACAAAGTTCTAAAATCACTACAGTACCACTAATTACAGTACCGAACTCAAATTGACACTAGGTCCGGATGACATTTCTGTTTCATGATTCTGTTTCCCTCCCTTCCCTGGAATCAGTGAACTTAATTTACGGTCGGGGACATCCTAATATCATGATACACTTCTGGGGTCATCAGTTTAAAACAGAAGTCATTTGAACCTTTTGGACACACATCAAGCTATGATTACTGCTTTGAACGGAAAGCTATTCACACATCCATTTTCAACATGTACATTGCGTTACGAAACGCAGCTGAAAGTTGCATTTTGTTTAATCTGTGACGTGAGACCAATTAACGACACATTTATTCGCTGCGTATAGGAGAAAGAAATTTCTTAGAAGAAACACCTTGCACATATAAACCCGACATTTAAAAATTACCTTCTTAATTTACAGATGCAATTACAATGAACAATATAAAACTTGGAATAATTCTGTTTCAGATATCTCGCAGTTTTCAAGGAACTGTTCAAGTCCTTTATTACCAAAGGAGAAATGCAAATGCACCTTTACAGCAGGTCATCACGAAATCAATTCATTTAAACAGAGAGAGAGAGAGAGAGAGAGAGAGAGAGAGAGAGAGAGAGAGACAGACAGAGTCAGAGAGAGACAGACAGAGAAAAAGGCAGACTGAAAGATAAAAAGGAAGAGAGAAAAGAGATCCACTGTAGAAAATATTTCAATACTCTTGAAAATATTTCATTCTTAAGTAGATATTTCCTTCCAGGGTGTCATTTTTATTGGTATGTTATTTTTTGTATTTCTTTCCTTGTTTTTCATTTCTTCTCGTCTGGATTCTGTAGTCCGGAGAGTAATTCAAAAACTTAAAGTCGATAATTCCTACATAAGGGTGTCTTTTCACGCAATGAGTTCCATTACTATATGAATAAAACACGAACTCTGCATGCATACTAAGAAAGAATCACATTAATTAGACAAACGCGTCCGTACGTTTCTTTATTTTTTCTTGCTTGAGTTTCAAATTCGTCCACATAGCAAAGTTCTTGTGTGCAACGTTGTACATTTAACATCAACTTCTATGTGAAGACCAGATGTTACAGCGATGTGTTTTCGTGTTTCTCTTCTTCCTAGTGCCCTGACCTTCAGACATTTATTCAATGGAACGATTGATCAAGTAATCATAAGTTTTTTACAAAAGAGTTCGGGTAATTTCTGAAAAGGGAATGAATGTTTGATTAATTTGCAATTCCATCCGAGAAAACAACAAAATATAACACAGGAGATTCAAATTCTAAATTTCTGAAAATGATGGAGAACAACACTCAGTGGCCCGAGCCGACCTTTGAATCTACTGTATTACAAACATTACTGTTTGACCAAACATAGTATTTGTGTCATTCACAATTGTCGAATAAATAAATAAATTAGAACAGGAAAGTATACCGAGTAGTGACTATCTTATTATACCGTTTGAGGAATCATTTGACACATTAGCTTTGAAGAAGCATACAGTTTTGTTGGTGTCCTCGAAGTTGATGCTTTTGAACACAGTTCAGAATATGCTCCTGTTCTTGAAGTAGATGGCCTTAAATATACTTCATATTGCGGTGCTGTTCTTGAAGTTGATGGCCTTGAACAGAGGGAAGGATTTCCTGGGATTCTTGAAATGGATGCCTTTGAAACATCATCATCGGTTTCTGATGTCGAACTTGACCTTGAATAACAGACAGCATCTGTTTGCGATCTTGTGCTGCAGTCTGCAACCGCACTTGTACTTGAATCACTATCAGCATCTTCTCCCTTTGATGCTGAAAAGAAAATGTACTTATTGTGAGACATACTTTTGCCCTTGAGGACACTGAAGTTATGCATGATTATTTACATAATGTCAGAAAAAGAGGCAAAACGGAAAGAGAAATGAATGAATAAAAAATAAACAAAAAAAAACAGACTTCGAAAAGCCCATTTGCAGCTGTTAAGTTACATTCGAGATCCTTTTGGCAACAATCATTTTTTTCTCCGAGTTGTGACACTCAAAGGGGAAGCTGACACCTGAATTTAAAGAAATCTTGAAAAGCTTTTAGACTTTTAATGAGATATATTGTTTCGATTTTATGCATTGTATTCCGTGTGATGATGCTCTCCTAACGAAATATGCTGCTGATCGTTACGGTAAGCCGGTGACGTTTCCATTTATACACTACTGGCCACCCAAAATGCAACACCAAGAAGGATCCGATTGGTCTGAAATTCGCAGCACGCGTTGCCCGCGAGAAGACATGCAAACGATTAGCATTGCAGGGCATATGCAAATCCTGTGCGCCCGGCACACCATCCATCGAGAAGCACTATAATAAGGGTGCACAGAAGGCTGTGTGTAAGCAGTGGAAGTGTGTTGTGCTGCCGGACCTGTGCGTTAGAAGCTTTCTGATGCCTCGTCACAGAATACGGCAGTCATTCTAGCACGTTTCGGAGCTCGACATAGGACGAACAGTGGCTTATCGCGACAGCAGTTTATCGTACTGAGACATCGGCGCCCGTGTGGGACGTCATCCAGCCACAGTAAAGCAAGTATGGATTCGGTGGGTGCAGGAGGGATGGACGGACCGACGTGAGCTATTGCCGCAGCCGCGGCACACCACCGAACGAGAGGACTGGCATGTTTAACGGCGGGCATTGACGGCTCGCACCGCAACATCACGAACGTTAGCGCAGGAATTAGGGTGTGTTGGGCAACAACCTGTGTCAGCACGGACCGCTCGACGTCGTCTGCAGGAGCGGGGACTTATCGCACGGCGCCCATTGCTCCGATTACCAATTACGGGCCGTTGAACGCCGCACCTGGACAACGGAATGGCACGACATTGTCTTCTCAGACGAATCCCGCTTCTGCCTGGAACACCACGATGGTCAGATCCGCGTGTGGCGGCACCGCGGCGAGAGACTGTATGACGCCTACATTATGCATCGCCATACCAGTTCGTCCCCAGGCGTTATGGTTTGGGGCGCAAATTGGATGGGACACCCGCAACCCTCTGGTACACATCGCTGGTACACTCAACAGCCACCGCTACATCTCCGACGTTTTGGGGCCTGTAGTCCTCCCTTACTTGCAGGACCTGCCAACGGCCACGTTTCAACAGGACAATGCGCGCCCACACGTGGCACGCATCTTGCAACAATTCTTTGCGGCCCACCAGGTGTCACTGCTGCCGTGGCCCGCCTGTTCTCCCGATATGTCGCCCATCGAAAACGTCTGGTCGCTGATCGGTAACCAAGTGGCCCGGCAAGCACCACCCGAGGCTACGCCTGATGATCTATGGCAACGTGTGGAAGTAGCCTGGACCGACATACCCCAAGCCCACATCCAAAGTCTCTTTCGTTCGATGACGCGGCGTGTAGCGACCGTTATTGCCAGCCATGGGGGCCACAGGAACTATTGATGTCTGCGTGTTCCACAAGTCGAACGGGCCTGTAAGCTCAATCGTTTCATCTTTGTATCTGTTGTTATGTGTCCAGTAAATCTGTCTTTGCTATCTCGTGTCCTTCTTGGTGTTGCATTTTGGGTGGCCAGCAGTGTAGTTTCTAAAGTTGCCGTACCCCACAAATGGTGATCACAGCCGGGAGGTTCCTCTACACCATCCTCTAATAAAAACTTTTATGCTTCTTCATCCCTACCGCGCAATAACGCACAACCTCTGTCTTCATCCTCATTAATCATGTCCTTTTTGATCATCATCTTACGAGCACAGGCACACGCACAGAGAATTTGCTTCATTTTGCAAAACAGGCATTGAAAGGTCAGTGTTTCTTACCTTTAATGCCTGTTAAGTGTGTTAAAGGACATCATGAGTATCTGACACTCTTATAGCAAACAATTTAGAACAGTTCTACGCTCTCCCAGAATGATGTCGTTATTCTGAAGCATTCGCCAAAAGCTTTGATAAATTTTCATAGTTTTGAACTAAAGGATTTGTTATTTTTCGTTCTTTCCTCTTCTTGAAGTTAATATTGTGGCTTTTCTTGATATGGTTTCAAATCTTGTTCTTCGTATGAGATTTGCCAACATTTTGTAAAAATGATGATAATGTTTGTCAGCTGCTATGGCATAGATGTTTTTAATAAACGCGGATATCTGAGAGAAAAATAGTTTGTTCGCTTTCAACGACGAAAACACAGAAAAAGTTGAAGTCTAGTGATTCTAATTTGCATAACGAACTTCCATGCACTTCTATCCCTAATCCATAGCAGTTTCTTCCAAAGACATTTTATCTACTGGTGTGCGTTTTCTTCCTTCGCTGCCATGTGGACCAGAACTGCGACACTGAGTACAGTGATTTTAAACACATGGATTCCACAATAGAATTTTTGTTATATATAAAGTAGTAATCAATTGGTGACTCCAGTCGAATTGGCATATGCATGGTGGGAAAAGTGACGCTCATGTTAATTTTGAGAACTCAAAAAAAGTTATTTATCAGCACCGGCCTTCTTATAGATGATGGGTTAAGAAACATGGATAAAACAAGATTACCTCAATCGTCCAATACCTAACTGAAAGAAAAAATTATCTCTTATTTATTTTAATTGTAAAACGTTTTCTCGAAATATACGTCTTCATAACCGCTTCTGGATCTCTTTAACGCTTTTTGTCATTTTGTTAATTTCACAGCTGCCACGATGAATAAATAAATTAGTTCCGACAAGGCAGTCGGATAATACATAGAAATCAACCGAGACAATACTGGCAAACCAAATATCTGTTTTATACCGACATACTTAATAGAAACTCAGAGCAACAACAGGTTTGAATTTATTTCGTTCAGGTGTTTTAAAACCGTCAAAGACATAACACATTCAAGTTTACAAATTGTTTGTTTCATGTGTGGCTGGCTTTTAAAATGATCCTTTCCAAGCCAACCTCTTGCATTTTTTTCATACCTCTCTGAAGAAACATTTCTTCTTTTCAATTATCTAAAGCACAAGTCAAATGCATGACATTTTAACAACATTTAAGTTTGCTATTTTAGCAAAACGAAAATGTGGATAATTTTCTGACGTTAGCAGTGTACGTCGAGTTCGCATATACCTGGCACTGAAAATTTGGAGTCGTTGTTCTGAAATTCTCATACACAATGCCAAATATTAGGTCATCGGAAGGGCCGAGTTATAATTTCAGCTGAGTTCTGGGTATAATGCTCTGACATGAAAACCATTCATTGCTTTCCTAAAAACACATGTCCATCCAACATTTCTGAAAATAATTAAGAAATTCTGGCTAGGAACTTTCACATTTTCCCCTCATGAAGACAGTAGTGTTAGCGACGATTACGATAAAACCATGTCATTGGTGAATAAATTCCTTTATTGATGGTACTAGCTAGCTCTGAAGGAAGCTCTGTACTTTTCTAAGTGAACAAAAGACGTTTGCGACTGATGCCGAAAATGACACTAAAATAGCAATCGTTTAGCACATATTTCGTTGGACAAGAAGCTAACATTGAAAATATAAAATTCACATTACTCTTCATATCACGTGGACGCATATAAAACAAAAGGAAAGAAAGAAGCAGATGGAAGAAAGGAAAATGAAATATTGTTTCTTACTGCTGGGCGACACAAAGTGGAATCTTTTTGCAGGTTTCTCTGCGAAACTCTTGCCTCTTCTCTGACTTGGGCGTTTTCTTTTTAAGTCCTGTTTCTCGCACTCCATGAAGAAGGGAGGCTTTGCATCTAATCCTAGAGACAAAAGACAAAAGTAACAGATGTAACAATAGCATTCGTGCCCGTTCTCCGAACGGTGAATTTATCAAATCATTTTTTGAACATAAAATTAAAGAAAGGGAAAAGTAAATAAAGGAAACAAAAGTAACTTTAGATTGGCAACTATTTTGCGATTTATAACAAGGTGGTGAAGTAAATACATGCGGTTTGACGTAAACTAGCAGCAGGCTTTGGTGCCCCTTAATTTTAAATTAAAATTTCATGGAATGTTTGCAGCATTTCAACGTTTCTGGCATAATTATCTTTAAACCTATCAGTA
Organism: Macrothele yani; assembly: GCA_039090855.1. Taxonomy (NCBI): domain Eukaryota; kingdom Metazoa; phylum Arthropoda; class Arachnida; order Araneae; family Macrothelidae; genus Macrothele; species Macrothele yani. The sequence goes on along the minus strand of CM077017.1, from coordinate 98,019,685 downwards.
TTTTGAGCAGTAAGGCTAATCCTTTTGACTTTTTTGGTTTTCATACTTTTCTAGGTGTAGAAGTGTTAGAAAGGTTCAAGTAGACAATATTCCAAAACAGCTGTTTTTATTTGTTTTTGATTTTTGGACTCTTCTAGATATCCGAACCTCAAGATCTATCAGCATTTTGAACAGTAAAGCTAAGCCACTCTTCTGAATACTTTGGTTTTCAGACTTTTCCGGAAGTGGTAAAAATATTCAAACGGACAATATTTCAAAGCCGAATTTTGATGTTCGGACTTTCTAGGTATCTCAACCTGAAGACCTATCAGCATGACAATTTTCAGATCTCTAGATTATTTAGAAGTGGTCGAATTCAATGACGGAAATACTCGAATTTTCCCACTTTGCTTTATATATGTCGAAAATGAAAGGAAAATATTTTAAACTGATTTTTAACTAAAAATCGACAAGATAAATTGCTCGTTTTTATAAGCTCCATGTTTTTTATAGAAGCCACAAAAATTGTGTACTTTTCTTGAAATTTAATTCTATTTTCAGCCAAAAATTGGACTCATATAATTAGGAGAACAAAACACACTGAAAATGAAATAGATTCAACACTTTCAGCGTCCATTCTCAATCTCGAACGAGAAGCAATAAGATATCAGGTCTTGAACAAGAGGGTTGGACGTAACCGTTACTGTAGTATAAAAGATTTAGACTCGGTAGTTTACGTATGTAAGCGATCAAGAAAGTGAAATCATACCTTTCTACATACATGCGATAATAATATGAATCACTTTATAACCGGAACTCAAGGTTTAATTACATTTTTATTTTATTTTTCCTTTATGTCTAAATTATTGCTTTTTGCTCCTTCTTTCTTTTTTATTTCCAAGATATCTTATAGAACGGTTTTCTGGATGCGGTAGATGGCTATCCGAATTGTAAAAGAAAGAACATTCTAAAAATATTCCACATTTTTTTTTTAGGTTTAAAAGTGGTGCTGCGTCTCTAAAAAAGACAATGTTCTGGGTCTTAATGTAATTATCATTGGATGATCAAAAACACAACATTCTTGTCTTAGAAAGCGCAATCAGCTATTTTATAAGTCAAAATACAACAGCAATACACAGAAAATAAAAAAAAGGAACAGTAAAAGATGTAATTCATTATATTCTAAAACTCGCATGAATCATGTGAATTCATCTCTCTGGTAAGAATTTAAAAATAGTAGTTTCTCTAATTTATCTTTAAGATTGAAATAGAGCTACCATGCATTCTATGAAGGTTTCTGCTAATCTGAAATGAATAATATTTTGTTGACTCACAACTAAGACAATGAATTAACATCCTGAAATTTGATATTTCAAGTCAGAATTTAGTAGTGTCAATATATAAAAAGAAATATTATGAACAACTGTTTGGGTCAGAGAATATCAGACACAATATGGGAAGTCTTCATACAGCAACTGACCTAGAATGAAACACACTGAAAATTTGCTTGTGAAAATAACACATTAAGTAACTACACTATAATTTTTCATTAATTAGGTAACAAATTGGCAATAATACAGCAAGACTGAAATGCATGAATTCAATTTAGCGCCTGTATTCGAATGTACTTACGACTTCCAAAATCTTTGTAAAACCCTCTTTCTAACTGAAATAAATCTGTTTCACTCAGAGAATTACTGCAACTGGAACGTGCTTTGAATTCCCTCTTTTTATTTCTTTCCGAAATTACCTACTCAAGTTTCCAAACGAAATGGAATTTTTTGGAGACGTTTTGAATGACGCGAATCCTCAAGCTTAATGATTGCTGCTCAAGAAAACGAAATATTATAACATTGGGACATGTCACCGTTATTATCTTTGTCTGATGGCTGTATTCAGATTATCCTAGATTAACAAATGCTTGAGGAAATTTTTCATAAATGAAGTCATTCGTACAAAGTTTGTAAATTATAAATTTGATTTCTAATCCCAGCTGGTAACGGGGTCAGTATTTACTTTTGCCAATGTGTCCGACTCCTTCACTGGCATATTCTTTGTGTTTCCGCAGTTACTCGTTTAAGGTATTTATTCTACTTTTTAATTTTCTTAAACGAGACACGACGCAATTTTTATACATAGCATTTAAATAGTTTTTTAAATTTGAAAATAAAGATAAAATATAATAATAATAACAATTTCCATCATCATAATAATAAAGAAGTACATTACCACAGGAGAGCATTGCCATGTAGTTTCTCTTCATATTGAAGAAACGAAGTTTTTCATATGCAGAGATTGCCCTACAATCTCCCTCGCTAAAATATTCCTTGATGGAATTTTCTATTTCTTCAATACTAGACATCACTGAATCTTCTCTTTCCTTTATTTTTGATTTTCTGTAACAAATCAATAAAATGCATCTCACTTTCACGTAAAGTGAAATAAATAAACGAGGTTTTTTTCTAAAACACAAAAACTTGAAATTTAAATACAATCATTATATGATGTGAACCGTGCACTGGAAAATTTTACAGAAGAGTGATTCTCAATCAGGTCTACTTCAGATCTAGCAAACAAAATTGCGGATTTTCATGTGCTTTGCTTATTGACAAATATTTAGTAGTTTATTGAGAAATCATTTTATTTCTAAATGATATAGGTAACTTTCCGATATTGCTATTTCTATTCTTATGAAAACAGAGGGAGGAAATAGAATTTCGGACTTTCGGCTAAATATCGTATGAGACTACTGAGCCTGGTCTCTCTTCTCTCCTGAATTTTGTAGGATGCTTGGGCGGTGTGGAGACGAGAACAGACAAACCCAGAAATTCGTTCCTTAAATGGTAATGAGTCTTTCATCGTATCATAGCAATGTGTACAAATAAGAATTCGCATACGTTACCGTGTCGCACTCACTAGGTATTATACATATGAACACCCGGACTCTGTGTATGTGTTTGTAATGGTCGGTTTGTTTGTTATCAATTGCGTGGCGTTGCAAACAACAGTTGCAACCAAACGGATAAGGTTGTAAAATGTGCAAGCTTTGAAGCTGAATAAAATGGAATGAGAGTAACAAATTAACCTGAGACATAAATAACGTTGTTCTGCTGGAAGTTCAACAGAACGATAATGAAAAGCTGAAGCAAGAACTTGCCAGACCTTATGTACTGATATATCTTGTTTTCTAATTGTTCAGCTTAATAGGATCTTCTTGTAGGTATGCTGTTCTTATATTCTTGTAGGAATGTTACTTTTAATTTATTAAATAAACTAACCGTTTGATCCGCACAAAGCTTTGTCAGAGTGAAACAATATCCTTTTACTTTAAAACCTCAGCCAGTTTTTGACAAATTGACAGCGGGCAATATTTTAAAAGGCGAACTGATTTATACATATAAGAAATGTGGACAAAGGAAAATAAGGGGCAGCTTCGAAACCAATGGCTGCCTTTTCTTGACAAAGCTGCCAGTTGTTGGACACAGAAGTTAATTGACACTGCTGCCCTATAATTTAATGAAGACTGCTGATGTCTGACAAAAAGGCAAGAGAAAACAAGGAAGCTGTTCTTAAAGAGCACACACACACAGACGGTGATGTTTGCTCTCTCAGTGGAAGCCAATGCTGTGAGCTACGTGCTTGGGTATATAGCATCATGACAAAGAAAACAAAATTTCGAATTTACGCAGAACAAAATGCTCAGATGAAAAAAGAGTATTAAAGAGGAACGCTCTGATTGTAAAATAAAGCTAACGTGTGCCCCTGAATTCTAGGTAAGGTCATTAACTCCTGACTTTCAAATTATCGGCCTAGCTGAGGCACAATCAAAGGGCAAAAGGTTTAATGTTTAAAAAAAAGAAAAACGTCTCTCTCTCCGATACACGACACGACCTCAGCAAAACAGAAGAAGTTCAGGAACTTTAAAATGTCGGATCTACAGAATTTGTTAGAGTAACACCTTTGAATCCTCGTGCCGCTACAAATCTGAACACATTAAGGACTATAGGAACCTAACATTCCTAGTAGGACACGCCACATCAATATGAAAGAAAAGAATCGACACATACCACATATTTTAAGTCTTGTCAAATTTATGTGAATGAATTATAAATCGGTTGGAATTTGGAAATTTTTATGGGGAAAATGTTCGTACGAAGCTTTTACCTGTCATTTCTCCAGGCTTCGAGCCAACTCGAAATGAATTGGCCAAGGCCTCTTCTAGGTGCTGGCATTCCCCCATGGTTCCAAAATGTGGCCGAATTCAGTTCATTGAGAAGCCATGGTGTGTTTTCTAGATGGCGCTGGATCCCTCCCTTCTCTGGGGAACCAGTGACTATAATTTACGGACGAGCCACTCCTTATATCTCTAAGAGTTGGTAATGGTGATATTTAAAATCTCTGTTGAAAACTCATTCTACAAGAACTGCTTTGTTTGAAACCCTTTAAGAAAGGAACTGCCCTTTCCTTTTCCAGGACAACTGAAAAGTCAGTAACAGAATGCAGGCGGAGCGGCATAATAACTGGAGTAAAACATGCATGCGGAATGGAATAACTAGAGTAAAACATCTTTTACTCTCTCTAGTAGATGACTCTCGGGAGGATGTAAGACTGTTGTACGACCTCATACCGTACAGAATGGAGATCAGAGTTCGCCATTAAGAAGATGCATGGAAAAAGTTTGCCGTGGCTGACATGAAAACGCTCAGGTGAATGTGAGGTGTCATCAGGTGAGACAAACATACACACAAAAAAATCACGTAACAATGACCACTTCTAACTGAGGTATTAATTATCGTGCAGGGAGATAAACTGTGCACGTAGATGTACCCCAATACCACTAATTAATAAATGATTTTCAAACTATACTAGGGAAACGATATCGACATGTGTATTTAACGGAAAAAAATATTTGTATAAATTCTTTAAAGACTGCTGCAGTTTGTGTTAGATATTCATTCAGTAAGAACTGCTTTCTGTGAACAAACACTGAAACGAGTCTATTAGAAATATTTACGGCATATGGCACAGTTAAAATTACTGTTATACATTTTGATGAAGGAATGGACTTTAACGTACAACAAACAATAGCAATGATAATAATAACAACGACTGTGAATGATACCCCAAAAATCACAGGTCAAAACAACAATTTGCTGTAACAAAAATCAGTAATATTTTACGCTGCATAATAGCGCTGGGTCCGAATCGAGACCGAAGTAAAGGATAAGCGATGTGCTCGTCCTACGACGATAGATGGATTCCTTTCTCGGGATTAATTTACCAGAATTTAGGATCGGCGAAGTAAAATTATCCAATCATGTAGCCTTTGATGCCCAAAGGCTTTGTTGTACCTCGAAACAAAAAAGAGGGGGTGGGGGCAGAAGACTTGTTCCAAGGGAAATACTAAAGAAACCGCAAAAGGATACGACACCATGTTTCACGGTGAAGTTAAATCCTCCAATAGCAGGAACAAATACTATTAATCTCTCTTACACCAAATATATTTTAGTTCATCTCAATTCGAAGGTTTCTCATGCTGGAAAAATGATTTTGTTTTCGGTTTGAAACGATGTCATGCTGAAATGGGAACTTTTTGCGATATGGAAGAATTTACTGAACTAAGTTTCTAGTTGTACAGCCATTGTACTCGAAGGCCGAAAAATATATAATACGAAAATCTACACTCTTTCTGAAAATTCTTACATATTTTATAAAACAAAATGAACGATTGAATATGACTGTCTCTACGTGACAATGATCTCAGTGCAACTTTGGGGAGAGGGAAACGTGTTTCCGAATATATGAAAGATAAAACCAGATTTGACATCTAAAACCATAATTTATATTTCTTTCCACTGCAGCAACATAACAGACAACCACTTTAAACTTTACATTGGAAATTTTAGGAAAAATGTAAATAATAATAACAAAAGTCCATTACGTTAGAAAGTAGGTAATGTATAACCATTGGTTTTGTAAATCAACAACACTATTGTGATGTCTATAAAAATCAGGTTTTTAGTCTGCCCTAAATTCTGAAAATTTGGAAACACGCATTATTAAGAAATGCACTTTAGACATCTCAATGGATTCCTATTTTGCCAGAAAATACCGAACATTTAGCAATGTAGGTGACGATTGTTTCAGTATAACATCAGATTCGTTTTCGATGAGAGAAATTAAAATTTTGTTGCAGCAGAAACATCGCTTTACCTTATAAATGGTAAATAGATTTCAGAAATAGCACAAACCACGCAGAAAGCGTCTTCTCAAGGTGTAAATGCAGTCATCCATGAATATGGAAAAACATGAACGCGATAATCTTTATTTATTTATCTCCGACTGGTTGCTTCTTTATGGTCTGCTAAAAGATCAGGCATTTTGTTTTTGAAGCACACTGATGCGAAAAGTGAAGCTTCATATGCGTTTCTTAAACTCCTGTTTAAATACAGTATGTACATTGTGTATTGACTTATAATTACCTAAAAGTAAAATTTATATCAAAATACTATTCAAATCAATTGCATTTACATCTGTTGCGCCATTTTGAACTGAAACCATTTGCTGAACAGTTTGTGTTCAGTGAAAGGCGATCGGCCAAGCTGAAAACTGCGCACAAATTAAAGATTTTACTAACGCATTTTCCCTCATAATTTTAGCGTTTCTTTTAAAACCAAACATTGTACACACACAAAATGTGAAGTCATAAAAATATTTCCAAGTACAAAAATTAAATTTCTACTTACATTAAATCTTAAGAAGCAGTCCTACGTAGATAACTAACTGCGCCACAGGAAAAAGAAACAAGTTCATCTGCCGGTCGTCACGCAGGGCTGTTGCCATTCAAGAGTTTCGCAATACAGTTCAATTTCTTCTAAATTCGATATCTTTTAGTGACGTCACATGTCAGCAGATGTTATGACATCATTTTTCTCAAAGGTCATTCTAACCCACTGCTAATTGCAACAGTTTTGAGACAGAATATTCTTTTCCCCTCCTTTTTATTTTTCTTCCGATACTCTGTCGTGTCAAATTTGGTATTTTTGAATCTTGAACCCACAGATAAATATTAGAACATGGGCCTTGTCGTGCCGGTGTGATATTTTCTTTTGCTTTCAGCTTTTTTTAGGAAGTGGAAGCAATACTCAACAAGGCTGATTGCATGAATTTTTTCATCAGTACATTTTCTGATATAAAATTCAACATTCTAAATGAGCATCAAGGTGTTTTATCGCTCGTTATCAAAACTAGTCCATGAACTGAAGAATTGGAAGACACTTTTCTCTCCTCTTGTGAAACAATGACTCTCAGAATAACCACTTGTGACATCAATTGAGAACAAATACGGTAATCCGAAAATTAGAAGAAACTGCAATTTATCTAAAACTGATAGCAGCTATTCAATGTTGTAAAGATTATCCTTCTTATCTCTTGTTAAAATTCATTTCACATATCTTGGGAAACGCATAACTGCAGCCTTAGTCAGGGACGTATTTTTAAGGGGAGGGGGCGAAGGGGTCTTCGCCTTCCGAAAATGTATCAATTTTTGGTTAAAAAACGACTTACATTAGAAAAAAGTACTTTAATATAATAAATAGCATTAGAGTACATTATAAAATAATGCTTTAATTGTTTTAATTTACTTCTCGTTAATTTTTTTGGCCCCGGTGGATTTCAAAAACGTCTTTTTCGAGGGCCCCTCCCTAAAAATAATTCTAAATAAGCCCCCTGCTCTTAGCCAGGTATGAATGAAAATTATAACAAGAAATTCCGTTGACTCGCTAATTGTCTTGATCAAGGATATTGCTTTCTTGACTAACTTGACCGCTGAAAAAAGAAATGCACTGGTAAATACACAGTCAAATCACATTATTGTGACCACCAGCTAATATCCAGAGTAACCGACGTGAGCAGCGCGGACAGCAGCTAAACCTGCTGGGAGTGACTCAATAAGGTGCTGGAAAGTGTTCGCAGGTATGTGGAGCCATGCTGACTGCAATTCCTCTGACAGCTGCTGGAGTGTGCGTGGTTGAGGATCCATATAGCGAACAACACGATCCAGGTGGCTCCACAGATGCTCAATTGGGTTTAAGTCTGGGGAGTTAGGGGGCCTGTGAAGTACTTTGAATTCTTCATCGTGCTTTTCCAACCAGTCTCGGACATTTTCTATCTATGTGACACGTCGTATTATCGTGCTGGAAGATCCCATCCGCCCCAGGAATGACAATCAGCATGTTTGGGTGTACGTGGTCTGCAAGGATCGTCCATAGTGCCTTCTATAGGTATGAGTGGACCCAGATAATGCCCCGAACACATTACCCAGACCGTAACGCTATCCCCCTAAGCTTGTGATCTGCCAGCAATGGTTGACGAGTGTTTGTTCTCTGATGTTTCTCACCTGATACGCCAACATCCATTCGTTCCATAAAGCAGAAAACGTGACTCATCGGAGAATGCAATTCTTTGCGAATCGGCGGAGGTCCAATTCCGATACTTTGGTGCAAATGTGAGCCTTTTCTGACGATGCACCTTCGTTAGCATAGCTGCAGTGACTATCCGCCTGCATCGGAGCTCCATACGCAGCAGGTTCGCTGAACTGTCGTTTTAACCACAGTTCTTGTAGCCCCTGGTTCATTCGGCCAGTGAGTTGCTCCTCTCTAGCGTGTCGACCAGCCCTCATGCACTTTCGCAGCCGACGTTCACCTCTCACATCAATGGCACGCGGTGCTCCGCAGTTTCCACATCGCTTATTCGCAATGGTGCCATTTCTCCAATCACAGGACACTTTATCTACAGCAGCACGCGAACAGTTCACAAACTGCACTGTTTCGGAAATACTGCCACCCTTGGCCCGAAAGCCGAAAATCATCCATTTTTGCAAATCCGATAAATCGCTCCTTTTATCCATGACAGCAACGAGTGATATGTTTTCAGAATGCCTACATCGCACATTATATACCCTCCAAGCCAGCTCACGACATGTGCCTTCTTTCATTGGCTACGCGCTGTTGACGTTAAAAGTAGGAGGTGTTCACAATAATGAGACTCGACTGTGTATAATCTTGTGTCTACTATTTCTAGTAGATAAATTGGCATGGGAACCTTGGTATATCGCTAAGTGTGTGCATGTGTAGCAGTAGAGAGTTTTGTGCACGATTTCCAGTTGCGGTCCATACAGTTCTTTTTTTTCAGAGTTTCCTTGTAGCCCAACGCAAACACGTGGATGAATGCCCAAAATCTTCGCAGAACATCTGAAGCGTTTCTGGCGTTGTCTTTGCATCGCTCCGGTCACCCAAACTTTTGCATAGATGGCTAAGAATCGCAATGGGACTACGGCTCCATTCTGCAGCAACGAATCTTCACCGTTTGTAAGGCCATACTAAAGAAAAAAGCGGGTAAACTGTGCAATACGAAACATAAAACATGTCATGTTTGATATAAAACTGACGTTTGCAAAAGGTTTCCAACATTTAAAAAACATTCTGTCCCTTAAAAATGAGAAAGGTCATTAATGATTACGGTAAATTTGCAGTTGTTTTACACGAAAAAGAATTTAGCGGATCTAACATCTGAAAACGGATATATCGTTGGGAATACATATTTACGAAAATCAAGATATCCAGGAAATTATTATTGTTCATATGTGTTTTTGACAAATCTTCGATCCAGAGGGTAATTTGTGTATCACATAAATTCGAAAGCCTGTGGATGATCATGATCATCGTTGCAAGTATCAGATTCATTACGAAAACAGTTCGGAAAATTTTTATACTGTATTTTATACAGAGTCTACATTGTAGCTGTAATTAGGGTTGTTCACTAAGATTTTCGTTATAACGCATTAAGCACGCTCAGTCCGTTCAGCACAAAATGATGAAAATGGTGGGAAATACAGGCAAAAGAGCGGGAAGGTGGGTATCATATTACCTCTTCTCTTTCAGGCACGGACCGTCTGCAAAGTACACTCGTGTGTAAAGGGAAGACACAGGGGGTCGGCACCAAGTCAGACAAAATGTATTAGTGCATTCCTGGGTGGTGTAACGGATAGCATGCTCGAACTGAAACCTGTAGATGCGCGTTCGATTCCCGCTCCAGGGAGATGAAATTTTCGAGTTTTTGATGTGATTGATGTACATGAGGAATACTTAAGTACAAGCAACTCAGAGATATTTGATTGCTATGTTAATTATAATGCAATAGGAGGTGTGAAGTCTGAAAAGCAGTCATAACCGTGCATGTATGAATATTTTATAAACAATCACTCACCTGCAACGTAAGCTGGAAATGACGTCCACAGATGGATCGTTCAAAAATATGTATCTAAAGTGACGGATTCCCACTGTAGATTTATGTATTGAACCCCCCCCCACCTCTGAACAACGAAGTTATTGCATTAGCACACAGGAAGACAGCGCGGATTTTTGGGTGCCGCACACAAAACACGCGTAACAACCCACAGGTGGGTTGTTACGCAGTGAACGTGTTATTAGTGCCACTAAGAAAAACAATAAGTAAGAAGACCCAGGGTAGTAGCAAGCAGGAGTTTAGAGGGGCTCAGCCTCCTCCTACGGGAAAATGAATGGTGTAAATTCTTTGAACTTTTATTTTCGGTGGTTTGTGAAAAGGATTTTTGTACTTCAGTATAAGCATAAATACTTTACTTTATTTATTCGTGTATTGCACGTCTTTTAAAAGACAGCAAAATTGAAATGATACCGTACGGACGATGGATAACTCATAGGATATCATTTCCGGAAGTCATTCAGTGGGAACAACCTGCGTCACTGCTTTGCTGCTGCATAGATATTTGATTTGTTGCTGCTTAAGGTCACGGAACAGAGAAATCTGCCTTCCCCTTTATTTTTAAGAAACGTTAAATATAAAAGAACATTGCAAAAAAACCCAGGTTGGCTCAGTTCTGATTGAGCCGTCAGTTTAGATAGTAGGACTACGATCGGTGTGTTGGATTTTTGTTTGGCAGCGGCTGCTTTCATGCGTTCTCGATACTCTCTAGTTCGTTGGGCTGCAGTCTTCTTGGGGTTCTCACATTCCTTATCACTTGCTGTTACCTCTTGTTTTGATTTTCTCCACTTTTGCTTGCATTCATTCTACGAATTCCGCGGCATTGTCAAAAATGTTAACCCGTTCACACGAAAATATTTTTTTTTTAATTTTAGTTTAAGCCACTGCGATATGTTCTTGATATATTTGAATATATCTCGTCGAGAGCTTTAAAACGATACTACGCACAGTCGTTTTGCACTCACGGCTGTCCAAATAAACCGCGATATTGTCAAAAGTGTTTACTCGTTCACAAGAAACCAATTTTTGAAATGCTCTGTTCAAACCACTGCGAAATGTTCTTTATGTATTTGAATAGATCTCGTCGAGAACTTTGAAACGATACCACGCACAGTCGTGTTGCGCTCACGGTTGCCGAGACAGACTGAGTCAAACGCTGGGGCACTGCCAGAAATATTGCATCATCTCCCCCGCGCACATGGAGCAAAGGGAGCGTCGCACGCTCGATGTATTGCGTAGTGCGCTAATTGGGCTTCATGCTGTTTACGAATACGCTAACACGCTTAGTGTGCGGCCCGTTTTTTTAACGTAATGATGATTTCAACTGGGACCCATTTTTGTCACAGGCGGTAGGCCGTAAATCGCCCCATACTATCCGCGGAGATGTATTTTTCATTTATTTTTTAGTTTAATGATGTATTTTTCATTTCTTCTAGGTGTCCTTTTACTTTTGTCAATATAGTGTATTCCACACACTGGCTGTAATTTTCCAAACATTATATCATATTAACAAAGGGGGGAGCGGGGACTTGCTATAATATGAAGGTGACTTATTTAGGTGATTTATTTCGTGTTGAAATGGGTTACGTCTTGTTCTTCGTGCTTAAGACAGCAAATATGGTCTATCGATAAATCTTATGTAAATCTGTTACGGATTTACACCATTATATAATGTTCAACGTTTTACTAATTCTCAAAATTTACAACAGCAATTACAGGATGAAGGGTGTAGTTTACTCACATTGGGCTTCTTGTACCGCGATAGTTCTTGAAATTGACATTACGTCTGTATATAATTCCGGTATTCTTCACAATCAAAATCCCAGGTTTGGCCGCCACAACAGCATCTGTCTGTTGGCATATTGTTCGTTGAATATATGGGGGAGGGGGTGTCGAGCGACTTTCCAGTAGTTAAATACATCCGTTCATCCACGTTTAAGGTAAGTCGAGGAATTTTACGCTTGGTGTACAGTGTTGCACGACTCAAATTGAGACAGACGTATAAACAGGTGAAAATATATCGGAAGGTTGTTAAAACACGAAATCACTATGTACACTAAAAATAGCTCAGGAAGATTTCAGCGTGGAACTTGTATCTATCCGTATGTGTTCGTTGACTATGGCACACGAAGAATAAAAACCACGAGGACAGAAACACAAGCCAAATACAAACAACTCCAACGAAAAGGTTAAAAACATCGAGAAACAACCGTAGTTCTTATAAGTGCGATGCATTTCTTTTTTTTTTTTTTTTTTTTTTTTTTCGATTGGAGGTTTAACGACCACCGTGAGCAACTCAATGGGCTATAAGCAGTCGCCCGTCCCCAATTTAGGGTCACTGGTTCCAGGGAAGGGAGAGAGCCAGTGCCGTAAGACAAACACAACATCCATGCCTCACCGGGATTCGAACCCGGACCCCGTTCGGACGAATGATCAGAGGCCATCGCTTAGACCACTGCGCCACCGGGGCGGCGCGATGCGCTAAACACCGTAAATGTTCCGAAAACATTATTTTGCTTAAAAGAAATTCAAAAAAATGAAAGCTCATTAGAATCAATTTTATGAAGAATTATATTAATTTTATGGAATCACGAATGATTGTTTCCTGAAGTCTTTCGTGTTAATCTGTCAACATTAAAAGAACTGTGAGCATTTTGAGATGGAATAATGTCCTCACTGAAATGAAATGTTTTGGTAAATCTGTGATTACTGCCAGATTAGCTAATTACGCCCTTATTTATTGCCGGGGAGCCAATACAGCCCCAAAGCTGTTATTTGCTTTCGTCCGCTTTTCATTCAGGAAATAATGGTGCTTGCGTTATTTCTGCAGGGACACTATTTCCAGTCTGCAAGCAAGATGGAAATGCAGTCATACGATTGGGGGAGTGAATGATTTATAACGAATTGCCACGAACAATTTAAAGGACTGTAAGTATGCGCCAGTGCTAAATTAATTTTTGCCATGTTTTTAAGCAAAATACAAAGCAAAGCCAACTCCAATAGAAAGGCGTAGGAATCATGCTTCATTCGGGTTTCAAATCCAGGCCGAAGTCTTTCAACTAGGCAGAAACGTACGGGTCCGAACACTCTGCCGCATGCGCGGCGTCAAGAGAGCCTACTGTCGTAACGTTAAAAATATCTTGTTCTTTATTAAGACTTCAATTGGAATATATCTAATCCTTAGGTCTGTACTCAACATTCTTTAAGTATTTTGAAATTTTGGGGCACGAAAATCGAAAATAGGAAGATCTTATTATTTTTAAACAAACTTGTGGTTTCGGTAATTGTCTGATCGAAGTGGGTAAGTACATCAATTACATACAGACAACAGACATTGTCAAATGTCTGTATTAATTTAATTCGAAAGCAGGTTTACGCGATGTGATGACCATTGCAACATTTTTTCATATTTATCTATCGAGAAAGCATTATTCAAATAGGTGAATTTCAAATATTTAATTTCACATTCCTTTGATCACCCGCTGAAGTCCTAATAACCTTGAGAATCAGCATTGCAGTTGATGCAGATCAAGTTGGCATATATTCATAAGCATCGTAGTAGTAAATTGAAATCCAGATCATCAGATCAGATCCTACGTAGAGAATTTTAGGAAGGGAGTGTCTGACACCAGGTCTTAAACAACCTTTAGAAATAGAAAGCTAGGAGATATGGGCTAGAGTGCTCAATAGGAAAGTTACACGAAAGCGAGGTAGAAAGGGGAAGGAAGACGCTTTTATTTATTACCGGTTGGCCAGTACCCGAGGTCCGACAGCTTAACTTGCCCATCCGATGCAAGGCAGATATTTGATGGTTCGAACGTTCGTATCTGCTTGATATCGAACCTGAGGTTTATCCGTGGCAGTCACGAACTTTGACCACTAGGCCATCCGCGGCCCCAGAAATGGAAATTAAAATCGGTGAGCTCTTTTGTAACTTTTAATTTATTTCTGAAAGAAATTACCGATTACCAATTACTATTATTTGCACAATCATTATCATTTCGAAAGTGTTGTTAACATGATCTTAGAGTTGATGTCGTCTTTGTTATATTACTTCGAACATTAAAGATGACTGTAAAGAATTTTAATAGCATGATTCAATTTCAGTTAAGAAAGCATGACAGGAAGCTTCTGACACAAAGTAAGGGAAATCTGCCTGGCATTCTGTTGCAGTATCTCCAGGATACCGAGAAATCTGTTCAGTTCTCTGGCACCTAAACAAAGATATTAAATACCAATGTTATATCTCAGTCAATTTCTCTTTCATATAGCTCGCGTGAACTGGGGAGAAGGAATTTACTACGCCCTCTTTCTTAGGGTTTTAAAATGCAAACTCGAAGAGCTCCGCATTCCCAAATCTGTGTTTAGCTCATATGGATCATCTGTCACAAATTCTAATTACTGCTGTTAACTGAGATCTCCATATTTAGTTTGTTCACAAAGGGAGGCATAACGTACGTAGTTTACACCCCTTCGATTTTCGCAAGGAAACAAAATTTTCAAAAACTGCAACTTATGTAAGGGTCCACAACTAGACTCCCTGAGAGCCTAACTTGACATTTTCCAGAATCTTCTTCCTTTTATTCGTTCTGAAGAAAACAGTATTTCTCTGGTTTGACCCATTGAAGCTATTGGGCCAATAAGCACATATGAACCAATGGAAAATAATACACAGCAAAGAAGTAATGCTACCACCTATTACTAAGAATGATAGCTCACAAACGAGTGCTTTAAAAGAAACTTTTAGAGTCCGTCATGGAGACAAAGAGTTCAGAATCGCAGGGCGATGCGCAGACTTCCGAACTGGAACTGCCCATTAGCCCTGACTGAGATTTACATGGACGCACCGCACTCTCACTGCGTCTGCTCATTTCGTTCCTCTCGCTAAAATATGGCAGCGCTCTTGCCTCTCTTGGTTGAAAAGATGTCATATAATCTCCGCGTTTACTCTATTTTACCGCGTTGTCTCTATTTTACCGCGTTGTCTCTATTTTACCGCGTTGTCTCTATTTCACCGCGTTGTCTTTATTTTAGTGCGTACGTACTGCTGAATTTCCCTTTAGAGAAATCAGTTGTTGAATAAAGACCAGGAGACTTAAGTCATGATTTGGTTTTGTCCTTCATGAAACTCAAAGATAGTCACACATTAGGGAAAATTTTTATTTCGAAAATGTACGTGAGACTATAACAAATAAAATGCCAAATGGTTCAGTTGTTTTGGGGCTGAGGCTATCGAGAAAGGAACCTTAGTTCTGACTATTCGTCATATATGATCCCTGATTCTGGCCACGAAGGTAACATGTGTGGTGAGTTCTTCTGACGACACTGGCTCGGAACCTTCTCTTTAACCAGTGTCCCAAAATTTGGGATAGGTGAGTTCCTGCAACCATAAATGCTTTTCTGAAACTAAATTCTGAATCATTTAGTAGGTCATGAACAAGATGATCAAAATCGATATCATACGAAGCTAAATGATATGGAAAGAAAAGAAATGTCAAAGCCTTAAAAGCTTTGTCGGCAGGATGTTACCAACTTAATTGGTAAGCCGGCTGAGTTAGAAATAAAAAGTACAACACACAAGTACTTTTCAGTTTCTGTCGGGAAGAATAAAAATTCACAACTCAGGGATCTTAAACTGATCGTGTGATAATTGTTTTAATATATTCCTTGTTTCTGGCATGTAAATTACTCGTTATTACCACTTTATTGTTTTCTAGGAGTGTAACGCAAAACAGTATAACAGCCTGTCACAATCCCAGTATTATCTGATATCGGGTATAAAATATCCCTTGTTTACATCATTCTCTCAAAATCAAACTAATATATGTATATCACAAAAAAGAACGTGGTATAGAATTTTAAAATGTCAGAGGAAACCTAAATTAAATCTGCATATTTAGCAAAACAAACTGACCGTTTTTGGTTCAAAAAGAAAGAAAGAAAAAAAATCAGAAAAAAAATATGACTCACATGCACCTCTTTCAGACAAGCGTTTTCAACGTCTCATAAGTGATCTTGCCAATCTCAACAGTTACGTGTTTAGCCTTCCATCTGAAGAAATTCTGCTGTGACTCGACTGAGACATCTTTTGGGGGTAAGTAATAGAAATGCTAGGTAAAGCTTTTGCACAAATGTAACATATTGAGAAATATGAAAGGAGAATTTAAAATCTGATTCAGTGAAAATTATTGTACTAAACATGATTTATAATATGTTATTTTTTTTCGTTAATTAAAATTTCTATTGCTAACCATTTTCTGGGAATGAATATTAAATATATCTATGTGTTCTTCAGTAATTTATTGGTATACAAATATGAATAACGAAATTAATATCTTGTTTTGTTGCATTACGGTTAGCGGCCCCCGTCGCGTCGTCTGCTAGAATGAAGTAACGTGGCATCATGAGAAATAACACGTTTCCCGATAGGTGGCGCTTCCGCTCCTTCCTCCCAGCGCTGCTGCTTCAGTTCCGCTACCGCTGTTCGCTCCGTGCGTCAGATTTGGTTCGCTATGTTTCTATTATTGGAAGCGTTTTTCTGAGGAAGTTGCGAAGGATGAGGGTACAAAAACCAATCCCTCAATTTCGTGGATCCTTGAACTGGTGCTCATACCCAAGGTGTAGAGAGCAACAGACTATTAGATGGGTCTCACAAAAAGCCATTTGGCAGACCACAATGTGGAATATTTATTCCGACGTAATTGTTGTCTTTCCTCAGAACACTGCTTTGAGGTGACGATTCGCATCACGAAACAGTTCTTTCCTGGTACGTAATAAATCTAATTTAATTAGTGTACCAGAAAGACAGGTTTTCATTCTGGTGGAATCACATACTTTCCGTCCCAGTAAATGTTTCACAATAGGTACAACATTAACATTCAATAAAGAAAAATACTGTACGAGAATATTCTGGAATATTTATTCCGACGGAACTGTCATGTTTCCTCAGAACACTGCTTTGATGTGAAAATTCACATCATCAAACAGTTATTTCCATTGTACCAGAAAGACAGGTTTTCATTCTGGTGGAAGCACATATTTTCCGCCCCAGTAAATGTTTCATGACAGGTACAACATTAACATTCAATAAAGAAAAATACTGTACGAACATATTCTGGAATATTTATTCCGACGGAACTGTCGTGTTTCCTCAGAACACTGCTTTGATGCGATAATTCGCATCATCAAACAGTTATTTCCAGGTACGCAATAAATCTAATTTAATTATTTTACCAGAAAGACAGGTTTTTATTCTGGTGGAAACACATGTTTTCCGTCTCAGTAAATGTCCAAAACACCGCACAAACTCATTCGTTACAGAAATAACCCATGCCGCGTATTTCATGTCGCCCGATAGATGGCAGTACGTTAGTAGCACCGCGTCTCTTGTAGCAGACGACGGGGGCCGCAAACCGTAGTATCGCCTCCTGTTTAGGATCTTGAAAAAACTGCAATGCCACTTATGTATTCATGCCCGTCTGCTTCGAAAGTCCGTGCAGAGAAACTGCGAAATACGAACCGGTATTTGTAAGAGGTGCATTTCACCAACCCCCACCACGGAATTTTTTAATTTTTCAGACACCATTCGTTTGTACCACGTATGAACCGGAATGAACTCGTTTTTTTTCGTTTGAACCGCAAAAGTTTTGGAGATATTTAAAAAACAAAGTGGGGGCTGGTGAAACGATAGCCATCCCACCATGGAATTTTTAAATTTTTTTGCACCATTCGTTTGTACCACGTATGAACCGGAATGAACTCAATTTTTTTCGTTTGAACCGCAATAGTTTTTGAGTTATTTAAAAAACAAAGTGGGGGGGCTGGTGAAATGGTACCCCCAAAAAATAGATATTTCAAATTTCAGCATAGCCATTCGTTAATAAATCGTATGAACCGGAATGAACTCCATTTTCATCGTTTGAAACACAATAGTTTTTGAGATATTTAACAAATAATATTGAGAATTTGCATATAAATATAGGAGGCCGACCATTTCACCAGCCCCCACCATGGAAATTCAAAATTTCGAAATAGCCATTCGTTAGTAAATCGTATGAACCGGAATGAACTCCATTTCTATCGTTTGAACCGCAATAGTTTTTGAGATATTTAAAAAATAATATTGAGAATTTGCATATATACAGAAAGACCGACCATTTCACCAGCCCCCCACCATGGAAATTCAAAATTTCAAAATAGGCATTCGTTAGCAAATCGTATGAACTGAAAAGAACTCCATTTTCATCGTTTGAACCGCAATAGTTTTTGAGATATTTAAAAAATAATGTTACAGGCCTATCATTTCACCCCCCCTCATCATGGAAATTCAAAATTCCGAAATTGCCATTCGTTAGTAAATCGTATGAACAGGAATGAACTCCATTTTTATCGTTTGAACCGCAATAGTTTTTGAGATATTTGAAAAATAATGTTACAGGCCTATCATTTCACCCCCCCCTCATCATGGAAATTCAAAATTCCGAAATAGCCATTCGTTAGTAAATCGTATGAACAGGAATGAACTCCATTTTTATCGTTTGAACCGCAATAGTTTTTGAAATATTTAATAAATAATAGAATTTACATATACGCACAGAGACCGACCATTTCACCAGCCCCCACCCCCATTTAAATTCAAAATTTCAAAATAGCCATTCGTTAGCAGATCGTATGAACCGAAAAGAACTCCATTTTCATCGTTTGAACCGCAATAGTTTTTGAGATATTTAAAAAAGAATGTCACAGGCCTACACCATTTACCCCCCCCCCTTCATCATGGAAATTCAAAATTCCGAAATAGCCATTCGTTAGTAAATCGTATGAACAGGAATGAACTCCATTTTTATCGTTTGAACCGCAATAGTTTTTGAGATATTTGAAAAATAATGTTACAGGCCTATCATTTCACCCCCCCCCCTCATCATGGAAATTCAAAATTCCGAATTAGCCATTCGTTAGTAAATCGTATGAACAGGAATGAACTCCATTTTTATCGTTTGAACCGCAATAGTTTTTGAAATATTTAATAAATAATAGAATTTACATATAGGCACAGAGACCGACCATTTCACCAGCCCCCACCCCCATGGAAATTCAAAATTTCAAAATAGCCATTCGTTAGCAAATCGTATGAACCGAAAAGAACTCCATTTTCATCGTTTGAACCGCAATAGTTTTTGAGATATTTAAAAAAGAATGTCACAGGCCTACACATCATATACCCCCCCCCCTTCATCATGGAAATTCAAAATTCCGAAATACCCATTCGTTAGTAAATCGTATGAACAGGAATGAACTCCATTTTTATCGTTTGAACCGCAATAGTTTTTGAAATATTTAATAAATAATAGAATTTACATATACGCACAGAGACCGACCATTTCACCAGCTCCCCACCCCCATGGAAATTCAAAATTTCAAAATAGCAATTCGTTAGCAAATCGTATGAACCGAAAAGAACTCCATTTTCATCGTTTGAACCGCAATAGTTTTTGAGATATTTAAAAAAGAATGTCACAGGCCTACACATCATATACCCCCCCCCCCCTTCATCATGGAAATTCAAAATTCCGAAATAGCCATTCGTTAGTAAATCGTATGAACAGGATTGAACTCCATTTTTATCGTTTGAACCGCAATAGTTTTTGAGATATTTGAAAAATAATGTTACAGGCCTATCATTTCACCCCCCCCCCTCATCATGGAAATTCAAAATTCCGAAATAGCCATTCGTTAGTAAATCGTATGAACAGGAATGAACTCCATTTTTATCGTTTGAACCGCAATAGTTTTTGAAATATTTAATAAATAATAGAATTTACATATAGGCACAGAGACCGACCATTTCACCAGCCCCCACCCCCATGGAAATTCAAAATTTCAAAATAGCCATTCGTTAGCAAATCGTATGAACCGAAAAGAACTCCATTTTCATCGTTTGAACCGCAATAGTTTTTGAGATATTTAACAAATAATATTGAGAATTTGCATATAAATATAGGAGGCCGACCATTTCACCAGCCCCCCCCCCACCATGGATATTCAAAATTTCGAAATAGCCATTCGTTAGTAAATCGTATGAACCGGAATGAACTCCATTTCTATCGTTTGAACCGCAATAGTTTTTGAGATATTTAAAAAATAATATTGAGAATTTGCATATATACAGAAAGACCGACCATTTCACCAGCCCCCCACCATGGAAATTCAAAATTTCAAAATAGGCATTCGTTAGCAAATCGTATAAACTGAAAAGAACTCCATTTTCATCGTTTGAACCGCAATAGTTTTTGAGATATTTAAAAAATAATGTTACAGGCCTATCATTTCACCCCCCCCCCCCTCATCATTTAAATTCAAAATTCCGAAATAGCCATTCGTTAGTAAATCGTATGAACAGGAATGAACTCCATTTTTATCGTTTGAACCACAATAGTTTTTGAAATATTTAATAAATAATAGAATTTACATATACGCACAGAGACCGACCATTTCACCAGCCCCCCACCCCCATGGAAATTCAAAATTTCAAAACAGCCATTTGTTAGCAAATCGTATGAACCGAAAAGAACTCCATTTTCATCGTTTGAACCGCAATAGTTTTTGAGATATTTAAAAATGAATGTCACAGGCCTACACCATTTACCCCCCCCCTTCATCATGGAAATTCAAAATTCCGAAATAGCCATTCGTTAGTAAATCGTATGAACAGGAATGAACTCCATTTTTATCGTTTGAACCGCAACAGTTTTTGAGATATTTAAAAAATAATATTGAGATTTTGCATATATACAGAGAGACCGACCATTTCACCAGCCCCCCACCATGGAAATTCAAAATTTCAAAATAGCCATTCGTTAGCAAATCGTATGAACCGAAAAGAACTCCATTTTCATCGTTTGAACCGCAATAGTTTTTGAGATATTTAAAAAAGAATGTTACAGGCCTACCATTTCACCCCCCCCTCATCATGGAAATTCAGAATTCCGACATAGCCATTCGTTAGTAAATCGTATGAACAGGAATGAACTCCTTTTTTATCGTTTGAACCGCCAATAGCTTTTGAAATATTTAATAAATAATATTGAGAATTTGATATATACAGAGACCGACCATTTCACCCTCCCCCATGGAAATTCAAAATTTCAAAATAGCCATTCGTTAGCAAATCGTATGAACCCAAAAGAACTCCATTTTCATCGTTTGAACCGCAATAAATTTTTAGATATTTAAAAAAGAATGTTACAGGCCATTTCATCCCCCTCCCCCTCATCATGGAAATTTAAAATTCCGAAATAGCCATTCGTTAGTAAATCGTATGAACTGAAAAGAACTCCATTTTCATCGTTTGAACCGCAATAATTTTTGAGATATTTAAAAAAGAATGTTACAGGCCATTTCATCCCCCTCCCCCTCATCATGGAAATTCAAAATTCCGAAATAGCCATTCGTTAGCAAATCGTATGAACTGAAAAGAACTCCATTTTCATCGTTTGAACCGCAATAATTTTTGAGATATTTAAAAAAGAATTTTACAGCTCATTTTATCCCCACCCCCTCATCATGGAAATTTAAAATTCCGAAATAGCCATTCGTTAGTAAATCGTACGAACAGGATTGAGCTCCATTTTTATCGTTTGAACCGCAATAGTTTTTGAGATATTTAAAAAGTAATATTGAGAATTTGCACATATACAGAGAGGCCGACCATTTCACCAGCCCCCCCCTCCCCACCATGGAAATTCAAAATTTCAAAATAGCCATTTGTTAGCTAATCATATAAACCGAAAAGAACTCCATTTTCATCGTTTGAACCGCAATAGTTTTTGAGATATTTAACAAATAATGTTACAGGCCTACCATTTCACCCCCCCCCATCATGGAAATTCAAAATTCCGAAACAGACATTCGTTAGTAAATCGTATGAACAGGAATGGACTCCATTTTTATCGTTTGAACCGCAATAGTTTTTGAAATATTTAATAAATAATATTAAGAATTTGCATATATACAGAGACCGATCATTTCACCAGCCCCCATGGAAATTCAAAATTTCAAAATAGCCATTCGTTAGCAAATCGTGTGAACCGAAAAGAACTCCATTTTCATCGTTTAAACCGCAATAGTTTTTGAGGTATTGAAAAAAGGATGTTACAAGCCTCCACCATTAACCCCCCCCCTTCCCCCCTCACCATGGAATTCGAAATTTCATAGCCATTCGTTAGTAAATCGTATGGCCTCCCCGGTGGCGCAGTGGTCTAAGGCGTTGGCCTCTGATCATTCGTCCGTAAGGGGTCCGGGTTCGAATCCCGGTCAGGCATGGATGTTG
Organism: Macrothele yani; assembly: GCA_039090855.1. NCBI lineage: Eukaryota > Metazoa > Arthropoda > Arachnida > Araneae > Macrothelidae > Macrothele > Macrothele yani. The sequence continues at coordinate 97,997,076 of CM077017.1, read as the reverse complement.
TGTTTGTCTTACGGCACTGGCTCTCCCCTCCCTTGAACCAGTGACCCTAAATTGGGGACGGGCGACTGCTTATAGCCCATTGAGTTGCTCACGGTGGTCGTTAAACCTCCAATAAAAAAAAAAAAAAAAGAAATCGTATGAACCGAAAAGAACTCCATTATTATCGTTTGAACCGCAATAGTGTTTGACATACCTACAAAAGAAAAAAGGATTCAGAAAATATGGAGCCGACAATCCCTCCCCCTCCTTCATGGAATTTCAAAATTTCAAAATAGCCATTCGTTAGTAAATCGTATGAACCGGGAAAACTCTGTAAGAGCGAACGTGTCGTCACGTGACTTAGCGCCGCCTCCTACTTAAGTATCCGAGGAGCACGCGCAACGGGGCTCTCACAACAAGCAGAGAGTTCGTTTACTCTTCCCGGAAACACACACTCTCTCTCTCTCTCACTCTGTTCGAGCGAACAAACGAAACCTCCCCCACTTTACTATACATATCTGTGAATCGGGGAGGCAGAGCGACAACAGCTGGTTATACGGAAGTTTATCCACTTTCAGACATAATTTGAAAAGAACGCTTGGTTAACACATATACGAAACACTTATTCTTCATCAACTAGAATTTTGATGGCGGCGGATTACTCGCTCTTGCAAAGTGACCTCGTTATGACTGGACCTGGCAAAGATCGTGGAACGCGGAAGATAAGGTGATCGAATTCTGTAGAAATCTCATCCTGCGTTGGTGTCCTAACTTAGGGTCTCCTTGACACTAGATAGACCTCTATCTTATCGATGCTTCAGGACCAGTCTTCTAGCTATCCTTCTCTAATCGATGCTTCAGTGGACTGTACTAAGTCCGTAATTCAGTAGTATATCATCAGCTACTCTACCGGTATCCCTGACTCGGGTAGATTCCTTCTGTAGCGGCGACCTACTTCATCTAGGTCGGTGCCCGCTCTTTCCCCGTGGACTCCGAGAGCCCACCACACCATCCACGCAAACGCGTTCCTTTCTATCGGAGGACTATCACCTTCTCTCTCCGAAGACAGACTGCTCGAACAGGTCCACTCGGAGCGACCTCTTCGCCCTACCCCTTCACGCTGCTCCTTCTTCAAGGGCGACGGCGCTGACCTTCAACATGCTGCTCTCCTCTCGCGCCCTTCACCTGCCCCATCCCTAGTCGTTTTCCGGGAATCGGGCTCCTGGACCTTTAAATCTACCTTGCGCATTCCTCGCTTATCCTCAGGCTATACATTATTGAGTGCCTCCTTCCGAGAAAGCAATCCTATCGTCGTAGTACATCCGTAGCAATACAATACACATTGTTATAACTATACAAAAGAGTATGTCTGCATTTCAGACTTGTAGGCGCCAAGTGAAAATGAACAATGTATCTGTGAAAGTCACAGCGTCCTTGGCGATACTTTCAGTTAGTTCGTAGAACAAGTCCTCGCCCTTTCTAAGGCGTGAGAACCTGAAGTCTTTTGTCATACATCTCGCCTTCCCCCAAAAAAGGATTAAACATATTTACGAATTCTCTTTCGCCATTTTGGGAACTTGCGATGTTTTCTTTGGTAAAAAAACCACATAATGTTTATCATTGAAATGAATTAACATCGTTAATGTGTCCGTTCTTACAAACTCCATGTTTATCTTTTGAACCCCGATAGTTTTTGAGATGTTTAAAAATGTTCCACGATTTCAGCTGCCCCCAACCCCACCCCCGGACATTTCCTGTTTCAGAATAGCTATTCGTTAGCATCGTGTGAACCGGAAGGAGCTACATCTTTATCGTTCGAATCTGGATAGTTTCTGAGATATTTGTATAAAGGGTAATGGAGGATGATGAAGAAGTAATTTATTTTCAAAAAGTCTTGTATTCGTTCCTGTCATTATCTTAAAGATCTCTACGTTTCTAGCTTTGAACCGCAGCAGTTGAAAAGACATTCCAAAAAGAACGTGACGGTTTCAACATTTCTTCAATGTGTCTCAAGGACCAGAACACAAGAGAACCGGAAAATGCATGGCATAGTAAATCTGCCAAAATCTCGGAGCGGAAACAAACGACGCAATCCAGTCTGTAGTAAACATACAGTACAAGGCATCACAGAAAGAAACGGAGCAGGGCAGAGGCACAAAGCAGTCTGTTACATTACAATCGTGCGCTGTAGTCGGTGGCAGATACAACACGAGGCGAAGCACACAGGGAACAGTCACTGAGCAGAGGAACGGCTGAGCCAGCAAATAGAGAATGCACCATACCTGGAACCACGGAGCAACATGATGAGTAGAAAACCCAGGAACTATTCCTTCTTCCTTTTAAGGAAAAAACGAAATTATTGGTGCGAAATTATTGCTGTCCATCTGTGGTTATTGGGCGCCATCCTCCGACAAAAAGAGAAATAATGGTACTAATGCCACATTAAAAAGAAAAACATTAAGGAAAAACTATTACTTTCTTTAAAATTGGCATTTTCTGTCTAACAGTGGCATAGCAGTTAGACATACTATACAAAACATACCAGGGTAGGAAGCAACACATGGCACTCCGGGAAAATCGGGCAGGGGGCATTCTTGAACCACAGAAAAACAGAAGCAGAACGAACGGTGCGAGGCAGTTGGTGATGGTCATGTAAAGCGGATGCAGGCAGGACATCGTAAGACAAAACACACAGAAAAAGGTCACAAAGCAGAATGATGAGGGGAAAAAACGAGGCACGAGAGAAAACACTTCACAAAGAGGAGAACGAAACAACAAGGGCTCAAAGAGACAGGGAGAAACATAGCTAAGAAAACACAACAGAAATCAATCATCAAACAAAACCACACAGGAGCTAATCAGGTGGACACCGAAGGAGACGATGTTGAGCATGACAAATGAAGTGGTCAAGACAACTATAGTAACATTCAACTTCCGGGTAAGAGCCCGAAAGGTGAAAAAATGCAAAGTAAAAAGCGCTAAGATTGTCAACCAGAGATGAGTAAACTGCCGGATCGTTGGAAGCAATAAAGTGATTAAGTGGAGCATCGTGAGAAGAGTCAAAGAACAATGTTAAAGCGGCATCTAGAGAAAGAGTCTGTGTAAACTCGGGAACAACTTGAAGGCGAGCAACAAGATCAGGCACAACAGAGGGACTGTCAAGAACGCGAGCAAAAGTGACGGCAGCAGGATCAGGAGCGGAGCCTTGCGAAGAACGATGAGGAGGAGAGAAAACCACAGCGGCACGCTTAGCGTGAATCTTGCGATTAGACCGATGACGACGCTTCTTGTTAGGAGCAATACCAGTAGGGAAATGTTGACGAAGAGGACGAGACGACGTAGAAGGAACAACAGGCGGCGTCTCGGGAATCTGGCGAGGTGAATAGGGTACAAAGTCGGATGACACATGTAAGTAGGTAACTGCAGGAACAACAGAACCCGGGGAGGGTGGGGTTTCAAACGAGTCTAGAAGAGGAGCTGTGCGAAAGAGCGGGGACCGATCATGGCGACCAGAAGGTGAAACAAAGACAACGGCACTAGAAGCATCAGAAGAGCCCCGAGAAGGTGAAAAGGGCGGAGAGCACACCGGAGTACTGGAACCAGTGGAGGAAAGATGAGCGTCTGAGGGTGGCGAAGCCGACGTACGCAGCGGTGATGGTGGAGCAGAAAATCCCGGGAAAGGGATAGACGAGGTGACTTGCGAAAACAAAGAAGGCAGCACCTGAACAGGCGGAGAAGGTGCAGCAACAGGATGTGACAAAGCGCAAACATCAGACGATGAAAAAGAAAGAAATACAGACGAAGGCACCGAAACAGGAGCAGTAGATCCAGATGTACCCACAACAGACGATGCTGGCGAGGAAGGAAAAAGACCAACGGAGGCAGATGATGGAGATGGAGACTAAGAAGGTGTGAACGGATCAGGCGAAAGCGTGGTGACTGGAAGCGAAGAAAGAGGTTCTGTGACGGGAACATGAGCAGCCGTTGAAGAAGACTAAGAAGAAATGAGGGGGCATTGCGAGAAATGGTGACCAGGCTGTTTACATGAGATGCAATGATAGGCAGTGAATACGTTGATTGCGACGTTGTGAGGACAACAAATCACCAGAAAAGTTGTGGGGCAGTAAGAAACAGTCTGTGTCAGGGAAAAAAACTAAGTCTTGGCGGCGGAAGCCAAAATAAGGACGATCACCTTGATCAACATGGGCGGCGGGTATCTTGCGGATATCACCAAGAACGCGGCCACACCGAGAAGGAAAAGCATGTAAAAACTCATCGGAAACGTCCGGAGGTACAGGTTACAAATTAAGAAAAACGGGAGAATGTGCAAGGGGGATAGGGACCAAGCTATGATCTCCAACGGAAAGGCTAGTCGATAGGACTTGAGGAACAAACTCAGGTGAAAAAATATATACAAGAATGGACTTAGGCTTGCTGGCGAAATGTGTAATTGCACCGGAAGGGAGAAACGACAAAGCAGACATACACTGTATAGACGTGCAACTTGACATTGGGTAAGGCGTCGAACTTGACACTTAAACTAAGAGTTGAAAGCATTGTACGTGTGCAATAAGCGTGGAACCTTGACGTGAAATATAGGAGTCCAAGGCTGTCGCGAGGAAAGTCGGAGACGTTGAACACGGATCTGTAGCAGGATGAGGAGAAGAGCAGTCCTGGGACGCATCCAACACACTTGGAGGACAAGTCATCGAAGCAGCACGTAGTGACGTGAGAGGGAAATAGAATTCAGAAGCAGAAGCACAGGCCCTGGACAATGTGTAGAAATGCACGGCGAAGGGCACACAGATCCACTATAACAAGGTGGAGCACCAGGAAGGCGATCAGCATACCGAAGAAGGCAGCGCAGAGAACCACTGTCAATGGGTGGAACACAAGGAAGGTAATCCACACACCGGTGAAGGCAGCGCAGAGAACCATTAACGATTTTTTTTTGATTGGGGGTTTAACGACCACCGTGAGCAACTCAATGGGCTATAAGCAGTCGCCCGTCCCTAATTTAGGGTCACTGGTTCCAGGGAAGGGAGAGAGCCAGTGCCGTAAGACAAACACAACATCCATGCCTGACCGGGATTCGAACCCGGACCCTTTACGGACGAATGATCAGAGGCCAGTGCCTTAGACCACTGCGCCACCGGGGCGGCCCATTAACGATGATTGGAGCGCAAACACGGAAGGCAAACGTAGACACAGCAGCAGGAAGGCTACTACATGCAGCAGACAGTTTTAGAGCAAAAAGTCAAGGCGAGTCACGATGGGCAGATTGTAAACAGGCCCAACGAGATGAATTGTAAACAGGCCCAACGAAATGAATTGTAAACAGGCCCAACGAAATGAATTGTAAACAGGCCCAACGAGATGAATTATAAAGGAATATCGGCAAAATATGCATGTACCAACTCGAAAGAATGACTAGGAAGAGAGCGCAGACATTCATGCACGAGAGAAACACAAATTAATTCGGCGGTGGGCGCTAGATACAGGCGGAGCACAAAATGCAGAGCTCGAAAGGGCGTGGCCAGCAGAGCAACGTGACGGGATGCTGTGTGAGTCAAATATCGTACAAAGACAATTGTTTGGATGGGACCGTTTCAAGAATGTTTGTTTTAAATTTAAGGGTGCATCTGCTCTGCACTTCCTTTCAACCGAAGCGTGTTAAAGCGGAAAAGTTTCCTGCACGTTCTTTGAAAACTAAAGGATGTACTTATACCTTCACTATATACATGTATATGTCTGTATACGTTTATCTGTGTACCTCTAAGTCAGATTTAATATCAGCATCTTTTTGCTTTGGGAAGCTAGAACAGTGAGAACAATGATCCTAGCATTTTAATCTTTATCTGATCCATAATTTCGCCGCCAAGAGCGAAATGCAAATTCCACCGATTTCAAAATATATTTTGCTTCATATCGTTGCTCAAAAATCAGATTGAAACATTCTTGACGCCTATTGAATGTACCATTTTTACGTACAGCTTATTGTATCTTAATATTACCGAATTTTTCTGTTACGACGAGCAAATACGTACATTACTGTTTGTGAAAATTGCAGCGCCAAAAAAGAATCGCACTATTCAAAAGAAATTTATATCGCAGATTCCTCATGGTGCAGTAGATAACTGATTTTATTTTTAGATCTATAGAAGATTTTGTCAATTCAAATCTCAGTACTATTTGTTCAGTTGCTGCCTACCAAAGATGGAAGGCAGCAACTGAACAAATAACTAGTATACGAATGAATAATTAATACACACAATTGACGTAGATTTGGGACATCAAACAGATGGCATGGCTCTTTCCACGGTTTTAAGTGAGTCACGGGAAAAGTATCATCGGCCGCCAACGGAAATCGAACCAAGGGTCTTCCAGTTACTCGCTGGACATGCTACCACTGCACCAATTGCTTCTTACCATCTTTGGGGAATCCCCACCATTGTGCGGGTCTCCAAGAAGCAACCAGCCATGTGGTTTGGCAATTAATCACATGTGAGTCTGGAGAATTCGAGGCCGCTGCGGTGCAGTGGTAGCATGTCCAGCGCGTAACTGGAAGACCCTGAATTCAATTCCCGGTGGCGGCCGATGATAGTTTTTCCGTGACTCACTTAAAAACGTGGAAAGAGAAATGACTTCTGTTTGGTGTTCCTAATCCACGTCGATTGTGTGTATTAATGCAGGACAATTACAGAGGCATCTGTGGCACGTAGTCCGGTCATCTTCAATAGCGCGTCGCACCGCTTCGTGCGGTGATACATGTTGCAATATGGTCCAGCATAGAGGCGAACAGACGCCTGATGTCCTGCTGAAGAGGGCCTACACTTGTTGGACGGTGTGCTCCAAATCCCGGATAGTGCGGCACAGAGTCAACCGGCGTTTCAATTGGTCCCACGCATGCTCTATAGAGGACATGTTCGGTGAGCGGGAAGGCCATGGAACTGTATGGACAGGACGTAGGCAGTCCTAGAAAACCCAAGCCGTGTGCGGGATGGCACTATCCTGCTGGTATAGCGCACTTAGAATTCCGCCCAGGATTGGGAGCACATGGGGCCATATGATCTCATCCACATACCGCTGGCCCGACAATGATCCACGTACTACTACTAGAGCTGATCGGCTATCGTAGGCAATAAACCATAAAGGCTCCCTAGATCACAATGCCTGCAGTGGGGTAGGTGGGACGCTCGATAGCAAGGTTGGAATTGTGCCGTTGACCCCGGGACCTCCACACCCGGACACGATGATCATCTGTCCCCAAAACGAACCGACACCAATCGCTGAACACCACACGTCGCCAGTCTGTGGCGTTCTACGTTGCTCTCGCCTGGCACCATTGCAAACAGAGCCGGCGATGATCCGGTGTTAATGGCAGAACACGTAAGAGGCGCTGGGATCGCAGATTCGCTTCCGCGAGGCTTCAGGAAATGGCTCGTTGGCACACAAGAGCCGCTACATTTGCCTGGGGAGAGGACAGGGTTCTCGTGGGATCCATTCGTGCCTGCCGTACGAACTGTCGATCCTCTCTACGGATGGTCCTCCTGGTTCGTTCGGAGACACCCGCCGTGTGGCAGTGCCGTCACGTGTCCACTGCTCCCAACACAGTCGGACGGTATGGTCAGAACGATCCACGTGGTGGGTTATACGGCGCGCCGACCGACCTGCTGTTTTCAGCCCGTGTATCAGGCCTCTCTCAAAGCCCGTAAGTTGCGTACATCGACGTCTCTGGTGTCTACCCGGCATTCTTGTCACTCTATACTCTTGCTTGCGCCGGCCGGTGCTTTTCTCTTTCATGGGGCATCGACTACACTCCGGTTTATAAAGCTGTCGGTTCGTGCTAGCAGCGCCGCCACAAGGTGTGCGGTTATGCGCACTCGCACCAAACGCACCCTAGCTATTTGCAAAGTTTCGCGGTTGTAGCATGTTTTCTTCTAGGTGTGCAAATTTCTTGTCCACGAGTGTACAAGAAGCAAGTGGAAGAATTGAAACTTCACTCGCCCAAGTTTTCACCAGCTGTCTCAACGAAGGTAAGATTCCTGAGTATTGGGATAATGGTACAATGATCCTGCTACATAAAAAAGGTGACGTTGAGGATCTCAGGACCTACAGGCTCATCAGCCTCCTATCAGTTATTTATAAAATTTTCACTTAGGTTCTTTCACATCGCATGAAGGTAAAACTGGACATGGCTCAAGCAAGAGAAGAAGCTGAATTCAGGAGTGGCTACAGCACTGAAGATCATGTCCATGTACTTAGAGAACTAACTGAAAGAACAAGAGAATATGAACTCCCATTATGCAAGGCTTCTATTGATTATAAAAAGGCCTTCGATTCCGTAAAACCATCAGCAGTTACAACTGCTTTGAAAACCTGCTGTATTGCAGATGCATACATTAGCATTATCAATAGTATCTCTGAAAATGCAATTGCAAAAGTATGGATATTTGAGGATGCAGCACTAATAAAAATTGGAAAGCTAGTGTGACAAAATAAAATCATATCTCCCAAACTCTTTACACCCACATAGCAAAATATTTTTTAATTACTGAACTGGGACAAAGAAAAAAATATTTATGCAGATAATTCAAATCTCGTTCGTTTTGCTGATGACGTTGTCATTTTTGCAACTACGACTTCTGAACCGCAGAATACGATCCAGGAACTTGCTGACAAGAGTAAAGAAGTGGAATTAAAAATGAACTTTCAGAAGGCAAAAGTGACGTATATTGCTTTTACAAGAAACGAAGATTTATTTATTGATGGTGAAAAGCTTGTGACAACCAATACCTACATTTATCTTGGGCAGCAGATATGAAGTAAGGATCACATTGATGAAGAAATTAATCGGCGTGTAAAACTTGGATGGATAGTTTTTGGAAGAAGTACAATTTTTACGAAAGGTATGCCATTGTGTCTTAAAAGATAAGGGTTTAATCAGTTCATCCTGCCAGAGCTTACGTATGGAGCAGAGACATGGACCTTAACTAAACACGTTAGTAAAATAATGCAATGCATTGAATATGATACGCTTTCCAACATACCAGAAATAATTACTCAAGTTATGAGAATAATGGCTGTGGAATAAATCTCGGTCCTGTGCCCTGACCTTTGATCCCATTTCGATGATATTCAACAGTACCGGTTCGGTATACCTCCGAAATAACATGATAACGTTTTGTCGCAATCGAAGCATTTTTACATAAGTTATGATGCATAAGGACTATGGAATAGATCCCGCTCCTGTGTCCTAACCTTTGACCCTATTTTGTCCATTTTCCATAGGGTTTGTCCCCAGGGGGTTCCCTACCACATACTAAAATTTCACCGAAATCGAACCATTTTTACGTGAGTTATCATGCCGACAGACGGACGGACGGACGGACAGACGGACGGAAAACACTGAAGCATATACGCTTCTTCAACCTACGGTTGGAAAGCGTAAAAAGACAAACAAAGGCTGCAGACAACGCAAAAAGCCCTGGAGAGAATCATGCTTGGTGTAAACAGGAAAGATAAGCAGAGGAACTCATGGATAAGGAAAACGACAAGAGTTGACGACATCATGACCACAATGAAATCACTGAAATGGTGAGGGCATGACATGTTGCTAGAAGAACGACCACCGACGGAAAACCGAAATTTTAGAATGAATTTCGAGGGACAGGAAAAGACCCAGAAGAAGACCCTACGGTAGATTGATGGATGAAATTCGAAAACATAGAGGTGTGTCATCGAGGAGACACGCTCAAGACAGACAATTGTGGAAGAAACTTGGGGAGACCTTCATCCAGTAGTGGATTCAAAGCAGTTCACAATGATGATGATATATATATATATATATATATCATTGTCAACCGTTATCAATCCACTGCTGGACAAAGGTCTCCCCAAATTTTCTCCACAACGGTCTGTCTTGTGCCAGTCTCCTCCATGTCACTCCCGCATACTTTCAATTTCCTCCACCCATCTCCCATGTGATCTTCTTCTGGGTCTTTTGCTGTCCCTTGGAATACAATCTAAAATTTCGGCTGTCCATCGATGGTCTGTCCTTCTGGCAGTATGTCCAGCCCATTGGCATTTCAGGGATTTTAATCTGTTCATGATGTCTTCCACTCTCGTCATTTTTCGGATTCACGAGTTCCTCTTCTTATCTCTCCTGGTTACACCAAGCATGCACCTGTCCATGCTGTTTTGAGTTGTCTGCAGCCTTTGTATGTCTCTTTTAGTTAAGGTCCACGTCTCTGCACCATACGTAAGCACTGGAAGAATGCATTGATCAAACACTTTTCTTTTAAGACATAATGGCATATTGCTCTTAAAAATTATGATGTTTCTTCAAAAAGCTCTCCAGGCAAGTTTTGTACGCTGACTAATTTCTTCATCAATGTGACCCTCACTTGATATCTGCTGTCCAAGATAAAAGTACGTGTCTCTTATCTCCAGCTTATCTCCATCAATCGATAAATCTTCATTTCTTGTAAAAGCATTGAACATCACTTTTGTCTTCTGGAAGTTTATTTTTAATCCCACTTCTTTACTCTTGTCAGTTCCTGGATCGTGGATCATACTCTGCAGCTCTGATGGGGTAGTTGCAAAAATGACTACGTTATCAGCAAAACGAAGGTGGGTTAGATAATCTCCATTAATCTTTATCCCTTTGTTTTCCCAGTTCAGTATTGAAAGACCTTTTCCAATGTGGCATTAAAGAGCTTCGGAGATATGGTGTCACCTTGTCTCACTCCCTTTCCAATTTTTATGTGTGTTGTATTTTCAAACAGCCGAATCTTTGCACTTTCATTTTCATAGATGTTATTAATAATATTAATGTATGCATCTTCAATACCGCAGGATTTCAGAGCCATTGTAACTGCTGATGGTTTCACCGAATCAAAGGCTTTTTCATATTCGATGAAAGCCATGCACAATGGAAGTTCATATTCCTTCGCTCTTTCAATTAGTTCTTTCAGTACGTGGATATGATCTATTGTGCTGTAGCCACTCATGAATCCAGCTTGTTCTCTCGGTTGAGCCATGTTCAGTGTTACCTTTAAGCGGTGTGAAAGAACTTTAGTGAAGATTTTATAAACCACTGATCGGAGGCTGATAGGTCTGTAGTTCCTGAGATCCTCAATGTCACCTTTTTTATGTAGCAGGATCATTGTAGCGGTGTTCCAATCTCCAGGAATGTTCCCTTCATTAAGGCATCGAGTGAAAATTTGGGCGAGTACTGTTTCGATTTCTCCACTTGCTTCTTGTATGATGTCTACAGTAATTCCATCTTCTCCTGGAGCTTTTCCCCGCTTCATGTTCTTGATTGCATGTGCAACTTCTGCTGGGAGGACTGGAAGAACTCTGGTACTGGTACCTTTCATGATGTCTGGAGAACATGTATCATCCCTTTCATATAATTTGGAGTAGAAATCTTTCACTCTTGTCAAACTTTCGCCTCTATTTCTTGTTACAGAACCATTTTCTTTGCTCAGTGCCATAATCTGTTTTCTTCCCTTACTGAGATGTCGCTTTGCTATCTTTAGGCTTTGGTTGTTTTCAATTGCTTTCCTCACTAGTTCGCAGTTGAATTTCCTTACGTCTTTAGTGATAATTTTTTGTGCTGTCTTGCATAGCTCTATATATTCCACTTTGGAAGTCACATCATCTTTAGTTGTCCTCATCTCTCTTCTTTTTTGCATCAACATTTTGGTTTTTCCTGATAATTTGTACACATGCAACTTGTTCTTAGACCCAGCTCATTTTGTTTGTGTTTCCATAAGAGTTTTGGTTACCTTTCTGTTAACTTCAGAAATATCCACTTCTTCCGATGTTAGGCGTTCTAAAGCAGAGAATCTGCTCTTCAGTTCCAACTTAAAGGTATTATGGTGTTTTTTAAGGTTGGTTATGTCAATACATTTTGTTTGTCTTATGAGCTTGCCACGTTCGAGTTTAGTGTTGAGGTGCATCTTACATCTCACCAATCTATGGTCACTACCTGTGTTGAACTTGTTTAGCACACTGCAGTCTTCTATGACGAATTTTTTGTTACACATAATAAAATCAATTTCACTTGTTATCCCATTTGGATGTCTCCATGTCCATTTCCTGTGTGGCTTTTTCTTGAAAAAGGAGTTCAAGATGAAAAACCCTTCTGCCTCTGCAAACTCAACGAGAGTATTTCCACGCTGGTTTCTGTTGCCGTGAGCGAATTTACCTACTGAAGTTTCATTCTGTTGCCATTGCCCTATTTTTGCATTGAAATCTCCCATAATTATCTTCAAGTGGTGCTTACCTTTATTATTTAGATGACGAATTTCTTCATAAAATTCTTCAATTTCTTCTTCAGGATGACTTGTGGTGGGTGCATAAGTTTGAAAAATCTGAGCCTTGTATCTTCTCGAGAGTTGGATAACGAGTCGCGCAGTTCTGTCAGAGGCACTTTCAACTTCTGCAACTTTATACTTCAGTTTCTTGTTTATTATAAATCCAACACCACTAGTTCTGCCAGTATGTGTCCCACGATAGTAGAGGAGATGTCCACTTTTCCGTTCAATGAGATCTTCTCCTTTTCTCCTTACCTCACTTAGCCCGACGATGTCCCACTTGATCCTTTGTAGTTCCTCTTTCAATTCAAGAAGCCTTGAATCAGGAGATAGGGAGCATCCATTGTAAGTAACCAAGGTCAGTATCAGATGGCAGCCTAGTCCGATCCTCCGGGGATTCTTAGCACCCTCTGCCTTCATGTCGCACTGGCCGCAGCCTTGGCCAGATACATTCGAGCTGCCGGAGACTGAGGGCCAAGGTTTAAGTTGTGGAGTCATTTTGGAGGGGTTTGGCCATAGCTCACCACGCTGGCCAAGCGGGTTGGTGAGTGTGGGATAGCATTTCCTCTAATCCCGATGGTATAGTTATACCGCTATTGGCGGTCGTCAGAGCCCCTTTAGTGGGAACAGGATGCACCACGAGAAGGCGGGGTTGACATTTGTCAAGGAGAGGCTGTGATGTTACGCATCACCTGACCTTACATTCCATATATATATATATATATTTATAAACGAACGAAGAGTTACATCCGCAGGTGTGGCAGAATTAACACGCATCCCATTGCTTGGAAAGACGACGCATACCGTCTGGAAAGAGGAACTTTAGTTTCTCCTTGAACCATTTGGATCTGTCAACATGAAAGTCACATGTTGACAGATCCGCGCTATAGGCTGGGTGGTGCAGAACCTCTCACCCTTTCCGTGCTAACGCATCCTGCATAATGTGTGCAACAGAATCACACCACGCGAAAGCATGCCAGGTCACCCATTCTTGATTGCTTTATGCAGCTTGTCCACTGTGTCGATGTAGTGGTTGGCATTGCTGTTCACGTGAGGCTCTTTAAAGTCCACCAACAAAAGCCCTTCATGGTCAAAAAATGCTGTCAGCATAACCTCCCCGGCGGAGTCCTGTGACTTGAATTTTATGTGTTTTGGTGATCCGGGATGTTTCCATTGCATGCTCGCTGGTTGCTGGATGGCTCAAAGTGGTGGCACCGCGATTCGTCACCTGCCACTATGCGCGATATAAATGCATCACCCTCTGCTTTGTAACGCAGCAAGTGGTTCAAACTCCAACCCATACATTCTTCCTTATGGTGGTCAGTCAGCATTCGCGGGATTAATTGTGAACATACTTTCCGATATTGCAGTATCTTCGTAACCACAGTTTGAACTGTAACAAATGTCATAGCAAAGTCCTCCGTTTGCGAACGTCAGCCCCGACGACGGTTTTACATGCATTTTTTCTCGGTGTGGGCGCATTGTTTGTGTTATTCGCATCGCTCCCCGCCGATCAAGGTGATCGTCCTTATTTAGGCTTCCGACGCCAAGCCTTAGTTCTCTTCCCTGATATGGACTCCATTACTTCCTGCCCCACTGCTTTCCAGGTGCTTTGTGTTCATCACAATGTCGTTATAAACGTGTTCACTGCGTATCATTGCTTCTCATGTAAAACAACTGGTCATCATCGCTTGCAGTGTCCGCTCACCTCTTCTTGTTCTTCCTCAACGGCTGCTCAAGTGCCCATCACAGAACCCCCTTCTTCACTTCCGGTCACCACGCCTGCGCTTGTTTCGCTTCCACCTTCTTAGTCTCCATCTTGATTGTCGTTGCCTTCCTCTGCAGGTCTTTTTCCTTCTCCACTAGCGTTGCCTCTTGTAGATACATCTGGATCTACTGCTCCTGCTTCGGTGCCTTCGTCTGTCTTGCTTTCTTCTTCGTCGTCTGTTGTCTGTGCTTTGTCACATCCCGTTGCCGACCTTTCTCCGCCTGTTCAGGTGCTGCCTTCTTTGTTTTCGCACGTCACCTCGTCAATCCCAACCCCGGGATTCTCTGCTCCATCATCTTCGCTGTGTACGTCAGCCTCGCCACCCTCAGACGCTCATCCTTTCTTCAGCCATTCCAGTACTCCGGTGTGCTCTCCGCCCGTTTCACCTTCTCCGAGCTCTTCTGATGCCTCTAGTATTGTTGCCTTCCTTTCGATTTCTGGTCCCGTGATCGGTCCCCGCTTTCCAGCACAGCTACTCTTCTGGATTTGTGTGAAGCCTCACCTTCACCAGCTCCTGTTGCCCCATCAGTTGCCTCTTTGCTTGCATTATGCGCACATGATCCAGATCTTCCTTGTCAGACTTTTCACTTGCTGTCGGTTACTCCTTCTTCATCACCACGTCCCTGTTGGTACTGCTTCTAATAAGAAGTGCCGTCGTCGCTCTAATCGAGAGACTCGTACTAAGCGAACCGCGGTCGCTCAGCCTTCTCTTCATCGTTCTTCAGGTTCCGCTCCTAATTCTACTGTTGCTGCTTTCGCCGACCTTATTGGTACTCCCTCCGTTTCCACTGCAATTGTCGCTCGCCTCCAAGCTGTCCCTGGGTATTCGAAGATTCTCTTCCCAGATGCTGCCAACCCTTGTTCTTTGCCTCTTCTTGTGACGCTGGTTTGGATCCCCTTCTTGACTCACATGATCCAGCTGATTACTCGAATATGATCGAGGATATTCGCTGCTTCCTCCAAGTTTTCGTTGACCTCACGAGATCTTACCCCTGAGATATTTCGTTATTAAAGTTTTCTTAATTGCTACCTTGGTGATACTCAAAATCGCCTCATTGATCTGGTTCTGACCGATTAGTTTCTGTCTGCACTTGCATGATGTTTCGCTTCCTGCCGTCTTTGCCTTGCTGCTGTTCCGTCTTACTCCTTTGCATGTTTCTGTTATGCGTTGTACCCAACCTTTTTCTTTCCGTTGTAACCTATGTACCGCCATGTTTTCTCCACATCTCGGTTCTTTCAAACATCCGCCCGGTGCCTACTTCCGTGAACCCGTCACATCGTTTTGTTCACAGAGCTTCTTCCTGTGTGCATTGTTATGCGCGATTCTTCTCTTATACCTTTCGTCACTGTCCTGGATTGCCCTATGTTGCTGTTCGCACCCAGTTAGTTTTTTCAGGTGTTCCGTGGGTTTGTTTTTCCTGTCTCGTCGAGTATTTGTCTTATGTCATGCCATGTGCCTCAGCATACCTTCTACTGTTGTGCTACGTTACTTGCTCATCCAGTGTGACTCATCTCGTCCGATACTTACCGTTATTGCTTTGCCTCATGCTAATTGATTGTCCCATACTGTTACCTACACCATGCCATCTTTGCAAGTGTTATCTGTTGCACCTCGTTTTCTGCTTTTCATGCTGCGCCCCGGAGCATGAAAAGCAGCCTCCAGTTCGATGTATTCTCCATCTCCATGTCCGTCGTTCCTTCTGCTCAGTGACTGTTCCAGTGTGCTTCGCCTATCATAGATTGCCTTGTGCTGCTCGTTCAGCTTCGTTTATCTTTGTATGTCCTGATTGGCTTTTACAAACTGCTTTGTGCTGCTCGTCCAGTACCGTTATTCTTATTGTTTTATCATGCCATTTATTTTCCGTTCTCCTGTGTACTAGTCCTCGATACCTAATAAAGCAACGTCACGTTGTTTTTGGAATGTCTTTTCAACTGCTGGGGTTCAAAGCTAGAAACGGGGAGTTCTTTCAGCTAATGTCAGGAACGAATGAAAGACTTTGTGCAAAACAAATTACTTCTTCATTATCCTCCATTACCCTTATTACAAATATCTCAAAAATTATCAAGATTCGAACGATGAAGAAGGAGGTCTTTCTGATTCACACCATGCTAACGAATAGCTATCCTGAAATGGGAAATGTCCAGGTTGGGGTATGCGGGGGGGGGGGGGAGAGAAAGGTGAAATCGTGGGCTACTAACATTCTTTTTTAAACATCTCCAAAACTATTGCTATTCAAACTATGAAAATGGCGTTTATTCCGGTTCACACCATTTACTAACGAATGACTATCTTGAAATTTTTAAAGAATTTACATGGTGAGAGGGGGGGGTGATGGTCGGTCTCGAATATATATATACATAAGTTCTCAATATTGTTATTTTTTCTCAAAAACTGTTGTGGTTCAAACGATGAAAATGGATTTCCCCTCGGTTCATACGATTTGCTAACGAATGGCTATTTTGAAATTTTGAATTTTTTCATGGGGGTGTGTGCAATGGTCGTCCCCCAATTTTCTCAAACTTTTTTTTAAAAACTATCAAAAACTGTTGGCCGCTCCGGTGACGCAGTGGTCTAAGCGACGGACTCTGATCATTCGTTCGAACAGGGTCCGGGCTCGAATCCCGTTGAGGCATGAATGTTGTGTTTGTTTTACGGCACTGGCTCTCTCCCTTCCCTGGAACCAGTGACCCTGAATTAGGGACGGGCGACTGCTTATAGCCCATTGAGTTGCTCACGGTGGTCGTTAAATCTCCAATAAAAAAAAACTGTTGCGGTTCAAACGATAAAAATGGAGTTCATTCCTATTCATACGATTTACTAACGAATGGCTATTTCGGAATTTTGAATTTCCATGATGAGGGGGGGGGTGAAATGGTAGGCCTGTAACATTGTTTGTTAAATATCTCAAAAACTATTGCGGTTCAAACGATGAAAATGGAGTTCTTTTCGGTTTATACGATTAGCTAACGAATGGGTATTTTCAAATTTTGAATTTCCATGGGGTGGGGGGCTGGTGAAATAGTCGGTCTCTCTGTATATATGCAAATTCTCAATATTATTTTTTAAATATCTCAAAAACTATTGCGGTTCAAACGATAAAAATGGAGTTCATTCCTGTTCATACGATTTGCTAACGAATGGCTATTTCGGAATTTCAAATTTCCATGATGAGGGGGGAGGGGGATGAAATGGCCTGTAACATTCTTTTTTAAATATCACAAAAATTATTGCGGTTCAAACGATGAAAATGGAGTTCTTTTCGGTTCATACGATTTGCTAACGAATGGCTATTTTGAAATTTTGAATTTCCATGGTGGGGTCTTGTGAAATGGTCGGTCTCTCTGTATATATGCAAAATCTCAATATTATTTTTTAAATATCTCAAAAACTATTGCGGTTCAAACGATAAAAATGGAGTTCATTCCTGTTCATACGATTTGCTAACGAATGGCTATTTCGGAATTTCAAATTTCCATGATGAGGGGGAGGGGATGAAATGGCCTGTAACATTCTTTTTTAAATATCTCAAAAATTATTGCGGTTCAAACGATGAAAATGGAGTTCTTTTCGGTTCATACGATTTGCTAACGAATGGCTATTTTGAAATTTTGAATTTCCATGGGGGTGGGGGCTGGTGAAATGGTCGGTCTCTGTGCGTATATGTAAATTCTATTATTTATTAAATATTTCAAAAACTATTGCGGTTCAAACGATAAAAATGGAGTTCATTCCTGTTCATACGATTTACTAACGAATGGCTATTTCGGAATTTTGAATTTCCATGATGAGGGGGGAGGGTGAAATGATAGGCTTGTAACATTATTTTTCAAATATCTCAAAAACTATTGCGGTTCAAACGATAAAAATGGAGTTCATTCCTGTTCATACGATTTACTAACGAATGGCTATTTCGGAATTTTGAATTTCCATGATGAAGGGGGGGGGGGGGGTAAATGGTGTAGGCCTGTGACATTCATTTTTAAATATCCCAAAAACTATTGCGGTTCAAACGATGAAAATGGAGTTCTTTTCGGTTCATACGATTTGCTAACGAATGGCTATTTTGAAATTTTGAATTTCCATGGGGGTGGGGGCTGGTGAAATGGTCGGTCTCTGTGCGTATATGTAAATTCTATTATTTATTAAATATTTCAAAAACTATTGCGGTTCAAACGATAAAAATGGAGTTCATTCCTGTTCATACGATTTACTAACGAATGGCTATTTCGGAATTTTGAATTTCCATGATGAGGGGGGGGTGAAATGATAGGCCTGTAACATTATTTTTTAAATATCTCAAAAACTATTGCGGTTCAAACGATGAAAATGGAGTTATTTTCAGTTCATACGATTTGCTAACGAATGCCTATTTTGAAATTTTGAATTTCCATTGTGGGGGGCTGGTGAAATGGTCGGTCTTTCTGTATATATGCAAATTCTCAATATTATTTTTTAAATATCTCAAAAACTATTGCGGTTCAAACGATAGAAATGGAGTTCATTCCGGTTCATACGATTTACTAACGAATGGCTATTTCGAAATTTTGAATTTCCATGGTGGGGGCTGGTGAAATGGTCGGCCTCCTATATTTATATGCAAATTCTCAAAATTATTTGTTAAATATCTCAAAAACTATTGTGGTTCAAACGATGAAAATGGAGTTCATTCCGGTTCATACGATTTATTAACGAATGGCTATGCTGAAATTTGAAATATCTATTTTTTGGGGGTACCATTTCACCAGCCCCCCACTTTGTTTTTTAAATAACTCAAAAACTATTGCGGTTCAAACGAAAAAAATTGAGTTCATTCCGGTTCATACGTGGTACAAACGAATGGTGCAAAAAAAATTTAAAAATTCCATGGTTCCATGGTGGGGGGCTATCGTTTCACCAGCCCCCCCCCCACTTTGTTTTTTAAATATCTCCAAAACTTTTGCGGTTCAAACGAAAAAAACCGAGTTCATTCCGGTTCATACGTGGTACAAACGAATGGTGTCTGAAAAATTAAAAAATTCCGTGGTGGGGGGCTCTTGAATTGCACCTATTTGTAAGTAGTATTCATCTGTGCGTAGGAGGTATTTCTGCAACTTTGCCTTTTCATGCAAAGTATAAAATAATTGTACATTATATGTAAGTGTTAATTATTAGCATCAGACTAGAAAACAGGATGTTTTTATCTGCAGAAACGTTTTCGCTATTCTCAGTCAATTTTTTTGTATAAATTTCGGTAGTGGTCATAAAAATATCCCATCACAATTTATTTATGTTTTTTTTTTTGATTGGAGGTTTAACGACCACCGTGAGCAACTCAATGGGCTATAAGCAGTCGCTCGTCGCTAATTTAGGGTCACTGGTTCGAGGGAAGGGAGAGAGCCAGTGCCGTAAGACAAGCACAACATCCATGCCTCACCGGGATTCGAACCCGGACCCCGTTCGTACGAATGATCAGAAACCATCGCTTAGACCACTGCGCCGCCGGGGCTGTCAATTTATTTATGTGCAGATTTTTGTGTTTCCGCCTAATACGTATATCTTAGAGCAATTTAGGGTAGGCAATATAGTTTATGACCTACAATATAATTTTCGAATGCAAACGTACTAAATAACTTTTTATGTATCTCCGACACTCACCTGTTACATAACCATATACTGTTCGTTCTTGCTCAAAGATGGCAGTAGCGTCTCCGAGAGTATCGTTGTTGAAATTCGCTCATGCCCACACAGCAGTTATTTCAATTTCGGAGAACCAGTTATAGTGTGAACACAGGGGAGGTTGATCTGTGGTTTTTTTTTTTTTTTTTTTGGATAGTGTTTAATCTTCTGTGTTTTGCCTACCATTTTAATGTTATAATGACGAAAATATAGAAGTGTCTGAATCATCATGACGATTTCTGTTATGTTTGTGGTAGCTTTACAAAGATACCCAGAGGAAAGAAGTATACAGCATAACTAAACGAACATAGTTTTTGTACTTTTTGTGCACGATTGAAAATGATGAAAAACTTCCCGTATGTGCTGTGTTGCCTGTACAACGAATCTGAGGATGTGGTTAACTTGGAGACGCAAAAGGTTGCATTTACTGTGTCCACAGTGTGGCGGGAAACAGGTAATCACGTGGATAATTCCTATTTCAATATGGTAAAATCTTTGAAGTTGTAAAAAAAAAAAAAGAGCATTATCAAAGGTCCGTACGCATTACTTGCAATACGACTTTCTCAATACTGTGAAAGCCTGCAGGTACCAGTTCGTTTGAATCATAAGATGAAGCAACCAATGATGAAAATACTTCAGGAGATTTTGTAACAAACTCTGCTGAACAGTCTTCTTCTAAGAATTTGTGTGTGGACTTCAGGGAACTATTTACAAAACAGGAACTTGAATTAAATAACATTTAGTTAAGGAAGAAAGAATGAGTTATTTAGTTCCTGAACGAAAGTTAATCAAAAATGTAATTGTACTTCTTGTTTCCAGGTTTAACCAGCGGGTTTTAAATGAAGCAAGAAAGAAACTAAAATTAAAGTATATCGACAAAGAAATGTGTCCAAGTATTTCATTACGTTGTACAGTATATATTTCTGTAAAGGTAAAATGGTCTTATGTTAGAACTACCCATTGAATAGCGCATACTTACTTGATGGATCGAAATTAAGTCTGAAAGTAGTTCTGCTGCATAAAGGAAATAACTATGGATCAGTTCCTCAACTTCATGCCACTGGATTTGGAGACAAGTGTGAAAGTATGTTGAAGATTTTGAGAGAAGTAACGTGGTAAGAATACTTTCGGAATGTCTCTGGTATTCTTCCCCATTTAACTCGGGGTTAGCAAAATAAGCTGAAATCAGGTCTAACGTATCTATTTGGGGTTGATAAGCGCACCAAACGCGGTAGAAACGAGTAGCCGCCCTGCTAAACAGGAAGCGTAAATTTCGCCTTAGCTTTGTTATTCAAAGTTGGTATTTAGGGAGATGATTGACACTAATCCCTTCTAAATTATTACCTGCTAAAGGAGCTATATGACAATGGTGACGAACCTAAGACGGGAGAGAAAAGATCTTGGAGTCACTTGTTCAAACCATTGGCATAATGTGCATGTCAGGAACACTATCCCTTAGCATCATGCCTTGGATAATGGAGCAGAGAATAAACGACTACAAGAGAGTGCTTAACAGTGGACACAGTTATCACATTCAACCCATATGGGTTGAATACACAAGACTGGGAGGAATTCGCTTTTAACAACGTTAAAAAGGTAACAGAATGTGACATGAACCCGGGTAAATATATATTAATTCAACAATCTATTTTCAACAGGACAATGACAGTACAAAACTTTGGAAAGCCACTTTAAGTATGTACACTCCTTGAAAATGAGTGAAGTTCCCTTAAGGTAAAAAAACTATCGTTACGTTGAAAAAATAAATTTATGAATAATATGAAAGTGACTTTTATAAGAAAAATACCTCGCAATATTGTAAAATGAAAGCGGGAACCGTTCGATTACACATTCCGCACGAAACAGACAACTTCTAGCACACGCTCGTGCCTGGCAATTTAGTCCGGTTGGTAGAGAGCTCAGCTCCCACGTCAGCGGCCCAGATTCGTATCCACCCAGATCCAAACGGACGTTTTTCCCGTCTGTTGAGAAAATTTCCCCAGTGCAGTGTCATAATTCATCAGTTTCGTAAGGGAAGAAAAAAATGTTGTAGCTTCGGGAAACTGTCGGTTATCCTTGACTTTTATTTTATAGGTACTACTGGGAAATTGGCGGACAAGATTCGGCAAGCCACCAGTTACGTCACGTGGTTGCTGGATGCTACTACCGGCAAACTAGCGGACCACAATAGGCTAGCCAACATTTCTGGCACGTGCTTGCAGGGTCCCTGAAGGGCCACTTATGGCAGCTACTGCCTGTGATGGACAACTGATGGCCCTGTTGTGGCATATGACAACTGGTGGCCTTGTTGTGGCATATGACAACTGATGGGGTGCTAACTGTTAGCCAGCTGGTGGCCTGAACGGCTGGCCCTTCTGTTGGCCACCTGGATATTTTATTGACGGTTCGGCAGCGGCAACATAGTGCTGGGCCATTGCTGGCAGTTCTGACCCAGCAAGACTGTTTTTGCTGGGAGGTTTATGGTCGGGGAAAGGAATTGTTTGGCCGTAACTTTCGTAAGACCCAGCCATTATGTTATCATTTCTGTATGGGGAGCGCAGAACATTTTGGGCGCTATTTAGTTCAGTAATATCTACCGCTTAAAATATTAAGGTAGTTGGAATAATCACAGGTCTACAAAGCCATTTCACAAAGTACTCTTTGTTTCCTACGTTTGGAGCACAGTTCGGCAACAGGAAAACATCATACTGTACCGCACTGGAAAAAATGGACATTATGTTTTCCCGTGAAAGGTTTAGAAAAATATGTTCTACTGTTTGAAGCGGAAACGTTTCTTCTAGTTTCTTCTTGTGGAAGGCACACAAACACACACAAGCGCGTGCTCGCGAGTGTGTGTTTGTGTGCCTTCCACAAGACTTATTCTCTTCTTAGACCGGGTCGAAATTCATTTGATTCTAAGATATAAAGGGTTGGTGTGTACAATTTCATAAAAAGAATATTTTTATTTCTCTGAAATTGCAAACGTTTCCTTGAAAAATTGTGGTTTTTTGAAGTTCCATATTTCACTCAGTGCCAGATACATCATCAGTACGACTGCGATTCAAATTACACAATTATTAAAATTTGAGTTTCCATTAAAATCAATTATTAAAATCCTTCTGAATAAGAATAAGAAGGATGACACCGAATTTTCGGGTGTAATGAGTAGGTCTTTTGAATCCGTTCTGACGCGAATTAAACTTATCAAAGCTATTGAAAATCAGGCAGAACTAGTATGGAAAACATTAGTATCTGACCGAAGAAAGATGTTTTTCAGCCGGGTTTCTAATCCCGCAAATATTGCTGCACGCGGAAAAGTCAGTTTACGCTTCTGGTGGCAGACTTCTGCCTTAAGAAAAATTTGAAATTATATGAACAACATTTCGCAGCGGAAACGTATTCCGACAAAGAAATAATTTTTCAAATCGGACTCACAGAAGCAGAGATATCAACGACTATAAGATATGCATCTACGCCACCTGGAGGGAAAACGGACATTATTTTAAGAAGAAAATATTCTCAAAGGCTTTTCAATGGGAGCAGTATTGGTCCAGGGAAGAATTTTTTCAGTCGAGTTTTCAGGAGCTCAGATTTTGCTGCACATACAACAGAAGCAGAAATTAACACTTATGCCTCCTGGTGGCGAAACTATTCTATGCCGAATATTAGAACTTATATGAAAAGCATTCCCCTCCAGGAGCTGTATGCGATATAGAAAGAATTTTTCAAATCGTAGTTTTAAAAGCAGATATATCGAGGATAACGCAATTTACCTTAACGACTTCTAGCGGAAAGTCTATGGGTTACTTGCAAATTTTGAAATTGAATTAAAAACATTTTGCACCTGAAAAGCTATTCAACAAAGAGGGAATTTTTCAAATCAGACTCTTAGAAGTAGATATACACTGGCGGAAAGTGAAAAAAGAACACTAAGAAGGAATTGGCGGACGATCATGAATTTTGCATATGTTAATGGGGTCGAGTTTACGTAGGTGTGATGTTAATTTCGGGACCAACCGGTGAACGTTTACGCCTCAGAGCGGCATAATATTATGCCGCTCAAATTATCGTCAGTGGTATTTAAGGAGTACGGCGAAGTGAATGTAATCAGTCGTTGGCGTACGGACACGTGCAAAGACCCTGAAGAAGCTGCGATGCCTGGAAATGGAAGACGTGTAGGATTTCAGCAGTTATCAGACTTTGAGCGAGGTCGTCTAGTCAGACTCCACCAGGCCGGGTGCTGGTATCGTCGTATTGCGGAGCGAATTGGACGGGAAGTATCGGTGGTGGTACGATGGTGGCGTAGATGGTCCGAGGAACATTCCCACACGAGAAGACGTTGAACCGGGAGTCACAGACGGACTGATGAGCGGACCGATCGACGCATAAGAAGAGCGGTGTTGTCAAGCAGAACATCCACTGCGACGCAAATCCGAGCTGCCGTTGCACCTGAAGTGACTGTGCGAACAATCCACAACCGTCTACTGAATTTCATGACTACGTGTACGTGTGCCTCTGGCATGTGTACCTCTGACACCAGCCCACCGTCAGGAACGGCTGCAGTGGTGTCGCCAACGTCTGCACTGGAGAACGCAATGGCGATCTGTCGTGTTCAGCGATGAAAGCAGATTCTGCTTGTGAGCCTCCGATGGCCGTTTGCGTGTTCGCATACGCAAAGGGGAGCGTCTCCGCCCTTCTTGCATCCACCAGCGACACACAGAGCCCACACCTGGTCGCTTGGTGTGGGGAGCGATCAGCTATCACTCCCGTACACAACTAGTGTTTGTACCGAGTACGTTAAACAGCACCTCCTACATCAACAACATCATTCAGCCCGTTGTTGTGCCATTTGTAAGGACGGTCCATCGTGGTGTTTTCCAGCAAGATAACGCACGCCCACACACGGCACGTGCAACGCAACATGCACTTCAGGGTGTGAGACAACTTCCATGGCCTGCACGTTCACCGGATTTGTCCCCCATTTAGCACGTGTGGGATTTTATGGGACAACGACTTAGCCGGTCTCCACGGCCAACCACAACCATCCCCGATTTACGCTTCCAGGTTGAGGATGCTTGGAACTGAATACCCCAAATTTACATCCAACATCTGTACGACAGACTCCATGCCAGATTTGCACAGTGTGACGCAGTTCATGGCGGTTCAACCTCGTACTAACCCTTTTACATGGAATTTTTTTCAGTTTACCAGCAAATACAGCTGTATTTTGCCATAATGTTTTGATCACGTTATCCTCTGTATTCCGTTATTATGCAGTATAAATTTCGTTGGTGTCAGACGTCTCCTTCTTGGTGTTCTTTTTTCCCTTTCCGACAGTGTATTTACAAAAATAATATATACTTTTACGCCCCTTGGCGGAGAAACTATGCAATAATTTAAGAAGAAGATATGCCGTAAAGTTTTACCGACGTGAGTGGCATCGGTCCTCGAACGAATTTTTTGAATCGATATTTTAGGAGCTCATATTTTGTGGCAAATACATCTGAGGCAGAAATTAAGACTTTCACTTCCTGGTGGCCAAATCATTCTGTACCAAAAATTAGAAAATATATGCAAACGATTTCTCATCAGGAGCTGTATGCACTGAAGAAAGAAGTTTTCAAATTGTAGGTTTAAAAGTAGAGATATCGGAGAAAATGCACCAAGCAGAAAATCTATGCGTAACTTGAAAAAGTGACTATACCTAAAATACACTGGTGTTCAAAATTAGGAGAATTTGCACATTTTGTCGATTTTCACAAACAGTACGGAACCAAAGGTACAAATTAAGCCGCGGAATAAGAATGCAAATTTGCAGTGTCGAATACGTAAGCGTACACGTGCGTGTGGGTGGAGCGAATGGCATGAAAAGCACACGTGACTTTTTCCGCGATTAATTCGTTCGTACTCCTCGGCGACATTCGTTGTGTTTCTTGCAGGAGTTGGTTCACTTTCATAAGCAATCAAGTAAAATGAGTTGCCACGAGCTTATTGATGACGGAATCAGGTGGAGAATCGTCGGTAGATTGGAGGCAGGTTAATCGCAAGTGCAAGTTGCTACAGAGCTCAATGTAACGCCCAGTGTCGTCTGCAATTTGTGCAAACAGTTTAAGGACACCGGATCCATATCGAGAAGGCCTGGGCAAGGTCATACAAAGCCACGACGGCCAATGAAGATACTTATTTTGCACTTTCAGCAAGACGCCACGGGACTGCTACAGCTGCACAGCTATCTCGTAAGCTGTATGCCGCCACTGGAACCAGACTTTCGTGGGTTAATGTTTCCCGAAGGCTTAATGAGAGATTACTTTTTCCAGAATACCCTATGTTTGCGTACCGCTCACTTCAGCACACAAGACAGCGCGTTTAGCATGGTGCACACAACATCAGCCTTGGACCAGACTTCAATGGGGTAACGTAACGTTCTCTTCACAGACGAGTAGCGATTCAGCCTGGACACTGATTCTTGATGTACCTTCATCTGGAGAGCAGCCAGGATCCGATACCTTTCCTCCAACCTCCGAGAAAAGTACCGCTGTGGCAGCGGAGGTGTCATGGTCTGGGCAGACATCATGTTGGACGGCCGCACACCTGTTTATGTGTTTTACAGGTTCTTCGTGTCTGCCGAGAGGTATAGGAATGAGATCTTAGAGCGCTGTGCTCGACTTTTCAGGGGGCAGTTGGCCCTCGGTTCCTTTTTATGAACGACAACGATCGTCTACATAGGGCTCACCTGGTCGATGATTATCTTAAAAGTGAGAATATTTGTCGGATGGATAGGCCAGCCAGATCGCCAGACCTAAACCCTATGGAACATGTGTGGGGCGCTCTTGTGAGGACAATTGTAGCTCACCATCCCCCTCCGAGATCCATCCAAGAGCTAAAAACGGCGTTGCTGCAGGAGTTGGACCAACTGCCACAGGGACTCATCAACTGCCTCGTTTCCAGTATGACGTCGCGCTGTGAGAGCTGTATGACTGTGAGAGGGGACCATACCCTATAGTAGGGTCATTTTATGCTGGATCTTGCAACGTGGTATTTGGACATTCCTGGGCTAATGAGCCTAACTGACGATCATAAGTGCGTACCATGACTGTTGTATGGTATAATTTTTTCTGTTATATAACTGTGTATCCATACCAAATTTCATTAAAATGTGTCCATTAGTTTTTCAGAAATTCGACAAAATGTGCAAATTCTCTTAATTTTGAACATCAGTGTACTATACGACAAAAATAGAATCGAAAGGTAAAAAAAATCAATCGGTTGTTTAGAAGCTAATATATGGAATAAAATGTATTTTGAATTCGATATTTTCCGCATCTACGCCCTTTGGCGGCGAAATTGTACATCGTTAAAAAATGAAGGATCGTCATTCGCATATCTCAAGCTTCGCAAAAGAATTTTTTAAATCGGACTAAGAGTTCCAAAGATATGGTGTTCACAGGCGGATGGACAGACAGACGGACGGACAAACCGATTACATAAGAACGATCTTTTTTAACAAAAGACGTGCTAAAAAAGTAAACAAAATAAAATGAAGATCTTGAGATGAAGTACGAGAATGCACGGAGTAACAGATATGTTGTCATCACTTTACCAGCGAAATTCCCGTCTAAGTATTCAGAATTACATATAAAACTGGCATTAATCGTTTTACAGGCTGGAACGAATGAACTCGGGCTTAATTCCTGCTGAAAAGGATATAGGATTGGCGGTGAACTAAGAAAGAAGTGAGGTAATGTTTGAGGCACTTGTTTCCTTCCAGTGCCATGATGCCCGAGTCAGTAGCACAATGCCTTGGGTCAGGAAGCAGAGAATAAAGGGCTTAAAGGAAGCAGTTGTGATCTATCACAGTGATAAGCACTCTCTTGTAGTTCTTGATTATACGCCACGATATTACCTGTTTCATTATATTTATATTATATGTTAGGTGCTGCTGAGATGAGAAGGAGAAAGGAATTACTTTGCCGTAGTTTTCGTTAAATCCGGCCGCTACATGTACATTTCTGTTTGACAGAGCAGAAAACATTTGTCACCATTTGGTTCAGGTAAGTACATCGGCCGCTTAAATGGTTAAAATGTATTGTATAGTTTTGCGCTTCACGTTTCCTTAAATGTTTTCTTCAACGTTTTATACAAAGCTATGAACAGGTGTAAAGAAATAGCCAAAAGTTTCATGTTTATACAACTGTATGCTTTTCTATAACACTAGTCATGGCTCAACCGAGAGAACAAACTGGATTCAGCAGTGGCTACAACACTACAGATTATATCCATGAGCTGAGAAAACTAGGTGAAAGAACGAATTATGTACGGCTTTTATGGATTCTGAAGATGCCTTTGATTCTGTGATACCATCAGCAGTTACAATGGCTTTGAAATCCTGAGGTATTGAAAATGAATACGTTGTTATTATTAGTAACAACTGTGAAAATGCAAGTGCAAAGATTCGATTATTTTGTATCACTCCCTTTCCAATTTTTATTGGTGCTGTAGCACCAATAAAAATTGGAAAGGGAGTGATACAAGGTGACATCACATCTCCCAAACTCTTTCATGCCACATTGCAAAATGCCTGTCAATCATTGAACTTGTAAAACAAATGCATAAAGATTATTGGAGATTATTTAACTCACTTTAGTTTTGCGGATGACGTATTCATTTTTGCAACTGCCACTTCAGAACTACAGAGTATGATCCAGGAACTTCCTGACATGTAACGAATTGGGTTTAAAAATAAATTTTCAGAAGACAAAACGAATGTACTGTGCCTTTACAAAAAATGAAGATTTTTCGATTAACGGGGAAAAGCTGGAGATGTCCGTTACCTACAAGTACCTTGGACATTAGACCGCAAGCAAAGGTCATATTGATGAAAAAAGTAATCGAAGAATAGATTTTGGTAGGAGAACGTTTGGAAGAAACAGTAAAATTTTAAAGATCAATATGTCCTTATGTCTTAAAAGAAAAGTGTTTAATCAACGCATCCTTCTATTGCTTAAATATGAATCAGAGACATGGACCTTAACTAAAAAATACATACAAAGACCACAGATGGAGAGATGCATACTGGATGTAACCAGGAGAGATAAGAAGAGGAACTCATGGATAAGGAAAATAAAAAGAGTGGAAGACTTCGCGATCAATATAAAACCTCTGAAATGCAATGGGCTGGATATGCTGCCAGAAGAACTGACCACTGATTGACAACCGAAATTCTAGACTGGATTCCAAGAGACAGAACGTTTGGAGACGTTTATCCAGCAGTCCATTCATAACGGTTGACAATGATGATGATGGTTTGTTATTTGTTGGAATTTTTTTTCCACACAAAGTTTTGGAGATCATGTTTCATAGCTGCTACATCATGAAATATCATTTGGCTGGGCTAATTTCTTTAGATGGATATATAAGCAAAGTTTGTGATGATAAGAGCAGTTTGATATTTGTAAAACGTATACATAAAATGTTTACTGTCGAGTCGGTTTGTAAAGCAAACCGGTTTCGCGCGTGGACTCGAGCTGTCAATGAATGAGCAGCGTGAGTTTACGTCTCGCTTTACAACGCACCATGTATGCACCCTCTGATGACATTAATTCAGGCCATCCTTCTTTAGGATGGGTGGGGCATACAAGGTGAACCATTTTTTACGATGGGCTATGTTATATATTATATTATCAAAAGTTTTCGGACAAAGCAATGTTCAGGGAAATTGGCTTTATTATCGCATTTAGTAGTTAGTTGATCCACCTTTTGCTTGTATGACAGCGACAACAAATCGAGGCATGTTATCAACACATTTTTGATAAGTATGGAAAGGAATGTCTCGCCATTAGTCCTGCAAAGCTGCTGCCAGAGAGGAAAGCGAATGCGGTAGTTGTGGTCGATTATGTGTACGTCGCTGCAGTTCATCCCAGTAGTGTTCAATGGGATTAAGATCAGGACTCTGAGCAAGTCAGTTTAAAAACTCCACCTCATTTTCAAGAAACCAGACCCACATACTCCGTGCTGTGCGGAATAGATCTCCATCGTGTTGAAAGAGACAACGGTCATTTCCGTAATGACCCCACATTTTTGGTAGAACATAATTGCTTAGAACGTCAAGGTGCTTTTCAGAGTTCATAATTTGGACTATAATAAACAAGGGGCCGAGTCCCATCCACGTAAAACAACTTCATACCATAATGAAGCTTCCGCCGAATTTAACATTTGGAAGAACACAGTCCGACGAAAATTGTTCGCCAGGATGACGCTTAATCCAAACACGCCCATCAGATTGGAAGAGCGAAAGCGTGACTCATCATTTCAAAGAACAGCTTTCCAGCCGCCCACAGTCCAGGAACAATGGAAGACACACCTCTCCAAACGGCGCTTCGCATTCACGGTAATGGTGCGTGGCTTGTGTACTGTGCAACTCTTTGCGGACAGTTATGTTACTAACCGAGACATTACAAGCATTTCCTATTTAAATAGCGATGGGAACGGCAGAGGAAGAACGGGAATGTGTAACATTTCTTACCATGGGTCTTCTGTCACGTTCCATCATTTGGTGTGGCTTTCCTGAATGTTTTTTTCTTCTGTAGTTGCACGCCCTGCTTCCATCTCTTCACGACATCACTTAAGGCTATTTGGCATTGTTTGTTCAGCTGCAATGTTCCGTATGGAGACGTTACTGAAGTGACATCCTATTACCAGCTGATGCTGGAACTCGGAAAGTTCACGGCCACGCGGCATTCCCGCTTCAAATTTATCAATAACCCCAAAGGACATCTCAGTTTTATATACGTATCTCCGTACTCACCGCGCACCTTCCTTCGCAACCATTGTTTGCACTAATGCAAATATTTGGTAGTGTCCGAGTACATTTGATGATGTAGTGTATTTTACTTCTACGCAGTAACTTATATTTTTTAAAGTGCGTAGCTACTGTTACATGGAAACATCACATAGAGAACAGAATCCCAAAATATGGCGAAATATTAATGGCAAATTTCGGAGAAACAGAAAGTCACTCACTTCAGGATTCATACAGCATATCTTCTCAGCTGAAAATCACAGGAAAAGGCTCATTAATAACGTAGCATGTACTGCAAATCTCATGATACAGTCGCACAAGCTAACGGGAGAGGTTGTTTTTTTCATTTGGTGCCTTAGAGCCACTTTTTATATGTTAAAGAATTATCTGGTACTCGTTTTGTTAATACAATTGAATTTTACTTCCTCGAAAGCATTTTATTGGAGACCAAACTTGCTCCTTAAGGACTGATTTATAATTTTTCATATCCAGTAGGCACATTTTGTCTGCAGTTTGTTGAAGTTTGCATTCTTCCATAGTGATATGGTTATATGTGTCTGTGTATCAAAATGAAATGCACTTCACTGTAGGCATTGCATTGCCATTTTATTAATTTTCTATTCCAATGGCGTCCATTTTGATGGCCTCATCACAGGCGTAAGAGCAGCCAGAAAAATGTATGTCTCTGGTATTCATATACTCATCGTATGCCTCACAGTAGGTTCGTAGTGAAGTAATCTATTCCTTTGCAAAACACTATTAGAAGTCACAGGTTGTTGAAACGTTGAGTTATATGAGAGCAAATGATAAAGATTGAAATTGATATAAAATTTAATTTCCTACGTCTTGTGCTTTTGCTTACCGAAATCATTCCGAAATTCGAAAGTGAACATTCCTATTTCTTGCTTTCTCAAACATGAGCGTCAATATCTATTGATCCCAAAACCACGTTGCTTACACGGAAAAGATACATCTTTCATAAAATTGTCATTTAAATGATTAATAAAAAAAATTTCATGTGCATGGAACTCTAACGTGGATTAGTATCCCAAAATGTGTGCATGATTACATGCAGCCCAATTACAAACGAAAATTCAATATTTACCAAAGTTATCAAACTATTGTGCTTAATCTTGTACTGACTGCGGGATCGGACCACAATTTATTGGCAATAACTGAATACATACGTCTTGTTCTCGTCTTGAAATGAAAGCATACTTGAAGGCGTGCAGTTACAGTATGGTATCGTGAATAAAATAATTTGTAACATAAACCATATTTAATATAAGTTTTAAATATTTCTTTCCATATCATTTAACTAATCACAGAAAAATCACGGAATAAATATTTTCAGTATTTTATACTATTATACACTGCTGGCCACCCGAAATGCAACACCAAGAAGTACACGAGATAGCAAAGCCAGATTTACTGGACACATAACAACAGATACAAAGATGAAACAATTGAGCTTACAGGCCCGTGCGACTTGCGGAACACACAGACATCAGTAGTTCGTGTGGCCCCCATGGCTGGCAATAACGGCCGCTACACGCCGCGGCATCGAACAAAAGAGGCTTTGGATGTGGGATTGGGGTATGTTGGTCCAGGCTGCTTCCACACTTTGCCACAGTTCATCAGGCATAGCAGCGGGTGGTGATCGCCGGGCCATTCGGTTACCGATCAGTGACCAGACGTGTTCGATATGCGACATATCGGGAGAACAGGCGGACCACGGCAGCAGTGACACCTGGTCGGCCGTGAAGAATTGTTGCACGATGCGTGAAACGTGCGGGCGCGCATTGTCCTGTTGAAACGTGGCCGTTGGCAGATCCTGCAGGTAAGGGAGGACTACAGGCTCCAAAACGTCGGAGATGTAGCGGTGGCTGTTGAGTGTACCGGCGATGAGTTCCAGAGGGGTGCGGGTGTCATATCCAATTGCGCTTTAAAAACAATAACGCCAGGCGACGGACCGATATGGCAATGCATAATGCAGGCGTCATACAGTCTCTCGCCGCGGTGCCGCCACACGCGGATCCGACCACGGTGGTGGTGCAGGCAGAAGCGGGATTCTTCGGAGAAGACAATGTCGTGCCAGTCCGTAGTCCAGGGGCGGCGTTCAACAGCCCACTGCCGTCGCACTCGCCGGTGGTGTAACGTCAATGGTAATCGCAGCATTGGGCGTCGCGTGACAAGTCCCCGCTCCTGCAGATGACGTCGAACGGTACGTGTTGACACAGGTTGTTGCGCAACACACCCTAATTACTGCGCTAACGTTCGTGATGTAGCGGTGCGAGCCGTCAATGCCCGCCGCACAACATGCCGGTCCTCTCGTTCGGTGGTGTGCAGATTCTGCGGCAATCGCTCACGTCGGTCCGTCCGTCCCTCCTGCACCCACCGAATCCATACTCCCCTCACTGTGGCTGGATGTCGTCCCACATGGGTACCGATGTCTCGGTACGATAAACCGCTGTCGCGATAAGCCGCTAATCGTCCTCAGTTGAACTCCGAAATGTGCTGGAATGACTGCCGTATTTTGCGACGAGGCATTAGGAAGCTTCCCACGTAGAGGTCCGGCAGCACAACACACTTCCACTACTTACACTCTGCCTTCTGTGCACCCTTCTTATAGTGCTTCTCGGTGGCGTGCCGGGCGCACATGATTTGCATATGCCCTGCAATGCTAATCGTTTGCATATGCCCTGCAATGCTAATCGTTTGCATATGCCCTGCAATGCTAATCGTTTTCATATCCTCTGGCTGGCGATGGATGCTGTGAATATTAGGCCAATCGGATGCTTCCTTCTTGGTGTTTCATTTTCGGTGGCCAACAGTGTAGATCATTGACATTTGCGTCTGACGATTTTTTATTTACTCTGATCTTAATATTTCGATGCTAGACGCAGAGTTATTTTCAGGCAGGGTAACATCTTACCGCGTAAAACCAAGGACAGTTCTTCAGCTGCTTTTAAAGCAGTGCTCTGGGTGGTTAAACAGCAAAGGAATTCAAAATTTCTAGAGAAGGAATACATTATATCTCTAGAATTATTAAATTATCAATTATCCTGAATAGTTAGACTTATCCATAAAAATTAATAACGGCACTTTTAAGGCAAAAAGAATGCGTCGGAAAATGTTGCCTCTCCAAAAGGGCGTATTCTCTTCAAAATTATGTAAGTCTTCGACGTTTTAAATGCTATTCAAGAGTACATTTCAAGAATCGATGTCACAATGGCAACAACAAAGCATTCAAAAATTCTTTTCCTGTGGGGCCGTCGATCTCATCCACCCTCTAGAGGCACATGGAACAGCACCTAGAGACCAAGCAAAATAAGTTACAAGGAGAAAATTACAACTGGAAAATCAGACGTCAGAAGCAGGCGAACGATGGAGAAAACCCTTAGAAATAAAAAAAATACTTCTATAAAATCAACCACTTTTAAATTAGAAAATGTGATGTGAGATAGAGCAAAATAAAATAGTCATAGAGAAAAACTGACCTTTTAAAATCCCCATGAGGAAAAGAAGTGCAAATAGCTGGCTTTTAATAAAAACAAATATAGTACCGAAGTCCGAAGGGTAGTGCCAACAGCAGATATTAAGTTCAAATCTTTTCAGCCAGCATTGAATGCTTTCGGCACACCTAAGAGAAACGCCGCGGCTTCTTAATCCACAAAATACGAAATTCGAAAAAAATTATTAAGACATATAAATAATTCTGACAAAAATTCTGGTTGTTCTTTGAAAACTCTCAAGGTGCTTGAATTTGAAAAATACCATATATTTCGTGAACAGCAGAATTTGTAGTACACTCCACATGGAAAGAGATAGTGTGAAAGCTGAAGGTTTTTTTAAAGAAATCTGAAATCTTTAAAAATTGCGAAAAATGAAAAGACAGGTTTTTTCGTTGATTATGACTAATTTTTATCCGAAGAGAATTTCAAGATAATATCAGCCGTTACAATGCTGAAAGTGAAACGGCTATTTCACAATACGGCCAGCAATCAAACAGAAATGGCGAGTCGGTTTGAATCGTTACTGAGATCGAAAATCGTGGGATAATTGCCCTTGTATCCAAGTCATTTGGAAAATCACGCAATTGTTCATAAAATTTTAAAATGTGATGATTTTGCATATTACCTTTTTGTTTTTGCTGGTACCCACAGTTCACCATGGAAATCTCAAACCATCAAGGTTAAAAGAAATACGTTTCGTACTCGATTAGTCGAAAGAGCTGAATTTAAGGACAACTGAATTACAAATGTCGCAATATTCAACCCTACAATTCTTTTCCACAAAAATGCCTTGTAAATTCTCTGAGTATCAAAACCAGATTACATAATCTACCTGTAGTTACTTACTGAAAGAGAAGAACTGCCAGAAGTTCAGGGGGAAGACCGGTATTCTCACGACATTCAAACATTCGCTGTGTGCGTTGTAGCATATGCTTACATTGTTTCTGAAGATTCGGTGTCATCCGACTTGAAACGGTAACGCTGGCTCAAGCGCTTAACTGTAGTGAATAAATTATATTTCATGCTTTTAGTTTTGCTTGTTATGAAACGCACAAACGGCACCACTAAGGCCGCCACGATATTTTTAGGAGGAAAAAGATGAAATAGTTAAATCATTTGCCACTATGAACATAGCATTTCACGGGGCTCGAGTGTATTATTGCACAAAACAAAAACGCCACTTCCAATAAAAGAAAGACAAACAAATAAGCAAAATATATTAAGATGAATCAAAAGGGTTTATTTTCAAAAATCATATTCTGAAAATAAAATTTTCAGTTGCTTTCTTTCTCTTTCGATTCATTCATAATAATTGATCTTTCATGTTATATAATTGATTTTTCATGTTATTCCCCTTCTCTGTACGAAAACCCAAAGTAGGTAAGGCAAAAATCAGACATTGTAGAATGTAGCTACTTTGTTAACGTCCGAAAAGTGCTGAAATAATGTTTCAGTTGTACTCACAGTCAAACCAATTACCGTGGTGGGATCGAAAACCCATTTCACACCAAACGACAAGGTAACTTCTCTATCTCCTTTTGCTGTATGTGCTGCGTTAGATATCAGCAGAACTTATGGC
Organism: Macrothele yani; assembly: GCA_039090855.1. Classification (NCBI taxonomy): domain Eukaryota; kingdom Metazoa; phylum Arthropoda; class Arachnida; order Araneae; family Macrothelidae; genus Macrothele; species Macrothele yani. The sequence continues at coordinate 97,961,458 of CM077017.1, read as the reverse complement.
CAAGCTGATATCGCTAACAAACCAATATAGCTTTAAACGTGATGTGCCGTTTTGCTGGTAGCCAGAAACCAAACGTCCAGGACTGGCACATAATTTCTTTGCAATTTTCATGCTTTCTCGATGTAATATGATCAATGGTACGCATGCATTTCATAAAATTATCTTTCACCAAAGATATGAAATGTGGCTCCGCTTTCCTACCTCTGATAAGAAACGAAATTAGGGAAAATTATTTTAAAAACTTGAATTTTGATAGCAAAAATGGTCGTAAGGCAGAATAAATTAATGTGCATAAAATATTATAAAATATATAGTTATTAAACAAATTATCAGATTGGTTGTTAAAACGAGTCAAGTACGCATTCTGCATAATCGCAATGCACGACATTGCCAAGAAAAAAATTACACACATGTGTTATTGAAATGTTTCAGTACATGAAAAATAATTTTCATTAGATCTTCAGTTAAACTCTTAGGCCTTATAATGCGACAGTTTTCCTGTTAAATGTTTCCTTAACAATAAATCATACACGTTTTACTAAGGCAGTACAGTGAATCAGTGTTTCCTATTGTGATCTCAATTGATATTTGGATACAGTCTGGCGCAATAGCTGCAGTTTGTATATAAATACGGTCATTTCATTTCACTATGCAATCGGCAATTGGGTAGCCTATTTGCATAAACATGGGAAAATATTTCTTTTCTCTACTTTATTGATCGATTTTTTTTAAATATGTTGATAAATAGTAGAGAAAAGAAATCCTAAGCCACCTCGAGGTAAAGAGTTTCTGTACCGGTACTTTAAAATATTAGATTATTTTTTCGCTTATAGTAAAACAATATCACATAACTACTGGTTGCAAGTTTTAAATCATCAGACTAGTTATTTCCTAACTAATTAACGGGGACCAACCGACCGTACCGATATTTTTCAGTGACTTTATAGAAAGTACAGGTATTCTTAAAATTGCCGATCAGGATGAGAAGCAAAAGGCAGAGTTAGAAGTACTTAACATGGATTTTTCCATATTAGCTATCCTAGTGTTTGCAAGTGGTTAAGTTTCCAACTTCGTTGATAAAAGAAAACGGATTAAAAAGTGGTGCTTGCTACGGTTAATCAATATATCAGCATGTGTGAAAGCTATCAAGCCTTTTGTGCAAATTTTACTTAAATCTTGCACAAAAAGAGAACACTAATTCAGGCAACATGCAAAATGGAGAAAAATTTGAGTAGAAACTAATATCACGAAAACTGTTAGAAATTAATAAAAATAAAAATTTGCACTGTGCAACGAGAGGCGTTCTAGCGATGTGTTACAAATATAAAATACAATGTCGGGTAGGGAAGGGAAATTTTACGAAGTTATCATTGGAAAAACATCAAAATTTACAAATGTGGAGAAACTATCAGTTAGGTCAGATTTGTGCAGTACTAAATAAAGAATTTATCGCTAAGCCCTATTCATATTTGAAATAAGTTTAAAAATAAATTGTTTCAATAAATAAAACTGCATGTCCCTACATATTTCAATCGGTATTAAAATGTTGGCAACCCCGCACTCACTTGCTCAAGACAAGACCCAAATACAAAATTCTTCCCTTTCTTCACCTTCTCGTATTTCTCACGGGAAACAGACTTGCGTCTTCTGATTGGTCACGAATTCCTAGCGCACAGAATACGCTAGAGATGTTATAATTCTGTCCAGACATTTTTCAGAGAGTAGCTGATGAGTGCTAAATTTTTTAAAATTTTGAAATGTAGGACTGAATGTACAAGGAGAGGACACGAGGTGGCGGAATTTAAGATTGCAAGTGAATGATAATTATTCTGTGTGGTTTAAGTACAGAACTAATTACAGTACTTCATTTAATAGCTTTCAGCTTCTTAATTTAACATTTCAAAAGTAACTTCTAAAGTATTACAACTTTCAAGCAAGGTTTACCAAAATCAAAAATCTTAAAGTTCGTTTTCAGAGAAATTGTGGTTTCCGATTCATAGAATTGCAATCTTCTTTAAATTTCCCATAACAATTGCATACATGTGAATTGCATTTATATACATGCAATTCTTAAAGAAAAATTTGTTCATATCAATGAATACTAGAAAATAAATATTCAAATAATTTAGTGTGAAAGGATTTTATGAGATGGTCAGATGAAAACCAAAGGTCATAGCAGCCTTTCGGCTCTAGATTTTCCGGAGGCTACTTACTCCCTTGGGCTGACCATGTGTATCGAAGAGAAATGGGCTTCAGATTTTCAGAATATTTTATTGGCCACATTATATTGATATTCCTATGATACACAGTCGAGTCACATTATTGTGACCACCTCCAACTTTTGACGTCAACATCGCGTAGCCAATGAAAGAACCACTTTTCGTGAGCTGGCTTGGAGGGTATATAAGTGGTGCTGTAGGCATTCTGAAACTATATCACTTGTTGCTGCCGTGCATAAATGAAGCGACTTATGAGATTCGCAAAAAGGGATGATTATTTATCGGTTTTTGAGTCAAGAGTTGCCGTATTTTGAAACAGCGTAGTTTGTGAACTGTTCGCGTACTGCTGTGGTTAAAGTGTATCGTGATTGGAGAAATGGTAACAGCGAGGTGGAAACTGCAGAGCACCACGTGCCGTTGATGTGGTAGGTGAACTTCGGTTTCGAAGGAGCGTTATTGCCGATGGACACGCTACAGTGTAGCAACTCTCTGGCCGAATGAACCAAGGGGATACCGGAAGAGCTTCTGAAACGACAGTTCCGCGAACCGTGCTGCGTAATGGACTCCGATGCCGACGGATGGTCACTGTACCTATGCTAACGAAGGGGCATAGACAGAAAAGGCTTACATTTGCACGGCAGTATCGTAATCGGACCTTCGCTGATTGGAAAATGATTGCCTTCTCCGATGAGTCATGTTTTCTGCTTCATTGAACGGATGGACGTTAGGACCTGAGGTTATCAAAATGCTTGGTAACTTTGGCTATTTGCGAATCCTGCACGGTCGTATCAGAATAATATGACCACCTCCAAAATCGCAGTTTTCCCGCCCAGCCGCGTAACAGAGTGCACATGTCGGCCACACAGATGTATTGAATATAAGCGTGCGGCCGGGACAAATGAGCCATAGTGCGTCACTTGAGCACAATGGTCAGAGGTAGTGATTTGACGGGCATTCAAAAACGAATGATCACTGGCTCCTGCGTGAAGTTTGGAAACATCTCAGAAACAGCAAACGTCATGGGCTGTTCACGAAATTCTCTAGTAAGGGTGCATTAAGAATGGACTGCTGGCACACCGACTATCACCCAACGCCATAACTGAGGAGCCCCAAAGGCTATCGACCCCAGAGGAGGACGTCGCCTCCGTCTACTGGTAAAGGGAAATCGACGCGCAACACATTGACCACGCAAATGAACGCTGTGGCACCCAGGTACGTTTCCCTGGTAACAGTTGAGCGAACCCTGTTACGCATGGGTCTCCGGAATCGACGTTGTATCAAGGCGTCCATGTTAACCCAGGTCCATCGGCAACGACGCCTGAAATTCGCTTAGGACTACCGTCATTGCACAGTGGGAAAAGGTTGCCTGCTCCGACGAATCTAGATTTCTACTCCACAAAAGTGACGGGCTGTGGTGGATACGGCTTCAGATACACGAGAGCCAAAACACGGACTAGCTCGTCGGTCAAGCACGGGCCGGCGGTGGCAGTGCGCAGGTCTGGGTGATGTTTATCTGGTATGACCTAGAACCGCTGGTATCACTGGATGGGTCCCTGAAAGCCAATGGCTATCATCATACCTTCATGTTGGACGTTTACCCTAGTGATGGTGTCATGCATCCCTTCATGTTGGACGTGTTCTCTGGTGATGATGTCTACCAACAGGACAATTCGCCATGCCACATCGCTAAGGGCGCGCAGCTGCTTCCATGAACACGACAGCGATGCCTTCGTTCTTCTTTGGCCGGTGAAATCGCTCGACCTCAATCACACATATCCCTTGTGCGACTCTTTGAATCAGTGCTCAACTCTCTTCCTTTTTGAGCGATTGTTAATCCTTACCCTTTCTTCATGACAAGTTCAGATATTTCACTTTCATTTTTATATTTACACAAATGCCCATTGTGTGATTTCGAGACTTCAGCTTCCTTTCATTTTTTGGGGAAAACTTTCCAGTTGTTTTTGCAAGCGTTCGTGCTTTTCGGATCGATTATCGTAACGAGTTCTCCCCGCAAGCGTATTACCTTATGCTTTGGTTTGTCCGTCGATGTATACCTTCTTTTTCCTTTTTCTTATAACACTTCGTTCTTATTTCTTAACCTTTTTTAATGATTTATTTCTGTATTTTTCTCCACTGGTATATTTTTAAAACAAACTTTTCTGTTGTCCAAAATCTTTTCGATGTGTTATTTTTGCTTGCAACGAATGTGGGTCATATATTTCATACTCTCTATTGATATTTCTAATTAATGTTCAAAGGCTGGTTTGGTCTCTCTTAATAAATAAGCGAGTATTTTGTGCGCTATTTGCTAATATTCTGCAAGTTTTTTGTAAAATAAAAGCTTCCAGTTAAAAACTGTATTTTTCTACAGTGACACAAATTATCATCATCATCATCATTGTCAACCATTATCAATCCACTGCTGGACGAAGGTCTCTGCAAGCGTCTTCCACAACGGTCTGCCTTGTGCCAGTCTCCTCCATGCTACTCGCGCATACTTTCGAATTTCTTCCACCCAACTCCCATGTGGTCTTTTTCTGGGTCTTTTCCTGTGCCTTGGAATCCAGTATAAAATTTTGATTGTCCATCGAAGGTCTGTTCTTCTGCAAGTATGTCCAGCACATTGCCAGTTCAAGGATTTTATTCTGATCATGATGTCTTCCACTCTTGTCATTTTTCTGATCCACGAGTTCCTCTTCTTATCTCTCTTGGTTACACCAGGCATGCACCTCTCCATGCTGCTTTGAGTTGTCTGTAGCCTTTGTATTTCTCTTTTAGTTAAGGTCCACGTCTCTGCACCATACATAAGAACTGGAAGGATGCATTGATCAAACACTTTTCTTTTAAGACATAATGGCATATTGCTCTTAAAAATTATGCTGTTTTTCCAAAAGCTCTCCAGGCAAGGTTTAAACACCGATTAATTTCTTCATCAATGTGACCTCACTTGATATCTGCTGTCCAAGATAAACGTAGTTATTTGTTATCTCCAGCTTTTTTCCATCAACGGATAAATCTTCATTTCTTGTAAAAGCATTGTACATCACTTTTGTCTTCTGAAAGTTCGTTTTTAATCCCACTTCTTTACTCTTTAAATATGTTAATGTTTGTCCCTGGTCATGTTTAACTAATACTAAACTCTTTCGAACTCATTTCTCGTTGCATGGGGTACTTTCATCTATGTTACAAAGAATTTTTCTTTATTTTCATTGGATATATTTTTCCATTTAATTTTGAAGACTTCAGCGATTTTTTTCACTTCTTGATAGGTTCAAAATTTGTTTACCTATAGTTTCAAACAAATTAGGCTATGGCTTTTCCGTAGTATGGTTTTTAGGAAGCAAAGAACATATGCATAATGTTTACTGGAGATTTGGAAACATTTCTGCGCCGGCAACTAAGATATCTTTTGAACGCACCTATAGATCTCTCTTTAGATCCTCGGACAGCATACAAAGTTTCTGATCTAAACAAATCATAACTGAATCAAGCATTATTGAAGACATATCTTCTCCAAAAGGGGTTGAAAAACTGACAGTTCAAAATTTTTTACGCGTTTTGGAAAGAACCTTTTATATGGGTCACCCAAATGAAACTGAGACTGTCTGATTTTTGCCGTAAGGGTTTATAGGTTGGAATATGTGAACATACAGGAAGTAAGCGGGATACATTTGCTACATACCCGCTATACATATCCGTCTTGTTGGTTCAAGCAAGTGTCATAGCGCGGCACGAGTTTGTGGATACCCTGAGCGAAGAACATCCTTGCTTGGCTGTGGAACCAATCTTCATCGGCGTCCCCGACCTCAGCGTCGTTAGCGAACCAGTGGAGCTTGAGAGCTTTTGTGAGTGGCTCAAAGATGAGGTAGGCGTAGGGCGACAGATCGGGGCTATAGGGAATGGTCGAGACGGTCGATGACCTCTCAGCGGAAGCTCTGCCCCAAATCTTGGCTCACTTTCGCTACATGCAGGCGTGCGTTGGCGTGCATCAGAATAACCCCATTTGGCAGCATACCAGGCCGCTTACGCTTGATGGCCGTGTTGAGGTTGCGTAACGTATCGCAGTATGTGGTGTCCTTGACCATACTATCTGCGTCCAGCTAATCCAACAGCAATGGGTATTTTTCATAGAAGAAAACCGTGAGCCTCACTTTTCCACCGCTTAAGGAGGACTGGGCTTTTTTGGGTGTGAAGAGTTGTGATGCCGCTATTCCATGCTCATCGGTTTTGTGGTCGGACCGAAGTGTTAGCACCAAGTTTCATCTGCGGCCACAATCTTTTAAAGAAACTGTCCCCCCTCTGCGTGGTAACGATGAAGATGCTCCAGGCAAGCACCCATTCGCCGAGTCTTCTGCTCCTCCTGGATATATTTGTGGACTCATTGGGCGCAAACCTTGCTGTATCCTAATCGGCGATGGAGAATGCAGTAAATACTTCCCTTACTCACGGACAATGTTGCCGCAAGCTCAGGGATGGTGATTTTGCGACTCTTCACAAGTTTGTTTACGGCAGCAATCGATTCCATGGTGATGGCCACATGTGTTTGTACAGTTCTTGGCATGTCTTCCATGCTCACACGTCCTTTACGAAATTCACTACACCAGCTTAACACTGTACACCGTGACTGACACTCATTCCCATACACATCCTTTATACGACGATAAATTTCTGCTCAATTAACATCTTCTGCCGTCAAATAATTGCATTGAAGGTTTTATCAAGTTATATATTTTTAAGAGCAGGAAGGAACTTTAAAATCGATAACACAATCATCACACAAACCACTTAATAAGTAAATGCTGCCTCCATCGCTCATGCAGATTGGATGCGCTGCCATTGTTGAAGAGAGGTATCATTTAAAACAAGAACTCACTCTTTTTAAGTAGCTTTATAACTTTTGAAGCATTTCGCCTAAATCTTCTGAAATTATTACATATATACAGTTTTATCGAAAATATACCGCAAATATATGAAGTATGGCCAATAACTTCCATGTCTTTTTTATCTCCTAATATTTTTTTAGAACTTTATTCTTAGTATTTAAGTAACCTTATGTTCTTAGTATTATCTTTCACTTATTTACTATTCGCCTTAGAAAGTCTATTATTTATTATTCACCTTAGAAAGAAACAAAAGGGAATTAGAAAGTGAAAAACGTGAATAAGGGAACTTATATATGACTGATTCTTTCAAGTGCAAATATAGATCAATACTTAAAAAAAGATATTTCCATACAACATCAGAAGCAGCTCATATTGGATGTTCAATCCTACATCTAGACCGCTGATAGTTTGGGCAATGCACTTAATGATTCCTGCAAATCCGACTTTGATTGGAAAAAAGCTAAAAAACAAGATACTGGTAAAGAAGGCATTGATTGGAAGAACGCTGGGTTATCGTAGAAACTAATGTATCGGTAAACAAAGCATGACATTTTATATGTGTGAAATGAAGCATTGAATCTCAACTTCTGCACGGAATGGTCTCCGATTTCAGTAGAACATCTGGAATTCCAAGGCATCTCTTGAGGACCGGACCGAATCAGAAAAATATAGTTTGAACAAGCAAAGTCATCATCCTGGTATTTTCTCCCTCCAAGGATTTGTCGGAAGTTTGCCTCTGGTTAACCATGTTGCTGTAACGCTAATGACAAATCACATCTAGATCCGCTTCCTAATAAGCTAACGTCGCCCTCCTTGTCATGTCTACTTTTTAACACATTCTCCTCCTAATGAACTTGCACCATCTTCACCATGACAACTAAAATTACTTATCTTAAAAATACGATACACTTCAAGTTTTCAAAACTACTAGTTAGTCAATCAGGTGAGATATTTCTTAGATGCGATCACTATATCTCCTGCCTCAAAATCGGAACTAAAAATGCGAGAACTGACTTTCAAAAGTGAAGTTATAAGATATCCATCTTTGCCCTTAAATTTCTAAAACCATTGTCGCATGAGGGTTAGGCATGTGTTAACGCCTGCATTAAGAAAAAAATGAACGTTGTTATTCTTGTTAAGATTACCTTAACCGTACTACAAAGAAATGAAAACTAAAAAACGAAAAATTAATATTTTCAGCATCATTCTGCAAAAGAGTTTTCTCTCCAGAGTTCCATAAGGAATTTTGCCTGTTTCCAACATATCCTTGAAATTACGGGTTTCGTACTAAGCATAGAGCCAACATGTTGTATTAAGATTTCCGTCTGTAAAACAAAAGCCATGGTGCGAAAAATGCATAGTATAAATCGACATAAATTCCTGAGTCATACTCTGTATTGGGATAAAATTCAGAACCTTATGTTCAGTATACCCTGCGCTCGTGTTATTCTTAGACACAAACATTTTATTACTTCTACTAACAATGCGAAACATACAGTCGGAGTTTGGAAGCAAAATATTTTATGAATATGCGCACCCATTGCCCACTTTCTTAAATTAGGACAAACTTAGGTGCGAGAATCATAAGGTTTTTCGAAAAGATGGTTGAAATCCTAGCAAACTGCTTTTAAATATGGTTAATGTGAGAAAACTCTTATATAAAAAAAATGTTAAATAAATTTTAATGAAATTATCTTTTCACGTAATAGACAAAAAATGTTAAATTAATTTACTTTCGGTATGAAATTCATATTTTTAACTATTTGTTATAAATTTCCCATGTCAAAGATGTTTAGCTATTATAGAACAACAATATCAAATAATAAGTTTAGTCTGTAACATCACCGACACATATCCAAAATAATTGCAAAAAAATAAGGCATTAATAATACTCTCTGTACGCAAATTCAACGGCAGGAATAAATATAACAAGAAATGAAAGTGGCATGACATTTAGAGAACCTTACTTTAATGCAATTCATTGAATTCAGAGAGTAAAGAATAATTCAGGGGTGATTGTGAGGTTACACAAGAAACCCTAAAACCCTCAGCTCAGTGTCAACATACATACAGGGTGCTTTGGAAAGTCCCTTTAGCCTGAAATAACTTGCAAACGGAGAGAGGTACAGTTATGCAAGTGAGACAACGGTATAGTAAAGCGACTACGCCCGATCGAATGCAACCAATAGCAGCGTCCCTAGTGGCGAAATTCGGACGTTTGCCATTGCAAATCGAAAATGAAAAGAGATACAGCAAAATTTCCAAATACAACGTCGTAGAGCATCAACTAATTAATATAAAACGATATTTGGTTCACAAAGATGAGGTAAACTGTCGCATGAATACCTTAAAATGTCCGAAATCGATGCGCGACCTTTTGTGTGAACGTTTGAAGGGAACAGGCATAGGTATGAACAAATACACACAATTTATTGCATAAATGCGTACTTATGTCAGTACAGTTTGATGACGTCAGACAAAACTAAAACAAAAGGCAAACTGGCGCACAGTGATAAAAAGTTAATGTCGAGTATGTTCGAAGAGTTCGCCATGCCCACGATACACATTTGTATTTGTGAAAGTAACTGTGCATGCATATTCCTCAGCATGGAAGTTGTCACACTATTGCAAGCATCTGTAACACGACGACGTGGATCCAGCAGACTTGTAGGCGCTGTTGCATACACCTGATTTTCTACGTAACTCCAGAGGAAGAAATCCAACGGAGTGAGGTCCGGCGATCGTGGAGACCATTCAGCAACACCACCATACCCGATGATGCGTTGCCCAAAACAGCCTGTGAGAAAGCGTCGCACTGCTGCTGGCTGGTGTGCAGGGGTACCGTCATGTTGGATCCACAAGGAACGTAATGCGGACATGGGAATTTCATCTACAAATTCAGGTATGATATCCTGTAATAGTTGGAGGTATCTTTGTCCGTTGGTATTCGCCGTAAATAAGCACCATCTCTCAATGTTGGGAGTGAGTGAAGCTCGCCATTCTCACACAGCGTACGTAGACCTAAACCTCTGATCAGGGTACATCCTGCTACTGTTTATTATATCGTAGGTACCGTACAACGTCACAATCTGCATTTGCATGCGGCTACATTTGCGAAATGTGAATATGCAGATTCGAATCGGCGCGCATCGATTTCGGATATTTTAGGGTGTTCAGGCGACAATTTATCTTATCCGTATCAAACAAATGACGTTTTGTACTAATTAATAGATGCTCTACAACTTTGTAATTGGACATTTTGCTCTATCTCTTTTCGTCTTCGTTTTGCAATGGCTAACTTCCGCATTTCGTCACTAGGGGCGCTGCTATTGATTGCATTCGATCGGGAGTAGTCGCTTTACTAAACCGTTATCTCACTTGCATAACTGTACCTCTCTCCGTTGACAAGTTATTTAAGGCTAAAGGGACTTTCCTATGCACCCTGTATTTAATTTCTGATGTATGCGCGTGTCATTTTCTTCATTTCAATTTGTTTAAAATGTTTTTCAACTGCTATAAATGTGCTTTAGGAACCCGTCATAATTCCATGCAATATTATGGAAATGAAAACAATTCATGTTGTTTACGCAAATTTTTTGTCCAAAAAATATTTACGTAGAAGCCATTTTATCTTAGGCTCAAAATTCTCGAAAAGCAGACAACCGCAGAAACACCTGCTTTACCACGTCACCAAAGTTAAGAGACGAGTTTGCACCACATATGAAGACACGGAGCACAAACGAACTAGGTAATGTTTATTTCGACTGAGATTCCCTCCGCTGTGCTTCAGGTGGGTATGCAACCAATGACATCACTTCTTAGTGAGTTTACGCAACAACTGAGAGCTGGGTCGGCTGGACAATTGGGGCAACCGGGACAGTCACCCGAGCTCCGCGTCTCCACTGGGCACCGCAGTTTAGAAGAAAATAAAAACATTGCTGGAATTCCTAATATTAACGGCTACTTTTTTTTTGAGTTTTGGGGCGCGAGGTCTTAAAATGATAGTTTTATAATATTTTACGTTAATTTTGTGATTCTCTACTTTCCAATAGATTACTGCTCTTCGCTGTACGGACACTGTGATTTGCACATTTCAAATTATTATTTTAATCAATTGAAACTTTTCCACATTCATGAAATTGCAAATTAAATTTCATCATGTTCAGACTCCGTACTGTTAACACATGTTCAAAAATTTGTGGGTAAACCAGATACATTTAAAAACAAGAAATATGACACCGAATTTTCGGTTGTAAAACGCACGTCTTTGGAATACGTTCTGATGCGAATTAAATTTATCAGAGCTAATCAAAATCGATGGAACCGGTTAGGAAAACGATCAAGCGGTATTTACAATCGGTAAAACATCCACAAATAGAAACATCTACTTAGTTCTACCAGCGGCTAAAGAGCATGTTACGAAAATTAACAAATGTCACACAAAACGTTTTCTTAGCACAAGGAAGGTATCAGAGAAAAAGAGATTTTTAAATCAAACAGTTAAAAAAAGAAATATAGAAACGGGAACATGATATAAGCCCACACATGCTAGCGGAAGAATTTCGCACAATGGAAAAATTGAAAATAGGCGAAACATATTCTTCATGAAAAATGCTGTGCTAAGGGAAAATAACTTTTCAAATACGTCTCCTGGAAGCAGATATAGCAAAAAAAGAAGTTTCGATCTTTACGCACCTACCGGGAAATCTTCCCATTATTTAAAAAGGATAATGCTTAACATCTCTGTTATAGCGAATGGCATATAATAAACAAAAAAGGAATTTCCCAATAGTGTTTTCAGAAGCTGCGATACAGCTGCAAATTTAAGTACACAAACATCTCCTACCGAGAGAAATGTGAACTGCAAAATTCCCCATGTACTAAGATAAAATGTTCCAGAAGGTAAATGGCATCCGGTTTTGAAAGAATTTTTTAAATCGGACATGTGGTAGCAGAGATATTGAGAAAAACAGATTTTCTTAGTTGGTAGTATCTGACCGAAAAAGAAGTTTTTCAATAGGGTTTTTAGTCCCGAAGATATTGCTATTAACGAAAACGTGAATTTACGACCCACTAGTGGCAGACTTGTGAGTTAAGAAAAAGTTGAAGTTACATGAGAAACATTTTTCAGCAGAAACGTTCAAAACAAAGAAAGAATTTTTGAAATCGGACTCAAATCGGACTCATGCATAGCTTATTTTTGTCCAAGCGGAGCTATGGACGAAAATAAGCTATGCATGTACTCCCCATTGCGGAAAAAACATGCAATATTTTAAGAAGAAAGTGTTCTCGAAAAGTTCTTCGATGTGGTTAACGAAAGAATAATGGTTCTTTGCTGTATTTCACGAACGAGGAAGATGCAGTTCACGAAATAATTCTTTCAATTTTTTCAATCTCAGACTTTGCTGCAAATACATTAGAAGCAGAAATTAACACTTGCGCTCCCTGGTGGACAAACCAGTTTTTACCAAATATTATAAATTATATGCAAAATATTATTTCCCATCAGGAGCTTGTCCGATGCAGAAATAATTTTTCAAATCGGAGTTTAACAAGCAGGGATATCTGGGAAAACGTAATTTACCTTAACACTCCCTAGCGGCAAGTCTATGAATTTCCTTAAAAATTTGAAATTATATGAGAAACATTTTGTACTGGAAATGCAATGCAACAAAGAAGGTATTTTTCAAATCAGACTCATACAACCAGAGATATTGACAAAAATATTATATACGTCTACGCCCCCAGGCAGAAAAACCAGTGATTATTTTAAGAAGGAAATATTCCGAAAATGTTTATCTACGTGAGTGGTATCGGCCCACGAATGTTTTTTTCAATTGAAATTTGGGAAGCTAAATCTCACGCGCCCTGGTGCCCAAGCCATCTTTACCAAATATTAGAAATTATATGCAAACGATTTCCCTTCAAGAGCTGTATCCGCCGCAGAAAGAAGTTTTCAGATCGGAGCTTTATAAGCAGAGATATCGGGGAAAACGCAAATTACCTTTACGCCCCTAGCCGAAAGTCTATGAATTAATTGCAAATTTTGAAATTATGTGAAAAACATTTCCCACCGGAAACTCTATCCAACAAAGAAGGAATTTTTTAAATCAGACTTTTAGACGCAGAGATATTGACAAAAATATTATATATATATATATATATATATACGCCCCTTTGCAGAGAAACCACACATTATTTTGAGAAGAATATATTGCGAAAACGTTTATCGACGTGAGTGGTATCTGCCCACGGAAGAGTTTTCTCAATCGAGATTTTAAAAGATCAGAGTTCTTTCCGAATGCATGAGAAGCAGGAATTAACACTTACGCCTTCTGGTAGCTAAACCATCTTTTCCAAAAATTAAAAATTATATGCAGACGATTTCTCATCAAGAACTATATCAGCTTCTGAAAGAATATTTTGAATCCGAGTTTTAGAAGCAGATATATCGTGGAAAACGCTATTTAACTTTACGCCCCGTAGCGGAAAAATTATACGTAACTTAGAAAGTGACAATACCTAAAATAGTCTTCAACATAAATGGAATCGGAAGGAAAAATAATTTGTTCAATCTGATGTTTACAATCTGATGTTTTATTACATGGAATAAAATGTATTTTGAATTTGATATCATCTGCATTTACACCCTCTTGCGACGAAACTGCACATCATAAGGAAAACAAAATGAAGGATCATCATTCCCACAGTTCAAGCTTCCCGATGATAAGTTTTGAAATCAGACTAAGAGTTGCAGAGATATGCTGTCCACAGACCAACGGGCGGACGGACAAACCGATAACATAAGCACCATCTTTTTTACAAAAGACCTGTTAAAAAGAAAAAGAAAAATAGCTGTATATGCAGGCCAAATGTTCAACGACTTTAAAATGAAGTTCTAGAAATAAAAAAAAAAACAGTTGTCATACATAAGAGCGTATAAAAGGTTAAAAAAGTCCCTAATTTGTCAGTCATTCCACCATGTTTCAAAAATCAATCACTAAAACATGTACCAGGGAATATATATATATGAACAAATTATTTATGAGAGATAATTATTATTCGCTAAGCAAAAATGTTTGCTATGCAAAAATGCTTACTACGAAGATTAGTTAAAAGTTACGTTTCTTTCATTTTGTAAGAAAATTGCTATATAAAAACCATACTGCAACCTGAACCCCTTCACCCCCGAAAGAAATCGTATATTTCAGCCCTTTTCACTCATTCTCTCTTTCTCTCTCTCTCTCTCTCTCTTTCTCTGCACTTTCAGTCCATAATATGCTTTTTTTTCATTAAGCTCACAGCAATATGAGAACACCATTTTTCTTTGCGTAAGGACTTCCTTATGACTTTATTAAACTATGAGATTTATCTTCTAGGGCCCGCAAAGAAACTTTAGCTCCTGGCCTCGCTTAGAAATTTTGCCCCGAGCTCCACAAAAGTTCCATCCGGCCCTGCATACTCCAAAAACATTAAGATGTTGAAAATTCTCCAACAGTAAGGGGCAATCTAACAGAGACAGCATTGAATTAGCAGCCGTCCGCAGCTACCACCTTCTGCCGTCACCCGAATAATGTGGAATGCATTCATTGGTCTGCACCACTTAAGTGGCCCAATGAGCTAACCAATAGAGAGACGCCAGACTCGTCTCGTGACACTAGAATGTTCGTAACCTATATGTGACGTTTTATTCTGCCGGAAGCTAGCCCAACAGGAAAACACGAACAATTTTCAGAGCAGGAGGCATTTGTTATTGTATTTTATTATTTTAATATATTACTGCAGGCAAAACATGTCATGTGTTTTTGCATCACCCCCTTATAGCTTACAGGCTCGCGGACCGAATTGAGACGTCACTAGGGTAGTCCGCATTCGGGGAGAGAGAGATGCTTGAAGTGGTACGGCGATGTGCGAAGTGAACGAGTCTTTACGTATAACTAAACAAGACACGCATTCTTTAGAATTTTACTGCATTTAAATAAGGACTTCTGTGTTAGTTTTTTCAAATAGTTGCAGAGTTTACACGTTTGTCTTATAAACTTTTAAAATACAGAAGAAAAAGAAATTACAGCGTAAAGTCTAGAGTAGCAATAATTCCGACGTAAAAGTGTAAGCAAGACAGATTCGTCAACTTAATGAAAGCATCGCTGTCATTTCACTAGAAGTGATAAACCATTCCCGTAATCCAATTATAAACTGTCGTCATAGTTTCACTTGAAGTTATAGTGTCGTCATAGTTTCACTTGAAGTTATAGTGTCGTCATAGTTTCTCTTGAAGTTATAGTGTCGTCATAGTTTCACTTGAAGTTACAGTGTCGTCATAGTTCACCGAGTCATTCATGTACTTGTGAACAAATTATTCTTGTACTTGAAATATTAATTTTAGGGCCCATTACGAAGTACCGCCGTCGTTTCAAAAGATGTCAATTCACGCATTTAAGGAATCAGATTTTTCATCCATTGCGAGCTTACGGCTACGAAATATTGAGTAATGAAACAATTCCTTTAGTGAAAATGTATTTTCAGATCAGACAGTAACTAGCAATTTATCTGCAATCCATATTAACTAATATATAAAAAACGGTCAAGAAGAAAAACTGAATTTTCCCCTGTGTGTTTTAGATTATTAGCAAAGTCTCAATAAAACACTTTTTAACATACATGCAGTGAATTTCTGGTTGTTCGACTGATTGCATCCAATAAATTAAGATTCTAATAAAATTACGCAATTGTTACATTATTAAATGTACAATCACGACATTTTAATGACGCAACAAGTTTTTTTAATTTTAGTACCATCTAGTTGCGTGTTTGGATAACTTCATTTTGGTAAGCAAAAATAAAGATTACAATTTTTGTCTTCCAGAGCACTATTTAAAAGAAGTTACCTTGTCAAAGATTAAAACTTATGTATTAAGTATATTAGTAGCATTAAACAAAACTATTTGGATCCAAAATATAAACATTCATCTTTATCTGTAAAAAAACGAGTAGTTATTAGCATAAATTTCCTGAAATTTGATTTTCAAGGAGTATTCAGGAAAACTGCCCATGTACAAATAATTATGTTTGTGTAGTTCTTTGTGTGTTACAAACACAATTTAATTACTTGTCCGTTAGCTTTAAATCTTCGAGCAAGCTCGACCACTTGCCACGGATTACCAGACTACCCTCCTCTACGTCGCCCAACTTCCGGTATTCGGTGCGCGGGCCTACAGCTTTAAGGAGGTGGTGGTTTTTGGCGCCCTACCAAAGAATTCAAATAAAAGGAACGAGTAAAAAGAGGTATCAGGAATAAGTAGTTCATTGACATAATGAGTTAAGTGATCTAACGGTGATTTGATTCAGACAACGTACAGTATGTTGCCTAGATTAACGTACGTTTAGTATCAGAGTGTTTTGCCTTTCATCGTTACCGTACGCCGTCATACTGCACAATTTGGAATACATCACACCTTGCCTTAAATTTATGGAATGTTTTTTGAGTCTAAATTTTATCGGAAAAATATAAATTCCTATGCGGCAGACAGCCGAATTCGTCTGCTCCAACAAAACCCCAGGAAGCCCTAAATGGATACTGGCGGAGGACAGAAAGTTTCCATCGACAGTCAACGAAGCTAAGGTAAGTGAAGTCTGTATCGCACGCTTTGACAATTCGACTGCAATGGCATTTCGAAAGATTCGATGCCTGTCTTCATTTATTTAATTTGTGTCATAGGTCAAATGTAGGCTAAGCTTTTAGCGTCAATCCTCTCGGGGGGCAAATTGAACATTATCTGATGTGGCTATACAAGGAGCCACAGCTGATCTGTAAAAAAAAAAATAAGGGCTGTCTATAAATCTTACAAGGGAAGGCCGCGATTTGGCTAAAGCGGATCTAACTGATATTTTGCTATATTATTCTACGTACAAAAGGAGGAAAATACGCACTTTCGTTCATTTCGCAGTCCCTTGAATTCAGAGATGTCGCCCCTAAAAGGTACAGTACAACGTTAAGTTAAGCAGATGACATAAGCAAGAAAACCGAAGAGCTATGTGAAGTGTTACCGAAATTAGCATATTTAACCACAGTGACCTTGGTTAGAGCATTCTGGGTACTTTAGACAAATAGTTAAATAACGGTTAGCACGCAACCAGAGAATATTGCGATGAGATGTCAAGTTTTCTTCCATAATACTTCTTTACGACGTAGGACTGTGCGTTTGAACTAAACCTAGTATATTTGTGAAACGCCAAAACCCCGATTGCGCAAATTCTATGTTTTGAGTAAACTACGGTTGAAACTTAAATGTACAGCAGGAAGTATCCTCTTTCGGCACATATTGGCACAGAATATATGCGTAGCTTTATGTTGTATTGCACCTTTCGGCGCGATATCTCTGAATTAAAGAGATTGCGAAATTAACCAAAATGCATTTTTCCTCATTTTGTACGTAGAATAATATAGCAAAATCTCAGTTAGATCAGTGGTAGCCATATTGTGGCCTTTCCTTCTCAGATTACAAACATTGTGAAGTGCCTAAGGTTGAAGAAAACAGAGTTTAATCACAATAAATCATACTTTTCTTTTTAACAACGGATTTGGCTTGCTGTGATTCCTTAGGATATGCTGAGCCGAAGAACAAAGAAACCGTAGTCGACAAAGAATATAACATAATTCATAGTGACTAAACGTTGTGTTCTTCAACCTTAAGGAGAAGCTCGCAGATTCTAAATTAAATGGAGCTTAAACAACTTCACGAAATGAGCATTTATTGCACACAGGTTGGCTTGCAAATACCTGGTGTGAAGTGGTGTTATCTCTATTGAACTAAGAAGGGCATTAGCTTTAGGAAGCGCTCTCTTCCTTGTATAGTTTTAGATTATACATTCCTACACGTAGATCTAATGCCAATATTATGATAAATATGTAGATTAGTGTCCTAAATTATTTCGTCGGAAAAAATGTTAGTACGTAGAAAAAGTGCGACGTACAGATTTTAGAGTATGGAAAATAATGGCAAATGGTGCAGAAATCTCATATTTTAGATGTCTTTTAAAGATTTATATCGTAATATTTACCTGTAGTATGACGCTGTGAAGAAAAGCCGCGGTAGGCCTAACGCATCGTTACGGCGACGATGTGAAGATTAGCTGTGTTGAAAGGAAGATTCTATGCCTCGGCGTGTAATTCACACGCGGACGACTACAAATGAAACCGCGTATGTTCTTGCCAGGAGAGTAAACCATGTAGTTCTCATACACTACAGAACATAAAGTAGTTCGCTCATGTTTGCCATTGTGTTTAAAGCCGATGTTGAAACATTTTTCGTTCTTTCGCATATGATTTCCTGATTCGAAATACAAAGTACGAATATGCCCTTCTATGTTTTACAGAAAACTGGGGAAGTATTACTTTCGGTTGTGCTTTGAACGGCTTTCATTCGTAACTGCTTTGTTGTGCCAGTGTGCTTTTGGCTCTGTTAATGCCTTGTTCGCAGTAAGTTTCTGACTTACTGATACGTATCGTTTGCAAATCATAGAGGTTTTATCTGGTTTTTCCTGCCAACTATGCAAAGGATACAACAAAATAAAGGGTGGATAATGTAGACCTATTTACTGTAGCGCATGAATACAACATTTATCGTTGTCCTGCAAACAACGTAACCGCTTTCTCTTGTACTCTTCCTCCCGTCATTTCGGTACAGCAACGAACCTTCCTTTTAACGAAGCAAACTTCACATCGTCGTCGGACTGATGCGTTAGGCTTACCGCAGCTTCTCTTCCCAGAGTCGTACTTACAGGTGAATATTGCGATACAAATATTTAACAGACATTTAAAATATGAAATTTCTGCACCATTTGTCATTAATTTTCATACACTAAAATGTGTGCGTCGAACTTTTTCAAGATACTAATATTTTTCCGACGAAATAATTTAGGACCCTAATCTACACATTTACCAATATTATTTCCTATTTGCCTCCTTTCTGTCGGTCCTATGAACGGAGATGCTTCAGCAGAGTTGTCTCCCTGTCTCTGAATATTTTAAATTGTCTTTCCTATTGAGATATCTTACTCAAACATTGCGGCCTCAGTTTTCTAAATTGGTAGTTTTAGTCTTGGGGTCAGATATTACCTTACTAAAACGACTTTATGCATTATATATGATTGCCCATATTTATTAAGCTGCTTGGTGTACATGTTACTGGCTAGTGGCACATATTAAAACAAAAATTCCCTTAACATGTTTTTACATATGTTAAATATTAGATGTCATTTACATACCTTTACCAAGTGAGATGTTAAATGGACTATATCCCTTATCATTATAACTTCCATATTTATATTTTGTGTACTTATTTCTCTTCGCAACACTATTTTAATGTGTTACTATAGGAGCATAGATCTTTCAGCAAACATTTCATGAAAACTTTTTTTCTGGTAGGGAATGTGTTGTTAACTTTTCTTTAATTTTAATGATTCAAAACCAAAGGCAAGCTTCTGTTTTAGGACCTCTCTATGCAACCGGAGTGACTACGTCTCAAGAACAGAGAGAGTAACTCCTCCTTCTGCAGCAACTGAAGTGTGTTGCCCTCTGTCGGTTCTGCATGTAAGTCGAAACTCGGGAGAGACCTTAGGTGCCAGCAAAAGCTTAGCAAACATGTTAAAGGACTAGTTAAAGCTCCGCTATTTTTGATGTAGAACTACATCTTTCTCCGCGCTGGGTAAGGGGTAACATCGGGAGCACGAAAGGAAAGGAAAACATGTCACACCTTGAACGCTTATATCTTCGAAACTGATAATCGTAGCGTAATAAATAATACATCATTAGATAGCAGTGGCGGACTGGCGATCGCTAAACTGCCCTGAAAGCGGAATTTTTTTGGCTTGCTATTGCAAAAAATTATCAAGTTACTCTAACCCTAAAATTAACGGTATGTCAATGTCAATATCACCATTTCCTGTTTAAATATCTTTTCAAAACAAGCCTACGAATTATTCTAGTGTTAGTATTGAGGCAATAATTAATTAACATCATTTAACCCATTTTTCTGGACTGCTGCATAAGATATCCCTAGTTAAATTGAATTTTATAAAAAAATAATACAGAATTTACAAGGGTTACGTTCTCTGGGAGAGAGTGTCGGGGACTGTGTTCCAATCTTACGAATTTTATTGCAATAGCTGAATTCAGAATTGAAATAATATCTTCGGTTTTAGTGAGAGGGGTAATCCTAATCTGCCAAAATTATTTTTTGTTCAAAACTTACATACACAAAATAATTACGAACAAAATCTTAAAAAATTGAAAATTTCCAGAATCGCGAGAATTTCAGTGCAAATTGATAAACTGAGAGAAATTAAACAATTCGAAAATTAATGTTTCTTTAATTACTTTCAAATGAAGAAAAGCACTTTTTCCGTAGCTGAAACAGCCTTTCCAAAACTGCACTGCAGTCCAGCAATTCGTGTAACTGTGCAGACCAAATAGCCCAAAAAGTAGTAATTCAGATGCAGATCTCGTGAAAAAAAAAAGAAGCAGATGCGTATGGTTATATACGGTATAATCCAATCTGATATTTTTATCGTAGGTAAACATTTGGGGTTGCTTAGCATATATCATCATCATCATCATCATTGTCAACCATTATTAATCCACTGCTGGACGAAGGTCTCCCCAAGTTTCCTCCACAACGGTCTGTCTTGTGCCAGTCTCCTCCATGTCACTCCCGCATACTTTCGAATTTCATCCACCCATCTCCCATGTGGTCTTTTTCTGGGTCTTTTCCTGTCCCTTGGAATCCAATGTAAAATTTCGGCTGTCCATCGATGGTCTGTCCTTCTGGCAGTATGTCCAGCCCATTGCCATTTCAGGGATTTAATTCTGATCATGATGTCTTCCACTCTTGTCATTTTTCGGATTCACGAGTTCCTCTTCTTATCTCTCCTGGTTACACCAATCATGCACCTCACCATGCTTTTTTGAGTTGTCTGCAGCTTTTGTATGTGTCTTTTAGTTAAGGTCCACGTCTCTGCACCATACGTAAGCACTGGAAGGATGCATTGATCAAACACTTTTCTTTTAAAACATAATGGCATAGCTTAGCGTATATACAATGCATTAATGTATAGAGCGAATTTCGAGTTTCTCTCCAAAACTACTGATAGTATATTTGGTTATGTTGTACTGATTGTTGCATTGTAATTAGGAAAAGCAGGTTAAGGTACACGAGATCAAGCAGAAGGAAAGGAGCTGGAGTTTGAAGATCGAGTAGGGGGAGGGTGTGTGTGTGTGTCGAAAGCTGTGTTTGGCTCAACACAGCGTTTGCTACATTTTCTTTTCACACAAAAGCCGTCAAAGTGTTAAACAAACTTGGCTGTCCTAGCAGAATTTGTTTTTCTTCTGTAAGCATGATGAAGTACGTGTATAAATGTACTTTTTTTCTTGAGCTCATTATCATATTCCTCTTGATATCGAAATGATGTGTGCAGCAATCGGCGCCCATTCAAACATAAACTAACAAAGTGATATCTCAAAATTCATTTGACAGACCACATTCTGAAATAGTCCGACACCTTCTCTTGCACAGGTTTTTTTTCATAAAAGCCAATGTCATGACGCTGCTCGTAAGATTTTAAAGTTGCCAATAAAAAAAATTTCAACCGCTCCGCAACCTCCCCCTCCCCCGGAAAAATATGCCATGTGATTATTGTTAACTTGGAAATTCGACGAAAGTAAGTAGCTAAAAAACTCTATGTGGTAATGTGATAGTGGCAATTAGTTGCTTGTGGCCAATTCAGCTCTTTACGTTTTGTAATGATAGCAAATTAGAAACTGCTGAGGAAAAAAAAATAAAGTACTGCAAGTCCTGAACACGGTGTTCAGAGCAAACCTTTCCCAACGAATTTTGAGCGAGAGAAAACATGTGTTGAAACTTCCAGTCCAGAGTGACAAGCTGCAACAAACTTCGAGGACACGTAAAATGTTAAATGAAAAATTAGGCACCCAGAAAATAAATTGAACGAAGTTTCTTTTCAGATAAGATTTGCATGAAAAAGTCTCATAAAACCTTGGAATATTCTAAATTATAATCGCAGCCGATTAAAAGTTTGTAAAAGTTATGTAATGACTCACGTACAAGATACGCTACAAAAAGTAATGGAGCATTCACAGGGAACAAATTGTGGCATTATTTAGGTAACCAAATATGACGGTAAAACTGGTGAATGTATTTTGCGTAATACTGTTTTTCTTTTCTTTCTGTTTTTTTTTTTTTTAGCGAAATGTGCCCAGTTGTCTAAAGGTAGGCAAATTCATGTTCCGGCTGGAAAAGTTTACAAACATGTAGATCCAATGCGTAGAACGATTGTGTCCAATATCTGGTGTAGTGCCCGAAAGCGAGGGTTCGAACAAAAATATTAGTCACGAATCTGAACGAGTTTCGATTTTACTTTTATGTGCAAAAGGGATTTCACGACTAATTAAAAGTAATGTTAACGTACATTTATGTTTAAATGAAATGCACCGATGAACCATTATACTATGACTACCTACCTAATAAGCTGTAGGACCCCCTTTAGACCGCAAAACAGCGGCTACTCGGCGAGACAACGATTCGATGAGTGACGATCGGTATCCTGTGGTATCTGGTACCATAATGTCAACAGCATATCCTCCAGTTCCCGTACATTTCGGGGTGGTGGTTATTTAACGCGAACCCGCATTTTCAAGTCGAACAAGAAATGTTCGATTGAGTTCATGTTGGGTAAATTTAGACGCTAGGGTATTAACAGAAAATCACCAGCATGTTCCTCGAACCACTCCTAGACGATTCTAGCAGTGTGGCATTGTGCATTATCCTGTTGGTAATGGCCATTACCAGCAGGGAACACAATTGCCATGAATGGGTGAACTTGGTCCTCAACGATGTTCAAATACCTGACAGCTGTCAGGGATTGTACTATTGGAATAATGGGGTCCAACTTATCCGAGAAGTCATCGCCCATAGATTAACACCGCCGCCGCCGGCCTGTTTTCGCCCAACGATGCATCCAGGTACGATAGACTCCTTTGATAATCAGCATATCCGCCTTCTACGGGATGTACCAAGAATCTTGATTCGTCAGACCAGGCCACTTTCTTCCAAACATCTACGGTCCAATCTCGATGATTTTGGGTCTATTCCATGAGTTGTTGGCGATGACATGCAATGAGCATGGGGATCCGGCTTGGTTTTCGGCTACACAAGCCCATGCGCAGAAGGCTGGAGAGAACTGTGTGATGTGACACATTACCCTTATCACCACTGTTGTACTTGCGAGGGATTTGCCGCACTGCGGCCGTGTGGTCTCTGTGAACAATGCGCGACCCTCTCCGCTCTCCTCTGGCATTAGTGAGCTGCAGACGACGCATGGCGGGACGACGTTTCCTCATTTGGCCATCTGTGCATCACATTTGATACAAACTCACTACAGCAGCACGTGAACAACCCACAAGCCGCGCCGTTTCCGAGGTCGTAGTTCCGAGGTGCCGTGCCATCACAATTTGTCCTTTATCAAACTCCGATAAATCGGCAGCTTTTCCCTTTCTGACTCCGAACACTCTACTAACCGAAAGCCGGTCTTCGGGTTGTATATATGTTGCTATGTGAACTTCACCTGAGCCACCGTTCGTCTCTGGGCGTGCTCATTTCTCTACGCTGAGGGTGGTCATAATATAATGGCTCTTGTGTGTGTCATTTTGGAATCAGGCAACAGAGGCTAAAATATCCCCGCCTTACCATTTCTTATTTCAGTATGTGACGTAATTGCCAGCAGGACGCACACGACATAAAGGCAGATAGGAATCAGAACAAATCCCGGCGTAGACCAAAAATGACGGAGAAATATACTTCGTTATAATGGCGCCCGAACTATCCGGATGACCCGGCTGTTCAAAATATCGCATTGGTGTGATGTTATTTCCACACCGCGAGACAGGAAAAATCAGAGAATTCCTTCTCCAGCGCTTCGAAAAATAAAAATGTGTGATGTTGCATTCCACACAGCAGATTGACTGGGAGTTCTCAAGTGCACGTTCTACAGTGGATGGCTGCCTACAACGATTCATGGTCACGGCTGACCCGTGGGCCATGCCCCCGGCCCTCTTTCGGGGGGGATGTGACGTACCTGCCAGCAGGACGCACACGACATAAAGGCAGATAGGAATCAGAACAAATCCCCGCTTAGACCAAAAATGACGGAGAAATATACTTCGTTATAAGTACGTTAAAAAAAAAGGTGTTTTTTTTATTTATACGCATTTCTGTGCTTCGCAGTTTAGCGATATTAATCTTTTATTTCCCTGCAGTAATGTATTTGAAAAACTTTATTTTTAAATAAATTTCTAGGTGAAACCTTGAAAACTGATTTGTGTACACAAATTTTTCATGAGCTCTTGCCGTGTAACGCACGGCAACGGACAATCTAGTAAACTTTCAGTCACAATTCACTACACGGGCACCGTAGCGTTTATCGTTTGCTCATCAGGCATGACGTCAGCAGGTGAGCAAGAGATATGTGTCTTGTACTTTTGGTGTATTTAATATTGTCATAGTGATTTTTTTACGCATTTTTAGTAAACAAAATAACTACTGTAGTTTATTGCGTAAAAGTGCAGAACATCCGTAACATATAAAGCACTGACGAAGACGTGGAGTGTTGTAAATATCTAGACATGCTTGAAAAAAAAAGAAAACAAAAAGACGTTTCTGCACAAATTATCTTCAAAATCAACAACAGAATAAAATAAAAATGTTATATTATTAATCGTTATCCAGTGGTAAATAAACTTCTGAATATGTTTAAAATAGTTCCGGTTTTCAATTCAGTCCTCATGCTTCTGAGTTGTTTTTAGGGCGGGGAGGAGGGGGCATGAGTACTATCATCGTGAGCAACTCATTTGGATATAGAAGCAGTCGCCATCCCTAATTTGAGGCCACTGGTTTTAGGGAAGAGGAGGAGCCAGTGGTATACGACAAACGTACTATTCATGCCCCACACGAGATTCGGGGCTGGACCGATCTCGGACGAATGATCGGTAGCCAGCGCCTCGTACCACTCGGCCAGCTGTGCGACTTCTTGTTTTCATTAATATTTTTTTTAACTGTTTCATTTCTCGATAGATATGAAAAATGTTTGTTCTACTGAATTCAGCATAAAATTATAGCTGATATATTACAGAATTTATTTATACTTAAAATAATGTATCCATCTCACCCGCATTTCCTGATCGCCTTGCCAGCATGCTATCTGTTACAATAAGGTTCCAACTAACTGAAGCTAAGAAATTATAGCTTAGGCATCTGAGCAACATCTAATTTTCGCCAGTCGAAGCAAATCAACGCTTCCTCGGAGAGTCAAATAGCTCAATGAAAAGGATTTAGACGTGTACGAAGCATTGATAGCGGTAACATGGGAAACCCTCGTGATCTAATCGACTTTAAAAAAGAGGCATATTAGTGAGAGCTCGTAGGGCAGGTCCAAGAATATCCGAAACGTTTAACCTTACACGCTATTTTTCCTTATTGGTGGTTTAACGACCACTATGAGCAACTCAATGGGCTATAAGCAGTGGTACGCCTCTAATTTAGGGCCACTTGTTCCAGGAAAGGGAGAGAGCCGGTGCCGCAAGACAAACATAAAATCCATGCATGACCGGGATCGGAACCCGGCCCCATGTCGGAAGAATGATTAGACGCCAGCGCTTAGACCACTGTGCCACAGGGGCGGCTTCTCCGCTGTGCAAGAACAGCTGTAACGGAGGTTTATAATGAGTGGTGTAAAAACAAGTAAGCCGTCACTATGGCGTAGTTGTCTAAGGGTTCACTTGTTACAATTCGTCCGATATGGGTTTGGGTTGGAATTCCGGTGAGGCATGGATGATGTGTTCGTTTCACGGCACTGGCTCTCTCCCTTACCTGGAACCAGTGGCCCTAAATTAGGAAAGGGAGATTACTTATAGTCAATTCAGTTGCTCACGGTGGTTATAAAACCCACAAACAACCAAATAAACAGTCAACGGTCTTTTTTTTAATTGGAAATTTAACGACCACCGTGAGCACCTCAGTAGGCTCTAAGCAGTCGCCCGCCCCAATTATAGGGCCACTGGTTCCAGGGAAGGGAGGGAGACAATGCTGTAAGACAAACACAACATCCATGCCTCATCGGTATTCCATCCGGGACCTATCTCAAACGAATAGTCCAAAACCAGCGTTAGACCACTCCGCCACCGGGGCGGCCCAATAAGTCCTTATCTTCAGTTGAAAATTCATTGTCCTGGGCGCGTATTTCATAAGTGTATAAATGGAATTACGATTAAGGTAATTTCGAACGCCTGATTGGTTCAGAACTGTTTTGAGGATTGCCAATATGTGGGGCTTATGAGGAGAATCACGTGACGGAGACATGTACGCTCTGCTGCACTCGCATGAGCCATTTTAATGCTCGGGTTTTTTCTTTGTGACAATGGTTTCCTTCAGTTGTTCTACCCGTACAGTTGGAATGCGACGAGAGGTAAATAGAAATGGCACTGTATTGGTAGGGGAACCTTTGAGGTTTTTATATTAAGTTGATTTAATGAGCCTTGTGACTTATCTTCCGAAGTACTCTGACTCGACCTAGTTCTTACGGAGCCGAGAGATCTCAGCACGTCAGCGCTCCCTCTGTTAGCTCCAGATTAGTACCGGTGTGTTTTGTATCGAGAACTCATAAGTTATTTAAAAAAAAATTCGGGGAGGGGGTTAAGATATGGAATTGAAAGCACTTTAGATTGAATCTGGAGAAACAAGAATACGAAGAATTCCCTAAATATTAGAAAAAATACATATATGACAGACATTTAACAATTTAATTAGAAATAATATATTACAGACAACATTCTGGAATACTTATTCCAACGGAATTGTCTTCTTTCAACAGAACACTGTTTTGAGGTTTTACTTCGCATCAATAGGTAGTTCTTTCCTGGCACAAAATCAATCTATATGATTTTTTTTGCTAGCTGGACCTCCTGATATTCATGACAAAAAAAAACTTGATCATCAGAATAAATAATTACTAAACAGGAACCGTACACCAACTATACTCAAAATAGTATACAGAGGGTGAGTCAAAAGTAATGAGACATTGCATAGGAAAACTTCAAACACGTGTAAAGTACAAACGAATACAATTCAATCTTCGAAATGCAAGCCATTATGTTCTATGATCTGAAGCCACCTTTCTGTCAAATTGTGAATTACCGCTCTGTACCACTTTTTGGGTTTTGAGGTGAGAACCTCCTGGAACCCGGCTTCCAGCTGATGACGGTTTCGGAAGGTTCTGCCACTGAAGAAATGTGACATTGACCGAAACAAGTGGTAGTCACTTGGGGCAAGGTCTGGGCTATAGGCAGGATGTGGAAGACGTTCGATTCCATCGAGCTCCCGGATCTTATCCCTCGTTGAAACCGGTTCACAAGGGTGTTTCGTGAAACCGGTTCACAAGGTCATACACAGTTGTTTTCCCTGGTATAGGAGCATCAGGAAACTTCCTCTGAAAGAGCTGGATGCAACGTTGGTAAGATGTTTCCGAAAATTAAACTTCTAAAAAAGCGACTTTCTGTTCTTGCGTGAGACTCATGGCTGGCTGAACGTTACTGCTTGGCAGCGCCCGCGTAAGCGTAGTGTGAGATGGTGCTATCACGTGGCGCAACTCCTTCCTTAAGGTCACACACAACAGCCACCAGTAGCAATACTCGGATATCTTTTATGGTTTTTCAGCAAATACGTTTTAGAAATAGAGTTCGGGGACTTTATGAATCACCCTGTACGACAGCTGTTTTATATGTGGCTGTGGCAGGGCTACGTGAAATCCGAAATCGTATTATACCCTTTTATATACCTCATATCGTTGGTGACGTGCTCACTGTGATTTGCCTATTAGGCATCCCGTGTACCCCAGTCGCAAACGGTGTTTCCATTAATCTGATACACACCTATATATATTTAGCAGAAGCATAGGTTGACAAAAGAGGCGAATCAGATTTATTTATCATTCACGACTGTTTTCATTTCATTTATTTATTCATTCAGTTGCCACTACAGCAACTAGGAAAAGCAGGGAAAAGGCCGTGAGGCCAGACATAGCCCTCCTCTCCCCAGAATACAAAAAACATAAAGCTTAACAGAAAAGGCAAGCCTACACATATATGCAAAGTACACGTACTTGCTCACAACCAACACATATAACAATGTGTTCCATCTTCAATAGCCTTCATTATATCTAAACAAACAAGTATCATATACACTTCACTATATAATCACATATATATTTATAAATAAACAACAAATAACGTTTGCACCTCACATTATAATCACACTAACCCACATTTCTTCCATTCAATCGAAATTCCCTGTTATTTACTAATTATTTCATAAGATGTGCCTTTAGTTTTATTTTAAATAAGTTAAATTTATTAATTGATGTTAGTTCTTCGGGCAATGAGTTCCACAATTTTGGGCCACTATAATTTATATTCATTTTAAGTTTCTCAGTTTGTGGGAACATTGGAATTAGTAGTGATCTATTCCTAGTATTGTGATAATGAGTATGTATATTTAGTGTTATTACATCCTTGTGTATACCATTATTAATTATTTTATACATTATTTTTCCCAAGTTATAATCATATAATTGCTTTATCGTTAAAGTATTATATATATTGGGGTTCACTTTTGACCGAATATATGAGATTGGTTGAAAATTATTTGATGTTTTAAGGTCTATTAGTCGTATAAATCTATTTTGCAGTACCTGTAGTTTATTAATATTATATTGTGTGGTTTGTCCCCAGGTTAAAATGCAATAATTAGTATGTGTTTGAATTAGAGATATGATATATAGATATTAATATTTTTGGTGTTAAGTTTAGCAAAGTACTACTGACAATCCCGATATTTCGAGAAATCTTGTTACTTAAATTTTCAATGTGTTTGTTCCATTTCAAGTCATTGTGTATAGTTGTAACTAGATAAGAGTGTGTTGAGACCGTATTAATCCTGACTCCATTCATCAAAATCGGTAAATCGTATAAATGTGAAGTTTGTGAATTAGAGAAAATCATCAGATTAGTTTTATTAATTTTAACAACTAATTAATTTGCATTCAGCCAATCTGTTATTAATTTTAGCTGAGTATTAGTTCTTACTGTAAGCTCATTCATATCAGTTCCCTTTAAAATAATAGTTAAGTTATCTGCATATAGGATTGTATCATTATCTTTTAATACTGCAAATAAGTCGTTAATATATAAATTAAAAAATAAAGGACCAAGACTGATCCCTGGGGTACCCCAGAATTTATGATTTGTAATATGGATCGATTCTGATGAATCTGGGTGTATTGCATTCTTTCTGACAAGTAACTTTTGAATAAAAATAAGCTAGATTCCCGGAGTCCTATAATATTTAACTTATGAAGTAATATATCATGATTTAGGGTATCGAATGCTTTTGATAAATCAAGAAAGACTGCTATTGTTATTTGTTTTTGTAATAGATTTTGTTGAATTATATTTTGTGTATGTAATAATGCTAGTTCAGTTGATTTATTTGGTACAAATCCGAATTGTCTGTGATGAAATATATTATGTCTTTGAATGTATGAAAATAGTCTGGTATGAATTAATTTCTCTAGTATTTTTGCGAAAATTGATAAGTTTGCGATTGGACGATAATTATTTATGTCGTTTTTTGAACCTTTCTTATATTTTGGAGTGATTTTGGAGATTTTTAAGGCATCTGGAAATATTCCGGTTTCAAGTATATCTGCAATAACGGCTGAACTATGATATTTGCCACAAATTGTATGGCTATTGGAAAAAATTCATCGTAGCCAGGTCCGACATTTGTATTAATTTGGTTTAAAGCATGAGTAAGTTCAGTCCTTGTAATTTTCGACATATGAAAAGTATTTAGTCTTGACAGATTTTGTAGGTATTTTGTATAATGGATTCCTGAAGATATAAGTTGTTGCTTGGTCAGTTGTGGTGACAATATAAAGTGACTGTTGATCTCATTAGTTATAGCCTGTTTATCAGTTATTTTATAAGTTGATTTGGTTAAATATTGCGGCGTAACTGGGCTGATATTTTCCTCCAGTAATAGATTCAGATGTAACCATGTTAATTTAGGGTTACTTTGAGAGAATATATTAGTGTAGTAATTTCTTTTTAACTTCGGAATATCTGAATTCAATTTGTTTCTATATGTTTTAAAATTCTGGAAGTCAACTTGTAGTTTACTTTTAATAAATTTGGAATACAGTTTATTTTTTTATTTATTCGATTTAAGAGAATACTTGTTATCCATGGTTTCCTATTTTTTTTTAATTTTATTACTTTTCGTTATTATTGGAAAAGCTTGATCGTATGAGTCTTTTAACAATATTGTAAATAAGCTATATGTTATATTTGGATTTTCCGCTGGGAGGAATTTTTCCCAATTTATAGTTTGAAGCAGGTTCCGAAATTTTTCTAGGTTATTAGAATTTATTAATCGTATTTGTTTGTTTATTAACTGTTTCTTCACTGCATGTGTATAAGTGTAAACTGTGAAGATTGGTAAATGGTCACTGATTTAATAATTTATAACTCCTGATAAAACTGAATCTTGTGGAGCATTTGTGAGTGATAAATCAATAATCGTTTCTGTGTTAGGTGTAAATCTCGTTGGATGTATTATTGTATTGATAAATCCAGCAGCAGTTAATATTTGAATAAAGTACTGAGGCTGTGAATTAGTAACAGAAATATTAATATTGAGATCTCCCAATAAAAATCCCCTTTTCCCGGTAAAATTTACATAATTGAATGCCTCTGTTGATTTATCGAAGAACTGAGTTGTATTTGATCCTGGAGGGCGACAGCACACCATTATAATAGTGTGTTGATCTCCTATTGACAAAATTTCTATGGTAGTGTCAGTAAATGTTAAGTTTTTATTAATTGTATAATCATGATAGGTATCCTTAACGTAAATGGCCACTCCACTTCCTCTTGAGTGGGTTCTATTTTGATAAAAAATCTTATAGCCATCTAAGCCAACACTATAATTTTCACTGGGAAACCATGTCTCTGTTATACATAAAATATCTATTTGTAAATTAGTAACCTGAATTAGTTCCTCAATAAGAGTGAGTTTATTTAGTAAGGATCTCGCATTAATATGAATAATTTTCAATGAATTTGTGGAACTACAAGAAAAGATATTATTAATTTGTTGCGTCGTATATAAATTATCTTGCATTAAATTTGTCAATTTGCTTGCTGTTTGTTAGTAGTAATTATAATCTTAAGTTGTAAGAGTTCAAAAGCCACTCCCTGCACCATCTAAAAAACCGATATGTGTGATCTCCCCTTCTTTATCAATAATAGGATAGTGTCCGTACTTATGGGTATATAAATTAAAAATAGTTGTATATAAATTACCTTGCATTAAATTTGTCTGTTTGCTTGCTGTTTGTTAGTAGGAATTATAATCTTAAGTTGTAAGAGTTCAAAAGCAACTTCCTGTAACATCTATAAAATAGATATGTGTGATCTCCCTTTGTTTATCAATGATAGGATAGTATTTCACAAAGTCAAGCACAATGCAAATCATTTCACCATAGGCACAAACACTAACCATTCTAACATTTCAGGTAAGTATCATATCTCAATTTGATACACAAAAATATTCATTATACACACACAAAAAAAATAATAATAAAAGAAAATTAAAAAAGGAGGATAGTAGAAAACCTATCTACTCTGTTTTATTAAAAAACAAAAATTGAAATTTAGTTGGAAACCCCAGAAAGCTACCCTCATAGCATTTTCAAGGAAAATAAATGCATGCTCACATTGTAATGTTCTGCCAAGATATTTCTAATCAGAAATTAATAGGAAACTCAAAAACCAGTTCTTGAGGCATTTCCGAAAATAGAGTCGTGCCTCTATTGAAGCTTAAGTGTAAATCATACTGTTATAGGCACTATGTTAGATTTAAAGTAGGCATATATATTATTAGCACCATACAAAAAAGAACACACACAAATAATATACACACACGCAAATAAACAGTAGGTATAGTTCCGTTTTCTGGCAGTATCAAATTACATTAAGAAATCGTACCTAAGTTTTAGTTACAGTACATTATTGACATCCCACGAACCATCACACTATGAACACAATGGAAAATATTCTATCAAATATAAAAAAAATCCTACCATATTCTCAAACACAATATAAGACCTTCCATCAAAGAACCAGACCAAATTCATATATTTCTTCCAAGAAATAAATTTTTTTCCTTGGGTCATGTTCACTCTTCTTTATAAAAACACTGCCGTTTTTCACCCATGCATATTTAATTTTCACTTTCACTTGCTGCAGTAATTTTCTTGCACTCCAGAATAAATGTCTGTAAACTGGGATTAAATTCTCATTGGTAAATATTTTAGTTGCTGGCAAAGTAGTATTTATTTCTGAGTTCAATATAATAGTCTTTTTCTTAGTTAGCGAACTGTCTCTTGCTGTTCGAGATTTGAATGGTATAATTACAATTGCATTTGCCTTCGAAAAGCATCATATTTGAGTGGGTGAATAACATCAATATCTGTTGGGTGAAAATTTGTAATCCCAAGTTTATCAGCATATTTATCAATGTAAGTCCTCAACTCAGATTCATTGTTGATTAGTGTTAAGTCAAGCCCATGTAATTCTAAATTCTTGTTTCGGTAATATTGACTTAGTTCATTGATTTCACAGTTTAGTTTCTGAATTTGATGTTGTTTAATATCATTCTCCTTTAGTAAGAAATCCTGTTTTGCATTTTGTTCCTTATTATCTCTTTCAAGAGACTCACACCTATTACAAATATCTTTATATTTTACTGGAACAAGGTCAACTATTTTTTTATATTCTGCCAAATCTTTTTTTATTCCTGATAATGGCTGCAGTTTCGCGTTTATCTCATCTAATGAGTGTCTGAGATCTTGTTTAACTTCATCATTTGACTGTTGAATTTTTAAGTTTATATCACCCAAGGTAACCATTATGAGGTCCATGTTTACAGTTCCAGTACTGTCAGGAATGATGCAGCCGCTGTGGATTTATTCGAAGCCGCATTTCCCTTTCTACCTGCCATTATATTTAGTTATAATAATAATTAACCAGATCACAAATAAACCACAAATAGCTATTTGAACTTAGTCACTCCTGAATGTGTCGGCAGGTCTCAGCACATCCTATTATAGCCAATTTGAAGTCGTGTTAGATTATATGTGACAGTTATCACTCAGGAAATACAAATGTAACCCAAAAGAAGTATTCAAGATAGTAATAGTGGCATATTAACACACTTTATATACTGGCACATGCTAACAGTCTTACAAAGTCAATTGGAAATGGTACTTTAGGTCCCT
Source organism: Macrothele yani (assembly GCA_039090855.1). NCBI lineage: Eukaryota > Metazoa > Arthropoda > Arachnida > Araneae > Macrothelidae > Macrothele > Macrothele yani. The sequence continues at coordinate 97,927,890 of CM077017.1, read as the reverse complement.
AAGCTTCTGGACGTTCAACTGACATGTATGAAGGTTATAACGACAATTGACTTAACAGAAATTGACCTTGCTTGAGCAACTGCATTTGTTACCTGGTATATCTTCCACGTTTGCAAAAGGTATCCTTCACACATATGTATCCATTAATACTCTATTATTATTAAATTTGCAGCGAGTAGCACCAGCACCTTCTTACCATAACATGCTTGACTTGACCTACATTCTATTAAAGATCTGAAGGTATCATTCTTCCTAGTATGAAAAAAAACATTAGCTTCTATTCTTCTGATAGGCGTAGGAACTAATTAATCATATTACATCTTTATCATCCTTTAAATGGTGCCGGACTTTAAATCCCTATTGATATTTTAAATAAATATGTTCGTTTCGGCAGTTTATTAAATTTGAAAACTACCACAGATCAAAGTTTAGTTTTGTGGAAAAACACAGTTTTACAGGACTTAGGAATTCGAAATATTTAATTCAGAATACATGTATATAAAACTAATTCAGTGAAAATTGTAATACTTAATTGCTGCATATTTACACAAGTACATTGTTGAAAATTAAACCATAAATCTTAGTTTTCAGTAATTAATTTGCAAAATAAATTATATGTAAAAAAGTATCTCGACAATTTGAAAAAATAAATGTGTAGTCATGCTTAACGCCTTCCGCTCAACATGAAGTAGAAAAGAACGACTAGAGTATTGAGATCATCTTTTTTCTTCTGAATTTAGATGTTACTTCTTTTTCTTTTTTTTTTGATTGGAGGTTTAACGACCACTGTGAGCAACTCAATGGGCTATAAGCAGTCGCCCGTCCCTAATTTAGGGTAACTGGTTCCAGGGAAGGGAGAGAGCCAGTGCCGTAAGACAAACACAACATCCATGCCTCACCGGGATTCGAACCCGGACCCCGTTCGGACGAATGATCAGAGGCCATCGCTTAGACCACTGCGCCACCGGGGCGTCAATGTTACTTCTAAAAGTCAACTAGTTTTCAAATTAAGAAATTGGTTATTCCTGCCTTAAAGACATACGATTGTTCATATTAACCCTTTAAGCGGTTCATATGAACAATGGTATGTCGCCGATAAACCCTCGAAGTGAAAGCGTATTGTCTCCAAATTCACCTCCCCTTCCGGAAAAACTGGTCCCATAGCGGCGGGATTTCAGCTTTTCCAACATAGCAATTGCTCTCCCCTTCTCACGCAGTCTCACCTCAGCAGGGTGAAACACACACCTATGACATGATCATATGTAGAGGATTTTAGGAAGGGAGTGTCTGACCCTAGGTCTTAAACAACCCCTAGAAATAGGAAACTAGGAGATTTGGGCTAGAGCACCCGATAGGAAAGTGACACGGAAGCGAAGTAGAAAGGGGGAGGAAGATGCCCTTATTTATTACCGGGGGCCAGTACCCAAGACACCACTCTGACAGGAAATTAACGCTGCCTTTATTCTCTGCTCTATGACCCAAAGTGAGAACAGAAAGGCCAGGCACCCAGTCTCCTCCAACACATCTCCTTCTGCCTGACACCGACCGACTCAGAAAGAATTGCAAATATCTCTTCGTGAGCATACTGAAAAAATAAAAGAAAGAATTAACATGTAAAGACAATGATGTACACTACATTGGAAAACAAATAAAACAGTTTAACATCCACGTACATTGGATTTAACCACAAACGTTGAATCGTATGTGGACCGGATAACGCGTTGCCCTCAACTTCCGTTATCTAGGACACTCCCTAAATTTTTGAATAAAGTTTTTCACATAACATATTAGTCCTTCCTATTTTTTTTAATTTCAAGAACTTTGTATTTATAAAATTCAAATTCAAAATAAGTGTGTGGGCTATATTTTTCTAAAACCAAATATATCGACATTAAGTTACTTTTGTTTTCATACCACTATGTGTTATGAGTGGCGCACACTTGGGCAAAACACATAGGGGTCTGTCCCCTTTCCCCACCCTTCCAGAAATTCTTGTCCATTGCTCAGATGAAGGAAAAAATAACTTTTAAATCACCTTATTCCAGCAATGGCCAAAAGGAAAAAAAGAAAAACTTTCAGAACATATTTTAATGATTTTCATATTTATTTGAATTGAGCAAGCCGTTCTTTTCTTATTTTTGTAAAAGGCAGAACCGAGCTAATTAAAATGTGATATCGGTCAAAGAATTATCTTATTACCCCTAGTTACTGCATTAATTGTAGCTAGATGAGAGTTGCAAACCTTCGTAGGGGAAGGGTCTCTAGTGGGACACGGAAGTGTTAGGGATACCTGAAATTCCCTACCACTCACTACCTATGCTCTTTTCCGGGAAACGATCAGATCATATGCAGAGGATTTTAGGAAACGAGTGTCTGTCCCCAGGTCTTAAACAACCCTTAGAAATAGGAAGCTAGGAGACTTGGCTAGAGTGCCCGATAGGAAAGTGACACGGAAGCGAGATAAAAACGGTAAGGAAGACGCCCTTATTTATTACCGGGGGGGGGCAATACCCAGAGTCCGACGGCTTACCGAGCCCAACCGAAGCACAGCGGATATTTAGTGGTTCGAGCGTTCGTATCTGCTGGGATCGAACCCTAGGTCTTCTCCGTGGCAGTCACGAACGCTGACCACTAGGCCATGCGCGGAAAGTCTCAGGGCTAGGTTTTAAACATATCTTTAAGCGCAATCATTATCTGCTGGCCATTTCCCCATGGGCCGTATGGAGCGTTATAGAGTGTTAAATTTTCTGTAGCATTAATTTAAAAAGCAATAACGGAATATTTTCATTTAATAAAAATTAATAAAAAATAATAAAATGAAAATTTCGGGAAAACATTTTCTCCATTTTGCTTACTGAAAAGCAAGATGTGAATGCCTTTTCATTTTTTAAGAGATCGGTGAATGGCTTTTCATTTTTTAAGAGACCGGTGAATGGCTTTTCATTTTTTAAGCTATAGGTGAATGACTTTTTTCTCAGACGGCATGTCATTTCTTTTGTTGTAACAGCTTAGATTATTAAGTGCTATATTGATACAATTCGTTCTGAAACCTGTAGGTGCATAACTTAAAGTGTACTGCAATCAGAGGCGTAGCTAAGGTGGTGGTCGTCGGGTCCTATCCCCCCCCCCTTGAGGGTGGATGAGTCCGAATTTAAAGCGATATACAGTATACATACGTATACAGTGTGCATAGGAAAGTCTCTTTAGCCTGGAATAACTTGCAAATGGAGACAGGCACAGTTATGCAAGTGAGATAACGGTAAAGTAAAGCGACTACGCCCGATTGAATGCAACCGATAGCAGCTCCCTTAGTGGCGAAATGCGGAAGTTAGCCATTGCAAATCGAAAATGAAAAGAGATACAGCAAAATTTCCAATCACAAAGTTGTAGAGTGTCAATTAATTAGTACACAACGACATTTGTTTTACACGGGTAAAATCAATTGTCCCCTGAATACCCTAAAATGTCCGAGATCAATGCGCGACCTTTCGTATGAACGTTTGAAGAAAACAGACATAGGTATGAGCAAATACACACAATTTATTGCATAAATGCGTACTTATGTCAATACAGTTTGATTACGTCAGACAAAACAAAAACAAAAAAGGCAAACTGGCGCACAGTGATAAAAAGTTAATGTCGAGTATGTTCGAAGAGTTCGCCATTGCCCACGATACACATTTGTGTTCGTGAAAGTAACTATACATGCACATTCCTCACCATGGAAGGTGTCGCACTATTGCGAGCATCTGTAACATGATGACGTAGATCCAGCAGACTTGTAGGCGCTGTTGCATACACCTGTTTTTTTACGTAACTACAGAATTCCAAGTTCGCCATTCTCACACAGCGTACGTAAACCTAAACTTCTGATCAGGGTACACCCTGCTACTGGTTTTTATATCGTAGGTACGGTACAACGTCACAATCTGTATTTACATACCGCTAAATTTGCGAAATATGAATATGCAGATTCGAATCGTCGCGCATCGATTTCGGACAGTGTAGGTTATTCAGGCAACAATTTATCTTATCCGTGTGAAACAAATGTCGTTTTGTGCTAGTTAATTGATGCTCTACAACTTAGTAACTGGAAATTTTGTTCTATCTCTTTTCGTTTTCGATTTGCAAAGGCTAACTTCCGCATTTCGCCACTAGTGGCGCTCGTATTGGTTGCATTCGATCGGGCGTAGTCGTTTTACTATATCGTTATCTCACTTGCATAATTGTACCTATCTCCGTTCGTAAGTTATTCCAGGCTAAAGGGACTTTCCTATGCACCCTGTATATATGTACACTAAAGTGCCAGAAAAACTGGTACAGATGAGCTTACGCAAAAACACATAGCAACGTCACCTATGCGCGTACTCGGTTGCGTCCGGCAGAGCATATATAAAGCTATAGACATCCTTGCCAGCTGTCAGAGCTGTTTTCGGCATGAGTATGACAAGTAATAACGATTTAAGCGATTTTCAACGCGGTGTCATAGTTGGCGCTCGTGAGATGGGTAATAGTATTTCTGAGGTAGAAAAGCAGTTCGGATTTTCACGGACGACCTTTGCAAGGGTGTACCGTGACTACAAGATTTCCTGTAAAACCTCCAACCTACGATACCAGTGTGGCCGTAAAAAGACATTGGGTGAACGTGAACATTGTCGGCTGTAAAGAATCGTTTCACGCGATAGGCGTGCAACACTCTAGCAGGTATCATCGGAATTCAATGCTGGAGCCTCAACAAGCATCAGCGTCCTGACTGTGCAACGTACCCTGCACGATATGGGTTTGGGGAGCCGACGCCGAACTCGAGTCCCCGTTATGGGTGCGTGACACAGAGCTATGTGCCTCTCTTGGGCACGACAACACCGCCACTGGACACTTGATGACTGGAAACAAGTAGCCTGGTCTGACGAGTTGCGTTTCCAACTGTATCAGGCAGATGGAAGGATTCGTGTGTGGCGCAAATCCCATGAAGCCTTGGATTCCGCCTGCCAACAGGGAACTGTGCCGGCTGGTGGAGGGTACGTAATGGTATGGTGGGTGTTTAGATGGAATTCACTGGGACCCCTGGTCCTAGTGAAAACCAGCCAACGCCATGTGCGCATCCTTTCTGACGAGGTACACCCGTTTATGTCATGCATTCATGCTGATGGGTTGGGCCTGTTCCGACAGGACAATGCACCTCCACACAAGTGTCGGGATGCCGCATTATGGTTAGAGGAGCATTCATCTGAGTTTGGGGTGTTGCCATCCCACCCAAGTCCCCAGACCTGAACGTGATAAAACACATTTGGGATGCCATGCAACGCACTATCGAACACAGGAATCCGAGATCCTAGACATCGGAATACACCCGAGTTGTGGGACACTCTGCAGGAAGTATGGTGTGCATTGCCTACAGCATATTTCCAGAAGCTAGTGGAGTCCATGCCCCGTCGTAGTTTTGCAGTCCTGCGGTCCCGTGGGGGACGTACCAAGTATTAGACTGGTGTACAAGTTTTTCTCACACCTCAGTGTATATGAGATTTTTATCAATGAACAAAACCCATGGACCACCCCTTCCCCCGCCCTTAAGAAATTTCTGGCTATGCTACTGTCTATAACTCAAAGTTTGCTCGGAAGTGTTTTTTCTTAGCTTTCTCGTTTTACATCGATGTTACATGTGTCTGCATTTTAAGAATGTAGTAAACAGAGCTTACACACTGACACTATCTGATTGTTTTTGTAGTAGTTTTTTCGTTTTACATCGATGCTACATTTGTCTGCATTTTAAAGATGTAGTAAACAGAGCTTACACGTAGACACTACCTGATTAGAGGAATTTGGACCCTACAGTCTATCCCAGTAGTTACTTTTCTATAGGAGCAGGTGAGGGTGTTCTTTTCCCACCATTTGCAGAGAAGAATTTATTAGATTAATGAAAAACATTGCGACTGAGAAATAGTTCTGTTTGTATGAAGATTGAAACATGTTGAAGTAATGTTATTATATATTCTGAAAAGTGCCATTGCATCAGTAAAAGTTGTATGAGGAAAGAATGCCCACGGAAAAAATAGGTTTAGGGAAACTGGCCACCCAGAAAACTGGTCACAAAAATTTTAAGGGGCCGTATACAAATTGCGTTCTTGACTGCTTCGTGACTACGTCCCCAAAGGTTGTTTACCTTTCACATAAAGCTTCCGTAATTTTGTATTTTCTTAGTTGCGATATTTAATGTAATTTTTCATAAAAAAAATTATAATCTACAACTCAAAAAACAATCTCAGGTTTTATAAACTGCAGCTCCAAAAACTTTCTGCGGGCTGGTGCAAACGCAGAATACTTATAGGGGGTGGGCGGGGAGGCCTATTACCAAAAATGTAAAGCATTTCTCTTTCGATCGCGAAATTTTCGGCATTTTAATTTTTAGTATAAAACTACAGCTCCACAAATTCTCTGCAGGCATGCACAAACGCAGAAAACCTCTCCCCCGACAAATTTTCTGTGTTTGTACATGCCTGCAGAGAATTTATGGAGCTGTAGTTTATAAACCCTGAAGTTCTTTTGCGGAGTTGTAGATTATAAATTCATTTTTTATAAAGAATTACGTTCAGTATCGATATTAAGAAAATACGAAATTACGGAAACTTTATGTGACTCAGACAACCAACCTTTCGGAACGTGGCTACGAAGCTGTCAAAAAGCAATTTTTTTTTAAACACGTTAATTTCATAGTGTTTCAATGGCGCAGGTACTACTGACAGCAAGCGAATTTCGCAACCACGTATTTTTGGCGAAATCCTGTGGAAAGAATTTATCTCCGGCTACTTCTCAACTCTCCCCAACCAAACAAAGCAGCTAAACTTTGCTAATGCTACTGAAACCCAGCGAACGGCAACCGATCAAGGAGATTAAATTGATTCTCAAGAGTAATCCTCTGGCTTCTGTAGTTTGTGAATGTGTACCTGTTTGATGTAGCTAGGTGTGGAGTGCCTTTATTTGTAGGTAACTTATACTATCCCGCAGCAGCGGCAGATGGTCTATTCTGCGGATTTTCTTCGAATACGTTAATCACAATGCTTTTGAAACCCAGAATTGTGCAGCCTGCACCTTGGTCCCAAGGACTTTCAGACGCGTCTATGAGAGAACAAAGCAAGTCTTACCCTGAAACCAAAGAAGGCAGCGCATATTGTATGAGGAGATTAGAATCAGTAGATAACAAAGGACTGCCCCAGACAGGCCTGACGAGAAAAGGGGGAAGCGGTGCTGCGTTTCTAAAGTAATTTTTTCCTAATTATTATTTTATAGTGTCCGAATATTTTTCAAGCTGTACCGTCACCAGGGTTGGTAAGTTACGCATAAAAAATATTTTCTGCGTGACGCGAAAAATACTCGTAAAAATGCGGGATTTATGTCATAAATGTAAAAAATATAATAAATTCACAACTTGCTTTAAATGCAATAAAAAAACGAAGTGTTACAATATTACTCGAGTTCTCAGGCTAACTGTAACACGTGCGTGGGTTACCTGCGGCAAATCAAACGAGTTTTCAATATTACGTTTTTCATTTCTTCTTTCCTTTCCAACGAAACGCCGACACGACACATTGGGTTCTCCGTGTTGCTTTGCTAAACGCAGACACAGACCATTGTGTATGATATACAACATTACTGCAAGTCATCGAAGGCTGCAGACAATTTTCATCATGTGAATTTTGTCACTTTTTGTTTTCCACCAGAAGTAGGCATCTTTTGTTTTTTTATTTTATGCTCGACTCATTATTTTCGCATTGCGGCAATTTTTATAAATGAATAAGTATATTTGTGCGTAATTCCGACTTCGTTTATTTTCCTTTATTCCGATGACCGATGAAGTCCTTCTGTTCTCAGCGGCAACTTAAAAGAGAAAACATAAATTTTAATGTTTACTTATAAGAACACTTTATGTATACTTTCCCAGAAGCGGCATCTTTAGAAGTATATTACACTCTAAAAATAAAAGGTGAAAAACGTGATGTTTATGAAAAAATACTAAAAAAATAAGAATATATGTCCGTACATGGCGTTCAAGAGTTTTCTGAGGAAATTCTTTTCTCGAAAGGGAGGGCTTGTTCACGGAGGGCAGAATATGAAAATTATCTACCGCAAAAAAAAAGACTGAAGAGTTGCCAGCGGCCGGATTGTCGGGAAGTAGGAGAATGGTTGGTGGGGAGTAGGTGAGGAAACGGAAATATGGATTATATGGTTAGTGGAAGAGCCGAGGTGAGGGGGGAACCCGGAGATTTTATTGCACTGGGGCCCGAGCTCGCCCTCCACGGCCCTGGCCCCGAACGTCATCCGTAATTCGGAAAAAGAGATGGTTGCAGGAACAGACTGGGATGCCAAACGTTTATTTTTATAAATTTCTGGAGCTTTCCATGAGACAGTTGTTTCCAGCACGCACTGGATAGTTACAAATAACAAAAAATCAAAGCAAGCAGCTTTCGAAAACATTCAAAGGCTGATAGAGTGGGGTGGGGGAGAAAACTTAGCGGCCGAAAACAATTTAAGAGAAAACAACCTTGATAGAAATTAATTTCTCCTGCTAGTTGATCGGCAACAGGGAAAAAATTTGATTTTCACGATGCAATCTATCGAACACAGGTTCATAATTTCGCACTATTAGCATGAGTCGCAAACATGCCCTTCTTCCCTCTTCTTCCCAAACTAATCGAAAAGCTTTACCAAAATTAAAGGGCGGACTATTTAAAATAAAAAAAGATTACGTCTTTTTAGAAAATTGTGTATCTTGTACACGTTTTCAGTAAGACATTTTGATAAAATCTGAAATTAACTGCCTCCTATGTTTTTTCATAAACTTTTCCTTCTCATAAATACGTTAGTGTGAGAAATAACAAGGGAAACAGAAAAGTTCCTCTTCGGTATTTTAATGGAAATACAATTTTCGCGATTGTGTCTCTTTGTCTATTCTTTTGTATGTGTATGCATGGTTTATGGCTATCATAAGTCACATTTTTATAGCTATCAAGATGATGTGTTAACCTGACTTTGCTAGAAATTGGAGAACCAGTGTTGATCCTGTCAAAATTGTTCTTGATTATTTTACATCACTGAAAATCTATGAAATCTGTCAACATGAAACAACAGGAATTTTATCAAAATGCAATGGAATGATTTCATTGATAGCAGACCAAGAGAAATGGACGTTATTTCTTAAAATGTTGTCTTGTATTTTCCATTTTCTTAGCTGTGCGGTGGCCCACCACACTGCAGCAAAAGTGTAGTGGGTCACGATTTGAAGCAAAGTCCGAACGATGAAATCCATTGAAATTGGAATTTATAATTAATACACACAACTGACGTGGACTAGGAACATCAAACATAAGTCCGCTTCTTCCACGTTTATAAGTAAGTCACGGAACAGTCGTATGTGAATCTGGAGAATTCGAGGCCGCTGTGTTGCAGTGGTAGCATGTCCGGCGGTTAACTGTAAGACCGGGGTTTAATTCCCGGAGGCGGCCGATGAGAATTTTTCCGTGACTCACTTATAAACGTGGAAAGAGCGATGACTTCTGTTTGATGTTGGAATTTTATAGTCATAGAACGTACTTTCAGTAATTAAACTACGCAGTGGGTTTTCCGCTCTGCTAAGATATGAAACAGTCTATTCGAAGCAACTACAGAATTTTGGGGGCTTTTTTTTATTGAAATTGAAGTTCCTAAACGTAGCACGTACTTGCTAAAATGCATAATGGTTTTCCGCTGTGCTGTTGAATGAAAACATCTATTAGGGGCAACTACAAATATTTTTCCCTCTTTGAAGTGCAGGAAATCAAAGAAAACCTCGCCAAATAAAAGGAATTAAGCGTTTAATATAACTGTTTGATCAAGAAAATTATATAAAAATTTTCGAAATTGTTAAAAATATCTAAAATAATTTATGGAAGCACTTATACTACTTTCAGTTTTTCAGAAATCTGTTATGGTAGTTGGGTGGTGTGTGACCCCTAAGAAGAGCTGTTTATATTGCACTGTGGGTTAAATATATGTAAATGACTCGAGTCCGAAGGAATTGGAATTTTTATAGTGAAAGGTCTCTGCAGAGCCGTTGCTAGGACTTAGAACAAGGGAGGAGGTGGAGTTGAAGACTCATTGGGGGGCATAGGGGAACTCTGTTTTCAACGAAAACCAATGTGCAAGTTTTTCTTTGCATTTTCATACTTTTGTTAATTTTTTTCGCTAGTAAAATAATTTCTCTAAGCTGAAAAGTAAAAAAAATGTAATTAGAAACCTGAAAAAGGGTGGAAGAGAAAAACTGAACTCTCTTGAAACACACAAAAAATTTAATCGCATTAAGGCCATTTCGTGATGGTCACAACAACTCAAGCCGCTACAGAACCAACCGTGTGTGTCGGGGGGGGGCTTAATACCGAAAACATAGAATATAAAGATTTCTGGTTTGATCGGGAGATTCTCAGCGTTCACAATATGCAACTCAACAAAATCTCTGTGGGCATGTGCTAACGCAGGAAACCTGTTGGCTGGGAGGTTAATACCTAAAATATAAAATATAAAAGATTTGTGGTCCGATTTTGAGATTTGCAGCGTTTACTAACTACAACTCAACAAATTCTCTGCGGGTATGGGCTAACGCAGGAAATATGTCAGGTGTGAGCCCCCCTCCCTCAGACAAGTTTCCTGCGGTAGCACATGCCCACACAAATTTTGTAGAGTTGCAGTTTGTAAACGCAGAAAATGTGCTCCTGATTAGGCTACAAATCCTTTATATTTTATATTTTCTGTATTAACTGATAACTCCCCCCACCGAAAGTTTGTTGCGTGTGTTTGCACATGCACGCACGGAATTGGTTGAGTTGTAGTTTGTAAAAGGTGTAAATCTCCGGATAGGACCAGAAATTCTTTGCATTTCATATATTTGGCATTAATCCCTCCTCCCCCATCCTACCTACACCTACACACTGGTTTCCGAGGTAGCGGATGCCCCCAGCAAATTTGTTGAATTGTGTGGTTTGTAAACTTTGAAAATCTGCTGCCGATAGTCTGGAAATACTTTATATTGTATGTCTTTGGGATTACCCTCCCCCCACCCTACTACACACACACGCGCGCACACACAATTTCTTACTATCGGTAGCCGATGCCCGCAAAGGAATTTGGTGAGTTTTACTTCATAAACTCATAAAATATTCCCTCAATCGGAATGCTTATCCCCCTTAGAATGTATAGTGGACGCTCTAGAGCTTTTATCGAGTTGTACTTTGAAAACCTTCAAAATCTGGTAAAGATCGAAATGTCGCTCCGATGGCGCAGTGGTCTACGCACTGGGCACTCGTCAGTGATGGGCGCGGGTTAGAATTCCAGGTGAAGCTTGGCCGTTGCTTCACCTGGAATTCCTTTCCCGTGGAATGCAGTCTAAAATTTCGGTTGTGCAACGATGGACCGTCCTTCAGGCATTATATCCAGCCCATTGCCATTTCATGGATTTTATCCTGATCATGCTGCCTTCCACTCATGTCATTTTCCCTATTCATGAGATCCACTTTATTTCTTTCCTGGTTACATCAAGCTTCTTTTCATTTGTCTGTATTTTTTTTTGTAAGCCTTTTTTCGTTCAGGTCCATGTCTACGCTCCACGTGTAAGCACTGGAAGGATGCATTAATTAAACACTATTCTTTTAAGATATAATAGCATATTGCTCTCAAAAACGCACTGTGTCTTCCAAAAGCACTCTAATCAAGTTTTATACGCAGATTAATTTGTTCATCAATGGGACCTTAGCTTGATACCTACTGTCCAAGGTGAATGCAGGTATCGGCTATCTCCAGCTTCTCCCTATGAATCAATAAATTTTCATTTCTTGTAAAAGCATTGTACATCATGAATGGAATACAAGATTACACCATACAATACAAATTTGTAAAACGTGATTCCATTTTTTGGTATAAATATGGCATGGATGGTAAGTCAGATCGCATCCAAAAACTTGAAAAACTCGTCGCGCTGGAACGGGAATCGAATACGCGTCTCCCGGATATATCCGGGGGACGCGGGTTCAATTAATCAAGAGACGTGGATCCGATTCCCGCTGCAGGACGACGAAATTTTCAAGTTTTCGAATATTATCCGACTTACCATCCATGTCATATTTACACAAAAAAAACGGATTCATATCTTCAAAATTCGCATTGTACATCAGTTTTATCATCTGCAAATTCATTTTTAATTCCACTTCTTCACTCTTGTCAGCAAGGTCTTGGAACATACTCTGCAATTCTGAAGTGCCAGTTCCAAAAATGACTACGTCTTCAGCAAAACGAAGGTGAATTAAATAATTTCCATTAATCTTTATCTCTTTGTTTTCCCAGTTCATTGACTGAAGAACATTTGCAATGTGGCATTAAATAGTTTAGGAGATATAAGCACCTGATGACTGATATATTGCTTCAGACATCCGATCATTGATATATTAATACCTATTTAGCACTTTTTCTTATTAATTTAAACATATCAAATATTATGATTGTAACAAAAATTTTGCTGAAAAAGCCAAGGGTCTTTCCACGAGTTTTATGTGTAGCATAATTTTTTATTGGTAATTATCATCCGTATACATAAATGAATTATCAAGCATTTAACGGAAAACGTCGTTAAAAGGCCTTAGGCCTTTTTGCTGATGCAAGCATTTAAGAGTTGATGTACTGTTTCTCCTATACCAATTTTAGAATGTATATTTGAACACACCTCACCTTAAAACTCCACTGTAAAAGTTAAATTTTGTTAAAAAGTCCAAGGCATAGGAATTGTGTAAGCGTTTTAGGTTCAGTGCGTTACTGCTCCTTGATAATATTTGATTTAAAGTTCACACTTACGAGATACTAAAATTGCTGCGTTTCTTCGAACAAGACTGTTGTGAAATTATATATATATACTAGCCTGTTGTACCCGTCGTTGACGGGCTAGTGATGACCTTCTGACGTATGGCACTTTTGAATTCATGACGGAGAATGAAAAACAACGTTCTATTCTCTTTTTTTCTTCTCCGCCATCAAGGTCATAATATAATTGGCAAACAACGCTTAAGAAAAAACATGTGCCTTTCCGCTTTCTTTACATGCAACCTGATCACACCCAACGCGAAGGCGTGAAGATAAGTAATTCACGATAAATTTCAGCCATTTCTTTTTTAGAATTACGTTAAAACAACGTACTGTTTTCTAGCTCACAACGTCGTCACAGTATAATGACCTTCTGGCGTATGACACTTTTGAATTAATAACGCAGATTGAAAACTTACCTTCTATTTTTTTTCTTCTCCGCCCTCAAGGTCAAAATACAATCGGCAAACAACGCTTACAAAAAAGGGCGTAATAAATGTATTTGCGAATGAAAATAGTCTTAACGGAATTCTAAAAAAGAAACGCCTAAAATTTAGGGTGAACTACTTTTCGGCACGCCTTAACGTTCGGTATGATCAGGTTGATCTCAACAAAGCGGAAAGACACACTCAGATCGGGTAGAAATGCGTAACATTAAATACCTAACATTCAAATACACTTTTTAAAGAAATCGCTTCGAGGTGCACTAGAAGTGTCTGAAGGTACCTTCATAACAAATTTCATCTGTCTATGTCACCTAATTCTATGTGAAATCCGACTGACAGACACATACACAGTCTGTTTTATATAGAGAGAGATATATACATAGCAATAGAGTCAACCACAAGTAATTTACGTTCCTCATACAGTATTATCTAAATAAACCCCTAAAAATTCTGAAACGAGAATCAGAGATTCCTTTTTCAGGATTTTTAGGGGTTTTTTTTTTATTTGGAGGTTTAACGACCACCGTGAGCAACTCAATGGGCTATAAGCAGTCGCCCGTCCCTAATTTAGGGTCACTGGATCCAGGGAAGGGAGAGAGCCAGTGCCGTAAGACAAACACAACATCCATGCCTCACCGGGATTCGAACCCGGACCTCTTACGGACGAATGATCAGAGGCCATCGCTTAGACCACTGCGCCACCGAGGCGGCGGTTTTGTTTGGACAGTATTGTATTAGGAATGTAAATGTCTTGTGGTTGACTCTATTGCTGTACTAATTACGTTTGAAACATGCAGCTAGGCGTGATTTTGCAGTGATCATGTTACATTTTTGTGCTTCCTACTGATTTTTTAAGTCTTGTGATATATACACTGACGGAAAAAAAATCCCAACACCAAGAAGGGGTTGGGTTAGATAAACGACAGTTGGTAGGCGGTGAGAGTACATCTGTAAGATGACGTCTATGCAAATTTCGCGCTCGGCGCATAGGTGTGGCGCTAGTAGCGCCCCTCGGAACATGCAAAGCAGGTTTGCTGTAAATACGCGCTGTAACGTTCGTGAGCGTTAGTTATCGTTGAGATTCGACGTGGTGTGTTGATGTTAGTCAAGAATGCATTTAAGAAGACGAAGAAGCCATTATCAACAGCTCACGAAGTTTGAACAAGGTCGTGTAATAGGGCTACGAGAAGGTGGATTTTCTTACCCCAAAACTGCAGAACGACTTGGCAGGTATGTAGCCATTGTGCATGATTGTTGGCAGTGGTGGTCAAGGGAAGGTACTGTCTCAAGAAGTATGGGTTCCGTCCCGCCACGCGGCACTACTGAGAGGGAAGACCGCCGTGTACGGCGTATGGCCGTGGCGCATCGTACTGCGTCTGCTGCAGCTACACGAGCTGCAGTTGTCACCAGAGTGACACAACGAACTGTTACAAATCGGTTACTTGAAGGACAGCTCCGAGCCAGACGCCCTGTAGCGTGCATTCCAATTACTCCAAACCACTGCAGTTTGCGACGTCAGTGGTGTCAAGCTAGAGCTCATTGGAGGACGGAGTGGAGATCTGTTGTGTTTTCTGATGAAAGCCGGGTCAGCCTGGGTGCCAGTGATGGGTGTGTTTGTCAGAAGGAGGCCAGGTGAGCGCCTGCAACCAACCTGTCCTCGGCCAAGACACACTGGACCTACACCTGGAGTTATGATCTTTGGAGCAAATCCTATGACCGCAGGAGCACTCTCGTGGTTATCCCACGCACCCTGACGGCACAGTTGTACGTCGGTCTGGTGATTCAACCTGTTGTGCTGCCATTCATGGACATCATTCCAGGGGTGTTTTCCAACAGGATAACGCTCGCCTGCATACCGCTGTTGTAACCCAACATGCTCTACAGAGTGGCGACATGTTGCCGTGGCCTGCTAGATCACCAGATCTTTCTCCAATCGAGCACGTATGGGACTTCATTGGACGACAACTTCAGCGTCACCCCCAACCAGCATTAACCGTCAATGTATTGACCGGCCAAGTGCAACGGGCATGGAACTCCATCCCACAAACTGACATCCAGCACCTGTACGACACAATGCATGAACGTTTGCATGCTTGCATTCAACATTCTGGCGGTTACACAGGTTATTAATGTTCCAGCAATTTACTTTTAAAATGGTTCTTTAGCCGCTTACATTAAGCTGTGATCTTGAAACCTTAATCGATTAAATATGTTACCTATACAAATGTATTGCCGCCATTTCAATCCTCTACAACTATTTTTTCGTGGTGTTGGGATTTTTCTTCCGTCAGTGTATGTATATAAAATAAAATCTGAGTATTCAACTTAACTTTTAATTGCATATCTGTAAAGAAAAAAGGGGCTGCATACGCAGAAGAAACTCTCAGAAAAAGGGAAATAAATAGACTAGAAATAATAAATATTTTAATGGAAGAAAATGGGGAGAAGAAAAGAGTTTCTTCTTCTCCCCATTTTCTTCCATTTTTCTGCAACTGTCTTTGTACAAAGCATGCTGATCGACAACCGGCCAACTTATTCCTCCTGTTAAATTAAAGAAAATCGTCTGTGTCTTGTGTGTTTTATCTACTTTTTATTCCTCACACATATCTGACTATCTGTTCTCACTGATAGTTCAAATCGCAGCTGTTTTCATTTAAAATGGCAAAGCACTTTTGAAAAGTCCAAACATAAAGTAATTTTCGAAATTTAATTTTTGTTTTCAGTACCACCTAATGGGAAATTTCATGTATAAAAATTCGTGTCATATCCTTTAAATTCTTTTGATGTCGCTGTTGCAAACCGAAAAATCAGTTTCACGGTGGATTTCCTACTTCTTTGTACAAAATCGCATTAATTAAATATTTTTAAATTAAAAGACTGTGTTCCCTGAAGTAATTTTTTCTTGCCAAGCTGATTACAGAAAGAATTACTGAAATACTCTTAAAGTTTTCCTTTAGTTTTAATCGACACATTTCGTGAATTCATGTTTCCAAGACAAAAAATGTAGAAACTGCAATGACATCCAAGCATCTCTGGTTCAGTACCATTGTCCGAACCCTTTTAGCAGGTAATCAGTCAGAAAGGATTAGTGTCAATCATCCCCTTAAGCGAGCATTTTGATTAACAAAGCAAAGGGGGAATACAGTGTTCACTTTTGTCCGGAGTTGGAGGTCATTCATTCGAGCTGGGTAATGAAAAGGATTTGTACCCCGAGTTACTTGGGGCCAGTCGCTACGGGCCACAAAGACATACCCCGAGTTACTTCGGGCAAGCCGTTCCAGGCCAGGAAAAAATAACCCGAGTTATTTCGTTCGAGCCGTTTAAACGGTTAAAACAAGTATTGTTAGATTACGTATGACCCTTAGTTTTGGAGGTAGCCCTTGGTGTCAGCTCATCGGCATACATTGACTGACACATTGCGTTTTCAATTTGTGTTCTCTCTCGTTTTTCTGCTGCATAACTACTTGGAAAAGGTTGCTTTAATCTGCAGCACGAATGCAATGATGATACACGTTGCCGTTGGTGTTAGCGTATGACACCTATTTGTACTATGTTTAAAAGAAGAAAATGGATCCAATACTAGCTGTGTTTCCTAGGTTACTATTACAAACGCAATTTGCAGATGGGCTCCTTGGAGATCTAAGCGTCGACGTTCGTCGTTAATGAAAGCTAACGTATCTGACCGCAATCTACGTTGAGATACTGCACTGCATCTCCCGATAGATTTCAAAGTTGTCCCTGTTAGGACATTTATCAAATCCGTTCTGCAGCAGTTTCGCATTTGATTAATTTGTCAATATTTAGCTTGCATCTTTAAACGAAATACGTGCCAAATATACCATATCTTCTGTGCGTTTACTTTATGAAGCATTTGTCATTTTAAATGAAGGATAAAAATCCTCTGCCCTGTTTTTTTTATCTCTAACTAATATGCCATATTGGATTTTCTTTCTTACGCTATTATAAAACTGAATTGTTGAAAGAAACATTCTCTACGTTTTTAGAAGGTTAACCTTCAGTAGTGAGCAAAATTTTGACTTTTGACTTAGTACTGAGGAAAGCTGGGTTGGTTTATAGGAATGTATAGACCTCGTCGTGCTATTGTTTTTTAGTGGCTTTCTGAGAAACATCTTGTGAAATATAAACAGCAGATTCTTCCCAATGTAGGCTATTGCGACATTTTCGCGTTAAATACAATTCACACATACCAACGCCATAACTATAGTAGCAAAAATTAAAGGACATAGAAAGATGTTTGGTTTTCTTTAAATATATCATTGCTTTTTTTTTATTTCTTCTTTCAATAAAGCTTACTTAACCTCATTTTAAGGGACATCAATCCGGGCTCATACGATAAAGTCGCATGGCACGAAATCTGACTAACAGTGAAAAATTGTATACGCTTCTTCCAAAGACGTAGCAAAAGAAATAAAAATATTCTTTATGTCTCACAAAGGAAAAGAAAAAAATATTCCATCGAAATATAGCTAGTGTGAAAACATTGATAATATGAATTTATTTTAGCAGCAGTTTTATCCCTGAAACTATTGATGACCACCAGTTATTTCATTCCAAAACACATTTGAGTTAATTAACGACATATGTTTATCATCTGGAAAACCAACAACACTCACTATTCAGAAAATTCCCTACAACCTCTCGAGTACTATTGCACATTCTTTTGCTGCTCCTTCTTCGGAAATTTATGGTTGTGTTCTTTTATCTTCTCTATAGTAAGTAATTTTTTCATGAGAAATCGCAACCAAATATCAAATATCAGAACATGATTTAAATAAGTTAGTAGAATTTTGGTATGCCTTGTTCTAAGACATTAGAGTAAAGAAGAACAAAACAGGAATTTCGTTCAGTAAAGTTACACAGGCTGTCAAAAAGAGAAAGAAATTCAAAACTCCGAAAACACAAGTGAACTGAAACATGGGTTATTCATTCTTGTCTTTTTACAAAATTTTAAGTTTTCACTGTAGATTTTAACAATGTTATCAAAAAAGAGGCGTATTGTTTAGTTATAATGAAAGTTCGACAGTCTGTTCTTTTGCTCGTAAAACTCGTTTCTGTTTGCTCGTTGGGAGTGGTTTTTTGCTATAGTGTTAATGGGAATCTGCATCAGCATCATGACCTGTCATTGGTTTTCACACATTTCTAGATCGTTATTGTATCTCCTAAAATTTCAGATGAGGCAATATTTTGAGGTACACGACAAAACATGTGCCTCACGTTTTTTTGTTAAAGGCGACACAGGCTTTCAAACATTACTTTTTATTTTCTGGATAGCTGCTCAGTTCTGACATTTAACTATTTACGATGGAGAAAATGTAGATAGTTTGGCTGACCTTCATATCTGATATATCTGGCTAAATTTGGTCATGTAAGGCTCGGTGTTCTCTATGATGTGACGCCGAAAAATATTCATCTCGTTCCTGAATATGTTCGATGCCATAAAAATATTGAATACATACGGAATACTGTATCTATGATTTGGAAAAATATAGTATGTTGTCTATTTAAGGTACTTCAGTAATTCACAAGTTATATTAGATTTTTATTTTTCAGGAAAGATTTTCAAACTCTGAAACAGATTTAAAAATGTTCAGAATGGGTTTCATTTAATTATTAGCAAAAATGATTTTAAGAGCATCAATAATGGTCTTACAAAAATTATCAGAAATCTTTAAAAGAAAACGGCTCTTATGAGCCTAATTCATGAACCACTGTTTTTTTACACCTTTATTTCAAATCGTGAAGATATATGATGGGGTTGTAACACTACTTATTGTGAATGCACAGGTTATATCCAGAAAGACATTAAATATATAATGGCATATTTGTTATTGCTTGTAATTTAAGGGATATCAGTGGGCTATATAAAACCATTCGTAAACTTTATTTCAGTCGAAGAATATTTTCTGGCAAGATTTCGAATAAACCTGAAGCATTAGGAATTGTGCTGCAAAATTACGTTCTTCTTTCCTTTCGGATAGTTTTATAAGCGCTTGAGAAATCGAGTCCAACAAGTGCTTCACTTAATATAGTTAAAAGGATTGTGCTTATTTAGTTAAACATAGTTTAAAATGTTGTGCTTATATAGTTAAACATAGATAAAATGTTGTGACTGCAATAATTTAAAATGTCAACCATACCTTTGCAGCACTTTATTCATGAACTTCAAAAGTGTGTTTTGGAAAGTTTTCCAATTGCTGAGTGTGACTGACACTTTGACTGATTGGAACTCATTCATTAAATCTTAGCCTGCGTGTCATCATCACAAATACAAGCATTCTTGTTTAAAGCATTTTTTACCATAACATGATCATCTAAAGGATATCCATTCGAATAGCAGTACTCCATATGCCGTTTCAGGGACTGTTGAAAACTGCAGGAAAAATCTTAGCCGTGTATTCAGCAGGACATTAACAGCCAACCTGCGGAATACGCTGCTTCTTTTACAAGTGACGAAATATCTTGTTTCTCCTTCTCTTCTTCCTTTTCGTTCAATGGGACATTCACTGTTCGAAATTTGACGGACTATTTTTAATGAAAGGTGTCCTTACATAATCGAAAACCAATATAAACTAACAGTGGATAAAGATCTCCCCATGTTTCTTACACAACTGTGGGTCTTTAACCAGTTTCCTACATGTCACTCGGGCATGCTTTCGGATTTTAGCCACCTATCTTCTACATAATCTTCTATTGGATGTTTTCCTCTCCCTTCGTGTGATAAAAAAAGCAAAAAGTTTCGTTTCCATCATAGGTCTGTGTTCCTGGCCATATGTCCAGCCTATTGCCACTTCAGGTATTTTATTTTGATAGGAAAGTCGGTAATGTCCTAATACAGACAACTTTGACATCAACCGGGAGACGCATTGAAGTGTCGCGGGAAAGACCACAGTCAAGCACGGCAGCTGTATCTGCTGACGATAGTCGACCCTTCGACCTCTAAGGGCGGCCGTTTGGAAATTGCGTTTTTGACAGAAACACAGCCATGATCGTGTACAATAAAATGCATGCATTGTGATTATGAAAACCTAAAGCTGAAAACTGGCTCTATTTTCTCTAGTTGACTCATTGTTTCACATGTTGTCAGGGTCATAACATTTAATAACTTTTTAGGTATTAGCGCAGGAGCTTCTGCGATATTATATTTCAGATAGCATTTGTGCTAAACTTTAAAAATGTTTTATTACGTTTCCGTATATTCATTAGTTCTGAAGACAGACCTATAGCATTATTTTCTTTGTTTGCCTCACAGTTTTACCTGCTGTCAGGGAAATAATATTTAATAACGTTTGTGGTATTATCCGGAAGTCCGTTCCAACAATTTATTCCATATAGCAATTCTCCTAAGCGCTGAAACAAATTACGTTTCTGTATATCTCTTAGTTCAGGATATAGCCCTTAGTACCAGCTTATTTGCATACACTGACCTCTTGGTTTTCTCATTTGGGATCTCACGCGTTTTCCTGCTGCGCAACTGCACTTGGAACGGAAGAATATAAAGATGCTTTTTACCTTAAGCTTTCCACAGTCAGCATGCATGCATTTGATTTTGCACGCCGACTTTGTTATTAATGTATTATACCTATTTGTGCTATGTTTAAAATAGAAAAATGGATCCAATTGTTGTTTGTTTCCTAGGTTACTGTTAGAAACGCAATTTTCAGGAGGTCCCCTAAAAGGTCCAGGAGTCGATTCTTGTCACTAAGGACAGCTACGGTGTCTGACCATGATCTTCGACCCGAGACTTCGTAGTATCTCCCGCTGGATTTAAAAGTTGCCTGTATTAGGTCATTTTCCTTTTCTGTCATCCACGAGTTCTTCTTATATTTCCTGGTTACACTTAGCATGCATCTCTCTTTTCTTCTTTCAGTTGTTTCCAGATTTCGAATGTAATTTTTTTGTAAGACACGAAACCTCTGCTCCGTGCGAAGATACTGGATAGATGCATTGATTAAATATGTTTCTTATACGACATAACGTTATACTGCCATTCAAAACTGAAGATTTCATCAAAAACTCTCCAACCAACATTTATACACCGATTAATTCCTTCATGAGCGTGACTGTGGTTTTATATCTGTTGCCAGTGTCACGTCTTACTCCATGATGCTACTGGAGGTAGCCTTAGCGGTTCAACAGTGCTTGGCGTTCCGACTTGAGCGATGAGTTCAGATTGCTGAGAGAACGGCACCACACATCTGCGGCGATAGTGGTGTTGTCCGGCAGCTTATAAAAGAAACACAACTCCCCAAATATCCCACCAAACAGACAGCAGGATCTTATGTAGATTTAAACAAGCTTCGGGGTTCTGGATGGGATTCTTCCTCTTTTGGATCCAACCACTGTTTCCGGGCGCTGACATTGTCACACAGGACACGTTTCTTGGCAATTGTCACAGGGGTTCCAAGAACGGTTCAACATTGTCACGTGCAAGCAGCATAACGCATGCACTCATGCTATTTGCTTTATGCTCATCTCTGACTTACACCAAGTCCGTTTCTGTGCACCTTTCCAAGTTGACCAAGGTGCGTGACAATGCTCGTGTGGGTTGTTTACAGGTGTAACGCGAATTCCTGCGCGTTCACACCTGGGTAGGTCTCCACTAAGGTTTTCAGCATACCCATATCCACTATTGTGGGTGTTCCTACTTTGCGAAGTCTGACAGGTCATAATTTTCTTCTCGAAACCACTCGAACCAACGACAGCACTGACGATGTGATATGACATTGTCGTACACGCTGGTAACATTACTTACAGCACTTGCTGTCTACTACCGCGACGAAGCTCATACAGGATGCAGTGGCGGATGTGGTCCTTGTCCATTTCCATGTTGGCTGGTGCTTACACTCGTAGCCTTCTGACGGCTAACTGCCACCACTAAAGCCATCTACCTACTGATGTCATGACGGTGTCTGCACAATCTCAGTGGCCAATATGCGTCGTGGTTGGGGCTTCGACTCGTCATCGGACATTACTTTGTTTCCAAACCAATAATTACACTTAATCTGTTTTAATGCATAAAATCATAATATACCGGATGTATTTATTCCATTCTTAAATTTATTAAATATAACTTAAGGTATAAAATTCATAAAATTTCTTAAATAAATCATTAAAATCTGAACGGTTAATTCCTGGGTGCTGCTTTACACAATATCTATTTCGCCTTTCATTAGGCTCAGTACTGCCAACGTAAATTCGTTTCAATCTTCCATGAAATGCGCCGTACAGTGGTAACATCAAAACAATGTAATGTGGTGTCAAGGTGAAAGGTGCCCCCAGCCAGTCTACCTGCTCTCCATGCCGGAAACTGCGGTTACTCCGGATATTACCTGGTGCTCACAATTATACATTGCCGGACAATTGCTAAGGACGGATGACAATAGCAATGATAGCGACCATAAAATGGAAGGCAGGAAAATGTGGAAATTAGCATAAGTGCGGGATACAGTAAGACGTGTTGTGCGTATGCAAATTTTGGATTGCCGAACTTGTTCGTGACGTCATAGCGCTGATAAGAGATATAAAGGATTTGACGCGTATTGAACGTTGTTGTTCAAACGCAAAGTAGAAAGGGAAAGAATCAATTGACGAACTTGCAATTTTCAGTATGTCTTCCCGACATCACCTAGATGATTTTACGCGTGGCCGTATTATTGGCAAGTCTCAAGAAAGGCGAAAAATAACAGATGTTGCCAGGGAGTTCGACGTCAGCCACAGTATTGTTTCAAGGCTTTGGAAATCATTTCAAACAAATGGAGAGTGTAGCAAACTTCACGGGGGAGGTCCTGTTCGCTGCACGACACAAGCGAGAAGGGGAGAAGAGAGGAAATTAGAGGTCTGCGGAACCGCACGGAATTTGCTACAAAAAAGGAACAAAGGGTGGAGCAAATGATAGCCAGATCCGAAGTAATCGTCCAATCAGAGAGACGAAGATGACGTCTAGAGGAGGACGCACGGCGTGCGGATTCCAGACGCGATAGAACCTCATAAGAGTGAGAGGACGCAGAGAGATAAAGCATTTTCAGCCGTCGGACAGCTTGTTGCGCAGAAGGTTTGAGCAGGGCATGGAGCTCAGCCTACGTCTCTGAAAATAACGGGTCCGTAAGCGAGAGTGTCGACAAAAGACAACGGAGATTGCAGACAACCATCCTGTGGTCTTTGGTGGCAGAAAAAGTGAGGCTGCGGACGTAGAGGATCAAGATGCTTTTTACGTCGAGCCGTAAGCGCAGCGCACTAGGGGCAGTGGCAATGAGAGGACGACAATCTGCCAGGAAGGACTCCACGGCCAGACGAAAATCCGCATCATCGAGCAAGGTGTCATCGAATGTCCAAGAAGAGTGTGTTGATCGTGGCTGCGGAGAGACGCAGATATGAAACAGCACTGTACTGTGGTCCGACGAAGTCGTGGGTATGTGGCGAACCGTGACAAGCGCGAGGATCAATGAAAACGAGTTGTAAAACCGATCCAAGCGAGCGGCAGCCAATCCTCGCACGGGGGAAGTACACAAGTTAGATGACACAGCCGTTGGATGAAACCGACGAAAGGAGTCTACAAAAGTAAAATTGGAAAGAAGCTGAGTGAGCTCCGCAACGACGTGAGTAAGAAACTCCCGACGTACAGAGCTACGATCAATGGATGGTAGAAGCGTGCAGTTAAAGTCCCCGCCAAGGACAAAAAATTCCGAGGAAAGGACCGCCGCAAGTCCAGTGCGGAGGGAGAGCAGAAGAGGAGCCACCAATAAATCATTGTTGTGTATATAAATATAAAAAATATGAAATGGGACATACACTGCAATAAGTCTAGATGTAAGTCTGCAACAGTGAGAGATGTGAGATTACAACGGATACGATGATGGATGCCGACAGATATTCCTCCAGACATCGAGTGTCGATGAGCATGATAAAAACGATACGGCCAGTACCGCCACTGGTGATACGCCGTAGACGTCGTGCAATGAGTCTCCTGAAGCAAAAGGAAGTCGGTTGAAACATCAACCAAATCCTTAAAAATTTTAGAGTTAACAGGAGGCGTGGAAATCCCACGAGAGTTCAGAGAAGCTAGCTTGAAAGCACAATGTCCTCAGGTGGAGTAGAATCTTGAAGGATAGTCGAAACAATCGGCTCAATGCGACGATTGAGCCTGTGCGTCATTTTGTCAAAATTATCATTCGGCGTAGCAACAACTTTGAAGAGCAAACGCACCGCCTGCAGCTGAGTGAGGACAGCCGGGAGATGATGAGAATGAGTTTGAAAAAAGTGCTCGTAAGAATGATGTTTCTGATTGATGCCGAGTGCCTCAAACAGATCTTAATATGAAAGAAGATCCGCGGGTGCGTCAGCACTCTCAAGGTGAGCAATAAGTTCAACGAATGGTGGCAAAAAGTCAGGAGACTCGACAGACACGTCATAGTCACGAAGAGAAGCAGGAGAGGTGCGACGACGGGTGGAAACATGGGGACTGCCAGAAAGTGGGCCTCCCCTCTTGGCTGAGGAACGAAGAGGCTTCGTAGTTGGCCTCTTGTCGCCACGGGTGCGAGGGTCAGTTTCGGAACCGTCACCCAGCACTTGATCGGAACTCTGATATGCACCATCAGTGTCAGCAATGGATAAATCGGTGTCAGAAGTCACCCGGTGCACAGCAGTATCAACCCGGGTAGAGGGGGCTAAGAATATAGACGTCGCAGCGAGCGGCGGATAGTGATCAGAGGAGGGAGGGGCGGAGGTGGTAGCGAAGAAACATCGTTAGCCAGGCTTGCAGTGGCACAGGTGACCGACGAACAGGTGTCGCAGACCGGGAAGGAGACGCGGGAAGATCCTGTCGGTTAGCAGAAGTAGAAGCCGTAGTAGGACACGATTTGTAATATTGCCCATAGGCCTTGAGGCGCTAAAATGATGCTCTGTGAGAAAATCAATTTGCCGACTATGACCACCGCAGCGGACCGTGAGATTTTTTTGATTGGAGGTTTATCGACCACCGTGAGCAACTCAATGGGCTATAAGTATTCGCCCGTCCCTAATTTTGGGTCACTGGTTCCAGGGAGGTGAGAGAGCCAGTACCGTAAGACAAACACAACATCTATACCTCACCGGAATTCGAACCCGTACCCCTTTCGGACGAATGATGACAGGCCATTGCTTAGACCACTGCGCCATTGGGGCGGCTGACCGTGAGATGAGTCGGGATAATAGCCATTTGGTGAGCGGAAGAAAAATCAGACTCGCAACTCGGCGAGCACTACGAATGGAGGAATCATCATGATCTTGAGGTGCAGCCGAAAAAGTCGAGATGCTACCGACAACCCTGCCAAAGGAGGAAAGAACGGCGAAAGGAGTAACATCTGTGACCTAAGTCCAGGATGTAGCGGAAAGAAGCCGTCTCAGGAGAGTTATCAGGAATGTCCAGAAGGAGTTTGTTGCCATCACGCCGTAGGCAGGTTTTAAGAGTCTCAGCAGCTGCATACGTGGAAGAAGGGCGCTGGGAAGGCAATGAGGCTGCTGCGGCGGAGTAAGTGACAGACGACGTCATCGGCACAAGAGGAAGAGGATGGGCACCACGATCAGTCGTTTCCATGACGTCCTCAAATTGAGCCGGAAGTGAAAACCCTGGAGAAGGCGACGTTTGGTCTCCGGGATGGGAGATGGACGCTCCAGTCTGGGAAGGCAGCGCAGTCCCATTAGGAAGGGAGGCTGAGAAACATCTTTCGTAGTTGAAGAAGAGGTGGAAGAAGCTGGAGTACCGGATGTGCGGTTGGGAAGCAGATCCCCTACACTGGAAGACGTCATCATAAATGACGTCACTCGAAGGCTCACCGACCTACTCGGTCAGGAGGAAAAAGAACTAATAACGTAAAAGGAAAGGTCTCGCTTACTCGGGAGGCAACACAAAAGAAACGCCAGACCTTCAAGGTAAGTCCCACACACAACTTAATGCGAAGAAACCTGTTGAACTATGAACCCACACCTGAAATAGGGAGCACTCAAAAAACCGAAGGGGTAAAATCACACCCACACGGCGTTTTTCTTTCTTTTTTTCTTTTTTAACTTAACAAAAACCAGAAATGTTGTGTCTTTTTCACTTACCGACGTTTTGTATTTTTTAATCCAAGACTCACTTTATAATCTACGTTTGTTAATTTATTATTCTTAACCAGAACACTTACAACTTTTCATTTTGGGACAACATTAACAACTGACTCACATTCACAGTCACGGTAACTACGCTTATAGTCACGTTGCCAGAATTGCTAAACAAATACATATATCTAACAGCCCCTCTCTCAATTCATCATATAGTCTCGGTACTTTTCTGGTACCTTTACTATTCTACCAGATCTGGTGTATGTTATACAGTCATTGTCATTTGTATAAATGGGGTCAGTCCTTGTCACAGGTTCCATGCTGTCCTCCTTACCATTAGTTCCTTCATCCCCATAGTCATTGTCATTTGTATGAATGGGGTCACTCCCTGTCACAGGTTCCATGTTGTCCTCCTTACCATGAGTTCCCTTATCCCTATAGTATCCGGTGCAAACAAAAGGATTCCTGCTCAGTCTTAGGTGAAACTTATTCCTACGATACTTCTCACCTCTTTGATCTTTAATAATGTACGATCTGGGACTTCTATGTTTACATATCACTTTTGCGGGTTCCCGTGTATTATTTCTTCTAAATAGTAACACTGTCATGTTCTTGTAAATCTGGTCTACTTTTAACAGTTCTGTAGTAGTAATGGGACTGCCTTTCTTGTATTTGTTTCAACTTTTTCCTATAGCTCCTTCGTACATATGGCAGTAGGATATCCTGTGCCATAGGTAGTTTACTTCTTAGTTGCCTACAGATCAACATCTGAGCCTGAGAAACATCCAGTCCTACAACAGGGGTATTGAAGCATTCCAGTAGTGCCAGATAGAAGTCAGTATTACTTGCACTAGTTTTTCATAGGATTCCTTTTGCAATTCCAACCAATTTCTCTGCAAATCCATTAGATTTTGGATAGTGTGGGCTGCTTGTTATCACATCAAATTGTTTAAATTTGAAACTAGCAAATGGCATATTGTCTGACATGAAAAGCTTTAGAATTCCATGAACTGAAAATATGACCTTCAATTCTGACATAATTTCTTAAAATATTTTGTTTTGTAGAGGCGCCATTTCAAGCCATTTATTTAAATAACATCCTAGAATCAAATAACTAAGCCCACCATACTCACAAATATCAGCTGCCACTTTTTCAAAAGGTAAAGTGGGAACATGATGACTCATTAGTGACTCTTTGCAATTTAAGGGTCAAAATCTGTCACAGGTAGTGCATTTTGCAATCATACTCTGTCTATTCTTATTCATACCTGGCCAATAAAGGACTTGTCCAGCTCTGGCCTTTGTTTTCTGTTTACCAAAGTGGGCTTCATGCAATACCTTTAACATTTGTTTTCTTAACGTTGCTGGAACTATTACTTTATTATTTAAGAACAAGAAATCATTCTGCTTGCAAAATTGGTCTTGAAGTTTATAATAAAACTTAACATTGTGAGGAACACTTGCTTTACTTGATGGCCAGCCTGTTTTCTGGTATTCAATCACTTTCTAAAGTACTGGATCATTTCTTGTACGCTCTTGAAATTCCTCTAGCCTTTTTTTCGACAATTGTGCATTTTTAGGTAGAGCATGTATGACCTCTATCATCTCTATATAATCTTCAACAGGATCCCTTATATATGATGATGACAGTAAATCAGCAATATACATGAGCTTGCCTGGTATGTATTCAACAATTAAACTATACTTAAGTAACTTTAGCTTCATTCTTTGGAGTCTTGGCAATGACACAGATGTCATGTTTTTAGTCATGATTGTCACTAAAGGCTTGTGATCGGTCTGCACTTGAAGCTTCCTACCATAAATGTAATGACGAAACTTTTGGGTAGCTGTTACTATGCTGAGAAGCCCTTTTGTAATTTGAGCACAGCCCTTTTCAGTCTCAGTCAAACTTCTTGATGCAAAGGCTACTTGCTGTCCATTACACATTAAACAGCACCCAATGCCATCTTTGGAACTATCACAATGTAGTTGAATTTTCTTCTGTTCGTTAAATATACCCAAAACTGGTGCATAACTGATCAATTGCTTTAATTTTTCTAGCATTTCAGTGTGGACTTGTAGCCATTGCCATTCTCAGTCATTTTTTAGCAGTTCTCTTAATGGAGCTGTTATGGCGTGTAACGTACCAGGAGATGTGACTTACCTGCCAGAAGGACGCACACGACATAATGGCAGATAGGAATCAAAATAAAACGTCCGCGTAGCTCAATTGGTAGAGTGACTTATTCCGGAATGAGGGGATCCGGGTTCGAATCCTGGCGTGGACAGAAATGATGGAGAAATTTACTTCGTTATAATGGCGCCCGAACTATCCGGATGACCTGACCGTTCAAAATCTCGCAATGGTGTGATGTTATTTCCACACCGCGAGATAGGAAAAATCAGAGACTCCCTTCTCCAGCACTTCAAAAAAAAAAAAAAAAAAAAATAAGGGGGTGATGATGTAACGTACCAGGAGATGTGACGTACCTGCCAGAAGGACGCACACGACATAAAGGCAGATAGGAATCAGAATAAAACGTCCGCGTATCTCAATTGGTAGAGTGACTTATTCTGGAATGAGGGGATCCGGGTTCGAATCCTGGCGTGGACAGAAATGACGGAGAAATTTACTTCGTTATAGGCGGACATATTATGAATAAACTTTCTTACATAGTTGAACATTCCCAACAGTTTCTGCAGTTCAGTTTTAATTCTAGGTTTCTCTAACGCTAGTATAGCTTTGACTCTGTCTGGGTCCGATTTCATACCTTCCTTTGAAAACACATGACCCAAATATGTAACTTCACTAACTTTATATTGTGTCTTGGAGCTAATAAATTTAACATTAAACTGCCGGGATCTTTTCATAACTTCCTTTAAGATGCCATCATGCTGTTGTTCATCAGCAGCAGCAATTAATGTATCATCAAGATAAACAATTACACCCGGAATATCTCCAAAACCAGTTTCTTTAATTTTCTTAAACAACTCTGTTGTACAAGACAAACCAAATGGCAATCTACTGAATTGATAACATACAAAAGGTGTGGTAAATGTACAACATTCGCCTGACTTTTTATCTAGTTCAATGTAATAGAAATTATCTTTCGGGTCTAAAACCGTAAACACTGATTTATTACATAATTTAGCACTAACATCCTCAATAGTTGGCATCAAAAAGTATTGTCTCTGAATCGCTTTATTAAGATCAACTGGGTCAAGAAGACATAACCTCAAAGTTCCATCTGGTTTTTCTATGATTACCAAATTATTAACCCATGTTTTAGGATCTTCAACCTTTGTAATAATTCCTTGATTCTCCAGCTGGTTTAATTTATGCTTAAGTTTATCCGGAACTGCTATTGGTACTCTTTTAGGAGGTTTCATTACTGGCTGAACATCTTAAGAAATGTTAATATGACATTTAAAACCAAAATTTCCTATTCCCTTAAAAATATCTGCATTTTCTTTAATACACCATTCTTTAGCACTTGTTGAATTTATACTATTCACATCAATTCTTTGAAGTAGTTTTAACTTAATGCACCCATCTAATCCAAGAAGAGGCTTGGTTTTATCATCATTTACAATAGCAAGATCAAGGTACTTACAATTATCGTGCACTGTACAGGACAAAGAAACAACACCATAAGACGAAATTTTTGATCCACCATAAGCATCCAAAAGTAATGATAGTTTTCTCACTTCAGCTTTACAATCCAGTGACCTGAAGGCATGAAGTGCTACCACATTCACTTCAGCTCCTGTGTCCAAATTAAATTCAATATCATTTCCTTCAATATTAATAACTTTTTTCACTATGGTCTATTTAAACTACACACTGTAGTTTTTAAAGTATCAATTACAAAATCATGAACAGAAAGTTTTTCAATCCTCTCTTCTTGTACTTTACAAAATTTAGAATTAGTTATTTCCTGACTTTCTTCATTTGACTCCCTGACTTTCTTCATTTTACAGCCAACAGCAAAATGATTTAACCTGACACAAATTCGACACTTTTTACCTAATGCAGGACAGTTAGCTCGTTTGTGTGTAGTATCACATTTCTTACAACTCTACTATTCTAGTACATTACTTTTAAAATTAGTGTGAGTCTGTTTTTGATTAAAACCTTTGTTATAAGAGTCATGCAATTTATTACCAACAGTTGAATCCTTATATTTTTTATGTTTTGCCAAAAGGGCATATAAACCAGATTCATTATTATGTCCCTGCAAAGTTTGTGCCCGCTCTTTACTTGATTCCGCAGCTTTGAAAAGATCTAGTGCTTTAGACAATATTAAGTTTTTTACACGCAGTAAACTGTCTTGTAACGACGTGTCTCTAATACCCAAGGCAATACGGTCTCTAATTACACTTTCAGTTTGATCTTGAAACTCACATGATTTCACTTATTTCTTTAAATGAGTTACTACATTGTCAAAAGGCTCACCCTCAGCCTGTATGCGACTGTTAAACTTATATCTTTCCCCTACAATATTTTTATGAGGAAGAGCATTCCTCTCAAATGCATCCAAGACCACGTCATAATTTTTTTCTTTCTTCGTCTTTTAAGTCCAAGGTATTAAAACGCTCAACAGCTTCTTCTCCAATTACATTTAATAAAATTGCTGCTTTAGTTTCAGAATCTTTACCATGATGCCCTGTAGCTTTCATAAAGATTTTAAAATTCTGTTTGAACTTTCTAAAGTTTTCAACAATGTTACCACTTAACGACAAAACTTGGGGAGACCTGAAG
Organism: Macrothele yani; assembly: GCA_039090855.1. Classification (NCBI taxonomy): domain Eukaryota; kingdom Metazoa; phylum Arthropoda; class Arachnida; order Araneae; family Macrothelidae; genus Macrothele; species Macrothele yani. The sequence goes on along the minus strand of CM077017.1, from coordinate 97,896,711 downwards.
CCTTCCATTTTGATTTTTTTCCCCATTTCGTTTTTTTCCAACTAGAACTTATTACCAGGAAAAACTTTATCGCTTAAATCCGAATAAGAAGGATGACAGCGACTGCGGCATGTTGTTTCTTTATCACTTACCAACGTTCTGTATTCTTTAATCCAAGACTCACTTTATAATCTACGTTTCTTAATTTATTATTCTTAACCAGAACACTTACAACTTTTCATTTTGAGACAACATTAACAACTCACTCACATAAACAGTCGCGGTTACTGCGCTTACAGTCACGTTGCCACAATTGCTAAACAAATACATATATCTAACACTGGAGCTTCAAACGTGATGAAAAACCAAAAATAAACCTCAGGAAGTACTAAAAACCACACTTTGGGCACGAAATTACGGAGGTAGAAACTGGGAGTGTATGGTGTGGTGGTCAAAACAATTTTATTGCAAGAGAAAGTGATACAAATTCGCAACTTTGGCGAAGAAAACAACAAAAGCAAAAAGATGAAACATGATAAAGTATATACACAATGCAGGGTCATCGCCATCCAAAAACATAACTGCAATCAGGGTGCAGGGAACGTACAGTAAATATGTAAATGATAAGCATAAAAGCATCTATGCAGAGCAGGAACAGTAATCATAAAAAATATCAAAGATATACACAGCTCACAAACACGAGTGGGAAACATCAGTCATGATACAACAGCGAGACAGAGCAGAACAACACCAGTTGTGCAGGAAGATTGCCAAATAACTATCCAATAGTACAACTTGGGAAGAAGACCTTCCGATATGACACAAACACATCACGATAATATACACAAGTCACAGATGCGAATAAGTAATGACATACAGGATGTAAGAGAAAACAGAACAATGCAAATCTACATGGATGAAGAACAGTGTGACAAAATAACATCGCATACATCAACAAATAGATACAACAGTAATACAGGTAAAAGACGGAAGCCCCAAAGGTGTAGGCGAAACACACACAAGAGAAAAAAAGACACAAAACAGACAAATGATACTATCAAGTAAATGCGCTAACGAACGTAGCGCACGGCGAGAAGATAGACAAAGCACAGGGAGATGATCCCGAAGCAAATAGGCGAACACACTACAAATCAGGCGACAAACAAACAGCAACACAGGACAGACAGCAGAGGCGTAACACAAAAGCACAAGATCACACAATGATTCAATAAACGCCATTAGAGGCGAAGATGGGAAAAAATAGAAAACCGTCTTAGAACGAGAGATGAAGCGTGGCCTCGTCAAGAACGACCCAGCCAGAGTTTATCGCCCATGTGTCGTAGAACAGCGGAAGAACACTGGATGAGCGTGCCATGGTATATTCAAGTCGGAGGCGGGCTGTCAGGCAATTCCGAAAGTTCCGGCACAACGTGCCGCCAGCAAGAAGAATGGTAGAAGGACTCGTGGCAGTGCGTCGAGACTAGTTAAAGAGATGAATCACGTCCTTGACGAGAACAAAAAAGTAGGCAGAAATAGCAGGCAAGCCAGTGGGCGGAGGTTTCGTCAGAAGCAGCCAAGAATAAGCGATGAACGGTAAATCCCGGCCACAAATGTGATTGCCAAAGCGAAACGCTGTGTGGAGCAACGCGAGATAAATTGGTCAGTGACAATATATGTGACTGACATTGCCTTCCGAGCCGCCGAAGGAACAAAGTGGAGGAGAAAAAGGGACATGCGAGAAAGAAGGAGAGGAACACGAAGTCGGAGGTGAAGAAACCGCCACTGGGTGTTACGCTCGAGTGGTGAGGAGAGAGGAGTGAAAGAGGCGTTCCAGATAGGGAGGGAAAGAGAAGGAGGGGCCTCGGGAACTGGAAAAGGTGCAGCAGAGTGTGACTGAAGAAAGCGGTAAAGATTAGCAGCGGAAAAAGAAGTGAGTAAGACTACGGATCCACGGAAAGGCAGAAAGAAAGGAAGGAGAAGACTAAGACCAGAGACAGAGAGAAGAACGTGGGCAAAAACAAGAGTTGGAAAAAGAGACTTTAGAGAGGAGCGAAGAAGAGAATACTCCTCTTCGAGAGAATGAGTGGGATCAGAAAAAAGGGAGGAAAGGGGTTTCCAGGAATAATCAGGAGTAACCAGAGCTTGAACTGTTAGTATCATAGAACGGAGCCAAGGCGGGAAGATGAAGTAGGGTTGATCGGGAGGGTGGAGAAAAGTCAAGTAGAAAAGCGGTTCAGCCAAGAGATCACGGGTGGTGGAGGGAGAAGTACGAGAAAGAGGGAGGGCCCAGAAAAACACCAGAGCTTCAGAAAGGAGCGGAAGAAAATGGTTAGAAGGTAGAATAGAAGAATTCATCCGAAGATAAAGGAGAAGAGAAAAGCACGGATCGTGAAACGAGGCAATAACATAAAAAGAATCAGAAAGAGAGGGTGAGGGAGCTATAAGAAGGAGAATGAAAGAAGCAATGCGATTCGCCTTATAATGCGTGTAAACGTTGAGAAAGCGAATGCCTCAAATTGACACAGGCAGGTGAAGAGTCTCGGCGGCAATCCAGTGTTTAGAATTCCACACGAACGATGTGGGGTGACTGGTGATGGTAGTGAGCTGGGACCTGCGAAATTGCGTGTGAGTTTAGGGGAACAAAGAGAAAGAGAGGATATAACGTTGCGCAAAGGACGAACACCGAAAGTAGCACGTAAATCTGTGCAAAATCTCCAAAATGCAGTGTTACGCTTGACGCGAGGGAGAAGACCATCCCACTTATCAGAACTGGCTGTTCGAGGAGAGCCAACAAAGGCTCCCAGGATTCTCTGGATAGAGGATAACCAGGCTGCACCCCACGGGGCGTCAGCCCGTTCCCACCACGACCCACACCACAGGCCGGTGCTCTTTGCTGCGTTAAAAGAGGCTCCGGAGACAGAAGCATATTGATGATAGACGGAGAGTAAACTAAAAAACTGGATATCCTGCTGCAAGCAGAATGTGGCATCATCGGCGTACGCTGTGTAGACATGACGATGATGACGAGTACTGGAGGTAATAGGCGGCAATGAAGAAAGTAACGATCGTTGAGCTGCGAGAAGGAAAGATTCGAAAGCCAAGGCAAAGTGTTGTCCCGAAAGGGGGCAACCCTGCCTAATACCTCGATGAAAAGGGATGGTAGCTGTCAAAAAGGAGGCCGCCCGGACATGAAAAGCGGCGCCCCGGTAGAGGCTGATGAGAGTAGTGACAAACTGAGGAGAAAACCCATAACGGAGAAGAGTAGCAGAGAGATAATTATGTGACATATTGTCGAACGCGGATTTTTGATCTAAATTAAGTAAAGCAAGATGTTCAGATTGTTTGTGAGCAAAAAAACAAGATTCTGGAGAAATGAGATATTGTTAGTGATGGACCGACCAGGCACTGTATATGACTGGTCGGGGGAGAGAAGAAAGGGAAGCACAGAGTTTAAACGGCGAGAGAGAAGCTTAGTAAAAAATTTATAATCCAGATTTAAAATGGAAATGGGGCGCCAGTTGAGCAAGTCCAGAGGGTTTCCCTTTTTAGGCAGAAAAATGATGTGAGCAATAGAAAATTCCGGCGGCAACGCAGAAGAAGTTAAAGCACTAGAAAAGCAGGCAGTAAGAAAAGGCAGAAGTGACGGAAGGAAGGTGTGATAAAAGGAGAAAGGAAGGCCGTCAGGTCCCTTAGAAGCGTGAGAATTGAGGGAAGCAAACGCCTCCCTGAATTCCACTGGAGAAAAATTAAGAAGAAGAGAATCAGATAGGTGAGAAGGGACCTGAGGAAGAGAAGCAAGAAGAGGAGAAGAGAGCAGATGAGAGGTCTGTGTAATTGCACGGAATTTGCAACGAAAAAAGGAACAAACGGTGGAGCAAACATAGCCAGATCCGAAGTAATCGTCACATCAGAGAGATGATGATGACGTATAGAAGAGGACGCGCGACGTGCGGTTTCCAGACGGGATAGAACCTCATAAGAGTGGAAGGACAGAGAGAAATGAAGCAACTTCAGCCGTCGGACAGCTTGTTGCGCGGAGGTTTTGTGCAAGGCATGGAGCTCAGCCTACGTCTCAGAAAAAACGGGCCGTAAGCGAGAGTGTAGACAAAAGGCGACGGAGATTGCAGACAACCATCCTGCGGTCGTTGGTTTAAAAAATTTAGGCTGCGGACGTAAAGCGTCAAGTCGCTCTTCACGTCGAGCCATAAACGCAGGGCACTAGGGGCAGTGGCAATACGAGGACAACGGTCTGCCAGGAAGGACTCCACGGTCAGACGAAAATCCGCACCTTTTAGCAAGGGGTCATCGATGGGCCAAGAAAAAATGTGTCGATCGTGGCCGCGGAGTGACGCAGATATGAAGCAACACTGTACTGTGGTCCGACGAAGTCGTGGGGATATAGTGAACCGCGACAAGCGCGGGGATCAATGAAGACGAGATGTAAAACTGATCCAAGCGAGCGGCGGCCGATCCTCTTACGGGGGAAGTACACCAGGTATATGACACAGTTGTAGGATGCAACCGACGAAAGGAGTCTACATAGGTAAAATCGGAAAGAAGCTGAGTGAGCTGCGCAACGAGGTAAGTACGAAACTCCCGACGTACAGAGCTACGATCTATGGATGGTTGAAGCGTGCAGTTAAAGTTCCCGCCGAGGACAAAAAATTCCGAGGAAGGGACCGCCGCAAGTGCAGTACGGAGGGAGAGCAGAAGAGAAGCCACCAATAAATCATTGTTGGGTATGTAAGTAAAAAAAATATGAAATGGGACATCATCAATACAAAAGGAGATAGACAGCAATAAATCTAGATGTAAGTCTGAGATTACAAATGATACGATGATGGATGCCGACAGAAATTCCGCCAGATATCGAGTGTCGATGAGCTTGATAAAAACGATACGGCCAGTAACGCCCCTGGTGATACGCCGTAGACGTCGTGTAATGAGTCTCCTGAAGTAAGAGGAAGTCGGCCGAAACATCTACCAAATCCTCAAAAACTTCAGAGTTAACAGGAGGCGTGGAAAACCCACGAGAGTTCAGAGAAGCTAGCTTGAAAGCACGATGTCCTCAGGTGGAGTAGAATCTTTGAGGATAATCGAAACAATCCGCTCAATGCGACGATTGAGGCTGTGCGTAATTCTGGCAAAATCATCATTCGGCGTAACAACATCTTTGAAGACCAAACGCACCGTCTGCAGCTGAGTGAAGACAGCCGGGAGATGATGAGAATGAGTTTGAACAAGGTGCTCGTAAGCACGAGGTTTCTGATTGATGACGAGTGCCTCAAACAGATCTTGATATAAAAGAAAATCCGCGGGTTGGCACTCTCAAGGTGAGCAAAAAACTCAACGAATGGTGGGAGAGGGGCAGGAGACTCGACAGACACGTCATAGTGACGAAGAGAAGCAGGAGAGGTGCGACAACGGGTGGAAACATGGGGACTGCCAGAAAGTGGGCCTCCCTCTTGGCGTAGGAACGAGGAGGCTTCGCCGTTAGCCGCTTGTCGCCACGAAAGCGAGGGTCAGTTTCGGAACCGTCACTCAGCACTTGGTCAGCACTCTCATATGCACCCTCAGTGTCAGCAGTGGAACCATCAGTATCAGCAATGGATAAATTGGTGTCATAAGTCACCCGATGCGCAGAGGTATCAGCCAGGATAGAGGGGGCTCGGAATGTAGACGTCGCCGCGAGCGGCGGATAGTGATCAGCGGAGGGAGGAGGCGGAGGTGGTAGCAAAGGAACATCCTTAGACGGGCAGGCAGGAGGCACAGGTGACCGACGAACAGGTGTCGCAGACCGGGAAGGAGACGCTGGAAGATCCCGTCGGTTAGCAGAAGTAGAAGCCTTAGTAGGACACGATTTGTAATATTGCCCATAGGCCTTGCAGGCGCTACAATGATGCTCGGTGAGAAAATCAATTTGCCGACTATGACCACCGTAGCGGACCGTGAGATGAGTCGGGATAATAGCTATTTGGTAAGCGGAAGAAAAAATCAGTCTCGCACCTCGGCGAGCACTACGAATGGATGAATCATCATAATCTTGAGGTGCAGCCGAGAAAGTCGAGATGCTACCGACAACCCTGCCAAAGGAGGAAAGAACGGTAAAAAGCATAACATCTGTGATCTCAGGAGGCACAGGATAAAAGGAAACGGTAAATGGGCGTTCCGCAACGGGAGCCGGGCTCAAATAATTGACACCAATGGTGAGGCCTTTCTTCAAGACTGTAGCCGCATGCGAGGCCTGAATAAAATATACAATAACCGATCTACCACGCCGGAACATAGGAGAGATTGGATCTGAAGGGAACATACCTTTAAGAGATGTGGCGTAGACCTTCAGCTTCGTATCTGGCAAAGAGTCAAACAGACGCCTATGTCCAGGATGGAGCGGAAAAAAGCTGTATCAAGAGAGTTATCAGAAATGTCCAGAAAGAGTTTGTTGCCATCACGTCGGAGGCAGGTTTTAAGTTTCTCAGCAGCTGGATACGTAGAAGAAGGGCGCTGGGAAGGCAATGAGGCTTCAGCGGCGGAGACGTCATCGGCACAGGAAGGACAGGAAGGGCACCACCGTCAGTCGTGTCCATGACGTCCTCAAGCTTAGCCGGAAGTGGAAACACTGGAGAAGGCGCGCTTGGACTCCGGGATTGGAGATGGACGCTCCGGTCTGGAAAGGCAGCGCAGTCCCACCTGGAAGGGAAGGCAGAGAAACATCTTTCGTAGTAGAAGAAGAGGTGGAAGAAGCTGGAGTACCGGGTGTGATCTACAGTAATCAAAATATGTATAGGTTCAGGCAAGTTGCAAAGGACAGAAATTTCGCTAAACTGTTTTTGATTTAGGAAAAAGTTGCAAATAAATACATATGGGCACCATAAACATTTAGAAAGAATGCGGAGAAATTTTTATATGTCCCGATAAATCCGAATCTTGCCGTCCAAACAGCATTGACATTGCTTCCAACACTACTTCAAATTCTGAGAGCGTTCAGCCTGTTTAACTTATAGTAAGGCCACCTATTCGCTATTGACCTACGCTTTGTAATTTTGCGAAAACTACATATCGTGTCAATTTCTCTACGATAACAAGATCAGAGATATATTTGCTATTGAAACCTACGAAGTATGCAGAAAATAACAAAAATGGTCTGTCATGGCATACCAAATTTAATATTTTCATTTTTCAATGAAGCATGCGTATTGCCCAGAAATTCCGAAAGGCAGGTTATGTCGTGAATGAAATAATGTCAGTATTCAGTGAATATAACTTACGAGATTGGGTCATTAAGTCGATAATTACTAAAAGGTTTTGGAGCCTTTAATTTTATATTGAAACTCAATTAAAATTTTGTCTGACTGGTTTCTGTTAACATTCTTTCTTTCTCACTTAACGGTGAGAGTTAATCCAACTCGTTGACAAGAAGATATGCTGCTCGAAAATCTCTTGTAATTATTCTCATATATGAAGTATATGTATTTTTCATTTTTTCAGAGAAGATCCATTGATAATTTCTCTATATTTTATTTTAGTGAGAAGTAAAAATATCACTAATTCCTTTTACATTCACTTTCTCTCAAATAGTTTGCAAAAGAGTTGCAAATATTTCGCGATTTAATCTGGAACCTCCTGCTTTCGACCAGTTTTTTAAATCTCCCTAATACGATGTTCTTATATCTATGTCTTGTTCTGAAGTGTTCTTATATCTATGTCTTGTTCTGATTCTCATTCTTTAACTGCTTTTTCCACGTACAGTCTATTGCATCTGCAATATCAGCTGTGTGTTATTTTCACCATGGTCTTTACTTTTTTTAAACCTTTTGCAATGCATCCTGTTCTAGTTTTAGTTTGGTCTCTTACCGGTCTGCTTTGTTTTCTACCTTGTAGTGCAACACTTAACAATGTTTGTTCAATTAATTTCGAAAACACTTTTTTTTTATTCAGTTGTTCCTTCTAACTGCCTAAGGCGTTGCACGGCAGTGGATTAGTGGCTAAAGTGTGTGTTGGTCAAATACTTTGCTGTTGAAGTTTTGAATGAATATCTCCTTCACAAATACCGTTGAGATTTCCATACTTCACGCTTGCTGTATTCATTTATTTATTTTAAAGCTGATGTTCCGTTAAATTTCGATTTGTTACCTCACACATTTGAAGGTTTTTGCCGTTTCAAATCTTTTTATTCCAACTGCACTTTGTAAGTTGCCAAACATTTCAGTATATTGAAAAAACTTTTTTTTTCCAAGTAGTAGGATTCGAACCCCCATCTCCTTGCTTTGGAGAGAACATCTCCCCTGATGAACTACACCGGCAGGAGCGCGACTCGTCACGCAAGTACACCTCTTACAGTCATCCGATGTCCAACTTGAATGGTCTTTACACCAGGAAAATGTTTTCCGCCGATGAACCCCTTTTAGGATAGGATCTTGTCGGTGTCGTCTGCCTTTAGAGCCCATGCGTGCGAGTGTTGTACGCTTAGACATGACAAATAGTGTTCTTTATTTACCTCAGTTGTACTGGGTAGTCAACTATTATTCGTCTGTTGGCTCTACGAGTCGTTAGAACTGTAGCTCACGTGTCATCTCAACCATTCGCTGTAGTGTGCAGTTTTGCCTCCGGGTCGTTGTTTCACCATTTTCGCTCTATCCTGATATACTTTAAGTACGGCGGCTCGCGAACAACCCACCAGTTCAGCCGATTGGAAAATCGAGGCTCCCTTTGTTCGAGCTGAAACAATCTCTTCTTTCTCAAAGTCTGATACATCCTTGCTTTTACCCATCACGTTCGGAATATTTCTACCTGCTGCTACACTCGGAATATATATGTACTACGTCCGTCAACTAATCGCCCTGTCTTGGAAGTCACGTGAACTAAGGGTCGCTTCGACTTTTGAAAGGGGTGAACATAATTCAGTGACCACTTGTTGTGTATGTAGAGATAGTATATTTTAAGCAGTGTTCCGTTGTCATTTTTGGAGGGATGATTTTTGCTTCAGATGCTCGGTGATAATTCGGTTCAAATTGAACACCATGTAAGCGGGGATAGATGGTGGATATTTACAAGCTGCAGTATGTATGTTAAAAGTAATAAAGTAATACAAAATTTCCCCTCGCTGTATGTTTATGTGTTTTAAAATTTTGCAGTCTGTCTTCCGAGATAGGAAGTTTTTCACATGTCTTTCAATAAGGTATTTCAGTATATTAGCAGGTACGGGAAAAGCAAAACGTCTGGGAACTTTTGTAGTTTAATGTTTTGCAACCTACATTGTTACACTGTGTTAGCTGTGACACACTCTCTTTATATTTTACATAATCTCCGTTAATGGGAATGACAGCTACAGATTTCGAGTTACGGCGAAGTTGTTGCTTAAATATGATGCTTTGAGATTTCATATTTTCTCCAGTGAGGTAATGGCATCGTTATAAATCTACTTTTAGGTTTGATATTGTAGCTAGGCTGCCATATAAAAAAACTACCGACATTTTCTATGTTTTGTTCTCAAATTTTTGCATTTGACTGTCATACTTTAATTACCGCTGAATAAAATTTATTACGATTCAATTATATTAAAAGCTATGCAGACACCAGGAAACAAATCCACTTAAAAAGCATTTGGCAATGCATAAATAAATTGTTGAAACATATTTTGTGTTATAAATTTTGTCTTTTATTTTGAAGGTCATCGAATATTTTAAAAATAATTTCTTAAATAACGATAAGTAAATTTAAAACCAGGGCTCTGAGAACATGGGCACCAAAATGCATCTAAAACGAGATCGTTGAGCCTTAAAGCTATTTACAAAGAAAATGAGTAAGTACTTGAAGTATTCAATTTTTTAAAGATAATTCTTTTTATTTTCCTATTGGCTTACAGAGGAGTCCGTTTACTTTTCGTGGAAAACTTGGCTTCGTTTATTAAGTTTTAAGCACTGAAGGTCTAATGCACCGGGTGATCACAATTAAAGTATCCCTATTTAACGCTCTCTGGTGATATATCTAGTAGTCCAAACGCAACCAAATTAGGCATGCTGACGATTCAGGACATGCATAAAAACTCCCCCCCCCAAAAAAAAGAAAAATCTAAAATTCACCACCAGGGGATTTCATGCGCTGCAAGCTGCGATAATAGAGACAATTTTCGGATCTATGAGGGAAATGAGTCTTTGTGGCGCTAAGAACGACAAGAAAGCGTATCATTTGTATAAGGCACAGGTGCTACGGGCGACTCCATAGCATAAATCTGTCCTAGGCGTGGTCAATGCCATTCGTATTTCATCAACCGCAATGTGTATCACCTTGCCAGAACGCGCTCTTCTTGGGAAGCTGTTTTATGAAAACGCGAGCTGTGCTACCGCTGCGCTTAGAAGATTCCGACGTCGTAAGAATTTGCCTCGAAGTCCATTAACTCCATGTGCTCTCAGAAGAATGAATGCTCATTTCGAGGAAACTGGATGTCTACGTGCTCAACCAGGGCGAGGGTGCAAACCTATAACTCCAGAAGTGGTTGAAAGTATTACCACGGCACTTGTGTATTGCTCCATGGATAACGTGTACCAGGTTTCAGTGATGCACGCGCAGTGTCACGGAAGCTGGATGTGCCCTACACCACATTGTGGAAGGTCCTGAGAAAGGTGTTGCATTTTTTTCCATAGAAGGTCAGCCACACCCAACAGTAGATTGACGGTGACAAGGACACTTGACTGACCTATGTATTGGCCTTCCTTGATAAAATGGAAGTGGACGATGCGTGGTCATGGGAGATCTTGTGGAGTGACGAGGCACATTTTCACCTCAATGGAACAGTGAACACGCATAACTGTCGCATTTGGGCATTGCAAAATCCTCATGCTTTTTAACAGATTCCACTGTTGAAATGAAAGACAATAATCAGTTACGTTCATCGTTTGAACACATTGCTCATTGACTTCAGTTTTGCAATTAAACAATGGCGCCCACATTGAGCAGTACCAGTTGCAACGCTAAGGTGTCCCCGGTATATAATTGCACAATCTCTCACTTGTGCAATTAAATACCGGAGACAATAAAACGTCTTGCCCGAAACGTGTGTTTATTTCTGATTCGATTTTTGTGTCGTTTTCCACGTAGAGCCGAAAATTGTCTATATTATCGCATCTTGCAGAGCCAGAAGTCTCCTAGTGGTGACTTTTGGAACTTTTTTTATTCGGAAATCTGTTCCGCATACCCTGAATTGTCAGCATACAAAATTTCGTTGCAATTGGACTGCTAGATATCTTTCCACAGAGTGTTGACTAGGGATACTTTACTTATGATCCCCCTGTATAACGTTCAAACAGGGTGATTTTTTGGAAAGTTTCAGCGAGAGCTTTGTTTCCAGGTGTTTGAAATGATCATCAAAGATTGCATTCATATTACAACGACCCGTTGTATTAGTATGCAAATCTATCTCTTGAACCACAAAGAAATTACTTTTTATCAAATATAAAGTCAATGATGAAATTTATTGCTACACGTGTTTTAGTAGGTGTTGTAGTTGGCATTTCAATTTTATTTTGCTCTGTTCATGTATGTGCATATGAACTGTTTTCTCTGAAATTACAAGTTCCTCATCATCCATCTTTCTTCTCATTTTTTTTTTTGATTGGAGTTTTAACGACCACCGTGAGCAACTCAATGGGCTATAAGCAGTCGCCCGTCCCTAATTTGAGGTCACTGGTTCCAGGGAAGGGAGAGAGCCAGTGCCGTAAGACAAACACAACATCCATGCCTGACCGGGATTCGAACCCGGACCCCTTACGGACGAATGATCATAGGCCAGCGCCTTAGACCACTGCGCCACTGGGGCGGCCTTCTCATTGTCACTGTTGCTTTGGCATAAGATACAGCTCAATTCGAAGTAAAATATTTCTGTCACAATAGCAATGAATCAGAAAAAATAGTAGTTACATAAAGCAGATCAATATCTCATACTGTACGTTGTAGCTGATGACTTTAAAATTGAACGTGTGCAGTACTAAATCTATAAAAAAAAATTCATAAATACAATTTTTTTGAAAAACGTGAATCAAATCTGAACCAAATCATGCTGTCTTAAGACATACTTTGAAGCAGTTTTAAAAACTGCAGCAATACTCTGACTAAAATAATGATATACATCTTATTTAAAAGTAACACAATGCGCGATTAGTTACTATTGCGGATCATGACGCTCTCCATATTTCGAATGTAATTACTCCGGCATCACGAATTTCAATTCAAATATTGATACGGTTAAAGAAGCACAGTAAGAATAAATTCATATTAAAATTTTCATACTTTCATTAGATTTGATTGCTTATCATTTGAATTCAACACCAGATAATATTGTTGGATTCATTTTCAGAATATCGATAAATCGCTTTGTCAGAAAAATGTCGATATGTTAGCGCACAGAAAAGGTAATAAGATTTCTATTTCCACCATAACTACTTTGTATATAAGATTTCAGAAGGGAGTACAGTGATTGGTTGTTTTTCATTTCCTTAAACACTGAAGCTGATTTAGGTTAAATATATTTCCTCAAGTCCCATAGAAGTATGCAACACTTTTCAGCTGTTTCGTTGCTTTAAGAATTCATGGCAAAAAAACACAATAGATTTGGAATGAACTTTCTAAGCAGTTATACGAATTATGCATTCAGGAATTAGTAAAATCATATATTTTGATATCATTACTGTCACCCTAAAAACACAAGAGTTGAGTTTAAATTCAGAAATTTTCAGGAAAAATAAAGTAAGTTGGAACAGATATTTCACTCTGATAGGTTTGTTCAACCGTTTAAAGGTAAGTTACAAATATTTTCCTAGTAACCGCTTGATGACTAAAACACTTCTAAATTATTTTATACGGTAATTTACAAAATCATTTAACGTAAATTCACCAAAATAAAAATTTAGGTAACCATTCTTGCTCTCGGAACTCTTGCAGTTAACCTCATGCAACAAATCCTGTTTTCTTCTCTTTTTTTATTTTTTGATTGGAGGTTTAGCGACCACACTGAGCAACCCAATGGGCTACAAGTACTCGCCCGTCCCTGTTTTAGGGTCACTGGTTTCAGGGAAGGGGGATAGCCAGCGCCGTAAGACGAAAACAACATCCATGCCTCACCGGGATTCGAACCCGGCCCATCTCGGACGAATGATTAGAAGCCATCGCGCAGACTACTGCTCCTCAGGAGCGGCATCTGGTTTATAACAATTTCAATAGATCCAATGAAACATTTTGCGAGCAAAATATAACTTTCGAAAAGAAAGTGTGTTTCTTTTTGTCTGCACAGTGCAAAGCATTTTGGCCATATCCAATTTTTGTTGAGCCATAATCTAACAATTTTTTCAGACGTATCGTATCTTCTGAGCTTAAGTAGTTCAGGAACGGCGTTTTTAGGAATCAAAAAGCCGTTCTTAACTTTCTGCGTGTTCTTCAGGTGTATCGTGGGATAATCCAGACAAGTACAGGCTGGTCTGGATACGTGATTCAAAATAACACCAGGACCATATTTTGTATATTCAAAAATACGGTCATTATGCGTTTTTAAACCGTATCTCTATGGAGGCAGTGATGAATCAGTAAAAGCACGTTTTTAAAATAGAAATATACTGAATTGGAAGAGTGCAACAAGCAACGGTTTTTGTAATAGCTTTTTTCACGGTATTCAAGAGTTTGTACCCACGCTTCTGCAAGGTGTTTACTCCCCGAGCGGTGCCATTCCTCCCACTTAGCCACAAATAACTCTTTACGTCTGCGTTTCAACCAGTTCAAATATACACACCATCCAGCAGGTAGAAAGTTCCTGATTGCCCAACTAGTTAACAATCAGAAGTGGGAATTGTTTTGGTTGTATACGAGTTGTAGCGGGAGTTAGTCATTTTCGGAAAGCACTACATGAGCCACAGGTAGAAGGACTGCGAATTGTTTTCGAATAATGCCAAGAATCACTTACTCAGTTTGTTTTAAATCCAATCAAGCTAATGAAAATACTTTCCGCAGTGGTCTAAGCGATGGCCTCTAATCATTCGCCCGAAAGGTGTCCGGGTTAGAATCCCGGTGAGGCATGGATGTTGTGTTTGTCTTGTGGGACTGACTCTCTCCCTTCCCTGGAACAAGTGATCCTAAATTAGGGACGGGCGACTGCTTATAGCCCATTGAGTGTCTCACGGTGGTCGTTAAACCTCCAATAAAAAAAATGCTTTCCGATATGGTATCGTCGCAATCCGGTACAAGCTTGAAATTGAACACCCAGGTTTTTCCACTAGGCTCACAGCATTAAATTTTTCGAAAGCGGATGTGCTGCGTGTCAAGAGTTCGTGATTCATTCAAGAAAATCGACGAGTGCGAAATGTCCGGTTTGCGCGAGCAGATGCAATGTAAATCGCAGTGATGTATCTCATATTAAAGAAACGTTGCGTTCGTATTATTGAACAGTTCTTAGCACACTAGGAATATGTCATTGATCCTGAGCTATGCTGAACTCATAACATATACCCCACGCAATCATATATAGAAATTTCGAGTTCGTGCAGAAATGCAGCGCAGAAAAGATTATCAATTTTAATTTTTTTACTGCTGTTGGTTATTGGATTTGTTTCAGCAGCTGTAATCACTGCGTCCAATACCGCGACAAAGAGTACTGCCAAACATTCCTCCCTCTTCAAGTTCATGTTGCAAAATACAAAGATCATGTACCATGTTTTCTCGCTCCGTCGGACAGCACTACGTTTACATAAGATTCGGTTAAGATTTCGGTTTCTTATGGTACTTTGAGCCAAGAATTGAGCAAAAAGAAATAAATAATTCCTTCGTGGCCATATTGCGCAATGCGTTAAATATTCAGTGAGAATTTCGAAAGGCAAATCTGAAATATGAACTCTAATGAAATATCAAATTCTGATCTTCCTAGCTTAAATCTTTATTTCAACTAAAAATTATTGTGCTCCTTCATAACTGGCGGAACTGAAAAAAAAATTCCCAAACGATTTATTTTGAATTCTTGTCGTCTTACTACTTGTCAAACTTCCTGAAACTCGATTTTGTGGAAATAGACAAACTAATTATTATAGTAATAAGAAAATTATTTTCTTTCCCTTTGAAGCTGTTTTTTGATCCCATGCGTTGGAGGTCATTCTTTTACATTAAAATTATGAGTGTTGTATCCCTTATGGTAAACCAAACATATATGTTTGACAAACTTTGGCACAACATCCGTTAAGTTTATTTAGATAAAACAACTGATATTGCCATGCTTTCGCTCACCAAAAGGGAGCTTCTTGATTATTTTTTATATGTTTGACGTTAAAAATTGTTTCAGCGTTTGCATATTCATTGCAGCTGACAGTATTTAATTTAAAAATTTCTTTCTTTAATGGAAATGTATTGTAATTTTAAAGAACGCTCACAAGGTCTAGTAACTTAACATGGTGTGAGGCAGGAGGGTCCCGCTTGGGCTGCGCAGTAACAGACGCGGTTATTTTGAAACCACGCATGACGTAGGTGTGGACGCAGGACTCTCAGTCTTTCGACTTCTTGCATCCCTGTTTGTTTACATTTGGTGTGCTGGAGTTTTCTCTATTAACGCAGTTGATTTTCAACCGCTTGAAGTTTGTATCGTATAGTTCTATGTTTATGATTTGTTTATTTTGATATTTACACGTATTTATCACTGAAATTCATTGCTTCTGTGTTTCGTAAGAAACGCAATAATGCCGGGTTGTGCAGTGGCCTGTTGTACTAGGTACAATAGGAAAACCAAGAGCACTGAAATTATGTACCATGTATTTCCGAAGGATTTATCACTACAAAAATTGTGGATTCAGAAATGTAAGCGTCAGGATTCCTGCAAAGTGTCCAATGCAAGAGTGTGTTCTCAACATTTCACACAGGATGACTACCAGCGTGACTTAAAGGCAGAGTTACTTGGGTTAACTCGCGGGAAAGTGTTAAAGCCTGATGCAGTACCACACTAAACCTTCCCACAAGCAATAATACTGGTATTAATAAGGTAAGTTAGAGAGCCAGTGCTGACATTTCAGGACCTGAGACTACAACGCCTACTGCACTTAGATGTCATGACCGTGGAGTTCGGAAACGTGCATTGGAAACCCTTGATAATCTATCACCAAAGAAGAGGAATGTAGAGAAACCGATGGGAACTGATCAAGAAACACAGTGCATGCTGAGTGATATAAAAACAATGGAGAAAAGAATAAAGAAATTGGAGGAAGAAAACCAAAGGCTAAACACAGCGTGCATTCAGATGAGAGTATCAAACAAGTACCTTCACAGTCAGCTTGTAACAACTCGACGACGTTCTCAGGAAAACTTGAAAAAATTTGACACGGAGTTAGAAACCGAAGTAAGGAAGGTTTTGGCAAAAATCTTCACTGCAAATCAGGTCCGTTGTTTAATAAAAGGTAAGAAATGTATAAAATGGGAAAGGGAAGACGTCTGTAAAGCCATTACTCTTCTTCGTACAATGTCAAGAAAGTGCTATATTTACTTGAGAGTTAAAATGGGGTTTCCATTGCCAGGAATTTCAACACTGAGACGGTGGACTGCTCGCTCATTTCATTGTCGCCCTGGCAATCTACATGATGTCCTTCAGCTAATGAAGGCACTGGCACAAAGACGTAGTACTTTAGAGTGTACATGTGTCATTTCTTTTGATGAAATAAACATAGATAGCAGAATTTCCTATGACCAAGAAGAAGATAGGATTGTTGGTCCACACAGTAATGTGCAAGTAGTCATGGTACGAGGAGTGTTTGCAAGCTGGAAGCAGGTAATATATTTTGATTTTGACATACAGATGACAGCCTCATTGTTGAACAAAATAATATCATCTCTGGAAGATATTCCGTATAATGTTGTTGCTGCTGTAGCTGACCTCGGTGGCAAAAATCGTGCTGTATGGAAGGAATTACAGGTACCACACATAAACACATGCTTCCCCAATCCTCAAATACCAAATAAACGAGTTTGGGTGTTTGCAGATGTTCCACACCTTTACAAGCTGCTAAGAAATCATTTTCTCCATGATGGACTAACACTTCCAGGTAATAAGAAAATTACAAAGGCTACTATTGAACAGCTCCTGACTCTGGATTGCAGTGAGATGAATATATGCCCCAAGTTTTCACTTTATCACATTAGTGTAAAGGGCCGTGACCGCCAACGTGTATATTTGGCAACTCAGCTCTTTTCGAACCACACTGCACAAGGAATACGCTTTCTTATGCCACATGAAGTACACGTCGCGAAATTCGTTCAGCTTCTGAACGACTCGTTTGATGTGCTAAATTCAAGGCCTACAGATGAGAAGTCTCTGGCATGTGGATTCGGAACTCATCGTGAAACCCAAGAGATGATTTTACGACTGCTGCATGGATGCATCCGAGGAATGAAGGTAGGTAATGCAACATATCTGTTACCCTTTCAGAAAGGATTCATCACAACCATTCGCTCATTACTGGGACTCTTCACTGATCTGAAGCCTCTGAACATAAAATACATCCTAAGTGCTCGACTCAATCAAGACTGCCTTGAATTTTTTTTTCACAAATACGTGGGCTTGGCCACTTCTATGATCATCCATTGCCTACAGAAGTGAAATCCCGTTTGCGTTTCTTGCTTCTAGGTGCCAATGTAAGTGACATTCCATTTTCAAGTGCTGCTCCTGTTGCACAAGGTGGGGGTGATGATGATTACTTTTTTACACCTCAATTGTTTAGTGCCGTTTTACCTGATATGTCAGAACCCCTGGCAATGATTGAAGGTGAAACTGAGATTCGGGATATTACACTGCATGACTCTACGGGTATTCATGTACCACCTGCTACTCCTGGCTCTGATTGCTCTGTAGAAGACTTTCGTTACCTTGCAGGTTACATAGCTTACCGAGGAAGAAAATATGACCGTTCGCTGGGTACGCCAACTGGCCAGCTACTTAATCCACCATCAACTACAGAATCAGTACCTGTTAGCTGGATTGAGACCCTTTCACGAGGTGGCCTGCTTGTTCCATCAGATCCATGGTTGAAGAAAGTTAGCCAGTTTGAGTTGATGTTTCCAGAAGTGCATGGACACGACTCTTTATCCCAGGAACACAAGATTGTACACAAACTATGTGTGAAAATTGGTCAGAAGTTTCCAGATGTTCCTACAGAGGTGATAAAGTTGTATGTTAGAACCCGAACGTTTATACGGCTAAGACATTTAAATGCTAAAGCAAAAGTTAGGAAGGCAGAAGAAGCACAACGCAGAAAAGCACGTAAGTGGCAGGCTTCATCAAAGTGAAAATTTCCTGGATGCACATGGCCAAACCAGATTTTTCATGCCATGGAGAAAATGTAAGCAACCTGCAGGAATAATGCCACGGAATTCTACCATCAGAAAGCTAAGGTTTTTTTAATTTCAATTTTTCATTGTTTGTATGCATGTATGCAAGTATTTGCAATTTTTCTGATAGCTATTATACAGTATATACTCATCTGAGAAAGAAAAGTTGTATTTCAATACATCTGTCATGGGCACATTGTGTTAAGGATCAAATCTGGTAAAGTAAAAGTAGAATTTAATTAGCACAGCATCAGTGGTAATGTGTATACCAACTTATTTGCTAGTCATTAACATAAAAAAAATGTACCACACACATATATAGGAGAGACAGAGTTTTTAAAGATGAAAAATTTTCACCATTCCTTCATGGTGTGTGTGTGTGTGTATATGTAGGTATTTATGGCGTGTGTGTATATGTATGTATATATGGCATGTGTGTGCATATGTATGTATATATGGTGTGTGTGTATATGTATGTATATATGGTGTGTGTGTATATGTATGTATATATGGTGTGTGTGTGTATTTTTCAAGATGTCATTTTTTAAGTAGATATTCGATATAGCTTCTATATCTTCACCTCCAGAAAAAATTTCAAGCTTCTTAAATGATGTGTGTGGCTGTGTACAAACAATTTTAAAAATAAAAACCTAGAAAAAGCAGAATATGAAAACCCAATCACCGAGCTATATTTTCCCCTTGATGAGGGCTAAAACTAAAAAACTGTAAACTCTAAAAGTGAGATTATAAAAGGAGACATGTAATGTAGAACATGTTGAGAATAATCACTTAGTCCTTCTTCAGGGTCAAACAGAAATGATCCCTCTCTCATTTCTACAAAGACATGAAAGTGGGTTTCTGCTATATTACATCTGCTTAAGTGCACCAAATATAAATTTTGTAAGTTAATAAAATATTTGAACATTAAATTCTACTAAACCTGTAAACTACTAAAACAACCAGCTAGCACACATGCTGGTAAAAAGGTTTAAAGTGAAAACCACAGTCTTAAGCTTAGAGCAAAATAATAAGCTTATTTAACTTTACAGGAAAAAGCAATTTTGAAAAAAAAAAAAAAAAAAAAAAAGGACGCATAACACTTAACTCTTGGTTTTCTTGTTTTCTTGCGCATATATTTGAATTTTTTTTTGCTTCTTTTAGCTTGCTTATGTGTTATATACATTCACACCATGAAGGAATGTTGAAAAATGTTTCAAGAGTAAATATATAGAGACACAATATTTTTCGTGTTGTTTCACAGTACGAAACTGATTGATTTGGCAGCGATACGTATCGCCGCCTTTGTTGGCATTTTTTGATGAAGTAAATTTCAGATTGGCATCTTCAAAATTAAGTATCAGTGTTTAATCTTAATTCTTGTATTTGTTTATTTTGTATAGTGGCTTGGCGGTAAGTATTAAAATACGAGCTGACATATATGCAAATAAATTAGGAAATGTTGCGCTTCACGGAAGGTAAATGGTTTGATTTCATGATTTTGATTTATGTAGGAGCAGTTTTTTGCGCTTTTATTTCGTTATTATCATAATAAGTGTGATTATTACGATCGTTTCGTATACCTTAACCCAACGCCACAAGACGCTCAAAACTGCCATGTTGGCTGCCGAGCCCCGAGCGTCCACGTCGACGTCATTTCAGCAGCCAATGAGAGGCGGACATCGTAGCGAGCCCAACCTTATACCATGAGATATATCTAAAGACCTTGGTGTGAGGGCTCAGCTGAGTGACACCTGCGAAATACAGATAGCTTCAATTCGTGTGAGTGGTAGATCATTTGCATGTAGCAAGTAATACTATATAACCCCCATGTAATGTCATCGTGCTAGTGGAAATTTTTTCTGCTGTGCTTGGTATTTGAGGCAACGCCTCTTGATTTTGTCCTCTGTGTCGTTTGACACCACCGTTTAGCTGGTCTTCGCACTGACTTGGAGCTCCGTAAAAAGGTGTGTGTGCATTCCTGGATCATGGACTTCGTAAGCATACATTTTTTATTTTGTTTGGCTATATCACTTGGCACCTTAGCAAGTGGTTCCTTTGTACTTTCTTCATACTTTCCTAAAATCTAGTTTAATTTCTTTTCAACTGCTAATTGTGCAGATACTGTCCGCAATTAGTATCCACGCTATGAAAACTGGGCATACCAAAGTTCCAGTGGCCATCCTACAACTTCTTGCACTCTTTTATTTCCCTTCAACTTAGCTGTGCAGACACTGTCCGCAGCTATTTTATTTATATATTTTACTGGGCTGACATTGTCCCCAGTGTTTTGGAACATAAAAAAGGAATTATCGTAATTATATAGAGACGCCATTGTAAAACATTTATAGAATAAAAAAAGGCCCTTTTCAGGGTCGTATTCAGTAGGAAAATTTTCGAAAAGGATACCAGGTTTACACTCATGCCGAAAATAAAATCTAAGTTACTTTTTACAAAATTTTCAAAAAATCCTTTCTTAATAGATATTAAGCGAAAAACGAGTTGGAAAGCAAAATCATTGCTATAGATAATTAAATTATCTATCAGTTTTCTGTAGACTATTCCTCATACGTGTGAATAATTCTTTTTCACACGTGTGAACATGATCATATATAAATGAACAACATAAGGGGAAAATGCTAACATAGCATCACTAAGCAATGACACAAAATACTGCAAACAACACAGTAAAAAATTAATGTGATTACTTGAGTAGATTTTGTATTTGTAACCAACACCTGGTTTTAACTGAAAAATTAAGTAAAAGGGACATTCTTCACACATGTGAATCTAAAAGTTGATACCAGTTGACATGCAATAAAACAATAACATTACACTTGTTATGTCAACATGACATCATTTAACTTGATAACAAGATACCCTTGTGATCTTAACAAACACCAGGTTATAAACGAAAAAAATAAGTCAATTAGAACTCTTCTTCACACGTGTGAATCTTAATCTGTTCTTCACACGTGTGAATAATAAACTATATAAGTTGACATTACTGTAAAACAATGACATTACACTTGTTATCTTTACAAAGCATCAGTCACTGGTGCTAAAAAAAGTCAAGAAAAATGAGTATTCTTCAAACGTGTGAATCTAAACGTTGATACCAATTGACATTCCGTTTACATGCAGTAAAACAATAACATTGCACTTGTTATGTTTACATAACATCACTAATCACTGACATTAGTATTGCAAATTCAACATAGTAGAAAATTAAAATGATAACATTTGCCCAGCAACTAAGAGTAAATGAAATAAAGTATTTACTAAAAAAATGCTTAAATATATGCTCTATCTAATGTAGCCTAGTGCAAAAGCACTGAATTAAAATGAGATATGGGCACCATAGAACCAATGTGCAATACATTCAAGCAAAAAAGTAACCTAAGGAATGAATAATAAAACCCAAAGGTGAAGAACATTTCTTCCTAAATAATAACAAAACAGTACATCATATTTGAAATAATGAAAAACATCCTAAATACTAACAGATATGTGAAACATAGGCAAAGCTGGGCAAATGTTACTGATTATACAGTATATATATATTTATATATGATGCGGGAGTAACATGGAAGAGACTGGCACAAGACAGACCTTTGTGGAAGAAACTTGGGGAGACCTTCTTCCAGCAGTGGATTGATAATGGTTGGCAATGATGTTGATGATGATGTGTGTATATATATAATTTTTAAGACCTTCGCTTTTCATTAGCAAATTCCTTTTTCCTCTCATACAGTGTTGTTGAAAGAGGTCGCACTCCTTTAGAAAGTGATTCATTAGTTATCTCTCAGCTGGGTTATCGTGTATGAGTTGGGCAATGTGGTTTGGTTTGTTGCTTTTGGGGTTATTTGTCTCTTTTAGCATTTGCTGAATTTAATCTTAATATTTAATTGGGCCTTGAAGCAAGCTAAACTAGCAGAAACCCACACTTCTCTGGTCTGTTAGATATGTGAGGGATTCTCTTCATTCTTACCCCTGATGAAGCCAAGGGAGAATCAGTCATTGATCTATACTCCCTATTTTCTACTGGTTTTCTTTCGAATTGGTTTGTTAAATTCTTGTTTTTTGCATGCTCCGGGATTTCTTTGCTTCGGGAGTAGGGCTTTGTCGTTTTTGTTTTTTCTTTCTGTGTTTCCTTCTCAGTTTTTTCGTTAAAAATTTATTTTCGTCTTTCCGGGTAAAATTTCTTTTTTGTTTAAAAAAATTGTTTTTTTTCTTGCTGGCAGATTGCATATTTGGTATATATATAATCATCGTCATCATCATTGTCAACCATTATCAATCCACTGCTGGATGAAGGTATCCCCAAGTATCTTCCACAACTGTCTGTCTTGTGCCAGTCTTCTCAATTTACTCCCGCATACTTTCAAATTTCATCCACCCATCTCACATGTAGTCTTCTTCTGGGTCCTTTACTGTGCCTTGGAATCCAGTCTAAAATTTTAGCTGTCCATCGATGGTCTGTCCTTCTGGCAATATGTCCAGCCCATTGCCATTTCAGGGATTTTACTCTGATCATGATGTCTTCCACTCTTGTCATTTTTCTGATCCACGAGTTTATCTTGTTATCTCGCCTGGTTACACCAAGCATGCACCTCTCCATGCCTCTTTGATTTGCCTGCAGCCTTTGTATGTCTCTTTTAGTTAAGGTCCACGTCTCTGCACCATACGTAAGCACTGGAAGGATGCATTGATTAAACATATTTCTTTTAAGACATAATGGCATATTGCTCTTGAAAATTATACGGTTTCTTTCAAAAGATCTCCAGGCAAGTTTTATACGCCGCTTAATTTCTTCATCAATGTGACTTTCACTTAATACAGTATCTGCTGTCCAAGATAAATGTAGGTATTGGTTGTCTCTAGCTTTTCCCCATGAATCGATAAATCTTCATTTATTGTAAAAACATTGTACATCGGTTTTGTCTTCTGAAAATTCATTTTTAATCCCACATCTTTACTCTTGTCAGCAAGTTCCTGGAACATACTATGCAGCTCTGTTGGTGTAGTTGCAAAAATGTCTACGTCATCAGCCAAAACATTTTGGCTGAATAAATCTATGATTTGCTCAGACTCTCTCACAACTTGTGATTTTTGTAACCGTTTTTCTGTTTTTTGTGGCAGATGACGAGTGTGAGTTGGGAAGGAGAGTTATAGATGAATGCAAAAACTTTAACTAAATTATTCTTCATGCGACTCTGAGGACGTTTGCTAATTATAAATTTTAGTGGGCTTTAAACTTGCATTTATGGCTTTGCAGAAACCCATTTCCAACTAGGTCTTTGTGGAAGTAAGAAAATGCAGAGTTTTGCTGGTCCTTGATAAAGCCAAGGCTCGGCATTCTCGACACTTTCTACATTCAGGTTTGCTATTATTTTATTTTATTTTTTACTCATGCCTGTTGGGCTTTGAGGTTTTCTTTTTTGTTTTAGTATTTGTTAAATACTTTTTTATTTATGTCTCTACTTAGTAGTGTGTGAGTTCTGAATATTCATAATTGCTGCGTTGCGCGTCATGTCCTTCAGGTTGTTTTTTAAACAAGTTTGGTTTTAAATTCGTAGGTGCAAAATTTAGTCTTTGACTCTGCTGTATATATATATATAGATGGAGAAAATTTCAGAGGAGTCAGTAGTTATGATCATCCATCACTCTTTGTGCTTGAGTAACGTCTTGACCGAAGAAAAGGGGTTCTTTCTTTTGTCAGTTACAAAAAGGAGTGTCCTGCTATCGACTTTTTGAATCATATTGTTTCTACAGGCAGGTTGGACTGATGAACGAAAAGACACACGTATCGAGGACACTTTGACCTTACAATGTTCTACTAGAAAGAGAAAATTTTGATACTGTATTTAGAGAAGATGTAAGGTTTCTGTAGACAGCTACACTATCAAATAAAGTGATGATAATGTTTTTAGAGTTTTGAGCGTTACCTTAGATCTTTTAGGGTTGGGAGGGATAAAGCAGCGATATCGCTTGTCAGAAAAAAGACTGAAGAAAGACAAAACCAGCACCTAAATTTGTATTGAATTAAAAATTCAAAAGCCATGAAATATTTGTCGCGTCAATTCATTTTATCATGGTGCTTTCATATTCCGCAAAGTTGGCAAATATCAACATTGCAGGCAGTTGCAAAACAAAACGCGAAACACTTAAATAAGTTATCATTGTTTTCCAATAATACCTGTGCATTAATCAGACCCGGTGGGAAAATGAATAGGATTTTTTATTTGAAATGGCATAAATTTTGTTCTGAAATCACAGACTAAACAGAGAGTTAATTTTACAAAGTAGTGTCTCGTTAGGTTTAAATTTAATCATTGCAATCACCATTGCTTAGGTTTTTTTTATTTTCAATTATCTGTTCCTACTTGAAAACACTTCCTTAGGGGTAAACTTCCAAAAATGAAAGGGAGTCAAATTGTCATTCTTCTTTTGGTACTTGAAAATACCCCTTAAGTGCAGATTTCCGGAAATTAAATTGAGCCGAAAGTTTACTATGTAGGATTCTTGTATTAAATTGAGCCAAAAGTTCACTACTCCCTAGTACTGGACTTTGGATCTTCTTCATATTGAAGCATGCGTCGCCTTAAATCTTCGTAGAAGCTACTGTTCCGAATTGAATACTTCGCTCATAAAATAATAACGCAAATAAATGCTGCGAAATCAATAATTTGTCTTGTGTGAAATGCATCAGTACAAACTAACATGACCTCGGTGGCGCAGTGTCTAATCGATAGCTTCTGATCACTCGTCCGAGATGGGTCAGAGTTCGAATCACGGTTAGGCATGGTTGTTGTGCTTGTTTTACGGCAATGATTCTTTCCTTTCTCTAGAGTCAGTGACCCTAAATTGGAGACGGGATACTTACTGCTTATAAAATATTGAGTTGATCGTGGTGGCCGTCAAACCCCCAATTTAAAAAAGGGGGAAGCACCCAAGATTTGAGGAATTAGTCAGTGAGGTCTCAGGTGGAAAACCTAATGACAAATTTAAGCAAACACGGTTTCTTTCTTTAGCACGTCTTGTGTTAAAAAAGGTTATGCTTATGTTTTCGGTTTGTCCGTCCGTCCGTCTGTAGACACCATATCTCTGCAACTATTAGTCCGATTTGAAAAAAAATATTTTTCCATTGGGAAGCTTGAAATGTGCGAATGATGATTCTTTATTTTTATTTTATTTTTACGATAATAATTTCGCCTCTAGAGGGTGTAAAGGCAGATGATGTCAAATTCAAAATGTATTTTACTCCATATATTTGCTTTAAGCATCCGATTGAAAAATCCTTTTATCTTTCGATTTCATTTATTTCGAAGATTATTTTAGGTATAGTTACTATTTCAAATCACGCAGAGATTTCCCGCTTGGAAAAGCTTAAAGTAAATCACGTTTTCCCCGTTTACTGTTCTTCTAAAACTTCAACTTGAAAAACTTTTCCTTCAGCGGATACAGCTCTTAGTTGAACTCTTTTGCATATAGTATTTAATTTTTGATAAAAAATACCTTGGCTAACAGAAGAATTAATTTTTGCTTCAGATGTATTTGCCAAAACATCTGAGCTTCTTAAATCTCGACTGAAAAAATTCTTTTGTGCACCGATATCACTCACATCGACAAACCTTTTCGGATTATTTTGTTCTTAAAATATTGCATGGTTTCTCTGCCAGGGAGCATTGATATATATCTTATTTCTGTCAAAATATCTTCCTGTAATGGTCCGATTTGAAAAATTATTTCTTTATTGAATAGAGTTCGAGGTGCAAGATGTTTTCCATATAATTTCAAAATTTTCATGTAAATCATGGGCTTTCCGCAAGAGGGCGCAAAGGTAAATTGCGTTTTCTCAAAATATCTTTGCTTCTAAAACTCCGATTTGAAAAATTCTTACTGATGGGAAATCCTTGAATATAATTTCTAATTTTTGGTAAAGAATGGTTTGACCACAAGTCGTAAGACTTAATTTCCGCTTTTGATGTATACTTGCAGCAAAATCTGAGCGTCTAAAATCTGGTTTGAAAAAATTCGTTTGTGGACCGATACAACTCACGTTGTCAAATCTTTTAGGAATATCCTTGTCACATTTACACCAAAAATCGGATTGCCATCTTCAAAATTTGTACTTTTAGGAATACTTTCTTTTAAAAATAATGAATGGTTTCTACCCCAGGGGGCGTAGAAGTATATATACTTTCTGTAAATATCTCTAATTCTAGGAGTCCGATTTGGAAAATTATTTCTTTGTTGCATAGTGTTTCCGATGGGAAATGTTTTTCATATTAATTCAAAATTTCCAAGTTAATCATAGACTTTCCGATAGCGGATACAAAGGTAAATTGCGTTTTTCTTCGTGACCACGGTGCACGTTTTATGCAACATCGTTTTTTTTATCTTTAGATGTTTTTAAGTACAGTTTCAACTGCTTCCAAAAGATCGATATATCCATGGTTAGCAAATAATTGCAAAAATTATTAAACTTTTTAAAATATATTTATTGAAACATATTACTAAAAACAATCATTTATTATATGTGCACTTTTAGTTTTGCAAACAGGAAATGCCTGAATGGGCTATAAGCAGTTGCCCGTCAGTAGAGGAAAATGGCAGCTTCTAGCACAGGGACAGCCCTCCATAGACTTAACATTGGCTGTCCACGAGGCTGTCCCCGGCTGTCCCAAGGCTGCCCCCGAGTCAGAATTTTTATCACGTGATCGTCCCCATGATGTGCTGCCCCCTAGCGGTGCTTCTTGGAACTTTCAATGAATCTTTGTTTTTGAGGGATGGCAACGATCGAGTGGGAAAGGGGGTGGATATAGGGTGATGTCAACTCGATGTGCCCCTAGCGGTGCTTTTTGGAACTTTCGATGGATCTTTGATTTTGAGGGATGGCAACAACCGAGTGGGTCCGTTGGGATTTTTTGTATTTATTCCAGTGGTTTTCAAGCGGGATTTTCCCTCCTTTTCGATGTTATTTTTCCCCGGAGGAAATTTTTACGTAACGATGCTGGGGAATTTTCTTTCCAATGGAGTAAAAATGGTCTAATGGTCATAGCAAGGTCCTAACTCACGATGATTTGGTTTCAAAAAATTGGTCAGGTGGTCTCGTGTACTACGTATTCACTCTATTTTTTTTTAATTACTTTTACAATATTTCTTCATGTTTTTTTTTTATATATTTTTTGTATGTTTTGAGGGAGTTTTTTAGTGTAGATGTAATAAATTTTCTTGGGATTTTTTCTTTTTCATACATTTCATTTTATTTCAGACCATGAGACGCGGAAATGCTTCTTTAGAAACGATTTCGTTCCTGTTCGCAGTAACTATTGGACTTTGACAAAATTTTTGGGAAATCAAGCGGAAATGTAGCCATGTTAATTCTGAGTCTTTCGCCCTTCCAATAATTTTTTTTCTAGTCGTAATGTTTTCATGTACTATGTATCCCCGCTCTTTTTTTTTATAACTTTTACGTTATTTCTTCATGAATTTTTTACATTTTTTGTATGTTTTGAGGGAGTTTTATCGTGTAGAAGTAATGAAATTTCTTGTGAACTTTTCTTTTTCATACATTTAATTTTATTTCAGACCATGAGACGGGGAAATGCTTCTTTAGAAACGATTTCGTTCCTGTTTGCAGTAACTATTGGACTTTGACCAAATTTTTGGGAAATCAAGCGGAAATGTAGACATGTTAATTCTGAGTCTTTCGCCTTTCCAATATTTTTTTCTCTAGTCGTAATGTTTTCATGTACTATGTATTCCAGCTCTTTTCTTTTTTATAACTTTTACGTTAATTCATCATTAATTTTTTTTATATTTTTTGTATGTTTTGAGGGAGTTTTTTCGTGTAGATGTAATGAATTTTCTGGGGAACTTTTCTTTTTCCTTTATTCAATTTTATTACAGATCATGAGACGAGGAAATGCTTCTTTAGAAACGATTTCGTTCCTGTTCGCAGTAATTATTGGACTTTGTTGTCATTTTTTTGATAAATGACTTCATGCTAATTCGGAGTCTTTCGCCTTTGCAATATTATTTTCTCGTAATTTTTTCGTGTGTTCAAGAACTCTACAGGTCTTTCACAGTTAAAATTCTGATGAAACAATATTTTCTTACTTTATTTCGCATATCATTATAGCTTCCCAATTTCGCTATTTTACTTCATCTTTTTTCTTTTTTGAAATTTCGTAAAACTTTTCAGTATGTCAGTAATTGTTTTCTTACTTGGTCAAACTTGTGACTCCATTTATTTGGACTCTTTTTTTCATTTCATTTCAACAAAACGATTATTTTAGATGTAGCAAGTCATCAGATTTTTGTTTCCTTATATAGCATATTTTCAAACTTGCTTAAAATATCCCTCAAAACTTTGCATGCAATCAAATATGCATTTTTTTTATTCTTTCCTAGTATGCTATACTTTTCGTGGACTGTCCCAATAAGAAAGCATCCATTGTCAAGACATACAATCTAAAACCTTTTTTCTTACGATAAAATTTGTATTCTTTGGGCTGTATATTTTTCTGTCTCGTCCGAAAAAACATTCATTCTAGAGGCAAAGCTAGTGATTCCGTTCATCCCATAAACATTATTTTTTTAACGTTTTACTAACTCATCAGAAAAGCAGTTATTCCCCACCCCCATAGCGAAAATAAAGAAATTCTTACTTCTTTTCCATACATATCGACTCAATCTATTTCTTTTCGAAATGCTGGTCATGACATTTCAACTAAAATTTCCTACTTTCACCAAAAATCATATTCTTAAACGAGCTATTTTTTTTTTTACTTTATTTCACGTATAACTAAATTTTTATTGTTTCCTCACCTCATCAAAGTTAATAAGAACTTCACCAATCTCATTCCTTTCCCTCATTTAGTTCGCTTTAAATTGAGATGTTTCAAAACTTTGCGTATATTTCTTTCACTAAATGTCCAGTTCTCCCGTATTGGTCCCATCATTTTTAACTTCTGTGCCTGCAGCATTCTTTCTTTAGACGTTTAGTTTCTTTGACCATTTCTTTCGTTTCAATTAGGTTTTCATTATCGTATTTTTTATTCATTGTCTCAGCAGAAAAAGCTTTCATTCTGGAGACATTGCGACTAAGTCCGTACTTCCTCTAAACATTTTTATTTCACGTTTTACTAATTCGTAAGAAAAGCAGATGTTTACAAACTCTCATAGTGAAAATATCGTATTCCCCTTATTTTACTTATTATGTTTTTCCTTCTATTCAGTGTTGTATGATTCTTAAAACTTTGGTTTATTTTTATGAAACTTCTTTTTTTTCTTAGTTTTTTTTTCTTTTTTCTGATTCAACCTATCAATCTTTTCCTATCGATTTAATTACTCTTATTTTTCCATTAGACTTTACTTTTGAACAGAAATGTGTCTAAAATCTTCAGATGTATTTTAGTCTCTAAGGCCGATTCTTCACTATTTCAAATAAAGTCATTGTAGGATTTTAGTGCAAATGCCCCTAAACCTTTAGAACTTCCTTTTCATAGTTAGATACTAATTCCTCGAGGTTTAAATTAAAACATGAAAGAAGAGTGTTTTTACGCTCTATCCATTGAAAGAAGAGTGTTTTTACGCTCTCTCCAGTGAACGAAGAGTGTTTTTACGCTTTCCCCAAGAAATTAACTTTGGAATATCCCTTCTTCTACCGGAAAATGAATATCTTGTGCGACTGTTTTCACGCGTCTACTGCTTTGCTGGAAAACCTCATATGACATGAAATCCCTTTGCTTGGTAGATAAAACTAAATTCTGGTTTTGAATTTTGAACGCAAACTCAAGCTTGCAAAAGCATAGTTTTCTGAGCGAACTTAAACTGTCTAAGATGACAAAAATCTAAAACTGGTGACTCAATGGGACAGAGCGTTTGAACTTTTCCGTTCATTCAAGATTTAAGAGATCAGTCGTGAACCACTACAAGGGAAATAAGCAGACCCTGATTTAGTCCACTGTTTCCAAGGAAGGTAGAAAACTAGTGTCGTAATTCAAAAGCTCATAACTCAAGCCTCCCCAGGATTTAATTTCGGACGAGCGATTAGTCAGATGTCATTGCTTAGACATTGAAAAATTACTTCAGACAAATATTTTCTTACTTAAAAGTGCTTCAAGTCAGAATTTGTATTACTTAAGATTTCCCTTAGTCAATATTTTTTCTATCTTAAAAACTTCTAAAAGGTTGATTTTGAAAAAAAAAAAACGAGTTCTCCCAAAAACGTAAAATTTCCACAGAATTGTATGAGGAACCAAATAAATTGACGAAGCTTGAATGTTAAGTCTTTCAACCCATTTCTTTCTCTTCATGTTTCATTCCATAAACTTTCTTCAAATTCCTATATACCCAAGAATTTTGTTAAATGTCCAAGTTCGACTCCACCAGAAATTTTCTGAAAATGATAGTTACTCTTTTTAAAAAAATTCCAAAATAGGAATCTCTTCAATGAAACAAGAAATTCCTATTCAAAGCATTCCATCACTCTTTCTACTTCAAATACTCTCTTTGTAAATCTAAGGAGCTGTTTTTGTTTTAGGTTTTTTTTTTTAATATTCATATATTTTTCCCGCTAACTTTAGAAGATATTTTCCCAAAATGTATGTACATATACGATAGTAAACCATCATACAACTGCTTGATGTTCAATGCACTTCACGCTAACTTAAGGATATTCTTTCATTTTCTCATAACACATAGACATGTTATTTTTCTTCCCATTCACTTCAAAGACTTGAGATCAACTTAATCGAGTCCTTTGAGAAAAACTTTCATAGAAAAGCATAAATGTACTGGAAATGTCACTTTTCTTAAAGAAATCATAAGAATAACAATTTTTTTTACTGAAACAAGTTTCCCATGTTCAAAGCATTAAGTGGCTCTTTTCGCATCAAATTCAGTATTTCTTCATGTAAACTTTATTCTTTTTCTACTTCATATCGTCGTTCGTTTCTTGTTTTTCCCTATGTAACTTAAAACTTCTTTTCTTAATCTATTTTTCATAAAGTATCATTTTTGAGTTGATTTTCTCTCTCTCTCTCTCTCTTTTTTAAATGCATTCCTAAGTTCATATTGAGAAGGGCTTAAATTTTGATTGAAAGATCGTTTTAGGAAAAGTTGAAAACTGATAAGGTTCGTTTCGGGAAAGTTGAAAACAGATAATGTTCGTTTCGGAAAAGTACATTCTCTTATAGGGATAAAAATGGAACACTTCATATTTTCTTAGGGGCGGTTTTGATGAAACACGTTTCAGTAAAAACAGTGAAATTCCCATTTAATAACATGGCGAACTATGAAATTTAAGAAGCACGTTTTCGTTCAAGGAAAATATTTTAAAGGGTATATTTTCGATTCAGTTGAAAACGATTCAGGTAGAAAACAGAACGCAAAAAAAAAACAGTCACAGCAAGTTCCTGAAAGTTGAAAATAGATAAGGTTGAAATTTGGAAAAATGTCTAAGGAAAGAAATTGTTATAAAACACAGACTGTTTTAGTTTTCCCAGGCTAGGGGGTCTTCAGTGAGAGCGCATCATCTTTTCAACTCAAAGAATAAAGCGAGTCAGTTTGAAACATTCCAAACTCCCCGAAAATAAGCCGTGTACTCTGGTTTCGACTCAATACAGTAAAGCATTGCTCTCAGACCAGTCGGAATTCCGCCCCGATTGGTTGCCTAATGGAAAACCTCAGACCCATCTCCAATAACAATACCCAAATATTCTTAAGAAAAGTCTAGCAAAAAAGCACTAGTTCCCCATTAAATCAATTGCATTCATCTTGTTACTGTTTTACACATTTCAAAAAAGAACTTTACATTCTCACTTTTACTTTAAAATTCCTGAAAAGCTTAATATTTTCACTCATTTCCATAAAAAAATAATTTCCCTTAAAATTTAATTTAAAAAAATAATAATTACTCTTAAAATTTATGCCTTAAAACTAAAAAATATTTACGCTTAATATTTCAATAAATAATAAATATTCACAAACTCACCTTCTACCTTGCCAATAAAAAAAAAACTACATCCATTTCTGAATTTATATAATCGAAATCATTATTTCTCCAAGTAGTTCTTTTCCCATGATTGTAGAGAGGAACTCTTCTAAAATCTTCCCTTTTCCACATGTGTTCGACACAGACTGTTTAGTTTTTCCAGGCTAGGGGGTCTTCAGTGAGAGCGCTTCATCTTTTCAACTCAAAGAATAAAGCGAGTCAGTTTGAAACATTTCAAACTCCCCGAAAATGAGCCGTTTACTCTGGTTTCGACTCAATACAGTAAAGCATTGCTCTCAGACCAGTCAGAAATCCACCCGATTGGTCACCTAATTGAAAACATCAGGACCATTTCCAATAGCATTACCCAAATTTCCTTAAGAAAAGTCTAGCAAAAAAGCACTAGTTACCCATTAAAACAATTGCATTCATCCTGCTACTGTTTAAACATTTCGAAAAAGAAATTTCTTTTACTTTTTAAAATTCTTGAAAGCTTAAATTTTTGTCTCATTTCAATAAAAAAATTGTTTCACCTAAAATTTAATTAAAAAAAAATTACTCTTTAAATGTATGCCTCAAAACTAAAAAATATTTACGCTTAATATTTCAATAAATGTTCCCAAACTCACCTTCTCACTTGCCAATTAAAAAAAAAAAAACTATAACAATTCTCCCGTCCACTTGAATTCCTAACATGAACTTTGATTACAGAAAAAAATACGGAAACAGTCATAAAAAGATTTCCTCCTAAATGAAAATAATGTTCAGGAATTGATTCCAGACTGAATCCAATAGGACAGCTTTTCTCAGGTTGAACCTCCAGAACACAAGTGGAGACGAATGAAAACTCATCACAATTTTCAGATGGAATCAAAGCATTTGAACAGCTGGGGGAACCGACACACTGCTTCTTAGCGAAAGAAACAGAAACGTCGGGAAGATTCATACAGCTTCTTTCCCAATGAATAAATGTGGAAAAAATAACGTTACCCAGCTGATGGAAACAGAATTTGAAAGACTTGATGACGTCTTACTTTATTCAAACTTAGAACAGAACTAAAATTCACTAAGCGTTTCCTTTGCATACTGTGACTAATGCATGACCCTTATCACAACACGTGTTGGTGTGTCACCATGCGTCAGCGCTTCACGGTGACTGTTTCCTTATCTGTTCATCTCTCAACGAACATGCTATCGACTCTAATCAGACAAAGCTTATTTTCAGGTAAATTCTTAGAGAAAAACGAAAGGACTTCATTATAATTAATTTTCATATCCAGAGAGAATAAAACTAAAATGTATTCGGTAAAAAATTCTTCATGGTTGAATTTTCCACAAAAGGAATACGGAAAGCGAAAGAATTTAATCAGACACCCTGAAAGAATTCATCTCAGAATTAAAACCGCGTTTGAAAAAAAAAAACAGTAAACTATAGAATACTTTGTTCTTCACATAAAGAAAACACAGTGCACGATTTCAATATTTCCGTTTTTCTTAAAATTTCTCCCACGTAATGACTTAGGTCAACTGAGTCCAGAAATGCTTCGTCTACTTTAGAATTTCGATTCCGAGGGAGTTCTTCCCGATACTGTTAAGATATTTTATCAAAATCCAGTTGTAAAATAATTTTGGTCATGTTTATTTGATTGTCGTTGTCGTAGGAGATTTCCATTCCGCTCATATCCGCTGTGTCATACATTGTGTCCACGAGAGTTTCTTCAAGCAGAAAAGAACCATCTTCATATTGTCGAAATCCTTCTTTTGAGGACTGTAATGCTTCCAAAGTCAAATTATTCTTTTCCCAAGGCTTTCTTAATTAAAGCTGAAAACGAAATGGAACGAAGAAACGTCTGTTGTATGACTCTTAACATAGTAGATTTCTTATCAGCTACTTTAGTCCAATGTTCTCCGCACAGAGAAATTTCAGATTTCAAAATTTCACCATCCTGACCCACTTTTTCCTGAGTGAAATTCAATACATGGTGAAAATCCCGACTTAAGCATTCCTTGAGTGGGGAATCGCTCTCATGAAAGAGGACAACGGTTAAAATAGACATTGATTAAAATTGGTGACAGGAAAAATATATGAATTAAATAAATAATGCATAGGCAGGATTCCCGAAAACATAAAAAATATAAGTTTTATATAAAAAAAAAATTCCATGAAAAATATTGGAGGGGCGGAAGATTTCTCACATCGTCTTCCATTCCCCCCAAAATTAAGCAAATACGTGTACTGACAACTGAGATTTAATGGACTTCGTTAAATTTTGGGAGGAGTGGAAGACGATGTGAGAAATCTTTCGCCCCTCCAATATTTTTCATGGAATTTTTTTTTTATATAAAACTTATATTTTTTATGTTTTCGGGAATCCTGCCTATGCATTATTTATTTAATTCATATATTTTTCCTGTCACCAATTTTAATCAATGTCTATTTTAACCGTTGTCCTCTTTCATGAGAGCGATTCCCCACTCAAGGAATGCTTAAGTCGGGATTTTCACCATGTATTGAATTTCACTCAGGAAAAAGTGGGTCAGGATGGTGAAATTTTGAAATCTGAAATTTCTCTGTGCGGAGAACATTGGACTAAAGTAGCTGATAAGAAATCTACTATGTTAAGAGTCATACAACAAACGTTTTTTCGTTCCATTTCGTTTTCAGCTTTAATTAGGAAAGCCTTGGGAAAAAATAATTTGACTTTGGAAGCATTACAGTCCTCAAAAGAAGGATTTCGACAATATGAAGATGGTTCTTTTCTGCTTGAAGAAACTCTCGTGGACACAATGTATGACACAGCGGATATGAGCGGAATGGAAATCTCCTACGACAACGACAATCAAATAAACATGGCCAAAATTATTTTACAACTGGATTTTGATAAAATATCTTAACAGTATCGGGAAGAACTCCCTCGGAATCGAAATTCTAAAGTAGACGAAGCATTTCTGGACTCAGTTGACCTATGTCATTACGTGGGAGAAATTTTAAGAAAAACGGGAATATTGAAATCGTGCACTGTGTTTTCTTTATGTGAAGAACAAAGTATTCTATAGTTTACTGTTTTTTTTTTCAAAAGCGGTTTTAATTCTGAGATGAATTCTTTCAGGGTGTCTGATTAAATTCTTTCGCTTTCCGTATTCCTTTTGTGGAAAATTCAACCATGAAGAATTTCTTACCGAATACATTTTAGTTTTATTCTCTCTGGATATGAAAATTAATTATAATGAAGTCCTTTCGTTTTTCTCTAAGAATTTACCTGAAAATAAGCTTTGTCTGGTTAGAGTCGATAGCATGTTCGTTGAGAGATGAACAGATAAGGAAACAGTCACCGTGAAGCGCTGACGCATGGTGACACACCAACACGTGTTGTGATAAGGGTCATGCATTAGTCACAGTATGCAAAGGAAACGCTTAGTGAATTTTAGTTCTGTTCTAAGTTTGAATAAAGTAAGACGTCATCAAGTCTTTCAAATTCTGTTTCCATCAGCTGGGTAACGTTATTTTTTCCACATTTATTCATTGGGAAAGAAGCTGTATGAATCTTCCCGACGTTTCTGTTTCTTTCGCTAAGAAGCAGTGTGTCGGTTCCCCCAGCTGTTCAAATGCTTTGATTCCATCTGAAAATTGTGATGAGTTTTCATTCGTCTCCACTTGTGTTCTGGAGGTTCAACCTGAGAAAAGCTGTCCTATTGGATTCAGTCTGGAATCAATTCCTGAACATTATTTTCATTTAGGAGGAAATCTTTTTATGACTGTTACCGTATTTTCTTCTGTAATCAAAGTTCATGTTAGGGAATTCAAGTGGACTGGAGAATTGTTATAGTTTTTTGTTTGTGTTTTTAATTGGCAAGTGAGAAGGTGAGTTTGGGAATATTTATTGAAATATTAAGCGTAAATATTTTTTAGTTTTGAGGCATACATTTAAAGAGTAATTTTTTTTTTAATTAAATTTTAGGTGAAATAATTTTTTTATTGAAATGAGACAAAAATTTAAGCTTTCAAGAATTTTAAAAAGTAAAAGAAATTTCTTTTTCGAAATGTTTAAACAGTAGCAGGATGAATGCAATTGTTTTAATGGGTAACTAGTGCTTTTTTGCTAGACTTTTCTTAAGGAAATTTGGGTAATGCTATTGGAAATGGTCCTAATGTTTTCAATTAGGTGACCAATCGGGTGGATTTTTGACTGGTCTGAGAGCAATGCTTTACTGTATTGAGTCGAAACCAGAGTACACGGCTTATTTTCGGGGAGTTTGAAATGTTTCAAACTGACTCGCTTTATTCTTTGAGTTGAAAAGATGAAGCGCTCTCACTGAAGACCCCCTAGGCTGGAAAAACTAAACAGTCTGTGTCGAACACATGCGGATAAGGGAAGATTTTAGAAGAGTTCCTTTCTACAATCATGGGAAAAGATCTACTTGGAGAAATAATGATTTCGATTATATAAATTCAGAAATGAATGTAGTTTTTTTTTTTATTGGCAAGGTAGAAGGTGAGTTTGTGAATATTTATTATTTATTGAAATATTAAGCGTAAATATTTTTTAGTTTTAAAGCATAAATTTTAAGAGTAATTATTAATTTTTTAAATTAAATTTCAAGGGAAATTATTTTTTTTTATGGAAATGAGTGAAAATATTAAGCTTTTCAAGAATTTTAAAGTAAAAGTGAGAATGTAAAGTTCTTTTTTTGAAATGTGTAAAACAGTAACAGGATGAATGCAATTGATTTAATGGGGAACTAGTGCTTTTTTGCTAGACTTTTCTTAAGAATATTTGGGTATTATTATTGGAGATAGGTCTGAGGTTTTCCATTAGGCAAACAATCGGGGCGGAATTCCGACTGGTCTGAGAGCAATGCTTTACTGTATTGAGTCGAAACCAGAGTACACGGCTTATTTTCGGGGAGTTTGAAATGTTTCAAACTGACTCGCTTTATTCTTTGAGTTGAAAAGATGATGCGCTCTCACTGAAGACCCCCTAGTCTGGGAAAACTAAAACAGTCTGTGTTTTATAACAATTTCTTTCCTTAGACATTTTTCCAAATTTCAACCTCATCTATTTTCAACTTTCAGGAACTTGCTGTGACTGTTTTTTCTGCATTCTGTTTTCTACCTGAATCGAAAATAGACCTTTTAAAATATTTTCCTTGAACGAAAACGTGCTTCTTAAATTTCATAGTTCGCCATGTTATTCAATGGGAATTTCACTGTTTTTACTGAAACGTTTTTCATCAAAACCGCCCCTAAGAAAATATGAAGTGTTCCATTTTTTAACCCTATAAAAGAATGTACTTTTCCAAAACGAACATTATCTGTTTTTAACTTTCCCGAAACGAACCTTATCAGTTTTCAACTTTTCCTAAAACGATCTTTTAATCAAAATTTAAACCCTTCTCAATATGAACTTAGGAATGCATTTAAAAAAAGAGAGAGAGAGAGAGAGAGAGAGAGAGAGAGAGAGAGAGAGAGAAAATCAACTCAAAAGAATGATACTTTATGAAAAATAGATTAAGAAAAGAAGTTTTAAGTTACCTAGGGAAAAACAAGAAACGAACGACGATATGAAGTAGAAAAAATAAAGTTTACATGAAGAAATACTGAATTTGATGCGAAAAGAGCCACTTAATGCTTTGAACATGGGAAACTTGTTTCGGTAAAAAAAAACTCTTATTCTTATGATTTCTTTAAGAAAACTGACATTTTCAGTACATTTATGCTTTTCTATGAAAGTTTTTCTCAAAGGACTCGATTAAGTTTATCTCAAGTCTTTGAAGTGAATGGGAAGAAAAATAACATGTCTATGTGTTATGAGAAAATGAAAGAATATCCTTAAGACAGCGTGAAAAGAATTGAACATCAAGCAGTTGTATGATAGTTTACTATCGTATATGTACATACATTTCAGGAAAATATCTTCTAAAGTTAGAGGGAAAAGTATATGAATATTAAAAAAAAACAACCTAAAACAAAAACAGCTCCTTAGATTTACAAAGAGAGTATTTGAAGTAGAAAGAGTGATGGAATGCTTTGAATAGGAATTTCTTGTTTCATTGAAAAGATTCTTATTTTGGAATTTTTTTTAAAAAGAGAAACTAACATTTTCAGAAAATTTCTGGTGGAGTCGAACTTGGACATTTAACAAAATTATTGGGTATATAGGAATTTGAAGAAAGTTTATGGAATGAAACATGAAGAGAAAGAAATGGGTTGAAAGACTTAACATTCAAGCTTCGTCAATTTATTTGGTTCCTCATACAATTCTGTGGAAATTTTACGTTTTTGGGAGAACTCGTTTTTTTTTTTCAAAATCAACCTTTTAGAAGTTTTTAAGATAGAAAAAATATTGACTAAGGGAAATCTTAAGTAAAACAAATTCTGACTTGAAGCACTTTTAAGTAAGAAAATATTTGTCTGAAGTAATTTTTCAATGTCTACGCATTGACATCTGACTAATCGCTCTTCCGAAATTAAATCCTGGGGAGGCTTGAGTTATGAGCTTTTGAATTACGACACTAGCTTTCTACCTTCCTTGGAAACAGTGGACTAAATCAGGGTCTGCTTATTTCCCTTTTAGTGGTT
This sequence comes from Macrothele yani, assembly GCA_039090855.1. NCBI lineage: Eukaryota > Metazoa > Arthropoda > Arachnida > Araneae > Macrothelidae > Macrothele > Macrothele yani. The sequence goes on along the minus strand of CM077017.1, from coordinate 97,857,811 downwards.
CACGACTGATCTCTTAAATCTTGACTGAACGGCAAAGTTCAAACGCTCTGTCCCATTGAGTCACCAGTTTTAGATTTTTGTCATCTTAGACAGTTTAAGTTCGCTCAGAAAACTATGCTTTTGCAAGCTTAAGTTGGCGTTCAAAGTTCAAAACCAGAATTTAGTTTAATCTACCAAGCAAAGGGATTTCATGTCATATGAGGTTTTCCAGCAAAGCAGTACACGCGTGAAAACAGTCGCACAAGATAGTCATTTTCCGGTAGAAGGGAGATTTCAAAGTTAATTTCTTGGGTGAAAGCGTAAAAACACTCTTCGTTCACTGGAGAGAGCGTAAAAACACTCTTCTTTCAATGGATAGAGCGTAAAAACACTCTTCTTTCATGTTTTAATTTAAACCTCGAGGAATTAGTATCTAACTATGAAAAGGAAGTTCTAAAGGTTTAGGGGCATTTGCACTAAAATCCTACAATGACTTTATTTGAAATAGTGAAGAATCGGCCTTAGAGACTAAAATACATCTGAAGATTTTAGACACATTTCTGTTCAAAAGTAAAGTCGAATGGAAAAATAAGAGTAATTAAATCGATAGGAAAAGATTGATAGGTTGAATCAGAAAAAAAACAAAAAAAAACTAAGAATAAAAAAGAAGTTTCATAAAAATAAACCAAAGTTTTAAGAATCATACAACACTGAATAGAAGGAAAAACATAATAAGTAAAATAAGGGGAATGCGATATTTTCACTATGAGAGTTTGTAAACATCTGCTTTTCTTACGAATTAGTAAAACGTGAAATAAAAATGTTTAGAGGAAGTACGGACTTAGTCGCAATGTCTCCTGAATGAAAGCTTTTTCTGCTGAGACAATGAATAAAAAATACGATAATGAAAACCTAATTCAAATGAAAGAAAAGGTCAATGAAACTAAACGTCTAAAGAAAGAATGCTGCAGGCACAGAAGTTAAAAATGATGGGACCGATACGGGAGAACTGGACATTTAGTGAAAGAAATATACGCAAAGTTTTGAAACATCTCAATTTAAAGCGAACTAAATGAGGGAAAGGAATGAGATTGGTGAAGTTCTTATTAACTTTGATGAGGTGAGGAAACAATAAAAATTTAGTTATACATGGAATAAAGTAAAAAAAAAAAAAATAGCTCGTTTAAGAATATGATTTTTGGTAAAAGTAGGAAATTTTAGTTGAAATGTCATGACCAGCATTTCGAAAAGAAATGGATTGAGTCGATATGTATGGAAAAGAAGTAAGAATTTCTTTATTTTCGCTATGGGGGTGGGGAATAACTGCTTTTCTGATGAGTTAGTAAAACGTTAAAAAAATAATGTTTATGGGATGAACGGAATCACTAGCTTTGCCTCTAGAATGAATGTTTTTTTGGACGAGACAGAAAAATATACAACCCAAAGAACACAAATTTTATCGTAAGAAAAAAGGTTTTAGATTGTATGTCTTGACAATGAATGCTTTCTTATTGAGACAGTCCACGAAAAGTATAGCAAACTAGGAAAGAATAAAAAAAATGCATATTTGATTACATGCAAAGCTTTGAGGAATATTTTAAGCAAGTTTGAAAATATGCTATATAAGGAAACAAAAATCTGATGACTTGCTACATCTAAAATAATCGTTTTGTTGAAATGAAATGAAAAAACAAAAGAGTCCAAATAAATGGAGTCACAAGTTTGACCAAGTAAGAAAACAATTACTGACATACTGAAAAGTTTTACGAAATTTCAAAAAGAAAAAGATGAAGTAAAATAGCGAAATTGGGAAGCTATAATGATATGCGAAATAAAGTAAGAAAATATTGTTTCATCAGAATTTTAACTGTGAAAGACCTGTAGAGTTCTTGAACACACGAAAAAATTGCGAGAAAATAATATTGCAAAGGCGAAAGACTCCGAATTAGCATGAAGTCATTTATCAAAAAAATAAATTACAAAGTCCAATAATTACTGCGAACAGGAACGAAATCGTTTCTAAAGAAGCATTTCCTCGTCTCATGATCTGTAATAAAATTGAATAAAGGAAAAAGAAAAGTTCCCCAGAAAATTCATTACATCTACACGAAAAAACTCCCTCAAAACATACAAAAAAATATAAAAAATGCATGATGAAATAACGTAAAAGGTATAAAAAAGAAAAGAGCTGGAATACATAGTACATGAAAACATTACGACTAGAAAAAAATATTGGAAGGGCGAAAGACTCAGAATTAACATGGCTACATTTCCGCTTGATTTCCCAAAAATTTTGTCAAAGTCCAATAGTTACTGCGAACAGGAACGAAATCGTTTCTAAAGAAGCATTTCCCCGTCTCATGGTCTGAAATAAAATGAAATGTATGAAAAAGAAAAAATCCCAAGAAGATTCATTACATCTACACGAAAAAACTCCCTCAAAACATACAAAAAATATATAAAAAAAAACCATGAAGAAATAATGTAAAAGTAATTAAAAAAAATAGAGTGAATACGTAGTACACGAGACCACCTGACCAATTTTTTGAAACCAAATCATCGTGAGTTAAGACCTTGCTAAGACCATTAGAGCATTTTTACTCCATTGGAAAGAAAATTCCCCAGCATCGTTAAGTAAAAATTTCCTCCGGGGAAAAATAACATCGAAGAGGAGGAAAAATCCCGCTTGAAAACCACTGGAATAAATACAAAAAATCCCAACGGACCCACTCGGTTGTTGCCATCCCTCAAAATCAAAGATCCATCGGAAGTTCCAAAAAGCACCGCTAGGGGGCAGCACATCGAGTTGACATCCCCCTGTATCCACCCCCTTTCCCACTCGATCGTTGCGATACCTCAAAAACAAAGATTCATTAAAAGCTCCAAGAAGCACCGCTAGGGGGCAGCACATCATGGGGACGATCACGTGATAAAAATTCTGACTCGGGGCAGCCTTGGGACAGCCGGGGACAGCCTCGTGGACAGCCAATGTTAAGTCTATGGAGGGCTGTCCCTGCGCTAGAAGCTGCCATTTTCCTCTACTCCCGTCCCTAATTTAGGGTCACTGGTTTCAGGGAACGGAGAAAGCCAGTGGCGTAAGGCAAACACAACATCCATGCCTTACCGAGATTCGAACTCGGACCCTTAACGAACGAATGATCATAAGCCAACGCTTGAACTATAAGCAGTCGCCCGTCCCTAATTTACGGTCACAGGTTTCTGGAAAAGGAGAGAGTCAGTGTCGTAAGACAAACACAACATCCATCTCTCAACGGGATTCGAACTCGGTAGACGAAACCCATCGGAATCGACGAATAGTTTTTCTGTTGTTGTTTTTTTGAAAATGATAAACTCATATAAAACGTTTATTTACATCTTTACATAATGCGAAACGTCTCACCTACGTTAATAAACTGGATCGAATGAATGTTAAATTGCATATATACATCACACAGTCCAATGGCACAACGCAATAAGGTCTTCGAGGATTCGCTGTTCGGATAAGAACTTTCAAACAAATTCCTGCTAGCGTTGTTTTGTACAATGGTTCGCTGAGAAGAGAGACTTCGGACTATCTGAGTCTCTCCATACTTTCGCCTTCAACAGCGCGTGTAACGACCGTAGGCGATCGGATGTCAACCACACGCTTCTCCTGTTGACTTTACAAGGGAGCTTTTCCGCACTAAAACATCCGAACCATTGCTCCAATCTCATTTCTCTCTTCGACTGGCACATCTACATGGTAAGACCTTTATTTTGATACCTCAACCATATGTTTACGTTCAGCCGTTCTCTCACAACTGGTCTTACAGTAAAACAAAACGTATAGAATTAATATATAGATGCCAGTTGAGGCTAGGGAATTATTGATTATAAGTAAGAATGCAATGGCAGTGGTCACGATATCAAAGAAAGTGTGCCACTCCCAAGATACAAATACGAGTTCTGTGTTATTGGGCGTAGCAGAGTGAGGTTTAGAAGAGAATAATTTCGTGACATCTTCAAACTTCTTGTTTAGTCTATTCTTTTATTTAAAAGATCAAATCTGCTTGGTGTGCGGTCAGTGTTCCCCGTTGAACAGGTGGGGCGATTTACCTTTTAAACGGGTCGAGCGAATGAACTCAGGATTCACAAAATGGTGTCAAAATGTCACGAACGAGTATTTTAAATTTCTTTGTCTACGATGTCTGCCGAACACTACTGGAATGAGGGATTCAGCTCATCATAACCTATTGACTTCACCTTTGCTTTTTTACTCAAATGACCATTCAGATAATGATTGACACTAATACTTTTCTGCTTAATAACCTCATAAAAGGGTTATAATTGTAGTTACGTATTTAAAAAAAAGAATAAAAGAAGGTGTTAGAATACCAGGTTTATTTCCACACAGCTTGACTGTACCTGCACTTAGTGAGACACTTGTTTCTACCCAATGGCATGATGTTCGTGTCAGGGAGACTTACCACTTGCTACCATTCCTTGCACCATTGGGTGGAGAATAAAGAACTTAATGGGAGCGTTTATCACTAGAGCAGGTTTATGGGGAGAGAAATTGTTTTGAAGGAGCTGTGAATACTTCTTTTCCGTAAAGCAAATAATTATGAGCCTCATTTTGTTCAGGCACTTCGACCCTTTAAAGGGTTAATTCAGATTAGCGTGAAATTTGTGTGGCATGCTTCAAATTTATGAAAACCATACTGAATTTCTCTTACTGATTTGAACGGGGGTTTCTCTCTAATGCTCCGGCGATTTGCTCCCTCATGAAATACACGTAATGCGAAAAGATGAGAAAACTAAGCCTAAGTCAAGATGTTGAATGTTTCTGCTGCCTGTATATCATAATTAACCCTTTAAGCTGCCGATGTACTTAAACTAAATAGTGTCCAAAATTTCTTGCGCTTTCCGAACTGAAATGTTCACGTATCGTTGGGTTACATGAAAGTTATGGAAAATCAATGCCTTACCTCATTTCACCTCAGCAGTACCGACGATAAACCTGTCACTGGTGACAACTGCTTCTTATGTCAATAAAAGGTTTTCTCCTGCTAGGTCAATAACGTTAGATTAATACTTCTCATATAATAAACTTTCGAGTCTATTAAAGTACTAGTACTTCCTTTTCTGCTGCTTGACTCAATCGTATAATGGGGAAGGGCCAGTCCCCCTCATACAGACATCACCCCACTGGGTAGAAACAAGTGACTCAAACGTCTTCTTTCTCCTTTCGTAGGCTCGGCACCACTATTGTAGTCCTTTTAGCAGGTAATAATTCAGAAAGGATTATTGTTTATCATCCCCTTAAACAATCACTTGGAGTAACAAAGCTAAAGAGAAAGCAATACGCTTTCTGATGTGTAAGTTCCCAATTGCAATTCGTGTTCGGCCCACTTCTTAGCTAGCAGGTATATCCATTCCATTTGATTCCAGCCCAGTTTCTTAACCCCGAGTTTATTCGCCCCAGCCGGTTAAAGGGTTAACATTGAGGTTTTCAGGTATGATCATTCAGGTTTTTCGATATCTCAGGATTCAATTTAGTTTGCTTGCACTACATCTAATTCAATATTAAAGGTTTGCTGTCCCTGTGAACTCCTCGTGACCAAAGGAAAAGTGCATGCTCATTCTTCTTTCCCTTTCAGCCTTATTGCGTGAACCACTTTCTGTAAGTGAATATCAAATGAACAAAAAACATTTTTGGAATGGTTACTACGAGGTTTGATCAGAAACAAAATATTACACTTTGGGTTAAGAGAAAGGAAAGTTCGCCAACCGATAATAGTCTGTATGATGTGACATAGAACATAAAGCACTATTTCTCGAAGAAATCACTGTGACGATTCAGACATTTGTCGCGCCACACGCCAGGCTTGTCCATCCCAGACCGAAAACATTCATGTCCCTTCTGATGTAACCTGTTTGTTGCCACATTTTTCACGCCGTCGTCACACGTGAAACCAGTACCAGACAGGTGCTGTTTCTTAGCGGAAAAGAGGTAAGAGTCATTATAAGCCAATTCCGAGTAGTAGGCCATAAGCTTCCACACCTCCCACCGCAACTTGTGTAGCAAGTACTGCGTGGTTTTGGAAGCGTGCGGCCTCAAGTTATCGTGAAGGAAAATGGCACGACTGATAAGCAACCTTCGTGCTTTTCATCGGATGTTTTAGAGAAATTTTTTCACACTGACCCTATACCGAGCGACGTTGATGGTGCGTATGCGCTCCAAGAAGTTCATGAAAAGCACACCCGAGGAAAACAAGAAAAGGGATGCCATGATTTCTTTCAGCATACTGTGTGATTTTAAATGCCGGTGAAGCAGCGTGTTCCCATTTCACGGAAACTCTCTTTCTCGTTGGAACGAACCACTCAACGCTTTCACTTCGACCTGTGGTGTTTTCAACAACATCGTCATTTCGAAATATCACTCCGCATCACATGCTGGGCACAGGTGCCTGGAGCACTTGTGCCATTTCTCGAACGTACATGTCACTTATAATTCTTGTACGACCTCCCGCATTCACTTTATAGCGTGTGTAAGATTTTTTTCTAATCGACCTACGTAAATACACGTAGAAAAAACATACCGCAGCTATGATTTTCGCCAATAAAAAAAAGGATTTAATACCTTATCTTGAACACTGAAATGAATTTACTGATATAGTAAATCTGTGATAGAAAAACTGGAATCTTTTCAGGAATCAGAACCAAATAACAATATTTCTGCTGCAAACTTTCAGATTGAAATGTGATTTTTATAAAATGTTCAAATAAACTTATTTAGAAAACAAAGTTATTAAAAAACAAAGTTACACCAAAGTTTTGGACTTGCTTATTTGTCGTTGTTACAAAGGAATGTGAAATTCCTCCTTCGAAGCCATTGTTATTATGAAATGAGAAAAATGCGAAAATTGGCCCCTGCATATATCTCCTTTCAAATGCTTATTTGGTGTGCTGTGCTGTCACGCAAGGAAATATTTTAAAAGGCAATACCAAATACCAAGTTTAAGTGTGACATTTTTCTTGCCAGAAGAAATATTTCACATTCAAAATACGGTTGCACACGGTAACCACTTCTGTTCAGAAGTTTCAAGGAACATTCAAGTATTTTGAGGCAGTACATTTATTTGCCCCTGCTGATGCATAGTTTTTAACGATTATATTGTAGTTTGTAATGTTTGTAATTGATGGTTTGTTAGAAATCATAGGTAACTAGCAATGCCATTTTGGTAAGCATTTGCCGCAGAAAATATTTATTTATTTTCTTTCTGAGATTTTTCTTTACAGTTTAGTAAAGTGAGAGCGAACTCACTGCCCAAGGTTTTAGTCGATAGCACTTAAAATTCCACCTTAGAGTCGGAACACAATTTTAAGTAAAGTGCTTTAAACAAATTATACTGTCAACTAAAGTAATAAAACAGAGTTCACACTGAAAATTAAAGAGTTTCCTTTCCAAACAAGTCAAGTTGTAAAAATGTTTTTAGATGGGATTCAGCTACCAATCGGTATAACAGGGGAAATCACTATTTGCCTCTTACACAGAATTTGGTTTCTACAAACATTCGTAGATTGAAGAACACTAAAGCAAATCGATTACGGTTTACCATTTGTCTGTTGAAGGAAGAATCCTGTTTAATCACTTGTAAGTAATCTTCACGTTTAAAATATTCCTTACCGCAACTATACTGTTTTCAATAGCATCAAAAAAGAAATTGTTGACCTGTAAATAACGATCCATGATCCTCCCGAAAATCTACTTTACAAAATTAGAAACCACATTTCACGGTAACCGTTACATTAGGTTTTTTATTTTTTTATTTCATTTTATGCAAACTATAAATCCTAAAATATTCTATATAATTCAGATATTCAGGGGATCAAGCCGATTGAGATATACAAATTTAAACTGAAAAATCATTGTCAGTTATTCCTATATAGTGCCCTCGCAAAATCTGGCAATAAACTGCGAATCTACAATCATGCAGTGTGTGTAGTGTACAGTATATTAGTAAACAAAATATACCGCTGAATAACTATAACAAAAAAGGATTTTCTCTGTTTCCAAAATGCATATTTAATACTACTCGTGGTATATATCACATATATTCCGTTTTAAACGGTACACGGGTGTGCGTATAGACTGAATAAAATACAAATTAATTAATAATTTATGTATGCATTTTATAACTAATGAAAACACCTACGGCATTTTATGACAGATTTTTTTTCTGAGTCTCAGAAAAAGTGTGTTACTATTCTAAAATTTACACCTTGGGAAATATTTTCATTGTAAGTTTCTGTATTTAAGACAGCGTCAATAACGACTTCAATCTCTCTGTTTCCAGTAACGTCGTATGTTTTTCAATTCATACAATTAGCTGCCAGCTTTCAACAGCACTAGAGAGATATATCAAACCGTATAAAAATTCCAAGGTTACAATTCGTAGAACGGCACAAAATTGTGGTTCAATACTTTTTTCTCAAGCAACTATCCCTTATACACTGAATGGTCAATTTATAATGACCACCCCCTCAGTACTTCGTTGGGTCACCTTTTTCCTTTAATATTGCGTCGATTCTTCGTGGCATGGACTCCACGGGATGTTGACAGGTGGTTTGTGGAATCTGAGACCATGTTTGATGAATAGCACTTTCCAGGAGTGTGAGATTGTAAGGTTGTGGATCCAGCTGTCTGGTGGCTCGTCCAACTTCAACACACAAATTCACAATGGGATTAATATCTGGAGATTGTGCGGGCCACCTAAGCAAAGTAAACTCACCGGCATGTTCTGAAAACAATCCTGTACAATACGAGCACTATGGCAGGACGCATTATCTTGTTGAAAGTAGCCATCGCCATTGGAATAAATCATCCACATGACAGGATGCACTTGGTCTGCAACGATGTTTAGATATGATGTGACAGTCAGACGTTGAGCAACACGAATTAAAGGGTCCAAGCATGCCAAGAAAACATTACCCTAATCATAACGTTGCCTCCAGCAGCTTGAAGGTTTGTAGCAATGCATTTGGGGCCCATGCTTTCGTGCTGTTACTGCCAAATTCTTACTCGGCCATCAGCATGATGCAAGTGAAAACGTGATACATCGGACTACATAATTTGTTTCCAAATATCGACTGTACAATCCTTGTGCTCCTGTGCGAACTAGAGACGCTTTCTCTTGTTAACTGCAGACAGCAAAGGTGTTCGAACAGGCCTTCGGCTGTCATATCACATCCGATGCAGTGTACGGTGAACAGTGCGTGCAGAGATAATTTGAGGGGATCCTTGATTAATATGGTCTGTAATTTGCTGCACTGTTGCACTGTTGCCTGTTACCAGTTTGGACACTCTCCGTTCCGCCCGTGCAGCCACTAGTCGATGACGACCGCACGTTGCACGTAGAGACCAAGTTTTTTGGCCGACAGTCCAGTCTTTAAACACTTTAACAACAGCTGCTCCGGAACATTTCACGAATGCGGCGGTTTCGGTGATACTGTACTCGCTCCATGGCTCCGAGCTCCTACAATCATCCACGTTGAAAGTCCGTCAAATCGCATTTTTTACACATCTCGTCACCCAAAAATTACTTCTACTACTGTTGCAAGAACTAAGCTTTCCCTTTTTATGCTAGCTTCACCCTCAGGCGGCAACAGCGTGCAAACATAGCTCATTTGCTTAAAACTGTCAAGTGTTCATAATAAAGTGGCCACCCAGTGTATAATCATTTAGACAGAAATATTAGAAACAACATTTTGGGAGTTAATTTTAAGATTATCTCATGCCAATCCCGTTCAAATACAGATTATTCTTTAGCAAGAAGTTCACATATAACCAGCAATACCAGAGGCGATTTCGAACACTGGCAGAAATTTAATTAGATACTCCTTACTGTTTAAAGTCCTTCTATTTTCGAAATATTTTATTTATTTTGCTTCTGGAATTGTTGACTATAACTTCTAAGAAGGTTTGAGTTTGTTTGCATCATTTAATGCGCTTCTTTGGGAAGTCTTGTATAATCACACTTACATTAATATCAAAAATGAATTTGGCATTCAAGAAATCCTTTGACAACTTAAGGGGAAAATACCGTTCGAAAGACAAGTTCACTTTTCCGGAATATATCATCGTAGCCAGATAATTCTCATTTTACATTGTTACACATGATATACCTTTAGAATTTATTACGTCTTCGAAAATGTTTTTTGAATTGTAGCGTTACGTTGAGACTCGTGGCATACATTGATGATCCTTTCTGTTGTTTTGTTTTAAATTCAACAATCGTTTCGTACCTTACTGACCGTTGTAACTTAGATTTCTCAATGACTTTCAAACTTTTCCATTGTAAATTCGTAGAGAACAAAGAGATGATATATTGACAAAATTCCAAACTTATGTCAACTGCATAAATGCGCAGACTTTGAACTTCCAAACATCCCTTGAACTTCCAAACATTTTGCTCTTACTTTTGTCATTCACGACATCGTTTCGTATAAAACAATATGAATAGGTATAATAATACTAATACGTATTTTTCTAGTTAGTTGCTTTTATAAGATATTATTGAATTAATTTCAAACAGTGGAGCTTCAATATATTATGACACATGCCAAAATTACCTATCAGCAGGGGTCAAAAAATATGATATTTGTCCAACAGTCAGCAGAAAATGTCACTAGTGAGAGATTTCGGCATTTCTCTCCTCAGTTACAAATCTGCTCTCCGCGTCAACTCCTTGCATTCCAGAATCCCACATGACATTTCCCTTCCCAAACTTAAGGTTCCACATCCGCACCTTTTGTTCTGTATTCTAGGATTGGCAACCACAGTTTCACGCCCTTGTCCATACCCTCCTGTACAGGTCTGAATGCAAGACATCTGGCTGGCGCTCCTCGCACAGGTGTTAGTATTAGCAGAACAGAGCTTCCACTTTTATTCTTTGCTCTTAGCCTTTCAGCGTCTGCAATGAATGAAATCGGTGTTAGAAAAAATGGGCTGAAATCAACTCCTACGAATATATTCAAATTCTAAACAGAGATTGCAACAAGTGAACTTGCGCGTCAGAGAACGTTTCTTTCCCCTTTGGTTTGTTGTTCAAAGGAAATGGTCATTTGCGGGGGTAATTGACACTAATCCTTTCTTAGGGATTACTTGCTAAAATAGCTGTAACAATGGCGACGAACCTTCGAAAGACGAGAGATGTTTCAGTCACTTGTTTCTGCCCACGGGCATGATGTCTCTGTCGGAGGGACGGTCCCTTCCCCATCATGCCTTATGTCATGGAGCAGATAATATACGACTAGAACATAGGAGCAGTGAATATATGCCGGGTTTGTGGTCCATTCGGCTGTAATGAGTGGTGGAAAGGAATCGTTTTGCCGTAGTTTTCGTAAAACCCGGCAGCTTTCTGAACATTTCTGTTTGGAAAGTGCAGAAACGTTTGGGAAATATATGGTACAGATACTTCGGCCGTTGTAAAGGGTAAAAGGAAAACACTATTTTATTCCCAAAAACGCCGAACAAGAACGTAATTAGTCTTATACACTATCTACCAACAAGTAATTGGACACCTGTGATAGCAAAGGAAAGGGAAGTTTATTCACCTTCAATAGTTGGTGGAGCCTCCATAAGCGGCGATTACGGATGCGACCCTCCGGGGCATACTCTCAACAGGCGTTGTGCGACGGCTAGCGGTATTTTTTTCCAATCGGGTTGGAGAAGACAGGTCAGTTCCTTTACAGATTTCGGACAGTGGGGGCACCCTTTAAGTCCACGCTCCAACTCGTCTCAGAGGTGCTCGATATTGTTAAGATCCGGGCTCTGCGCAGGCCAGTCCATTCGATTAACCCCATTTTCACCATAGCAAGCCATTGTGAACCTCGTACAATGACAGGTGGCATTGTCATCCTGAAAGTAACATGGGTCCACTCAGTAAAACTGCCACAACGTAGGAAGCGCATGGTCATCCAAAATGGTTCAGTAGGTCTCGGCGTTGAGTCTACCAGGAATTGCGACTTAGGGCCCTGCGCCATACCAGGAGAAACATCCCCATAGCATAATTCCACCGCCGCCGAACTTCACAGTTGGCACAATACATTCCGGCAGGAGGCGTTCTCCAGGCAGACGCCAAACCCAGACCCTGCCATTCGAACGGTAGAGGGTGAACCTTGATTCGTCGCTCTAGAGAACCTGTTTCCACTGTTCAACGGTCCACTGTCGACGTTCTTTGCACCACGTTAGCCGTGCAGCGCTATTGGACTTAGTGATCAAAGGCTTGTGGGCGGCAGCACGTCCATGATAACCGAGCAGATGGGATTCCTTACGGATGGTATTCATCGAAAGAACACTCCCGGATGCGCGTTGAAAATCCTCGCGGATGTGGCCCATCGATTTGGTGCGGTTTTTCCGAATTTCTCTGGCCAGCACCCGTCTTTCTCTAACTCCCAGTTTTGTGGGTCTGTCGGGTCGGGGCACATTTCGACAGTCACCTCTCATCTTCCACTGGCCAATCACGTAGGACACTGTCGATTTTGGGTACTTCAACTCCCTGGATATGTCACGTACGGATTGGCCATTTCTGTGATACCCGACGATTACACCTTTCTAGAAATCAGAGAGCACCGAACTGCGTGGCATCTTGCATGCGACTGGTTGCGTTGTTGTTTCCCACACGATATTTAACGGTGGCGGCCGTGACGTGTATCAGGATTGCATTGGTTTCCGTAACCTGTATCGTCGATTGCAGGGGTTTCCAATTACTTGTTGGTAGATAGTGTATAATGAATAATGATGTCCTTGTTCTGAAGCACACTGCGGAAAAAAAGCAGGAACATTAAAAAAAGTGCTTCATTTGAAGCGTCACTCGTCAGCTATAATTGTTGACTACTCATTGACGAGTGTAATGTTGGGCACCTGGATGATGGTGATAGCGAACATGAGTAATCATAACCAATGAAGATCCGAAACTCTAAATTTTCAAACACTTTACAACTGATTTTAGTGATATACGCTGGAAGCGACTTATTCTCGAAAACGCTTTTACAAAACTGATTCGCATTCAACCAATTAGGGACCCCTATTCTAAGTATATCAATTTTTGTAATGAATTTAACAAAATAATTTGACTTATCTTTCAATAAAAGGAGGTGAACCTTATTCCTCCATCACGCAGCTCATTTTATTTTATTATCACTGTTACAAGGAACGAACATCGTCTCCACCACCGTTTTTATTCTTCAGCTTTTAAAACTAAACTTTTCATAAAAACGAACCTCATGCAATTTCAAAGAAACGAGCAATTATGATGCGTTTTTTTATAATGTGGTGTACTTATGAAACGTCTGCTTTAATTTTACGTATTTCCGAAACTGCTGAAATGATCTGTATTCTAACAAGAGCTCCGGGCGATAGAGAAGGCACTTGTCTTGGCCGGCACCAACCAGTGCTAAGATTCTATAAATTGGTGTTCAGATGTTCATGCGGCTCTGAATGCAGTAGGTAAATGTTTCAGGCGAAGCCCCATTGCTTACAAAGTCATGACCTAGTTACGGCTCCTGGTTCTTGATCATTGAAATACCATTGAGTCCAAGAAAATGTCGGAACAAGAGGAAATTGGTAAAGTGACCAATTGGCGATGTAGGTCACGGGCTTGCAAAGGCGGATATCCCAACATAAACGCAGCAGGTGAGTGTGCGGGATCTGGTAAAGAAATACCATATTGGTGGGTTGACGGAGTGGATGGGTTGCTGGAAAAACTGAGGGCAAGGCGTGGGTGGTTTTCTCACGGATTTCGGTCGAAAGAGCTCAGTGTAAAGGTTTACTTGAATAAATTCTCACGGGCCATGGCACCTGCCCCGGGTGCTTCTGCCGGCTCGGGGTTGGGGCTAGATCATGCATCTGCTGAGTCCAGATCGAGGATATGGCTCAATGTTTTTAAAGTGTTCTTCCCTTTTTAGGGAAATGAAGAGTTCTACCACTAGAAGGACGGAAGACAGAATATATAGGAGTTCTGGTGACGTCACCAAGGTAAAGGCAACTACTCATTAACATGGTGAAAAAATTCATCGCTCCCGAGTACCTCACCTTTGGAGAGCAAGTGGATCAACAGAGAAAGTTGCAAATTCAGATTCAGATGAAAGTACAGAAGAAGACAGGAACGAGGACAGCGAGAATACAGATGGAGATGGACATTTCAGATCAGGATCAAAAAAAGGAAAGAAAGACGTGTACATACTACATACATACCCGTGCCTTAAAACATACCATCATCTCTAACCTTGTAAAATTTATTCGTTGGCAATTTTTAAACTTGTAAACCCGCAAGTGTATAAGAACGATATTGTAACCGTGTCTCATTAGTGAAATAAAGTGTTAATCTGACCATATGCAAAATGAAAAATCTTTCGTGAGTAAGAGCGAAACTCCCAGTCATTCCACACCTTCGGTCTATCTCCCTGGAAAGTCTCAAAACAGGGAACGGGATGGCCAAGCTCGGTGATTTTCTCGCGGGAACAGTACCAACCACCTGAACGCCAGGCTCATTCCTCCGGAAGCTCGGTCCTGCGGGTTGTGAGTTCCGGACGGGATCACCATCGAAATGACTTTAAACAAAAACCGCTTAAATGAATCCCATTTATCTCAGCGGTGCTAGTTTACTTGGCGAAGCAGGTACAAGTTATCGAATGCTTAAAATAAAAAAATCAAGTCATGCCCGAATTTTGCAATAAAATATCGGAAAATGTTCTATTATTATTTTAATAATATTAAACTTTTTAAGGTCTGTAAGTATTAGGCATTACTGATAGGCGATTAGATGAATCGCTAGGTTTCGATTATTCTACGGTCATCATCTACTATCTCTGTAAGAGAAAAGTCAAAATTCAGGTGCATATCTACGATCCATGTTTAAATTGAGTACACCAATATAAGTTTTGCAGGTTCTAAGATCGTTGGTAAAAGAATGCTTTTCTTTGGCAATCAGCTGCGATAAATTGTAGCAGAAGCTTACGAAGTTGCAACTAGTGTTCGTTTTTAACAGGAAGAAATACAAAAACTTATTTCTCTGTTATTATAAGCCATCACAAACACGATTTGGAATATTTTGTGATTATGAAAAGAATTAAAGAAAGTATTTGTTTAACGAAATGTTGTGCGTTGTTTCAGCAAATAAAGAAAGTTGTTTTAGTCAGGCATTTCTAATTTCATTCATGACGTAAATTGCTTTTGCATAAATGGGTAGTATGTGATTCATCATCATCACCATTGTCAACCATTATCTATCAACTGCTGGATGAAGGTATCTCCAAGCCTCTTCCACAACGGTCTGTCTTGTGCCAGTCTCCTCCATGTTACTCCCGCGTGCTTTCGAATTTCAGCCACTCATATCCCATGTGGTCTTCTTCTGGGTCTTTTCCTGTCCCTTGGAATCCAATCTAAAATTTTTATTGCCCCTCGATGGCCTGTTCTTCTGGCAGTATGTCTAGCGCATTGCCGTTTCAGGGATTTTACTCTGATCATGGTGTCTTCCACTCTTGTCATTTTTTTGATCCACGAGTTTCTCTTCTTACCAAGTATGCACCTATATGCTTCTGTGAGTTCTCTGCAGCCTTTGTATATCTCTTTTAGTTAAGGTCCACGTCTCTGCACCATACGTAAGCACTGGAAGGATGCATGGATCAAACACCTTTCTTTTAAGACATAATGGAAATATTTTTACTCCAAATTATATGAAAGGGATGATACATGTACTCCAGATATCATGAAAAGTACCAGTACCAGAGTATTCCAGTCCTCCCAGCAGAAGTTGCACATGCAATCAAGAACATTAAGCGGGAAAAAGCTCCAGGAGTAGATGGAATTACTTTAGACATCATACAAGAAGCAAGTGGAGAAATTGAAACAGTACTCGCCTAAGTTTTTACTCGATGCCTTGATGGAGGGAAGATCCCTGAGGATCGGAACAATGCTACAATGATCCTGCTACCTAAAAAAAGTGACATTGAGGATCTCAGGAACTACAGACCTATCAGCCTCCTATCAGTGGTTTATAAAATCTTCACTAAAGTTCTTTCACACAGCTTGAAGGTAACACTGGACATGGCTCAACCGAGAGAACAAGCTGGATTCAGAAGTGGCTACAGAACTATAGATCATATCCACGTACTGAGAGAACTAATTGAAAGAGCGAGGGAATATGAGCTTTCATTGTACATGGCTTTTATCGATTATGAAAAGGCATTTAGTTCAGTGAAACTATCAGCAGTTACAATGGCTTCGAAATCTTGCGGTATTGAAGATGCATACATTAATATTATTAATAACAGCTATGAAATTGCAAGTGCAAAGATTCGGCTGTTTGAGAATACAACACACATAAGAGTTGGAAACGGAGTGAGACAAGATGACATCATATATCACAAGCTCTTTAATGCCACATTGAAAAATATCTTTTAATCACTGAACTGGGAAAATAAAGGGATAAAGATTATCTAACTCACCTTCGTTTTGCTGAAGACGTTGTCATTTTTGCAACTACCCTATCAGAGCTGCAGAGTATGATCCAGGAACTTGCTGACAAGAGTAAAGAAATGGGATTAAAAAGGATCTTTCAGAAGACAAAAGTGATGTATAATAAAATGCTTTTACAAGAAATGAAGATTTATTGATTGATGGAGAAAAGCTGAAGATAACAGATGCGTACGTTTATCTTGGACAACAGATATTAAGTGAGGGTCACTTTGATGAAGAAATTAATCGGCGTATAAAACTTGCCTGGAGAGCTTTTGGAAGAAGCAGCATAGATTTTAAGAGTAGGTGATTAAGGGATTTTATTGAACTTTTAAATCAAGAATAATAATTGCTTTTAGGAACCCCTGCTATTAAACAATGGCAATATAATAAGATCCGTAGCATTACCTTGCCTGACATTTGTTCCGTCTGGGTTGTAAATATTAAATACTAAAGGCAGAGCCGGCGTTACAACTGCGGCGGCCCTAGGCCATGATTTACTTCTGCGGCCCTAATGATGTTTTAAATTCAAAAATGTGGATGATGCGTGTTAAAATATCAGTTTTGATTCATATTTGAGTAACTTATTTTTCCCTTAAATACAGGAAACTAAAATTAAAAAAAAATGCACAAATTGTTATTGAATATATCAACATAAGGTTTACATGAAATGTTTTTGAACTTCTCCGAATGCTGCCTAAAATATGCTTATTTGTAAATGTTATTGTAGCGTGCTGTGATTGTTCCTGCATAAACTATTGGGCACATAACTTAAGGTTTAACGTTAGTCACACTATTTACAATTGTTGCAGAAAACTCAAACGAGAAAAAAATGCTTTCTTGGAGTGCAAAAAATTTTACAATTTTCGAAAATTACATTTTTCAAACGATCTGCTGTAATCAAAGGTGTGGAAATTGTAATCCAGTTAAATTAACAAACCTCAGAAGTTTTCGTTTTCGCTCAAACCCGGAAACATTTGCCAGGTGTTTTTATACTGCCTGCACCATCCTCATTTGATATTACCTTTTTATATGTAAAGCCGGCGAAAAAGAAGCTAAACTTCACTGCAGAGTATAACAAAGGGGAAAATCTGTTTTTATACAGGTTCACTTAGCGGCATTCCCGCAAAAAACTAGTGGGACAAGAGTAAAGGTGTACGTCGACTGTTTACCATTTTAGGGATTTTATTTGTTTATTTATTTTAAAGATAATGTAGATTAAAATTGGATGATGACAGAAAATCGAAATTTCATTAAGATCCGCGGACGCTAGAATTGGCGGCCCTAAGCAGCCATCTTGCTTGTCTATGCGAAAGACCGGTACTAGTAACGGCCAGACGACTGGGTCAGAGCATTTCCAAGACGAGAAGGGTTGAGAGGCGCTGACAGACAACCGTGGTCAAAACTTTCAAATAGTGGTCAGGGGAGGGAAAAGCCACGAAACACCGTCAATGTGTGGATTACCACGACTCACTGATATTAGTCGTGAGCAAAGGCTGTCCAGCATGATATGAGCCAACCGAAGAAATACTGTGGCGTAATTTTTACGGTAATTTGAAAATTTGTGAACAATACAATTAACAAACATGTGCCATAACATAATTAACATCAAACCCTGCAGAAATATGGGCTACATATCCATCAGCTGCTCCGAATGCCCAAGCTAACCTCTGCTCTCCGTCGAAACCAATCAAAACTGGATCTTGAATCATTGGAAGAATGTCATCTGGCCCAAATAAGACCGTTTCCTGATGCATAATGTGGACGTTGGGTATGTGAGTATATCCACCAGGGTGCACTATGGGACGAAAGCATGCCTGTAGGGGAAGTGAAATGCTGTGAGCAACTTTCTGATAGGAAACTCGTCGCCCATTCTTTAATGTATTGGAAACTACAATGTCTACCACCTACCTAAACCTCATTGTGAACTAGGTATTTCATTTTGAGGGAACGATATGCTGCTCCAGTAGAGTTTTCTTTCAGAATAATGTGCCTTGCCACATTGTCCGGATTGTTCGTTTATGGTTCGCGAAACGTAAGTAGAGCATCCAGGTATTGCATTGGTCTCCACATTCCGCAGACCTCAGTCCAATCGAGCATCGCGTGTGCTACAGCATATCTTATCTGCGATGGCAGAACTACACAAATTACTAGAGTTGAAGGATCTGGGGACGCATTGGCGCCCGATACCGGAAACAGCTTTAGGCATCTTGCAGTGACCGTGCCTTTCGCCATTTTAACTTTACATTTGCTGATAATTCATTACGATTGGATATCCTAAACTAAGCGTAATATATGCAAAATATTTTTAATTTGTCGCAATGAACATTTTCCCTTCTAAAATGTACTAAGAACAGCAGCTCTGCACTCCAAAATCTTGTGGGAAACTTTCCTTCAAATAAATTCACTTTCTACTGATTCGTACTGTCAATTTTTTTCTAAGAGTTTGGGAAAATAGCACTATGTTATCACAAAAAGCTGCTGGAATATTTCTCGTGTCATTACCTAGCTGTGAGTTTTATTCTTATTTTTTTTGTAACAAATGCATTTGATCATGGGAATTTTCTTTGATAATTTTAAATCTTGAAAACATTACTTTCTTAAAAATCTAGAAAGTGAAATAAGAAAAGCATGTAAATGTTCTGTATTACTGACCAGTAAACATTCTCCATTAACGAGAAAAAAGGAAAAATGGTTAACAATGAAATAAAAGGAATTCCACTTTTTTTCGTGAATTGTGACATTTTATTAACCAAAAGCGGAAATACTTAAACTGAGTACCTAATTGGAGTTTCCTTGGAATAGCTGTTTCTGAGGATATGTTTAGAATGTTCTGAGAAATAAATGTTTTAGTGGCAATTGAAGATATATGATGGCACATTAAAATGCAGATATGCTAAATTTCAGGAACGATATCATTTCCCCATAATTTTTAATACGCTAATCTTTCTTCGCCCATTAGAAATTATCATGGATAAAGAATAATTGTCTAACAATACGTGTCAGAGCATTTTTCATTTCCCACGAATGAGTATTGAAATTGGAGGTCCATTGGTGAATTAAGGCGGAAGAAATACTATAACCTGATTTTTAAGCAAAGCAATATTACAAGATTGAAAAACTCCAAAGCGGAGCAGAGGAGACGTATTGACAAAGTCCCTATCACGCTGTGTACCTAACATATGTTTACTTTCGCGAGGTGCAACTCTCAAAATATTATTCCCTTCACGATGTACAAGATGAGAAATAATGCTATACCGAGATGTATCCTATACTCGGATAAGGCGCTGTTCCATTTCTAGACATATATCAAATTATATGCACGGCTTACTAAAGCATATGAATAATTTTGTTTGCTCAGTGTGCAACCAAAATTTATCCACTGTTTTTCAATTTATATGCTAGATTAATAGAAAACGAAATCTTATCTCCAACTTCCCAAATGCCGTGTGTGTCCCACCTAACACATTTTCTATGTTTGGGAGCCAAGTACTTGAATTCACCGCTAAGAGCGTTGCCATCGATCCAATAATATTCGAAACTTGGCATTTTCAGCCACCTCTACTTATTAAAACCCGTTATCCCCCTCCGTTGCCTTGTGATTTTCACCATTTAGAAATGCGTTTGGATGCCTTCGCTTCAGTGCAGTCCCAAAATTTTATGGTTTCTTACAGTATTATAACTGATACGCAGCAAATGAAATGATGTTCAGGCTTTTGAATTTGATATGCGCATTTCCTCTTCGTATCATATTTTCCACAAGCTGCATTTTTAAACTCGTTGCCCAGAACGCTGAAGTCGATGCTAAAGGATAGGTCGTTTGGCAGTGCTAAAGGACCTATTAGCACTTACTCTTGCTTTCCAAACAGATATCTTCCACTGTTCGCCTGTGAACTCCCTGTTGCTCGGCATTACTGGACACTTATAAAATTGTGTATTACCACGGCTTCCAACGCAAAGATTTCATGCATACTGAATTCTTTTACTGATTTCTGGTGGAAAACGTGACTATCTAGAATAATATATTTATTTCCAGAAATTTATAACGCCGGAGGAGAATTTGTCATTTTCATGCAGGACTTCCGTCCACAGGTAGTAGAGTTTAGGTCCCAGCCACCTACAACGAGATCGCCTTTTGGGCAGGACACAGAAACGGAAGGAATGAGAGCAAGTCTAGCGACTTTTTGACAGAACAGTTTGTAGTGAGATTAGAGTACAGTAGATGGCGCCACCGTACAAGTACGATATTGCACATAGATGGGTGAGAGAATTTCAGGGAGGACATAGGAAAGGATACCCATTTAACCAGTGGGTATAGCCTGGGGGCCGTCACTTTATGTGCTCGTCCGATGCACGGCGGATATTCAGCGATTGTTAGACTAGCGTCTGGGGACAGCAATGGAAATCTCGTAGGAAGATCCTCATTGGTAGGAATAAAACACAATCAACCAATTGGCGTGCGTGATGTGTATCACTAGTGCCAGGTAAGTATGAAATAATTAGCAAACTTTCTATATTTAATATAATTTTTCGAATTTTTTACTGAAAGCCATTGATCAAATTACTGGGTAAATGTGTAGATTATCGTTCTAAATTATATCGCGAGAAAAATGTTAGTACCTGGAAAAAGTGCGACGTACGGATTCAGAGTATGGATATTAAAGGCAAATGGTACAGAAATTTCATATTTTAAATGTGTTTTGAAAATTTTAATCGGAATATTGACCTGTAAGTTCGATGCTGTGAAGAGACGCTGCGGTTGGTCGAATGCATCTCTACTGCGATGATGTCAACTGTGCTCCATTTAAAGGAAGGTTCGTTGCTGAACCGAAGTGACGGGTGGAAGAATACGAGAGAAAGCGGTTACTTTTTGGCAGGAGAGCAATAAATTTTGTAGTGTACGCTACAAAAAATAGGTCCAAATTATGCACACTTTATTGGTATCCCATACGTTGTTGGCAGGAAAATCCGGAAAATAAGATCTTTGATTAGCAAACGATACGTATCAGTGAGAGAGAAATTGACCTGCGAACAAAGTATCAACACGAGAACCAAAAGTACAGTGGTACAGGAAATCAGCTACGAATGGAAGCCTTTCAAAGTAGAACCGAAGTTATGCTTCCCCAGTTTTCTGCACAACATAGAAAGGAATTGTAGATTAGCGTCCTAAATTATTTCGTCGGAAAAATACCTCGAAAAAGGGCGCCGTATAGATTTTAAAATATGAAAATTAATGGCAAATGGTGTAGCCATTTCATGTTTTAAATGCCTTTTAACGATTTTTATCGTAATATTTACCTGTAGGTGTGATTTTTTGAAGAGACGCAGCAGTAGGCTGAACGCACCGTTACCACGACGATGTGAAGCTTTAATCCGTTGAAAGAAAGATCCCCTGCGGCGAGTAATTCACGCGCGGATGACTACAAGTGCAGCTGCATATGCTCTTGCCAGGAGAGCGAAGCACCATGTACTCATACGTTACAGAATATAGTTCGCTCATGTTTTGTCATTGTTTTTGAAGCACATGCTCAGAAATGTTTCGTTCTTTCACACATCATTCCCTAATTCCAAATAGAAAGTGCAAATATTCCTTTCTATGTTGTGAAGAAAACTGGGGAAGCATAACTTCGGTTCTACTTTGAACGGCTTCCATTCGTAGCTGATTTGCTGTACCACTGTACTTTTGGTTCTCGTGTTGATACTTCGTTCGCAGGTCAATTTCTCTCTCACTGATACGTATCGTTTGCTAATCAAAGATCGCATAACTTCGGTTCTACTTTGAACGGCTTCCATTCGTAGCTGATTTGCTGTACCACTGTACTTTTGGTTCTCGTGTTGATACTTTGTTCGCAGGTCAATTTCTCTCTCACTGACACGTATCGTTTGCTAATCAAAGATCTTATTTTCCGGGTTTTCCTGCCAACAACGTATGGGATACCAATAAAGTGTGCATAATTTAGACCTATTTTTTGTAGTGTACACTACAAAATGTACTGCTCTTCTGCCAAAAAGTAACCGCTTTCTCTCGTACTCTTCCGCCCGTCATTTCGGTTCAGCAACGAACCTTCCTTTTAACGGAGCACAGTTGACATCATCGCAGTAGAGATGCATTAGGCCAACCGCAGCGTCTCTTCACAGCATCGAACTTTCCGGTCAATATTCCGATTAAAATTTTCAAAACACATTTAAAATATGAAATTTCTGTACCATTTGCCTTTAATATCCATACTCTGAATCCGTACGTCGCACTTTTTCCAGGTACTAAGATTTTTCTCGCGAAATAATTTAGAACGATAATCTACACATTTACCCAGTAATTTGATCAATGGCTTCCAGTAAAAAATTCGAAAAATTGTATTAAATATAGAAAGTTTGCTAAATATTTCATACTTACCTGGCACTAGTGATACACATCACGCACGCCAATTGGTTGATTGTGTTTTATTCCTACTAATGATGATCTTCCTACGAGATTTCCATTGCTGTCCCCAGACGCTAGTCGATTGTTAGTTAATCACACCATCTCTGAAAGATCAGCCCAGGCTTGAACCTGGGGACCCAGCATCGATAGTCTGAAACACTAACCACTAAGCCATCCGCAGCTTTTATTTTCAGAAATTTGCTAAACATTGGTATAAATACTTTATTGTTCAATTAATTTACTGAAAGTGTTAAAGGCATGCTATACTTCTATTTATATTTAAGAATTGCATGACACGTGTAGGTGATGTCGGCGAGTAAAAAATATGTAAAAGTCCTGAAAGTGCTTCAGAGTAAAATCCCTAACAACATCGAAGTTAATTTTTTTATAAAGTGCTGCCCTCTTTTGACCACACTTTGTGAATACTGATATACTTTCACTCGGAACAAATGACACCAATTTCTCGGAAGATTCCGAAATTCAAACCAACACAAAGAAACTGCAATATATTATTTTAAATGACATCCCTCTTCTTCGAGATTGATGATCCTAGAGGCCAATTTCGGCCCTGCAAAATAGAAATGGTAAGAACAGACTGGGGATATTACCCAGCAAAAGATATTTTTCCCAATGGGATTGGAGTCCCCTCTAGGAGGTGGGGGAAGAGTTGTTCGTGGATGGCTCTAAGATAGGGGCATGCGTAGGCGCAGGGATTTTCGAGCTGCCAGACGGCTAAAATACACCTGAAAAACAGCTTGCGCTCTTGTACAAATCTTCTGTCTTCCAATCAGAATTGCTGGAGATTAGAGTGGCGTTGTTGTGGGATCTCCGTAGCTAAGACAAAAATGAAATTAAGGCTTTTGCTGACAGTCAACATCTCTAAACGCGTTAGGTCAATTCAGAAGCGAAGATTCCCTGGTCAAGGAGATTACGTCTTTAATGGAGAAAGCAGGATAGTCTGTGATTTGTTTCCTCTAGGTCCGAAGCCATGTCGGTACTGGTGGAAACAGTCGTGCAGACCAGGTGCCAAAATAGGCCACTGGTGAACGAGACATTGATTTCCATATGAGAACACCGATGCAAAGTGTGCGAACACAGATTAAAAAGCCACTGGTGAATTGTGGTAACAAATGGGACGAAAGGGTTACGGCGAGAAAAACAAACGGTCCTTCCCACTCTCCAACAAGAGAGTGGAGCCAGATGGTTTTCTTAACCAGGTAGTTACCGACCATGGATTATCACCAGAATATTTCAGGGAATAGAAAGCCCCCGCTCCAGAAAAGGAAAATACAAAGAAACTCTCCATCCTCTCGGTCATCCCAACTCGTCGAGATTGTCGAAGGCTTCGTAGTGAGAAAAGAAGTAAGTCACTGACGTCGAATGATGGAAGACACGAAGTGGAGAAAGATATCTCTGTCTCAAAGTCACCACCATAGCATCCGCCCAAGTGCCAAGAACGTTGTACTACCCTCATCTTTCAGTGTATTTATTACCTTTTTCATATCTCTGTAAGAAGGGTCAAGAGATGAAAAGACTAATTTCCCCAAAAATGAGACCTCCCGTTAAAGTGTTACATGTACTATCGACTATAGTGCATGTAACATTTTCTTCTTATCCTAGACACAAATAAATGGTCGTGGTCTCAAATTTCATCGCGGTGGCGATCGAATCTCCCAACCAGACGCCAAATCAAGAACCCCAGCTCATTAGCACCTTGCACATACGGGCTAAGTCAAAGAGGTGAGAAATATTGCTTCTGCGGGAGACGCAGAGTCGAGCTGGTCTCTCGAACCTGTCGTATCCGGCTGGGAGACTCATCTAATCCTCACAGAGTTGCCCACACAACGCATTTACTTAACAACCATTGAGAGAGGAAGTTCCATCTGTCCCTGCAGAGTCGGTTTTTCGACAGGGAAGGTAAAGTAAGTGTATTATACATACCCAACGCCAATGATGCCCAATGTTTATCCGTAAGCGAGCTTAGTTGCACAAGGGAAAAATGCTCGAGTTTACACTATCAAATGGTCTACCAAGAATTACGTGAATTTTAACTAGTGGAGCAGCTTCCCCATCCCGCAGACAGTCAGAACTTTTCGGTAGGCGATTACATCCCGTTTCGCTATGTGGGACATTTTCTAGAACGAAGGCACTTTTCCTAATGTGGAAACTCGGTGTGAGCGCCCTGACGGCGCAGTGTACCTAAGGTCTGGCTACTGACCATTCGTCCAAAGGTGGATCCCCTTGGACGAATGGTCAGTAGCCACAACTTAGAACTGCCCCTCTTGAGACTAGCATCTTGGTTTGGCGTACGACACTGCCTCTTTCCCTTCGTTGGAGCCAGTGGCCTTAAATAATGCACGTGCCATTTCTTATAGCCGATTTGATCACGGAGGTCGTTATTCTCCCATACACGCACCCACAAAGCATTTAAGTGTCAGTGAGTCTCTGTCTGGAAACCTTTATTTATCCATAAATACTTTACAAAACAAAATCCTGTATTTTGCAGAATATTAGCTTCAAATAGCAGGAACGTTTGTCACGTTCCATCAATTGAGGCCTCAATTGCGCGTTGATTGCCATCAATTGTTTCGTAAAATACCAAAGGTTATAATGAATAAAGTTTCTTACTGGTAGTTGTGTAGTTAATTATAGTGAATAAGGTTTAATAATGGTTGTTGTTGTAGTAGTTATAAACAAGCTTAACTTCAGGTAATGTTGTAGTAGTAATTAAGATGAACAAAGTCTTAAGCTGGTTGTTAATAGTAACACTTAATGAAAGAGACCTAACTGCCAGACAGAGGTCTGACAATAATTGAACAGAGAAAAGGGTACTCACTTTAAAACCTTTTATTTGAAAACTCCTGGTATCATCCAACACACACTTCACATAGCACAATAATGACGAAGAACCTAATCACATAGAACGGAGCTCTCTTTACATCAAACGAAGATCTCTCACATAAAACAAAGCTTTCTGGCATCAAACGAAGATCTCCCTACACATAAAACAAAGCTCTCTACGCACATAAACAAAAAGCTCTCCCTGGTATCGTTGAACGCGCCTATTTATACTGCCTACCACACGTCATGACTTACACTCATTGCCACATATCATTCAGCAGGAGAAATAACATCTCGTTAAGTAAGAAGATAATTTACATAGGAAAATAAAATAACCAGAGGTAGTAAAATCAAAAGGAAAGTGAATCTAGAGTATACGTTACAAGGTCTGTGAACTATTTAAACACACAACTGTTTTACCTATTCCGATTTGTAAGGGATTAATTATTTCGATCCACATTATCTCGATTTGAAAATATATATATAATTCTTGAGCTATCACTAGGCAATCCCGCTTTACGTTACAGGAGGTTGTAAAGCATTTCAATAGCATATAAATCATGATCTCAATTGAAAATAATTTCTTTTAATACTCTATTTTAAGAATAATTCAGTGCACACTATGTGTTCGACATTGATGTAAATAATCATGAAAAGTTTTTCGGATTTAATATATTACACCGAATTTTCACATATGTTTATGTACTTTCATTTCTCTCCTGAAATTTGGAAATATTTAAAAGAATTTTTTTCCTTTTTGCCTTGTGAAGAAAAATTATCTAAAATTTCTGGAATTACTTTTCGGAAAGACGAAATTGAATTAAATCAATAAACACCTATCCTTTACTTTGCCTCACTTACACTTAAACAAGCGAAATGTAAAATAATGCATTAAACCTATTTATTCCTATTTCTAATACGCCGCCCCGGTGGCGCAGTGGTCTAAGGCGCTGGCCTCTGATCATTCGTCCGTAAGGGGTCCGGGTTCGAATCCCGGTTAGGAATGGATGTTGTGTTTGTCTTACGGCACTGGCTCTCTCCCTTCCCTGGAACCAGTAACCCTAAATTAGGGACGGGCGACTGCTTATAGCCCATTGAGTTGCTCACGGTGGTCGTTAAACCTTCAATCAAAAAAAACATTTCTAATACCGCAGCCATATTCACTATCACAATATATAAATTCTAGCTATATCGATATTTTCGTACGAGGTTACCACGGAGAAATTTGAAAATCTGACTCTGTTCACGAAAAGCTCAGGGCACAGTTGAGCTTATATAGTGCACATTAAAATATTTCATTCCGCTGATCAATATGTAAACGCATTTCCTGCAAAAAATGTAGTAAACCCGTCATGACATTGCTAGAGTGTTAAAAAATATCAAAAATCAAATATGTTTATCAATGAGCTGATGAGAGTTTCCTTGCAAACACGACAATTTCTTTTAAATTTAAGGACTATTTAGGTTTATTAACATTGGATGTTTACTGAAGAGTGTAATACCATATTTTTAAGTATTATTTATACCTTTTAGCATCTAAATCCCTTTTCTATATTGGGGTGTATTTTACTTAACTCTCTCTTAATATAAGAAACAGTTCAATAACGAGTGCTTTGGATATCTCTGAGAAACAGCAAAACTTCCTTACCGAGAGGCTTACAACTTTTCAAGAGATAAACCTCCTTAATTCTGAGCATGATCACTGGTAAACCTACCTGCTAAATAGTGTGCAGCTGCTTTAACATCATTTGCTACACACCATCTATCTTGGTGTTTTTCGGAAGACATACTGGTCTTCTGAATCAATGGTTTTTGGAGTATTGTGTTACTGTGACATTTGACAATCATTTCAAAAAACTCACGAAAGTTGTCGAACACCGCATCAGAGACATCGGTATCCGTAGGTTTATGGATGTGCTGATAGAATGATTGGCAGGAGTGGGCGACATGACGTTGTTACGTATGAATGTGCATGATACATGATTATCATGGATTTTAATGGTGTGCTCGAATCGTTCGGCTTGAGCCGGCTGCTAGCAACACATTCTTCGTGAATGGTGAATGCCAAAGAGCTCGCGCTCTTTTTCTGGTTTGCCGAAAACAGCTGTGGACTTGTCCCTAATTTAGGGTCACTGGTTCCAGGGAAGGGAGAGAGCCAGTGCCGTAAGACAAACACAACAGCCATGCCTCACCGGGATTCGAACCCGGACCCGTTCGGGCGAATGATCAGAGGCCATCGCTTAGACCACTGCGCCACTGGGGCGGCCGTAAACTTTGGATACCTGGAACTAATGTTTTGTTCAGTAAACATAGTGATAACCTGAAAATTACATCATTCGTTTGAATGACTATGAGTGAATGATGAATAATAAATAAACTAAAAAAAATATTGATTTATGCTATAACCAGTCCGAAGTACTTTTGATTCCATAAAGGATTGCTAATGACTTTAACTGAGATTATTGCAAACAATTGAATGCACTTTAAATTAAATTCAGGTATGAAAACTTTGCTTATCCAAAGAAATGTCTCAGGATTGTAAAAAACTCATCCGAATTTCGAAAAATGTTGGGAACAAATCAGAGTGCATAACGCGAAACTACGAAGCATTATTGCAATACATCGCGGGAGGAAACGATCAAACAGGCGTGAGTTATTAAAATATTTAATACTAAAAATTCAAACTCTAAAAAATTATTTAATTTAAATATGATTTTCATTAATATGCGGCAGGAAAATTGATGCATTTTTCTATGATCTAAATCATCGTTATCGTAAATATAACACATAGCTCAGAATTCAAAATTATTCTTAAAAACAAAGTTTATAAATAGGAAGAAGTAAACACCTTCATGTTGTTTTCATCAATAAATAATACAGTATTACCATGATGGAAATTTATAAAACCAGCGTGGCATATCGGTTTGCGTGTCACGATTCTTTCATGCACATAGAAGGATTAGCTGTTGATAATTATTTTAGTTACATGGCAGTGTGTAGTTTGCATTTACTATTTAATTCATGGCCGATTTTCAGCAGACTTTACAGGATACAATTGCAACAGTACTCCTATATTTTACCGAGCACCCATGTTCAGGAGTTTTAACATCTCAAGGACAAAAATAAACGGGATCACTTGCTGCAAATCAAGAGCATTTATTGTACAAAAGGAATACCTCCATGGAAAGGCAAGGGAATGAATGAGGCTTCGCGTGGTTTCACAAACGTGCAAATAGATAATTTCATGAATCTATGGATTGGTTTACAGCACTTAATTTCAAATATATGGATGAAATCTTTCCTGTTTTGCTTTATTCTTGAGAAAAAAACAAAAGTGCTTTACTATGTTAAGAGAATTGAGATATCTGAATTTTCAATTTAATTCATTTTTATTTTTACACAATTTTTAGAATTTTTTTACTTCAGATGGTACGTTAACTAAGCATTTTTCAATGTTATCCTAAATAATATTTTCTTTACTATTAGTTTATTATTAAGAAAAATATTTATAAATATGTTAGAATAATTTTTGCGAATCACTAAAAAAAAAATTACTTTCTGTCTCGAAAGGATGTGTGAAAACTCCTCCATTAAATTAAATAAACTGGTATTTAAGATAGAAATACGGATTATTCTGCGTTCCTGTTACTTCAATATACATGTTTAAATGCTATACAGACAAATTATCCGTATGCAGAAAGAAATATCTTCACTTGCGGACCTAAATACTAATACATACCTTATAATCCATAGTTGATATGAAGCACATTGTTGGTGTGTCAATTTGTTTTCTTTGTGGACACACTGGTGAATCCCAACCATGCCGCAATTCTTCAAATTATAACTCTATCGTTAGGTGAAAGATCTGGGTTTATTCTCTTATTCATGTACATTATTGCACATTGATTCCAAAAATCTAAATTCCAAGAACATACTGTACTATGTATATGATGGTAAAACTTCTTATTCCACCGATGTTCACATGCAGCTGTTACCCAACCAGTTAAAACTTGAATTCTAAAAACATTTCACCATTAAAATCCAATTAACAGTCTAATATCCCGTCATGCTTATGTTCACCACTATTCCACCATCAAACTCCCATTAAAACTCTCGGTAATGCTTTTCAACTTTTTTAAAGGCATCCTCAGAGCTATCATCTGATATACGATTTTGTAGACTGAATTTATGCATTAGATGATCCTACTAAGGGGTCCACCTATATGTGCGAAACGGGTGAACGATTGCGTGCTTTGCTCGCTACATTCATAAATTTCTCGCGTTTTTG
Source organism: Macrothele yani (assembly GCA_039090855.1). Taxonomy (NCBI): domain Eukaryota; kingdom Metazoa; phylum Arthropoda; class Arachnida; order Araneae; family Macrothelidae; genus Macrothele; species Macrothele yani. Next base: position 97,827,781 of record CM077017.1, on the reverse strand, counting down.
ATGCTGTGCTGCCGTCTACACTTTTGTTCGTTGTTTTATTCTCCTATGTTTCCCTCATTTCTTTTTGTCCTATTTTTCTTTTTACATTGTTGTTCTTTATATTCTGTTTTCCTTTTAATCAATGCTTTCCAAGGTTCCTTAATGGTAATTGGTTCATTATTATTACACGCACCGTGTTTATTTTTTCTTCAGTAACAGCCTCGGAGTGCTTCAACTTCCATTCATTCTTATATCCACTCTTGACTTGAATATCTTCAAATTTTGGTTTCGCATTTTCCTCAAAACAGTACTGCGCCATTTCTGTAACCTTCTCTTCTTTTTTCCAGTTTTTGATGTGTTGATTTCTTCTTTTTATTAGTATGTTTTTGGTTGATCCATAATAATAAATAATCACTATATGACCACAAAACACAAAATTTGGGTTCATATACGATATTTACGTAATAATAAAAGTACTTACAGATGACTTGTTGGTAAAAGTGTAATCCAAGGGATTCCTTCACACACTTGGGCCGGCGCATTCATGGTCCCAATGAGTTTAGGCGAGCAGATAAACACGCTGTTCGCGCATTTATACACACATACAAATGGAGGAAAATGGCTGGATCCGGCGTTAGAGCAAGAGTGTTTCACTTTCTATTCCCCCCGCTCTCTCTCTCTCTCTCTCTCTCTCTCTCTCGTGCTGCTCGAAGAGCCACCACTGCAGTCGGTACGAAGTCAATAACTCGGCGTGGTTAGGAGCCTCGCCTGAGACTTCATCCCGAACGTTCTCCGCCGGTCTTTGTTATAGCATCATATTTTATTAGGTGAGCATCTAAAGTTACGCTGTTATCCGCTTTGTTATTACGACGTAAACGGTGTTCGAGTTAGCACTGCCACAAACAGTTCTTCTTTCCTGTTTCAGAATTATCGTGCCGGAAATTCCATGTTGGCGGACTGACCACAGCCACATTGGTTCATGCTTTGTGGCTATTTTATTTAATCAAGAAAAATTCGTTCTACCTCGGGCTGACAACTGCCGAGTCCGATATTTTTATCATTTCACTTCCAGGATTGGAAATATACTAGATGTTTTTCTCGCCCACTCTCTACAACACGTCTTAGCTTGGGCTTTGGGACCAAAAAAAAACATTAATTAAATCCAAGAAAGTTACAAAGAAAAGCAAACTTGAAAAGTTGATCCAAAATCAAGTATTGAGCGCCTCTGATTTTTGTACGTATGGCAGACATTTCGGTAAATATTTAATGTTTTTAAATGCGAGTTATATTGAATCAGTGTTCAAAAGATTTCATTTTCACATTTTAAAATTTTGACATTGCTAGTGGTACTTTTTACTTTTTTGGTCAAAACGTGAATGTTATTAATTCTGTGACAGGCACCTGCCTACCATACATTTCCAAGGATTCAGTTTTTTTAATCAAATGTCACGTATGCTGGGATGCACTGGTGATTACAGTTAAAATTGTTATATGCTTCAACCATTCAAAGCGCGATTATAAATTTAATTTACATCGCCAAGTATAAACAATCACGCATACTTGGCTGAGCCATAACTCAACTATTTTGGGTTAAGCATAATTTTGAGCGTCCATTCTAGTGCGTACATAAGACAGAGTCTACTGGTTGTCACGAAGAACACAGATGCCTGATAAATTGCATTTCGTACGAAGTCATATTGTGTTAATAAGAAGAGCGGAAGATGGATGTACGAAAATGAGCTGTTCTGGCGCTTTTTACCCCATTATTGAAACAAAATAGTTGAACGCAGCAGCAGAAGCGAGAGAAATCAGCGGAGTGCAGTAATGTCCATAAAGATCATAGCACTTCACGGCCTTTCAGAAGTCCACGCTGTAACTGCAGACGTTGGTGTCAATACTCTATAATTGGTAGCTCAGGTGAGGTCTTAGCGATTCAACATCGCACATAACAAGCACCAGTTTAGTTTCTCCATCAAGCACCATCGAAAAATTCCCTGTGATTTAATACACCGACAGACGGAGCTACATGCTTCTCTGCCGCAGAATTCTCTCAAATTCACAAGATGTCAGGTATACGCGTCGTATTGTAGTGGATATCCCTACGTTTTCCAATCACTGAGAACTAATGGCTCAGAAAGCATCAGGTTCCACAGTTATACCTACAACGAGGAGGTTCAGCAGCCCGGATGGTTCAAGGCCCTAAACTCTTGCTTCTGAGCTTTCCTTAATGTGAGGCAGGGTTTGTATCTCGTACGAGGAAAAAATGGTACGTTTTCTTTTCGGGACTGGCTTTCTCCTTTCCCGAGAACCAGTGATCTAAAATTACTGACAGCCGATTGCTTATAGTCCACCAAGTTGTTCATGGTCGTTGTTATGTCCTACAAATGAAGAAAAAGAACAGATTGGTTCGAGAGAACAAATAAGCTGAGCATTTTGTTTAACTTCCAGGTTCCCATGAACTGGGAACTCAAGCCAAATGGTCATGCTCTGGACAGGAATCTATATGGCAAACTGCTGCACCGGGTTCATGATATTTTGCGCCAACAATGCACAGCGCTCATTAATAAGAAATGGGAGTTGCTGCAGAGATTAATGATACAAGTCCCACCTCAAGAATGGTCATCCGAAATTACAGGCCCTGAAAGTGTGTGAGATGTTTTCCCATACATCAGGCAGTCCCAAATTTTTCACCCGAAGTCTGTCACCTTTTTCGTTAACCGGGACATTTCCTTGAACGACCGCACTTCTGTTTAGTGGTGATGTGGAATCTCGAATTAGAAAATTTCTATCGACCAGTGTTGAAGAATGTTACCGCCGAGGGATCGGGGCTTTAGTGGAACAGTGACAAAAGACTATACAAAACAGCGTGGGCTTTAAAGAATAAGGTCGGAGTATATGTAGTTATTGCAGAATAAAAACATTTTAGCTGCAAAATGAACCAACTTTCAAAACCCAATGCTTCGTGGCTTCAATTTTGTGATTAATATAAATTTCGCGTACAATAAAAATAGCCGGCATACCATTTAAACGCGTATTTTTTTCTATTTTCAGAGATATGCAGTAACAAACCTTTCAATCCATTGTTTTCAATTTAGATAGTTTTAAATCCAGTCCTGTATCCTAACACTTTTTAATCTTACCTTTCATCACAAAAAAGGAATTCAAAACTCAAACTTCTGCAACATAGTTTTTTTAAAAATTAATATCTATATATATCTTATTTCCTGAAGAAATTGCTGTTACCTGTGAAAGACGATAAAAAAAGTGAACTCCGTTTATTAGCCGTATACAATAAAGGGATCAAGAGATGCTAGCTTTCATTACCTCCGGGTAGCTTCCTCAGGCATTTAGTAGCTAAAGATCTCACAAGCAACTGGAAAAAAATAAGCGTTCTACAGAGTGTTCCACTCCAAGAAAGGGACCAGATTAGACTCGGATGTGCTGACAGATTAAATCTTTCCGTTAAACAACACCGACTCGGAAAAGCACCGGGAATACCCAAATTTCTCACCATTTTCAAGAAAGACCACTCCCTCATCTTCACCCTCACGGACAAGTCCAGGCAAATTGCAGTAATGGACGAATCCGACTACCATCCGAAGCTGGAAGAGTTCATCGCCGAGTTTGATACCATTCTGCAAGCTGTAAACCCGCGTAACAAGTGGGTGGCCAAGATTAGGCGAATAGCAAGAATGAAGGCGCTACCAGAAGTACTTAGAAGGAGGGGCCAAGATCCCTCCGGGACCCAAGGTTCCTTTCCTTTTTGCTCGACTGAAACATCACAAGCCCGGCAATCGAATCAGACCTATTGTTAGCAGGAAATGCGCCCCTTCAGCAAATTTGGAAAAAGCATTCTCGTCCTTCTTACAGCCGTTCCTACCGATAGCGGAAAGTGTCTTACTCTCTTCAGCTGACTTCCTTTCCGGAATGAGGTCGACGACAGTGTCGCCAGGTGACATCACTGGAAGCTTTGACATCGAGTCTTTATATCCCTCAGTGCCGGTGCATGAAGCCACCACAAACCTGAAACGCTCTATCGCTGACTCGAACCTGTTCCCTTCGGAAACTGTGGAAGCTATTTCAAAACTACTGGCCGCTGTCACGGACTCAAATGTTTTCAGCTTCCGATACAGAAGTTACAAACAAAACAAAGGGGTGCCTATGGGGTCTTCGATATCGGCGGTCATTGCTGAAGCAGTCCTCCGAAAATGAACTCTTGCAATCGTCCGCTAGAGTTCCTAAAATATGGTTGAGATACGTTGACGATATTTTCTTTATTTGGCAGCATGGACAAGCCAACCTACGTAATTTTCTCGTCAGAATGAACGCTGCGCAACCGGATATTAAATTCACAGCAGATTATAAATTCGGAGGTGCATTGCCTTTTCTGGATGTACTGGTAAGAAGATTACCCTCTGGTGCTCTTAGCACAGATGTCTATTACAAACCCACCCACGTGGACAACCCCATATTGCCTGACTCAAGAGGCCCGGCCGAAAGCAAATATCCGCTTTTTAGGTACAGAGCAAAGCGAGCTTTCGAACTCTCATCGAAAAAGGCCAGATCCGAGGAGGAGTGCGCAGCCTTAGAAACCTAGCTGCTGCAGCAGGGTACGACATGATCACAATCGACCAAATAGTCAGAAATGCTACAACGACTGCTCGTGCACAGCCTCGTGCAATCCCCACGGCACAGCCCGCCCGGTACGTGGGTTCGATACCCTACATTCCTAGGCTTACGAACTTCCTGAAGAATGCTCTCCAAAGACTAGGTTGTGATATCGGCGTGAGGGCACTTAGACCTTTGTCAGATATCCTCGCATCAGACCAGCGCGTATCGCCTTCTACGCTCACTGAAGCCGGAGTCTATGCTATTCCTTTGGATTACTCTGACGCATCCGTTAAATCCTACATCGGATTGACAAAAAGATCGTTCCAGTTCTGCATTTCTGAACACCAAAGGGACGTTAAAGCCGAAAAACGTGCGACGGCCCTAGCCCGTGGTGTTGCATCTGAAGGGGCAGTTCCCAGATGGAGAGATTTTAAAAACTAGCACCTTACGACAGCGCAAGAGCTACTGCGCTTCGCGAAACCATCGAGATCATCACGCGACGGAATGTGTGTAACAAGGATGTAACCACGAGCCTTCCTTTGATATGGCACCGACTTCTTGAAGTTACACGTGACGACCCGGCCCTGGGATCAAACAACTCGTGACATCGTGCAAGTGTTTTGCTTATTTTGAATTTAGAAATATTCTTAGAAATATTTTATCCAGTTGCTTCTGCGATCTTTAGCCACTAAATGCTTGATGAAGCTACCCGGAGGTAGTAAAAGCTAGCATCTCTTGATCCCTTTATTTTATAAGGCTAATAAACAGAGTTCACTTTTTATCGTCTTTCACATTAATTGGGCGTACAGAAACCCATTTCTTCATCGTTCGTATATATTTGTTGTTACCTATATGTAACACGTGAACTAAGTCTTAAATTCAGTCTGTAAATCAGGGGGAGCCATTTCGATATGCAGTTTCAATCTCCTTTCCTCAGATTGGCGTCTGACGTCACACGGCATGCACGACGCCGAAGCAGAATCATGGCGGTCACGATGAGGCTGCAAGACGTTCGCATTTTTATGAAAGCATTTCGTTTCGGTGAATAGCCATTTCGGATAATTATTTCCCAATTACCGTTTCTTCCTAACTCGTTGCGTTTCTTTATAATTTATTATTGTTTGATATCACTCTTGCTCAATATGTCTGGATGGGCAGCGGCAAACTCTTTATTCTGCAAACAGGAGACTATAGGATCGGATATCGTTTACTTTTATTCTTGGCAGATTGATGATTTGGAAAAAATCTGGGTGCTGAAATGTAAGCGAAAAGATTATTACAAGGGAAAAATGCAATAATTTGCTTTAAACATACTCATACATACACATGATACACATGAATTGAATTACTTGGATTATCTGGCAAAAATAAATTTAAAGCAGAAGCTGTACCTATAGTCGCCTTACAGGTCAAATTGGTCGTAAGCATATTACAACTGCTAATTCTCATAAGCCGTCATTTTCATTACTAGCTTTGTAAATGCTGTCCTTCAGCAAATAGATTACATGAACGTGAAGTGAGAAAACTAGCATTGGAAATGGTTGCTAGTGGACGACCACTGCTAAACCCTCGGACAGCTGTTCCTGTCGTTTGAAATGCTCTCCAAGCTAGTGAAACGATGCTCTGAGCGATCCCGAACTCCTCGGCCCCACTAGTCACACTTCGAAATTCTTCCAACTCCCCAATGACACGACCTCGGGTAAAGTCATCCAGATGTCGTCTACTGGATTGCCTGTTGGCCATATCACACGGTGGCAGCAACTCGACGTCGTTCAAACCGATGTACACCGTTCAATAACTTTCACCGAATTGCTCAGCGTACACCGCCCGTGTGCTTTATACCCTTCCGACACACCCCTCCCCCAACGTCATGCTGCATATATATGCATGCCCTACCGTATCGGACACTAGTTTATCTCCTGATTGGTCTTTCGGTCCGTTCTGCCTGCTGTTTCATTTGTTATGCTAATTTCTCCTCTTCGTCCTTAATCTTTGAACACCAGTGTAGTTATTTTATAATTTCTAATAAAACTGTTTCGGTTGTATAGAAGATAAAGAAAACGCAAAAACTCGTGTGCGTGGTAAATTCCATAGTAGAACATTTTATTATACACATTTGTGTCATATAAAATTACTTTTCGCAAGGGCTACGGTATTTAAACTGGAAACAAGAAATGCTTGAGATTACAATACAAATATAAAAATTAGTGCAGACTAAATAGTCGACCAATTCTAAAGGACCTTCAGGTTTGAAAATTCAAATGCTGATAAGTTATAAAGTCTGGATACCTGCAATTGTCTGAACACACAAAAAAAAATTAAATTGGCGGCTTTTGAATTTGTCTGCTTGAATTTTTCTATCACTTCTACACCTACAAATGTCTTAAAAACAAAAATATTAGAAAGGGTGGCTTAGCTTTACTGTTCAAAATGCTGATAGGTTTAAAAACTGTTATGACAGATATTTGGAAATGTTGTAAATATTGAAATTTTGATTTAAAACCGTATGCACTGATGCCACTGCCCTGTTCTAAGTCACAAGACAGTAACGGATCTACAAACCGTCCTTCAGCAAATTGTAATATTTAACAAGTTAGTAAAATCATGCAATGTATTGATTATAATAAGCTTTCCAACATACCAGAAATCATTACTCAAGTTATGAGGATAATGGCTGTGGAATAAATCTCTGTCCTGTGCCCTGATTTTTTATCCCATTTCGATGATATTCAACAGAAGCGGTTCGGTATATCTCCGAAATAACATAATAACGTTTTGTCGCAATCGAAGCATTTTTACGTAAGTTATGATGCATAAGGTGTATGGAATAGATCCCGCTCCTGTGTCCTAACATTTGACCCCATTTCGCCCATTTTCAACAAGGTTCGTCCCCAGGCAGCTCCTACAACGTACTAACATTTCATCCAAATCGAAACTTTTTTACGTTAGTTAGGATGCGTAAGAGCAGTAGAATGGATCCCGCTGTTATGTCCTGACCTTTGACCCCATTTCGTCCACTTTCAATAGGGTTCATTCCCAGGTGGTCCCCTACGACATGCTAAAATTTCATCGAAATCGAACTATTGTTACACGAGTTATCGTGCGAACGGGCATACACACACAACGCGTGACGTAATGAGGCAGATGGGAATTGCCACCATCTGATCAAAAGAGTGTGACGTCATAAAACTTTAATAAAATCCACACACAACGCGTGATGTAATGAGACAAATGGCGTGACCGCGCGCCAACATCTCAATCGCGAGCTTGTGACGTCATAAGATTTCTAAGCATGGATAACATTTATGAGACGACGCCATGACACTTAAAACGCGGTCATTCGGGGTGGTTATTTAACCCACTAAACGAATTTTCCTAAAGTCGAGATCAAGCTAAATCGATTTCAAGTACCAGAAAACGGTAGGTTAACGACTTTCATTAAAATCCTTAGAGCCGTTTTTAAAATAAAATTTTCATATATACAAGAATTGCTCCTTTAAAGTGGACGTCAAGTAATTTTGCTTCCTATACTTCCAATGGAAAAACTTCTGTACACATTTCCTTCACAATTAAGGTGTTCCCAAGGATGAAAATTTGAACATCGATTAAAACAGCTTCATTTTATAACTTGGAATACTCAATGTTTTCTAAAACATAATCATAATTATGCAATCCAACATTTATTTGTCTACTGACGTCATCAAAGTACATGTCGCGCCATCTTTTTTCTGGTTTCAACACTACCAAAGGAAACGTTATTGTTTTTTAATATAATTATGCTTATGTTTTAGAAAATGTTAAGTATTCCAAGTTATAATATGAAGTTATTTGAATCGATGTTCAAATTTCCATCCTTGGGAACACACTAATTGTGAAAGAAATGTGTACAAAAGTTTTTCCATTGGAAATATAGGAAGCAAAATTACTTGACGTCCACCTTAATAGTATGGGATAAGGGCGATGGAATGGATTCCGATGCTATGTCCTGACCTTTGATCCCATTTGTCCCATTTTCAATAAGGTTCCTCTCCAGGTGGTCCCCTAAAACATACTAAAATTTCATCGAAATCGAACAATTTTTACGCGCGTTAGGATACCTAAGGGCAATGGAATGCAACCCGCTCGTATGTCCTGACCTTTGACCCCACTTCAGCCATTTCAATAGGGTTCGTCCCCAGGCGGGCCATTACCACATACTAAACTTTCATCGAAATCGAACCATTTTTACGTGAGTTATCGTGCCGACAGACGGACAGACGGACGGAGGGAGGAAGCTGGAGCATATACGCTTATTCAACCTTCGGTTGGAAAGCGTAAAAAACTGGCAGCTGTACATTCCTAAGTAAAACTGATTGATAACTTACGGCACTCGTAAAGATTCTGTCGATAATATCAGTGTAAAGACGATGACTCTGATTCATACGAAAGAGAAAATTTTATTTTTCTATATGGATGGTGGAAGAAAATATGCTGACTACCTTGTGGAGTTCGTGAATTAATTAAAGCCTTCTGGAAATCCTCTACATTATTTATACTTAAAAATTGGTGTCCCTGTAATATGTCTCCGAAATTTGAATATTCTATAACTGTGCAATGGCATAGGCTGCTGGTAAAATCGCTGATGAGAAATTCCATAGGTGGCGTCATACTCATATGCACTGGGAATAGAGAGTTTGTTTACATTACATGGATGCTCTTCATAGCAAACGTCTACATATCCCAGTTACCAAGGCTGCGGTTTCTCCTGACAATTTTCTTCATCACGACCATTAATAAAGCTCATGTCAGTCCACCAAGTACACCGGAATCTATTGTACTGAAGAAAACCTTGCATTTCTCATCGACACTTACACGTTGCATATTCTTAGATTAGTTCACCAAATATTCTATTTTGTTTTAGCCCAACAGGAAAGACATCAGATATTGTATATGGTGAAGTTATAAATAAACCTTCAACATTCAATTGCCTTTTAACACATTATAATATTAAGTACTACTCTGAAATGTTATACATAGCTTTCGTTTCACGTTTCGTCAAACATTTTACTCAGACAACGAATTAATAGTTAGCATGAACTTTGGCTTACATTACGTTTTGTTTTCCTGATATTTATTTTCAAAAATTGTTTTATAGATTAATATTGCAAAGAACGGGCAGGACTGCTAGTTATTAAAAAAACACTAGTGCGTATTAACCCACTGATTATACATTCAATGAAATTTCAATAAATGCTAATGTGGGTAGCAGAAAAACAGATTTATTGGTACAGAGGAATGATAAAGCCCGTGAGCAGAGGCTTAGAAACACCTCTTTGAGGGCGAGTCTAACAAACCAGAAGTTAGTTTATTTTCACCAAAGTAACCAAACACATTTTCAAAGTGATAAGTTATTTGAAAAATATATTACCTATAAATTTTCACACGTCTTTAAATTGTAAGATCTCAATAAGTACATAACACTTTTAAACGCGTTGAATAGCACTTGTGAGATGTAAATAAATGTGTAAGAAATACTGTATTTTAACCTAGTTTAGAAAACTGTCTGCACTCTTGCTCTAATGGTATACGTTCTTGTTTAGTTTTCCGCAAAAGTATTTCTCTCGTCAAGTATACATGACAGCAATAATAACTTCTTTATGTTTACATTAGACTATTTAAATCTCATATTTAGTACCCCTCAAACACAAATCAGTCTTTGTACATTGTTTGTTCAATCCGTGTCTTTTTTTTTTCGGTAAGGAACACTTAGACCGCTACTACGACTGTTTTGCAATACAGTATGACATCACTCGCTCCCTGGCGAGACTCCCCACTTCTTACGCACTTCCACAGGCGTCAAAGTAATTGAGCAAAACTAATTTCCTTCTCTAAAACATTCCGATTGTATCTTAAGCATCGACTTGTAAGAAGCTGTACAGTCGAATCTTCAGTTTTAACTTCCACAATACTGGTATAATGTGAAGAGTCGACAAATTGTGTAGTGCTGCTCTTTGTGTGTATAACGTAACACAATCGGAGTTATTGAGCTTAATAAAATAATTTCGTGCTGTAGACTTGTATCATCACAGGTTCAGCAATTTTGGGAAAATCTACAGAAATCACCTACTTAATAAACAAAAACACTTTTTAAGCAAGAGAAGGAAATGGAGTGCTGTGATACACTTATAGAACAAAATATTTGTTTACTGCAGACAAAAGAGAGAGTCAACTGTGCATAGGTATGCTTCAAAAGAATAAATTGTGATGAAAAAATAGGAATTACTAAATTCGTGTTAGAATATTTTCACTTAGAATTGAATTTATTCTTCAATTAAATTATTGTTTTCCTGATGTTTATGAGTAAACAGATTAAGTGAGTGGCCGAAAGAATACATTTCTTCTGAGAGCAAAATTAAGCACCCCGAGACTTAAAAACTGAAATAAGTTATTTATGATTTACTAAGGGCAGGCATGGTGTTTAAGCCACATGAATCAGTGTTTCCATTCCGTAAAATGGTTTCCAATCTATGCGAAAGTGAAAAAAAGACAATGTAATACCTTTTCAACGCAGCATCGGCCTTTCTCGCGATTGGATAACAGCAACTCGACAGAGCGTATAGTCCACAAGCTCTCTGTTATCGCTGTGGGAACAGTGAAGTTGCTGTCGTTATGCTTCCTGGAGAGCGCCCCACAATTCCGTAACTTTATCCTATGGAGATTACTGGCTTTGTCGGCTCATTGAGCAGTATTCCATTTGTGTTCGATGGCGTTCAACGCCGGAGAACAAGGGTGTGAAGTCAGGATGCCAAACTCCGTGGATGTTTTATTTTTTGTTAAATTATGTCAAATGTCAGGTGTTAAGGAAAACGTTAGAGGTTCTCCATATGAAGCTATGAGTGTAACTAATTTCGTACATATCGGAATGCTCAAAACACCGATTGTTAAGTTGTTATTAAAATAAAACGCGAAATAAAAAGTACTCAACTTAACCCATACACATAAGACGTGTAAATACAATGGGAGCTTTTGAAATCAAAATAAATTTCCTCGTTTGTTTAAAACGCTTCAAGAATCTCATGCGTGTATCGTGTAATAAAATATTTTCCATGAAAATACTTCAATAAAACAGCAGAGAGACGGATTTTTCTTTAAATTACTGCTACATTTTTCCCGAAAAAAATTGTGTGTATAAAATCATAATTATTGAAAAAGATTAGCTCGTTCCTTGAAAGTTTCATTTGTCCTAGCACTCCTCTCTCCATTTTCCAGGCAGAGAATATTATAAGGACCTAAGCGACGTATATTACAAAATACTGGTTCATGACAAGAGAGACTATTTTAATCCTGTTCCAATCCGTTCCATCAAGACAATGATAAGAGAAGTCGCCGTAGCACAAAAATCTTAACGAATTAGGTATATAGTGTGTACATTCACTGCCCTTTCTTGTAGAATCTGTCAGGCGGGAGGAAGGTCTCTTAAACTACGTAAGATTCATCTTTTCGCGGGAGGAAGGTCTCTTAAACTGCGTAAGATTCATCTTTTTTGTCAAGTCTGATACATTTGGAATTATACCCTTAGATACATAAAACACGCTCGTGGAGTCAAAGGAAATAAAATGATACATCTGCATGTCTGAAGAGTGTTGTTGAACTTTTCTTGGAAAACGTTAAAAAAACCTTAAGGTTCATTAATTAAGATAATTTGTATAATTAAAACTACTATACTTCAGTAATTATTAAATTCGAATGACGAACGTGCTTGTAGTTTTGCGAGCAGTCAATTATCGCATAAGATTCAGAGTTTTAATACTTCGAATGAACATTTCCAGACAATAATACAAAAACAAATCAACAGTACAGTGAACGATCTGGAATTCCTGAAAACATTCCACAGATTAAATAAAAATTTCTTGTGAACAAGGCATGCTGGTGCAACTCTCTTGTGAAACATAAATGTTCTGATTATTTCCATAAAAAATGTGTTTTATATACTAGTAAAGCAATTTTGAAAACACCATTTGGGTAACAATGTGTTTGATATTCCTCTGGAAAAGGTACCAATATTTTGCGAAAAAATCATATGTTAATAAATGTCATTCACAGTGGTTTAAACTTTCCATAGATTTTTAATTCCAGTAATTTTCTGTAGAGTATGGATGAGGTATCGTGGCAGTGGTCATTTCTAATTTCTCTAGTAAAAGTTAGCAAAATATCTACAAATAATGCAACATTTTCTGCTAATTCACAGGGACAAGTAAGATTTTTGGATCATGCTTCCCAAAAATTAGCAGCTTTGGTAGTAAATAAATAAACCAATATTCTGCAATGATTGTAAAAACATAGTCAATCAACTGTTTTATTTTTATGATATAATTTATGCCACAATGTGAAACAGCTTCAGCCTTTGATAACTGATATTAGTGAAAAGTATGACGGGCATAATTTTATTTGAATCCTTCTGCAAATAAAGAATATTTTTGCGATGAGTTCAGTGTAGTACATCTCGAACGCAAATTTTCAAAAGATGATGTTTTTCAAGTATTTTTACGCTCAATGCGTTATTAAGAGCTTTCGATTTTAATCAAAGTGCAAACGGTAGGTAAAAATCTATTCGTTGCAAATAAATAACTTACTTTGCTAAAATGCAATAGAAATCTTCATTCTTAATATTTAATGAATTTTGCTTTAATACTTAGAATTCCGTTATAATTATTGACGTTTTAAATATTTCATTCATCATCAGATGAATTATTTTGGCTGTTATTTTCAACAAAATATGTGGACATGAAATTGAAAGTCGTGCTTTTTACAACTCGCACAAATATGACACGTCACGCCTCGTTTTCCTGGCGCGTGTTCTTTGGTAAGTTGTTACTCCATTTATCATCATACACGCTAATAATACTCTATTACTGTAGTTTATCAATTTATGCAACTGTACTTCTTAGTTGGAGATGTTATGTATTTCCCTATACGAACGGAAAGATTTAATTATGAAGTTTTGTTAAATAAAGGAAGTAATGTTCATTCAACCTATTCTTTTGATCAGATGTTTTCATGTAAATTAAATAACGAAAGTTTGCAACTTTCATTGCTGAAATGTAATGTAAGCCAATTTTTCGACTAATTTATGTAACCAATAATTTTTCAGGATTTTAAATAATATATAATTATATTTCTTCCGATAAACTGTGTTGTATTTATTTAACATGCATTTCGTTTGTCAACAGGCTTTTAATATCTTAGGTCTAACGAACTGCGTGATCATAATTCGCCGAAACCGTTCATTTATATCATGAAGAGTATAAAGAACGTTTTTTTCTGTAGGGCCACCTTACACCATAAAGAACATCCCTTGGTTATATTTTCATCTTTTTTTCGATCCTCATGACCGATGAGCCTCCTAAAACTGAAGATGCACGAGTAAGATTGCCGTTCATGATGGAAGAAACATTTGTTATATAATATACAAAATTCTACAAAACTTTTACAGCTAACCCAAAATTTATTTGGACACATTTTGCCAGAGAATATTAGAGGAAACCATTACTTTAACAGGCACTGCACGTCATCATTTTCCATCTACGTGCACGAGCCATAACAAGAAGTAAAGTACAATTGGACATCACTGGGTGAGCAACAAGCACTTAAATGACTTCCAGATATCAATCACAAACAAATATTTGGAGATGAAATGACCATTCTATTTTTCTGTTGTTCGCATCCTGCAGTTGAAGATGGCTATATACATATATACTCCCAGACGTTCCTGCTACTCCATAAGGTTTGCTTCTACGAATATAAGACGGATAATAACTTCAGGCAAGTACCGTAACCTCAATTACTTTTCCCATCGTGGGTTGCTTTTATTTTCACCTGTCGTGCTGAAAAAGTAATTAAGGTAACGGTACATGCCGGAAGTTATTATCCATCTTATATTCGTTGAAGTAAACCTGACGGAGAAGCTGGAACTTCTGGAAGTATATACACTGACGGAAAAAAATCCCAACACCACGAAAAAATAGTTGTAGAGGAATGAAATGGCGGCAATACATTTGTATAGGTAACATATTTAATCGATTAAGGTTTCAAGATCGCAGCGTAATGTAAGCGCGAGAACAGCCATTTTAAATGTGAAATGCTGGTACATTATTAACCGGTGTAACCGTCAAATGTTAAATTCAAGCACGCAAACGCTCAGGCATTGTGTCGTACAGGTGCTGGATGTCAGTTTGTGGGATGGAGTTCCATGCCTGTTGCACTTCGTCGGTCAGTACAGGGACGGTTGATGCTGATTGGGGGTGACGCTGGAGTTGTCGTCCAATGATGTCCCATACGTACTCGATTGGAGAAAGATCTGGTGATCTAGCAGGACACGGCAACATGTAGACACTCTGTAGAGCATGTTGGGTTACAACTGCGGTATGCGGGCGAGTGTTATCCTGTTGGAAAACACGCCCTGGAATGCTGTTCATGAATGGCAGCACAACAGGTTGAATCACCAGACCGACGTACAACTGTGCCGTCAGGGTGCGTGGGATAACCACGAGAGTGCTCCTGTTGTCATAGGAAATTGTTCCCCAGACCATAACTCAAGGTGTAGGTCCAGTGTGTCTCGGCCGCAGACAGGTTGGTTGAAGGCGTTCACCTGGCCTCCTTCTAACCAACACACGGCCATCAGTGGCACCCAGGAAGAACCGGCTTTCATCAGAAAACACAACTAATCTCCACTCCGTCCTCCAATGAGCTCTAGCTTGACACCACTGACGTCGCAAACGGCAGTGGTTTGGTGTAAGTGGAATGCACGCTACAGGGCGTCTGGCTCAGAGCTGTCTATCAAGCAACCGATTTGTAACAGTTCGTTGTGTCACTGCGGTGGCAACTGAAGCTCGAATTGCTGCCGCAGACACAGTACGATGCGCCACGGCCATACGCCGTACACGGCGGTCTTCCCTCTCAGTAGTGCCACGTGGCCAGCCGCAACCCAGTCTTCTTGAGGCAGTACCTTCCCTTGACCACCGCTGCCAACAATCATGCACAGTGGCTACATTCCTTCCAAGTCGTTCTGCAATATTGCGGAAAGAAAATCCACCTTCTCGTAGCCTTATTACACAACCTCGTTCAAACTCCGTGAGCTGTTGATAATGGCTTCTTCATCTTCTTAAAGGCATTATTGACTAACATCAGCACACTACGTCGAATCTCAACGATAACTAACGCTCACGAACGTTACAGCGCGTATTTACAGCAAACCTGCTTTGCGTGTTCCGAGGGGCGCTACTAGCGCCACACGTATGCGCCGAGCGCGAAATTTGCATAGACGTCATTTTACAGATGTACTCTCACCGCCTACCAACTGTCGTTTATCTAACACAACCCCTTCTTGGTGTTGGCATTTTTTCTGTCAGTGTATGTATACAGCCAGCTTCAACTGCAGGATGTAAACAACAGAAAAATACAATGGCCGTTTCATCTACAAATATTTGTTTGTGATTGATATCTGGAAGTCATTTTATTGCTTGTTGCTCACCCAGTGATGTCCAAATGTACTTTGCTTCCTGTTATGGCTCCTGGACGTAGATGGAAAATAATGACTAATAGGAATCTAGATTCATGTTTAAATAAATCTGTGTAGAGGATTTATTTCTATAGCTAGGTAAAGCAAATAAAATGCAGTTTTAATGAACGATTATTCAGGTGTTTCGGATCGCTTCCTATTTTGCAAAATGTGTTCATTGACCTTAAGCTGATATCACTATTAAACAATTTCACCGTGGGGACCATAGGTTTTGGTGCGATACATTACTGGTAATGTTTTAAGGCCTTTCGGTGTTACGTTAACAGGAAAAAAAAAAGAGATGTACACATGGCGGAAGTTTATTCGCTGATATATTTTGCATCTGTTTCTCTGTGCTAATTGCTGTTCTTTAAATTCCTAGGAATTCTTCAGAAATAATATATACATTTTAGATAAAAGATACACATATATACGGAATAGAAGGTGCCCTTAAATATCGATATACTCGAGGTAAATAAAAATAAATAACTTATTTCTCAAGCGTAAATAAAACAAATAACTCCAGAAATGACTAGCTTTCTCTCTCCTTAGGATGGATATTTCTAGTCCAAACATTAGTAAAGGAACCTGTATCTCCCTTCCATCAATCTCCGACAAATTGTCCCATCTAGCTTTTATCTGTAACATACAGCATAGGTAAATCGAACCTGACAACAGCGATAGCTCCACATTCTTTGATGTAATTTCACGCCTAATAAATGATACTTTGCAGCACTGCTTACTTGTTTTATATCTGCTTAGTTATAGTGTATTTGTTTTCCTGCTACAATTCAATTGGGGTTTTCATTAAAATCATGCGAAAAGGAAACTTTTGATTCACTAGTTATTATTCAGTAAAAATCGGAAAAAAATAATATAAGAAAAGTTCCTGGCTAGGTTTTTTGCCCTCCACAGCAGTGAATGGGGTAATTTTCGTGAGATCTTGTTCTCACTCGAAATTCCAGTTTGACGCAAAGTGGTAACAATCCTCAAGAATATGTCAGACAACGCCGCCAAAGAGTTTCTAATAAGAAGGCTCACAACTGTAGGAAACAAAACTTGTGACGTCACGCACCGAAGGCCATATCCTTGCTGGTTTACTCAGCGCCATCATTTTCACTGTTACTCTTATCTATTCTTTTGTCGATCCATGTGTCCACTATTTTACTTATTATTACTCAAGCGCAATTTTAGATAAAATATAAAATACTGTGGATATATTTTATTCCTTTGTGCGAATCAATTACTGCAAAAATCCTAACGCATCAGGTTTTAGCTTTGCTGAAGAGTAGGACCTTAAATAGATTAACACCGTAGCTCGGAATAATTTCAAGCTAACGGCAGTGTAGTTCAAAATACAGTATAACTGCGGGACTTCAAAAGCACTTCGATGCTAATATGGAAATTTTCTTTAGAAAGGTACTTTTCACTTGGCAAGTTGCATATCTTGTGTAAAAAAGCAAAAAAAAAAAAGCTATGTACAGAGTAGGGTCACATTTGGGCGGTTCGCTTTTCCCATTTCTTTATTTTTTTTAAAGTTCGGCCTGCGTCGTGGGCTTCAACTAACGCTCTCCTGTAATCACGGTGAATGACACGTGTAGCGATAGGGACGCTGCCGTTGCTTCCTGGTAATCGGCAGTTGCTCCGTGCTGTCTGCGTTACGTAATCGCTTTCTTGCTCAGTGCGTGAGCTGAGGCCCCTTCACTTACTTCTGCTCGCGCTGTTTTAAGCGATAGGTGGCTTGTGATTTTTCCAGCGCGCGTTGTAGCACTGTTAGTCTCGTGATCTGGAACTGTAGGCGTTTCTTAGACGAAGTTGGGAAGGATGAAGAACCATGTATTGCATGGCGTGAGCGGAAAGGATTGCTTCCAACTCAACAATGATGTTCCGCAGGTCATCTAATGAGTATGCGAGTGGATATGTTTCGTCGTTTAGGACAATTCAGGTGTAGGAAGAATCACGTTACAGGGAGATGATGGAGTTTTCCTTAGTGATTATAATGTCTAATTTTTCCCTTGTGTAAGTAGTTAAAATATTTTCAATTGAAAGAATACCGGTGCACCTTATCTCTCTGAAAATGTACTCACTGAATTAGAAAGTTTGCTTTCATGTTGGTTATGTAAGTAGAGAAAGTTTTTTTATTGCACAATGAGCGTGCAAATAATTTGGGGAATCTTACAGGTGAAATATTTTTTAAAATACTTTTTAGTAGCTAAAATCCAAGTCTGTACTTAACAGAAATTGCAGGCAATCGAGGTAATCGACGACGTCAATTACTGAACAGAGCTTTATCGAATTTTCATCCGTTGTTTGTATTAAGCACGATATTGAGCATTATTACTAAAAGTTGTATTATGCAGAATATTTACTCTGCTTTCGGAAATGTTCCCACAAACGTCTTGGGTGATAGTTTCTTCGTTATTTATTTATTTATATATTTACTTATTTTTTGTTAACACTTTTAGCAATTTGTTCTTTTACAGCAAAAAAGAACGACTTCCGTTAATCTGTTCAGGATGTTGTTATTTTTATGTTTAAGGGGACGTGATGTTTACAAACAAACACTTCATTAATTCCGCCAAAATATTACTAAAAAACTGAAAATTAAAAACCTTTTTAAGACATTTAATTATGCTAACACGTTAAGGTTCGAGTAATTAAAATGCCCTTTTGTTTAGTCATTAGAAATATGTTCATACTAGTGAATATAATTAATACACAGTGTATATGTTAACTTCTTAATATAGCGTTACTTGATGAAGGACACTTATGACATAAAATGTAATAGAGGAATATGCAATATTGCAGTACATACGACTGCTAAGAGTATATTGTTCATTACGATATCAATAATAAAAATTTCATGGTTTTCTCTTCATTTTATTAAAACCGTGTAATTCCAAAATTCAATATTCCAATTACTTCGTAGTGCATTGGTTAAATAAAATGTGTAATGCGAAAACCGCTGTAATCGAATTCCGTTTTCGCCTACTGCCAACGCTAGCTTGTGAGCATTTTTTTTTATCTCTGATGTAAACAACACAATATTTTT
This sequence comes from Macrothele yani, assembly GCA_039090855.1. Taxonomy (NCBI): domain Eukaryota; kingdom Metazoa; phylum Arthropoda; class Arachnida; order Araneae; family Macrothelidae; genus Macrothele; species Macrothele yani. The sequence continues at coordinate 97,808,603 of CM077017.1, read as the reverse complement.
TAAAGCATTTTCTTTTAAAAGGTGTGTAAGAAATTTCAGTAATAAATTACTGATATAATATTGTTTGGAGTTTTGTGTTAAAAAAACAACAACTCAAAAGTCAAAAACGTTTCGAAGATGTCATTAAAAAAATTTTGTATTAAATAATACCATTAGAAATAAAGATACATATTCCCCATGAATATTTATTACAAGACCAAACGCGCTTCGTACTGGTAAACGCTATCGTACTTAATACCATACATAGATTTAGGCCTATATTAACATGAGGTAAAGTTCAAACAATTGCATTAAAATTCATCACATGTTTTAGTAAATGCTCGTGTTAGCATAGTGCTAAAATATTTTATATAGACACTTCTCGTGTTTGAATTTAATACTTATTGTCTATTTTTCCTTCATTGCCATCTGAACACGATTGATATTATTAGTTGTCTAAAACTATGCAGTTCAAAACAACTATTTTATTATTCACAAAAGCTGGATAACCGATATTTTTTCAAGATCTTTCGAAGCGCTTTGCACTTCATTTCGGACATACACTTAATAATTTATTGGAATATCAATTCTAATCTTTTCTTCAAATCGTCGCGTGCGGAATACATCATATATACTATTGAGTTATGTGATACAATCATAACATGTAACACGTGTAAATATAAGCTTATAGCAACACCCAGAGCACGAAGATCACTCTTGTTTACAGAAAGCCTCTTTATCCTGGTAAACAATAATAGAAGTTGCAATGAAGATACCCCAACTAATATACCACAGCCACGGACCGCTATGTTCAGTTAAATGATGGACTACTATAATATGATCACATATTTTTTTACAGTTGACTTATTTAATAATGTGTTATTTGGTCTGTAATAACCTATAAATCTTAATATGTTATGCATAGTTATTATATATGTTATGCATAGTTATTATATATGTTATGCATAGTTATTATATATGTTATGCATAGTTATCATAGTAATTATTCATATTCTACTAATTATCCATATTAGTAGAATATGAATAATTTTATAAATGTTTCCAAAATACTTAACAAAATTGGGTAATGTAAACATGCTACATGTTATGATTGTATCACATATTTCAATAGTATATATCATGTATTACTCACGCGCCAATTTGAAGAAAAGTTTAGAATTCTTATTCCAATAAATTATTCGATGTATGCTTGAAGATGAAGTGCAAGGCGCTTCGAAAGATCTTGCAAAAATGTCTGTTATCCAGTTTTTGTGAATAATAAAAGAGTTATGTTAAACTGCATAGTTTTGGACGACTAATAATATTAATCGTGTTCAGACGGCAATGAAGAAAAAATAAGCAATAAGCTGAGATCATTTTTATCAACAACTTGTCAGAATGTCAATGTGACAGCAGGCCAAATGGAAGTAAACTTAACTCTCAAAATTCGGAATATATAGAATACGTCTAAGTTATTTTCGACAACACCGAAGAATCCTGCGGCAAGATTTTAATTGCATATTTCCTGCTGATTGTGGGACGTGCGACGTGAGGGTATCTGTCAGCGATTGGGAGTCATTCAAAGCCTCTTGCAAATATAAGGAAATTTATTTTGTGAAACAAGCATTATGAAAATTATAGGCAAATTCTCATATATTAAACTTCAAAACATCCAAAGCAGTTATGAAATTTTACCATCGTGAGCGCTGTTTCATTTGGACAGAGAAGTAGCAGTAATTTATCAAATATCTGTCTATATTTTTAAATATCGTATTTTTGATTCCGCAATAAATGTTGCAAACCGAGAGGTATAACTGAGGTATGCGAAATATATAGAAGAGATGTACAAATATGTTAAGCCTGAAGTATAAGTAAAGGAATATTTTTGTAAGGTCTTATTTTTTTCAAAATCAAATAAGCTTTAATTCTGGAATTTCCCTCTCTATCCCATAATTTATGTTTACGATATCTTTTCCGGTACCTACTCACCAAGAAAACTGTTAATAAACAATGTCAGAATTTCACTTACGCTTTGCTGTACGCAGTAATATGGAGGGAATATGAATGTGCTCATAATTTCTACAGAACGATCTATGTCTTAATGCATGTCTTAAAAGCACAATAGAAAATCACCAAGCGATCTCAGGGCTCCTCCGTGAGGCTCACTGATTTTATGTGAAAAGGAGCAGATGTAATGTCTGTGTCCCCTGAGCGAAATGCGAAGTGGAATATGTTATATTCCATTTCGAATGCATCACGATTGAATTCGGCAACATTTATGAGTACTTCGGTTCCACATGTGAGGCTGAAGAACATAAAATATCAAGTTATTGGTGTCGTATCGTATTCGGAGTTCCATTTCGATTTCAGAATGAACCTAAGTTTATTTCAAATAATTTTTCTGGTGTTGTGTGTAACACAACTATTTGAGAACATTTGTGATGACATGTGTGCGCAACGAGGTGCAAGTCCTGAATTCGGAGTCATGTGTTTTACATTGAATCATTTTACAGGTTTGTACTTAACACGTTGGAAATATTTCATTTCGTCGGAGCATTATTACGTTGCAGAATGTTTTGCACATTAATTTTGTTTTTTCTTAACATGAATTCCACTTGACGCCGTAAGACATGTTTCAGTTTACAGCTTATGTTGAGCAATTTCTGCTACGAAATACATTTTTCTTGTAGAAAAGTATTCAAAGACGTGTTCATTTCAACCGAAAAAATTCGCTATCATCTTTCTTGTTTTTCAAATACAGCAGTGAAAAAGTAAAGCACACTTTACAAATTAATGTACACCTTTGTTAAGGAATTTCTGCACTTGGTGTTTTCCACAAAATATTGAATACGTAAATACACCAATAACTCCTTTGAGTTGTTGCATACACAATTTGAAACATACTGTACCTGTCCCTGGTGAGGGTGTGGCACTCCAAACTCAAGGGAGGGCAGCTTAAACGGCTATACGCATAATAGAAGATAATACAGTGCAATTATATCACTTCAAGACACTGCTTTCATTATACATTTCCTTCACGTAGTTAATGATCGCTTCCAACTCGCCTTCCACTGATTTTTATTTTTTTCTGTAGTTTACAGCTCTTATTTTCGCTCCGCACTTTCGCGTTATATAGCCTATTTCTCTTCTTTGTTAATTTTAGATTCCCTATTTTGTATACTGTCTATAAGTTACTATTTTCGATCGCAATTTTGAAAAATAAATTGAGCTGTAAAACAGATATAATATTACGTGTTACTTCTACTTTACAATTTATTATTTTTTTTAAACCGAAATTCCATGAAAACAAATTGAATAGATTCCAATTTACGATATAAGACATAATTTCACAAAGAAGAATGAAAATTATTTGTGGATGTATTTCTTGAAATTATTCATATTTATCTGAAATTGAATTTCAAATAGTTTAAGTGAAGGACTGCGATTAAAAAATTAATTTAACCATAAAGTGGATCAGTAACGGAAATTTCCCATTTGGAATTTAAAGCAGCTATACAGGACATAAATATTAGAATGTTTTTTATTATGATTTTAAGGCTTAGTAACCTTAAGTTAAACCGATCAGATAGTTTTGATATATGCTTTTCTTTCTTAGTGCTAACAATCAGTCCTCATGTGTCGAATTTAATGCGAAAGTCAAAAAGTGCCATGCATGGAACAATGCCAGTCACAATGAATAAAAGACGGGCTCTTTGAATATTAAATCTGATGGAGTAAAGCAATTAGTGAGTGATTACGAATTTTCCCTTAAAAATGGCTCTGGAACTCGATTTGTTATACTGCGGCAGCATATGGGAATGGAGTCAAAGTTCCTGATTACCTCGGAAAAATCTCAGGATCGATTGCACGCAGCCACCGGCACTCCAACCACCATATACCCGCTGTGCGTCGGATAGGCACGTTAAACCATCGGACAGAGGCCGCTGGACACCCAGTAATAATGCCGTAGCATTTTTGTTGGGCTCTCTAGCCAAATATCCTAACTTTCATATCGACGTGTTATTGAAGACCTGGTGTTACATACTCCCTTCCAAAAATCTTCTACATAAATCTTTAAAATTTCTATGTCATCCCGGTACCGCAGTGGTCTAAGCAATAGTTTCTGATCATTCGTTCGATATGGGTTCGGATTCGAATCCCGGTGAGACATGGATGTCTTGTTTCTCTTGCGGCGCTGGCCCAGTCCCTTTCCTGGAGTTAGTGACCCTAAATTTGGGACGAGCGACTTCTTATAGCCAACTGAGTTGCTCACGGTGGTCATTAAACCACCAATAAAAAATATCTATTTAGAGTACTGCAACATGATGCTACCCGTAACCGCAATTGAAAACAATATCTCCGATCTTTGTTTGTACGATAAAGTATTTTGCAGTACCCGGCTAGTGCTATCCTAAAAGAAGGCTTCATCTTGTTCTTTAATTATCAAAATAGATAAAATACATCGTCTTTGAATTTGAATCATTCAGTCGTAAAATACTTTTTACATGTTATCACTTTTCTCGGATTACTTTCAGTACATAATAAATAAAATAAAATTTATATATACTGTCTGGGTAGATTTATTATTAATATTGTAAAACAATTTGTCTGGCAAAATTTATTTTATATCCTGAAATATAAAATCATTGGTACGTCTTGTCACGTTCAGGACCGTATTTACTGTACGCGTAATCGTGGAGTATTCTCGCCTTAAAACTGGATGCTACCATTATACATAATATCCTTACAGAAACGAAATGCAAGTATTAATTGAAATTAAAACATAGTTATATACACAGAATTCCATTTTGTTTTCAGTAAGTAATTCTCAAACACCTATATCTAAGTTATAATTATTTATGAAACGTTTGAGACTTTAACTAATCGATACATTGTATCTTACGTGAGCGTCCGCTCACCTATGTATCAACATCTGTTTTACAAATGCTATAAGCCGCCACGGCGGCGCAGCTTTCTAAACGATGGCCTCTGATTATTCGTCCGAAAGGGTTCGGGTTTGAATCCCGTGAGGCATGGATGCTGGGTTTGTCTTACGGCACTGGAACTCTCCCTTCCGTGGAACCAGTGACCCTAAATTAGGGACGGGCGACTGCTTATAGCCCATTGAGTTGCTCACAGTGGTCGTTAAACCTTCAAGAAAAAAATGCTATAAATGTTCGCCCATATAAATATTTTTGGGTGCGGTAATATGACACGTGTAAATATGTATAAGAAAAATATCACTAGAAATGCCATTTTCTGTGAAATACCGATATGAAACGTTTTAAATCATGATGACAAATATTATGCGAGAAAATGTGTTTTTCAATACGAACATCATTTAAAAAAAATTTAACCACCTTTACTTCCACGAACAGAAAATCGTTAAAACACTATCCCAATTATATTTTTAGTCTGTATTAACACGACGCTGATTCTGAGTCACAAGTTTGAAGTTGCTGATGGATATTTTGCTGAATATATCTCATGCGTAGATATGTCCCAAATACAGTACTCTACTACTGTATCCAATAAAACTTACGTACGGCAATGGACTTTCGAAAGGTAAAAAATTAATTTCCATGCCATTTTATAATTTAGGATCATATGCACGTTTTAGAAAATGGGGCACCATAGCCACATGTGTCCCCGGAGGAATTGAAAAGTAAGATGCCGAACACAATAGCATCACAAATGCAGTTGAAATATGAAAAAAAATCAACCCCCTACCTTCCAGTATCTTTCTTTATGTCAGTGTTTTATTATTTTGCCATCTGGATTGTAAGATAAGTCCATTCAAACAAAATGGCCGCTACGTGAGACGGCTTTCTTCGTTACGATTATGGTACAACCAACAGAGTGGACTTCATGCTCTCGCTTAGGACAATTAAAGATCGATTATCATGCGTGACATAATTAAAAGAAAAATAATTTTTCTGCGGACAAAATCCTGAGTAGTTGATATACTGACCACAAAGATCACCATCCATCTCGTGAAAGGGCCGCCCCGGTGGCGCAGTGGTCTAAGGCGTTGGCCTCTGATCATTCGTCCGTAAGGGGTCCGGGTTCGAATCCCGGTGAGGCATGGATGTTGTGTTTGTCTTACGGCACTGGCTCTCTCCCTTCCCTGGAACCAGTGACCCTAAATTAGGGACGGGCGACTGCTTATAGCCCATTGAGTTGCTCACGGTGGTCGTTAAACCTCCAATCAAAAAAAAAAAAAAAAAAAATCTCGTGAAAGGTGGTGACCGAGAGAGAAAAGAGTCAGGTGTTTCGTGTTTTTAAGCTAAATGTATTTTCGTTATCATTTGAAAGATACTTTTCCATTAATTCCTCGCATTCGAGACTGTCAAGTGCTGATGTAATCTCGTATGCTTTTCAAAAATGGCTCTCTATGGCCGCCAAAAAAGAGTCTCTTATGAATCGCCCGATACACGGGACAGCCTATACAAGCTTCACTCTGAATTTGTAAAAACAACCATGTCGAATATTTTTGTACTAGTAATATGTTTGGTTACATTCAGATTTTATCAATGAATAAAAAATAAAATTTTATTTGAAAGAAGATACATCAAAACTTGCTGAATCATCTTAGTGCGAAAATACACAATATTGCCGCTCAAAACTTCATTAAATACAAACGAAAGAAGCTAATTTACATTTTGTGAAAACATTTCTATTTTTTGCATGAATTATTTAATTATTGTGTTTAAGGTGGTTCCGCCTAAAATCTCTGCCTTATGTTTCAACTAAGAACACGTCTTTACATATTTTCTTCGCAGTTCATGTATTCACAAGAATGAAAATTTGCACATCGATAAAACTTACTTTACGTTATGGCATGCGATATTTAATACTTTCTAAAACATAACCATAATTATATTAAAAAACAAATAGTTTTCTCTGAGTAATGTTCAGACCTGGTAATGACGCGAGATTTACATTGATCACGTTAGGAGACAAACAAATGTTGCGTTGCTTAATTATGTTTATGTTTGAGCACGTATAAGTATCATATGCTATAAGTTAAAGTAAGTTTTATCGATGTGCAAGTTTTCATCCTTGGGAAATCAGTATTTGTGAAGAAAACATGTAAAAAAGTTTAACCCATGGAAACATAAGGCAGAGACTTTAGGTGGAAACACCATAAATAGGCGGAAAAAGAAAAGTTCATTACTTTTTTTTGGTTTTTAAGAAAACTAATGTATCATTCCTGATCAATACATGGCCATTCAAATAACTTTCACAGATTGTCTGCTCAATATTTAGCACTCACCACATAATTACTTTTGTTGTGAGACATTCCTGTGCTGTTCATAACGAACAACTTTAAGAAATTATATTTGAAGAATTTTTAATTTCACTGACACTGATTAATGACCCTTAACTTTCGGTAATTTATGTAGAAAGTTATGTATAATACCTTAATTATAAATTATATTTTGCCTTACCAAATTCAGATATTTCCTTGTCTTTAAACGTGGGTAGTTACTCACATGTAAATTGCAAGAATAGGAAGCTGGTTGTGAAATTACAGTGCACGTAAAAGTAGTCCTGCCGCCAGAATTTGATAGTTTTTCTGCCTAGGAGTTGGAACACATCATTCATGGTCAAATGGTGGACTACCAGCTTATTTATTACGGCCCGAGTGTTATTCTAATTTAGTAATTACATTTTATCAATCAAATTGCCGAAGTAGCCTTTATTTCTCGCATACGTGAAGGTGTCTGCTCAATCCCTGTTACATTTTGCCAGCATAAGATTTACAACTTCACGCAGTTTAAGAGACGCATATAGCTTATTAAATCCGTTTATATATGGTGTAGTAATTGCGTGATAAACATTCGTGTTCTATGCTGGTGATGTCACCCGCGTTATTTTCAAAAATCATCTTTGTTCCTTACGCGTTCCAATTCCCTCCATCTTTATGTGTACCACTGCCTTGAGAAAGCCTTCCAGTGGAGTGCGAAAACTTGGCAAATCTTTGTACTTACTACGCCACAAAAACAAACGGATTTAATTCGCTATCTGCGTCTGTTTAGTGTTCACAGTTTGGTGTACTTAAAATTACGTTCACGCAGTTTATTTCCATTCCTCAGTTATCAGTGCAAATCATAATTCCTAATTAAACCTTCCTTGTTGTTGTTCGCCTATTTTACTGATTAGGAAAGCACAGACTACTTGTATCTTGCGAAAGCATTTCTCGCCCACCCGATCCCATCTCTTCAGTCTGCGTACACCATGTTACGTCACATCGAGAGGGCTGTTTTTCGTTTTTTTTATTGAAGATTCAACGACCACCGTGAGAAATTCAGTGGGCTATAAGCAGTCGCCCGTCCCTAATTTAGGGCCACGAGAGCGCTATTCAAGTGCATTACTTTGAGAGACCCAGTAGTACACTGCGCAAGAATTATACTCGCCAACGATTTCCTCTGCTCTCTTTCGCGTGACTCACTGTATTGAAATTGTAGTTGAAATGCATTTTTGATTGACAGGCTGTAAAAATAATAAGGCTATTTTATAAAATGATATATTAATGTGTGGGCTTTGTTAGTCCAGAATACATTGTTTCATTTTTCAGAATGCAATCTGTTTTTGTAATGACGGAAACGGACTGCTGTGTTCATACTTTTTCAGAGCCTTCGAAATAGGCTTAGCTTGTAATGGAATCTAGAAGTGTTGGTGAAAAAAGAGTTTTTGCGTTTCACGTTTGTGTCAGACGATAAATAAGTGCCATTGTTTCATATTGGGCCAATCTTTGCATCAGGTGTACGCTTATATAGAGTAAGAAGTTTCTCTTTATTTTAACATATGTCACCCTAAATTAGTGTGAAAATGAATGTAGTGACGTCGTAAAAAATAGGAGAGAAATCTCCTGAAAGTTGGACCGATTGCTATTGTCATTTACATGCAGCAGTAACACTATGTAACAAATATGATATCCCTGTTTCGTTAAGATCATGTCTTGTATTATGACTTTGAAACGTCAGAAAACTAATCGTGTGAAACAACCTTTTCACTCTTTTTATTAAGTTCTGAGAATTGAATTGTAAAACAATCTTTCTCAGAAAATTTAGATCTGTGATACATATGCTTGACGTTTTATGAGAAAAAATATACCAATTAATATATGTTTTAACTCACATCGTTAAGTAATACGTTTTGGATATTATATTTTCAAAAAGCTTGTTCATCAAGGAGTTCTTTTTATCGACTAACGTATGGTATTTCAGCATTGACTGAGACAGCTGTTACTTGAAAAAGCGAGAGATCATTTCATTCATACAATGCATGTGTCACCTTATTAGGACAGAACGGTCTTGAACATTGCAATCTGGATTTCGAAAAGTATTATAATACTATTTCGACCTAGCCATCATTATTAAATGAAATTACAAAAAGAGGTAAGTCGGGGCTTATCAGCCTCATTAAATAAGTAATTAAAAAGCTTGTTAATGCTGCCAGGTTTTAATTATAGACCGAGTGTTACGCCTACTCAAAAGATCTCATTAACATAGATGTTTTGGCTGTCGAAATGTATGAGGGGTCGGCATACATATTTCGCTCCGAATAGACAGCCGATTCTCATAGGTGTTTCGTTCGAAATAGACAGCCAATTCTCTTTCTACAAACTAGACGCAATGATACACGTTACATACGTTCCAGGACACCTTTGTTTCGAGACAGAACAACGCAAGATTAGAAGTACACTGTGTCTTCGTGTGCCACAGTAGGAAAGAGAACGCATCACAGATAAATGTTGTAAAATGTCAGATGCTTCTCAAGAGACGTGGCAGAAAGTTCTACCCAACCTCGCTTCCAAAGGAAGGAGTGGATTGTTCATCGTTCGCATCAGATATTTCAGCAACATACACTGCTGGCTACCCAAAATGCAACACCAAGAAGGAAGCATCCGATTGGCCTGAAATTCGCAGGATGCGTCGCCCGCGAGATGACATGCAAACGATTAGCATTGCAGGGGATATGAAAATCATGTGCGCCTGGCACGCCACCGAGAAGCACTATACGAAGGGTGTACAGAAGGCGGGGTGTAAGTAGTGGAAGTGTGTTGTGCTGCCGGACCTGTGCGTGGGAAGCTTCCTGATGCCTCGTCGCAGAATACGGCAGTCATTCCAGCAGGTTTCGGAGTTCGGCAGAGGACGAATAGTGGCTTATCGCGACAGCGGTTTACCGTACCGAGACATCGGTGCCCATGTGGGACGACATCCAGCCACAGTGACGCGATTAGGGATTCGGTGGGTGCAGGAGGGACGGACGGACCGGCGTGAGCGATTGCGCCAGTCGCGGTACAACACCGAACGAGAGGACCGGCATTTTGTGCGGCGGGCATTGACGGCTCGCAACGCCACATCACGAACGTTAGCGCAGGAATTAAGGTGTGTTGCGCAACAACCTGTGTCAGCACGTACCTTTCGAAGTCGTCTGCGGAAGCGGGGACTTGTCGTACGACGCCAATTGCTACGATTACCATTGATGTTACACCACCGACGAGTGCGGCGGCAGTGGGCCGTTGAACGCCCCACCTGGACTACGGTATGGCACGAAATTGTTTTCTCGGACGAATCCAGCTTCTGCCTGCAACACCACGATGGTCGGATCCGCGTGTGGCGGCACCGCGGCGAGAGACTGTATGACGCCTGCATTATGCATCGCCATACCGGTCCGTCGCCTGGCGTTATGGTTTGGGGCGCAGTTGGATATGTCATCCGCACCCCTCTGGTACGCATCGCCGGTACACTCAAGAGCCACCGCTACATCTCCGACGTTTTGGAGCCTGTAGTCCTCCCTTACCTACAGGAACTGCCAACGGCCTCGTGTCAACAGGACAATGCGCGTCCGCAAGTGGTACACATCGTGCAACAATTCTTTACGGCCCACCAGGTGTCACTGCTGCCTTGGCCCGCCTGATCTCCCGATATGTCCCCCATCGAAGACGTCTGGTCGCAGATCGGAAACCGAGTGGCCCGGCAAGCACCACCCGCGGCTACGCCTGATGAACTGTGACGACGTGTTAAAGAAGCCTGGACCGTCATACCACAAACCCACATGCAAATCCTTTTTCGTTCGATGCCGCGCCGTGTAGCGGCCGTTATTGCCAGCCATGAGGGCCACACGTACTATTGATGTCTACGTGTTCCGCAAGTCGCACGGGCCTGTAAGCTCAATCGTTTCATCTTTGTGTCTGGTGTTATGTGTCCAGTAAATCTGGCTTTGCTCTGTTGTGTCCTTCTTGGTGTTGCATTTTGGGTGTCCAGCAGTGTATTATTGAATAACATTAAAAAAGGATTGTCCCGAAACTGAAATAGGCACAATTGGACTACAGGTCTTTTCTGTAAAGTATTCTTGTAAAAGTCTTACCAGCAGCATAGTGCGGTGTTTTTACGCAACTCACGCGTTGCACACTCTTAGTACACCAAAAGTATTTTTGATAAAAAAGAAAGGATTAAGTGATTAAAATATTTGTGTTCCAAAAATGTTTAATGAAATTTTGGCTATGTACCAGTGGTTATAGAACGCTATCTTTACAACAAAATTTACATATTTGTGTGTATCTGTATTAGCATTTGTGGAAACCAGCATTAATGTGAAACTACTTTCTCATCTTCAAGCGTAGGTGAGATGGTACCATGTGGGGATGAATGCAGAATATTCGGAAAAGCGACGTAAGCAGCAACGAAGAAAAGGACATAAGCCGCAACGAAGCGATGGAAGACTCAAAATGAAACCTGAATGAATGTTATTAGATTTTGATGAGTATTCCAGAAAATTAGGGGATTATGTTTTGTAAATAATAGACATATTGTTCCCCAAGATGCAGTAGTACTTCGGAATATTTAATTAACTAAGTTAATGTTGGAAGTCGAGCATATTCTCTTGTCTACATATGTAACTGAAAGCATTTATCCAGATTATTACGCCATTGGTAAAATTAATTCCTCAGCGCAATTGATGTGGGCAGTGTGTTTCTGTGCCGTACACAGGTCAGATCCTTGGAGCAAAATCCTCTTCCGTCGAATCTGTTCAAGTTAAAGGACTGTCTAGTGAACGCCAGTTAAGATGTAGACGTATATGAAGGCCAACACTTTGTGGAATCTATGTCATATTGCTTACGTACTGTAACGTTTGATTAAGGGGTTCCAAACCAGTATTGAATAAAATTTACTGCTTAATTGGGTGAAACGTATATATGTTTAAGAAAGTGACATCTGCAAATTTAAAAGTTATGAGCTTCGTCATTAGTACCTTTCTTTATCATACGGCACAGAAAGAATTTTTGGACATCTAAGCGACATTTCGTTTTAATCGAAAAAAGTGCTTTTTGGTGCAATTATTTAAAATTCAATGTCTACCATATTTTCGCTTGAAAGTCTGGTAAAGAGGAATCTGGACTACCAGGGTTGCATGAGAAATTATACTAGACATTAAGTTGTATACAACTGCAATTATAAACCTAATTTCTTTATATCACAAAGAAAGTATGTTAAATCACTGTATGTAGCTCATCATTCAAAAAACATCCTGACTCTTTGAACTTACGAAAAGCACAGTGCTTAATGAATTATATTAAACGATGTATTTAAACGCTGTACTTCGGCTTACTTTCCGTATTTATACCACAGAGACTACAGGCCTCCACAGCTGTACATTATAGCGCCTGTTTCAGCGCAGATGCCTTAATTCTGAAAAAGAAATACTAATACTACTTAACTATTCATGCAAATGCTTGACCCTCAAAAGTTTACAGTTTAGAACCAACCTTCGAAAAAGTTAAAAAAACAAATCAACGCATCAATGTGACTGCATATGGGTTCCCAATGCAGCTATAGCTTAATATATATGTAACACGGGAATAAAATAGCAACCAAGGAGCAAGATATTATAACAATTAGAATGACATACCCTGAAATGTAACAATAAAAGCTCTCTTCCCAAATCAAATTATTTCTAATAATGTTTTTAACAACAGTAAAATATTCATTTGAAAAACTTCTAAGTGGATGTTTTTGACTTTTTTAAATGTTCTGCAGTACTTTTGAAAAAAAATATTTTCTACGTTAGTAGACATCTGCAAGCACTCCTGCTCGTGTTTTTATTTTCGCCTGGCCGTGCACCAGAATGCATGTTTAATTCTATGAAAGGAAGGTGCATCAATGTCTCTTGCTCGTATCTGCTACTATGTCCTTGCTCTTTTGCAAATGAACTTTAATGAAAAATTTTATCTGTTTCTGAACACATTAGTGTTCGATTTATTAGTATCGCTTCTGTAAGATCGTATGAGTACTCCACGTTAGAATCAGCACTATCGTACTTGTAAATATTTATCTTTTCTGATAAACACACCATTACTATCAGCATCATCAATTCGTCGCTTTTGCTTTTAACTTCTTTCTGCGTGGCACACACATTTTCTTTTTCAGATGCTTACTAAAACAAGTCGTAGACAAAAGCTTACTTTCTTTTTGTGTTAATCCTGCATGATGAAAATAATTTCGAGTCATTTCCAGGCTTACAGCTTGAAAGTCCGCTTGTGCCAAATGACTCATGGCTAAAATGTCTATCACATACAGCATTTGATTCTATGGAAATGATCATACGTTAGATTAACATTTTCGGGTTGTGCTTCTCGTAGCTGTGAAGGCCGCCATGATAGAAAGCCTGAAGCACTGTACGGATGTTCGGTGGAAGAAATATTTGCTTAGGTGCCTTTAAGTTTCAGATTCAAAGTGCGATATTTATTGGCCATGATTTGTAGTGTCTACCTTTCATTATTTCCCAGTGCTTTCGTCAAGTTCCAGCACAGAATCGTTAGCTGTCGTCGACATCTTATTGGCTTTGTATGCATGTACAGATTTCACACCTTTAAAAGAAAGAGGGTTCTGTTCATTGCCGATTACGAAAGCAGCGTTTGATTACCAGACACATTTGCAAATTAAAGGATGCGATGTTTGGCCTATTTTCAGCCACTGAAAGCAAGTGCTTTGTTGCACAGCATCTTGCAAAAGAATGCGCTTCCGTCAGCACTGAATGTATCATTTGCGCCATATTCAAGTAAGGATTCCTTTATTTTTCTTTCGTTCCAGCAGCTGGCAGTTTCTGTAATAACAGAGACACTTTCGCCGATCAGTTTTTACAAGGATCGTGAGTGTCGTAACTTTGAATATTTCTAGTAAACCACTTGAAGCGTTGAATTTCACACTTGAACTTCATCTCCATGCATTTGGCCGTTTTCGTATTTCCAACAATCGGCGTATGAGAAGGTTGCATATTATTTATTTACTGCATCAATATTTTCTACAACATAGGGTATTTTAATCCGTTGAACGAATATAATTGTGATAAACAAAACCATCAATTGTGAAAACAAATAATTTTAATCATCTCCCGGTTTTGGATAACACAGAGGAGAGCACATCTTTTTGCGTCAAATAATTTTAATCATATCCCGATTTTTGATAACCCAGAGGAGAACATATCTTTTTTGCGTCAAATAATTCAGTAATTTCTGAATTCTCAGGACAGCTTTTTTCAGCTTCCTGCAAAAACAAAACTTTCTTGTCGATTGACAAATAACTGCATCTGACTGGAGAGACAGTGGTCAGATGCAGCATGAAACTACGGCATGTATATGTCTCCTGATCAGAAGGTAAAAGTTTAATGCTGCTTAGAAAAGGGAATGGAAAATTTTGCAAGTAAGCACAGTTAGTCGAGGGAACTCTGACTTAGATGGGATCACATAATGGCTGTTTCCTCTACATCTACTGTTTAGATAATGACACAAAAATATTTCTACTGTTGAACACTGCCCAAAGGAGACGTTTACACACCCATCCTCTTTGAAGGCCAATTGAGAATGAGCCAATCTTCTAAAACTGGCCATGATCTGTATCACAAACTGAATTTCTACTACACTGACGGAAAAAAATCGCAACACAAAGAAGGGGTTGTGTTAGATAAACGACAGTTGGTAGACGGTGAGAGTACATCTGTAAGATGACGTCTATGCAAATTTCGCGCTCGGCGCATACGTGTGTCGCTAGTAGCGCCCCTCGGAACATGCAAAGCAGGTTTGCTGTAAATACGCGCTGTAACGTTCGTGAGCGTTAGTTATCGTTGAGATTCGACGCAGTGTGTTGATGGTAGTCAAGAATGCCTTTAAGAAGACGAAGAAGCCATTATCAACAGCTCACGGAGTTTTAACGAGGTAGTGTAATAGGGCTACGAGAAGGTGGATTTTCTTTCTGCAATATTGCAGAACGACTTGGAAGGAATGTAGCCACTGTGCACGATTGTTGGCAGCGGTGGTCAAGGGAAGGTACTGCCTCAAGAAGACCGGGTTGCGGCCGGCCACGTGGCACTACTGTGAGGGAAGACCGTTGTGTACGGCGTATGGCCGTGGCGAATCGTACTGCGTCTGCGGCAGCAATTCGAACTGCAGTTGCCACCACAGTGACACAACGAACTGTTACAAATCGGTTACTTGAAGGACAGCTCCGGGCCAGACGCCCTATAGCATGCATTCCACTTACTCTAAACCACTGCCGTTTGCGACGTCAGTGGTGTCAAGCTAGAGCTCTTTGGAGGACGGAGTGGAGATCTGTTGCGTTTTCTGATGAAAGCTGGTTCTGCCTGGGTGCCAGTGATGGCCGTGTGTTGGTTAGAAGGAGGACAGGTGAGTGCCTTCAACCAACCTGTCTGCGGCCGAGAAACACTGGACCTCCACCTGGAGTTATGGTCTGGGGAGCAATTTCCTATGCCAGCAGGAGCACTCTCGTGGTTATCCCACGCACCCTGACGGCACAGTTGTACGTCGGTCTGGTGATTCAACCTTTTGTGCTGCCATTCATGAACAGCGTTCCAGGGGTTGTTTTCCAATAGGATAACGCTAGCCCGCTTACCGCTGTTGTAACCCAACATGCTCTACAGAGTGTCGACATGTTGCCGTGGCATGCTAGATCATCATATCTTTCTCCGATCGAGCACGTATGGGACATCATTGGACGACAAATCCAGCGTCACCCCCAACCAGGATTAACCGTCCCTGTATTGACCGACCTAGTGCAACAGGCATGGAACTCCATCCCACAAACCGACATCCAGCACCTGTACGACACAATGCATGAACGTTTGCATGCTTGCATTCAACATTCTGGCGGTTACACCGGTTATTAATGTACCAGCATTTCACATTTAAAATGGCTCTTCTCGCGCTTACATTAAGCTGTGATCTTGAAACCTTAATCGATTAAATATGTTACCTATAAAAATGTATTGCCTCCATTTCATTCCTCTACAACTATTTTTTCGTGGTGTTGGGATTTTTTTCTTTCAGTGTAGTTCCTTTTGCTACAGAAACTTCTATAATGGGTTAGCTATGAAGAGAGACTTAGGCTTGCGGTATTCGTTATATGGAAAGGAAAATATCATTGCACTATATGGGGTTGATTGTGAAGAATCAATAAGACAGTTCGTTATATTGTAAACGTTGCTATAAAAAGGGTCGTACTGTATTTGCTCAATAAGGTATTCTCCTTTCCTCAAGTTTACTTGGGTTAATTAAACCCGTGTCTCTAGGGAGGTTCCACATGTGTGCCTTACATTAAGACCTCCATGGCTGAAGAATTCAACTCATCATGCAAAAGATAATTCCACTCCAAGATTAAGACTATATCGAAACAGTGAGTTCATATCCATTTGAACATATCCCGCATCCCAACCTTTCAGTTATATACAACAGTTTCCCCAGCAAAATTACTAGGCCGCAGTTGAAGTTACATGTTGGTTACCACGTTTCATTCTACTATTTATTCAAGAAAATATTTTAAACATATTCCTAAACACATATATTTTTCTCATACCCAACGCGACGAGAGCCCACAGAACCGACGACAGATTCACACGAACCCAAAACATCAACCTACAAAATACGTAAATTGGGCGAAAATTAAGAATAAGTCCATTGACGAGTTAACTGGTGCTCCTGAGATTTGTAAGCTGACGTGCGTCAACCAACTCCTGCAGCAGCAGCGTAATTGTATCAATTGATTTTTGAGAACACAAATAAATCACTATAGCTAATTATTAATTATGAAATTAACAAATGAAAACTGAACGATATTTTTTTTCCAATTTTCAAATCACGTCAATTTTAAGAACAATGTTATCTAAATTTTTATCCGGAAGGATTCACCGAGATAAGCGACACTATCATATGTTTAATGATAAAATAAGTTTTTAACCTTTTTGCGTATGCAGGGGTCACATCCGCCAGTATACCCAAGATGATATGTAAGAATGTAACCTAAAAATGTGTTAATAAAAATGTGATAATCTGGTTCGGACTGATAACTCTCTCAAGGACGATCCATACTCATAAAAGGGTTAAAGATGAACTCTGAAGACAAAGTATTTCATTCCTTTTTTTTCAACAAACGTCCATGAACGAAATTCCATCGTTATGTGAACGCTGAGAGCTATAGAAATGCTGTCCTTGCGCCTTATGTCAGACACTTTCTATTCATGCAGATGCAGCGCGATATCATCAATTGATTTTTGAGTACACAAATAAATATAATTAAAGAACTAACACCGAATTTCATTCTAACACAACACCGACTTCTCATTCTAAACTAACACCTAATTCTCATTCTGATAATACCTAATTAAACTAACGCCTAATTCTCATTCTGATGTTCTTCGGGGCATATTCTGAGCCCTTTCACTCTTCGATTTTATTTCCTGACAGGGAGCATAGTGAAGATCCCTTGGCAAGTGGTTCACTTTACTAACTCCTAATCTTGTGAAAAACACAACCACATATGCACTAATTAATTGGAGAAAAATAGCTCTGTCATTCAACGCAATCATCACCGATTACCCTTACTTACTAGAAAGTTCTTTGTAAGCCAGGTATTGTGCACCACACTCAAATGAGGTTTCACCGTGACGTACGAGTTTTGAATTCTTTGGATGTAAACGTACTGCGAGTTAGGTTTAAATCAGATTTCATTTTCGATTCATGACTTCTTTTTCTGATGTTTTCTATTACGTTACGCTCGTCTGAAACTTACTTCCACATCAAGTTCCTTCGACGGAGAATGTCTGACATCGGGCAATTTAACTAATCGCTTTTCTAGAAAGACTTAATAAAGAACTTTACTGGAAAACCTTAAACACAAAAGGTGATAATAAATTATTATTTTTATTATTTTACTGTAAACGTTATGGATAAGTTCATTTTCCTATGGCAAGTTTTATAGATGGTTTCAATGATATAATTAGGGTATCGGTACTAACAAAAGATGATGTTGTCTACAAGCACAATATTTGTTCCAATTTTGACTCGTATAAACACTCTACGAGGTAAGTTTTAAAGTGCATTTTGTCGTACGTTTTAGAGATCAATTTATTTATTTATTTCTTGTTAAAATACATTACCAAACGTTATACCGCCAGAAAAGTGCATATTGTCGCATTTTTACCAAAATGCTTTAGCTTAGGTACGCAAAGCCATGATCTCTAAATTAGAATAAATCTTTATGTGGAAAAACAACAGATTTCAGTAATGAGTATCTTTCAGCATATGGCATTTAAATTCAGTTGACTAACTTTTGAAAATTTTTTCCTCAGAAATTTCGTTGGTTATTGTTTAGGCATATTGACAATAACCACCTTGAAAGTTTCTGTCTGTCCCATAATGCAGGAATGTCACTCTCTTTAACATTAAAACAAATATTTTTAATAAATTTATGTAACCCGGAAAGTAATATTTCATCGGAAATTTTAACCATCAAAGGGATCCTATGAATGTCAAAAGAAGAAGAATCTTTGCAAGTTTAGTAAATGTGTTTCTTTCGCTGTAGGCTTCGACCTTGTGGAAAAGACGTAAATCTGACATTTTATCAGTTTATATTCTGGTATGTTATTAATAAGTTTCGCGATTTGCTAGTTTATCATTTTGTTGCTCACTACGGTTCATATTTATTAAATTCTTTGTTTATTTATTTATTTTAAAGTAGTTTCATGATCTTTTCCCATTCGAGACAAACTGGAGGATGGAAGACCGTGAACCCCTGAAATTCCCGAATAACGCACAGTCTGATCTTTCAGTTCTAGAAACTACAAATAAAAAACAAAAAAAAACTGTAAGAATTCTATATGCTTTTATTCGTGCCATCAGATTCGGACTGTTAACGCAAATATATTGTGGTCTGATTTTCGACAAAAAGTACTGAGGCAGATATTGCCGTTTTGCCGAATCGTTTTAACTCATCGTATTTCTTTTTTATTCTCATTTCATAATTAAAAAAAATTAACAAGCGCAAAGAATTATATTTCGAAGAAATTTAAATTTCGGAAACATGTTGATGCCTTGTGCGGAATTACTTACAGTTTTGTCTAAATTTGAGTTTCGAAGATTACAGTAATTAACTACATTGCTTCGAAGATATTACGAAAAATATTTAGTAAAAAGTGTTCAGCGCTGAAGGCTCCACAAGAGCACTTTGCTTATTTACCTGCATCTTTAATTTAAAATTGTTGGCACGGTTTTTAAATACATCATCAGCAACCTTACACAAACGCACATATCAGTAGTTATTTAGTTTCTGATTTGCCCAATGATGACGTGAAGATATAATCTGTATATTAAGTGCAAAGTTATCGATCAGCCACCTTCGCCTTATGAACGTTTAGTGGACAAGAATGCTTCCGAAATAAAAAAGAATTCTCCGTGAATGTGATTAATACATACCATAAAAATTATATATCTAAAATGGGTAAAAATAAAATAAAAAAATTAATATTTTTTATAAAATTAAGCAAGATAAAAAAATTTGCCTTTCCCTGCCCCATAAATCAAAAGGAATAATACAGAAAGCCTAGACTCCTCTATCTTAAATCTCTTTGGAGGAGCAATATAAAATTTAAGCATGTGCTCAAAATAAAAAAAACTGCACTGTTGCGAAGCTCGCTTGAAGCCGGAAGCCGTGGCTCACGTCATCAGAGACGAAGATCTATGCCTCTGCTGTTTCACCTATTCAGAGCTGCTGTCACACTTGGAGCTAAGCAACTATAGTACGCACAAATAAAAACAATTACGCTAGTGTTGTCATCCATATCTCCCCGACAAGTAGTTTAACGTGGGTCAATTTAATTCAAAGCAAAGATGTATTCGAAACAGCTGATGTTTCCTTGCTTTTTGCACTCACATCGCTCTACATGATCTGTTGGAAATAATGGAGTAAAAAAAAGATGAAGACTTTGCAACTGTTTAGAACACCAGCTGCAAAGCATCTCTGAGAGCATCATGTACCCACTATCGTCTAATTTGCCTTCACGGGAAGCAGCAACTTTAAACATGTGGACCTCTGAGGACTGGCGTCTTGTTGCAGCATGACAATGCTCGCCGAGGCACTGCTCGTGCAAATATTGCAACCATACAAGACGTGCACTTAAAGTGTCTTCCAGGTTCACCTCATTCACCAGACCTTGCCACAAGTAATTATCACATCTTTGGACCACGAAAAGATGCGATGGGAGGAAAGACTTTCAGGTCCGATGAAGATGAACGTAGATGGTACATGAATAAACACACACGCGAGCGAAATTTTCCTAAGAAAGATGGTGCATGAATGAATGCACACGCAAGCGAAATATTCAGACCTTGCCACAAGTGATTAACACATCTTCGGACCACGAAATGACGCGATGGGAGGAAAGACTTCCAGGTCTGGTGAACAGGAGCGTAGATGGTTCATGAATAAAAGCGCACGCGAGCAAAAGATTATTTTTCTACAGGGATCTATGCACTTTGTAAGAGCTGGAGCACATGTTTTACACAAAATGGAGGTTACATTGAAAATTCATTACTATATGTACCACTTTTATTTAATAAATTATGAGAGAAAAACGTAAGGTTTTCATATGACTCTTTGTTGTGTAACATGGAATAAGTAATTCTTTTAATGAAAGCTGAACATATAACTTGGGTTGCTTACATTTATTCCGTAACAAATAAAGCCCTTCAAATACTTCAGAAATCAAAATTTGTTCCAACGCTGTCACCTTTTTCACGTTCAGTACAAGTTATTAATTTAATATTTCTGTGCTAAGTGATATTGCATTAAAAATTCTAAAAATTCTCAGGAATGCCCGAGGAGTTGATCTACTTAATATCAGCACATAATCAAGGAAAAGCAAGTTTCTCGACTTCTGTTATCCTGTAAAATGATTTCCTTTCCGACTTTTAGTCGTGATTGTGTGGGGACAAGAATTGAAGAGTTCAGAGTTCTTCTAACTGCGATCAGCTTCTTTTTGTCCAAGAAATATAATGATCGGAATTAGAAGATTTCTGCCCAAGTGAAGATCCTTAACCCTTAACTGTTGATTGTCATCATAAATTATGTTAATAATAAATTATGGAAATAAAATAAACCGTTAAAAAAGAAACCAATAATCACAAGATTTTGGGAGGCAACAATCAGGGTATTTATAAGTCACATGTGTATTCATATTAGATACAATAACTGCTGAGATTTTATCATCAACGGGCGTCTTTTTCAAGGCACCAGAACGACACGAGACGTAAACTGTAAAACGCAAATAGAATAAAAGGATAAAGAATTGATATCAAATAATATTATCAATTGTCGCGCGAAATTACATCAATGTAATGTCTCGCGGAATACCCATGAAAAACTTACTTTTTGTTTAGCTTCAAAAGCATAGTCTATTTACGTGATACATCCGTTGATACGAAGTTATTTCACACGTCACTGCGAGATAGTATTCCTTCCTAAGTAAGTTTAGTTTTACTGTGGTGCACAGAGCAATATACTCATTTCCGCTTCATAGTTGCGCTGCCTCATTATTTGTTACTTCTCTTGACAGTGCAGTCGTGAGTTTCCCAAGTTTTCCATCCCTTTTATGTTCTAAAACTCTTGCAGCAAAAAACATTTTCGTCATTCCTATGCATATCGTTTTAGACACACCAGGGTACACTGTGGGACTGAAGTACACTCCAGCACGATCGTATGTTATAGGTCGGAGACCATGGCATATGATTACGTCAGATATCGATGTTGCTGATTTTTTGCCTACGTTATAAGTTAGCATTTTCAGATTTTTTTGTGTCAGAAAGAGAACCTAGGTACATACAGCATAGAACCGATGAATCCTGGAGCAAGATTGATCGAGCACATATATCCCTTGTTATCTGTCTTTCTCGCTTTTATTTTGAGAACGCCATGTTGATCAAATCGTATCAAAGAGAACAGCTTGGTTTATAGGCTTTCAATCTCATTTTTTACAGTTTAACTATCCGAGCGTACTGAAATCGGCTGAAGAAACCAAATACTGATCTGACAAAATCTACTTGTAACTGCTAGAGCAAAAAATATCTTGGATTCATAATGTTATTTATTAATGTGTGTTCGTAGTAAAGTGAAGTGCCCAGGTGGTCATCTGCTGATTAGAGTTTTCAGAGGATCACTTGAGCTTCAGCGGATAGACTTGAGTTTTCAGAGAATCAAAGAAAAGAACTAATTGTTATGTCCTGTTTATTGGGCAGATTTTCTGTACTCGATGTTGGGAGTTTTTCCGTCATCGGAGGTAAGCACAGCAGGTTTCTTGGTACCAAAGTTTTATATCGCCTTATTTTATTGTAAGAGCCACATGAACGACGGAATTTTCTGCAGATTTACCACTGGATATATTGTAAATGTTTTTGGGGACATGTCAGGAGAATTGAATGCCAAATCTCACAAAGATAAACTTCAGACATCCCTTAACCTGTACTACGATCTTTACTCCCTACATTTCCTGGATAATTTTTGAGACCGGGACCGAATTGTGTCCACATGCACAATTTTTGTACTTTGTTTCATACAACATTTTCCTTTTTTCGGGCTGGTTATATTTGCCATCCGTAGCGCCTTTCGTTGGTGATCAAAGGAAGAAAATTATTATATACAAAAGTGACGGGAGGAAATCGACTTAAACAACGTAATGATATTGATTATAAATTTCTATTTAAAAAGTTTAGGCTATCCACAAACTGGATTCAAACATCAAGTTTGATATTTTGACAGTTGTTCTTCGAAATTTGTGAATCGCGTGGCATCCACTCCATTCCTATCAAGTGAACGGAAGGTCCTGACAATTATCACCAACACTGTTGAAATGGTTACAAAGATTTAAATACTTACATGGCATCTGACCAGAAGAAACTGTGCTAAAGCACCGCGAAACTTTGGTCAATAAAGAAATTAAATATTGTTCCTAAGAACTTCTTTCTGAAACTTTGTGTATAAATTTGATTTCAGTTACTCATAAAGTAGAATATAAGTAACTAATTTTATGACCTTTTAGAACGAAGAAAAGTATCTCGCACTCGCTGTCTAATTCTACCTGTTAAATAAAATACCTAAGGAGATTCTAAACCTTCAAAGTGAAAGAAAGCAGCGCCAAAAATGTTTGCTACAAAGGCATTGGATTTGCAAGAAATTTAATATTATCTCACATGTATTTAATTCTAACAAATAAGGGACATCTATTATTTAGAACCCATAGTGAGTTGCGAAACATACAAAATTAGTACATGCACAAAATCACCAAATATATTTCTGCGAAATAAAATTTGTAATCATCATGAATAACATCCCGGTGACATACCCGGGGGCCCCAATTTCATGCTGTTCTCATTCACGCATAATTTTGGGCCTCCCATCCTAGTTCTTCTCAATTACACACCTACCAGTGTTAGAAATACTTTTCTCTAAGTATCAACCCACTGATGTTCCAGAAAATACATAATATAAATTACACTTGGACCGTGAGTTCAAAGCTAAGGTCATGGTGTGTACCAATCATTCAGACATAGGTCTGTAAGACTAATGGCAGAAGGAAGCAGTCTTTATCGACATATTGGAGCCATCAGACCGCAATATTCAAGCTATCTATGCAACACATAATCAAGTACGTGTAACTGGATGCTCAGTTCAAACGGATGCGGAAGCTAAAAGCAGTTCATGTACTAACACTAATTAAATGTGTTACTAGTAAAATTCCTTAGACTCTTATAAATCAGCTTGATGCTGACGACAAATGTTTCTAGCGACACCGTAATGAGCGAATGGGACTCGGTTTCGTTCGCAAACGTCATACCACCCGTGTGGCAAGAATCATGTCATGGAGTGCTATTGAGCATGACAGTAGGTCACCTCTTGTCCCCAGCACGGGCACACTGACAGCTGCATGATACGTGAGAACGGCTCTGCAGATCATTTTGATACCGTTCTCGAATGACTTACAGCACCCATTTTTCCAGCGAGATAACGACCTTGTACACACCGCTCGTGTCTCCAGACAATGTGTGTCACATGTTCAAACACTGACTTGCCCAGCATGATTGCCCAATTTTTTCCCAATTAAAAAATTGAAGTGTACCACATAGGACCTCAACTGCAATTGAATCGACCTGCGCACCATCTCCATGAATTATGGTAGCAAGACAACTCTGCTTAGTGTTGCATTTCTAAGGACGATATTTTTCGACTGCATGACTCATTGCCTCAAAGTATTGCTACCTGAATTGCCGTTTGCGGCGCTGCAACCTCTTACTGAAGTGCACTTATTGTGTTGCATTATCTCACCTGATGACGTACAGTTTGTACGTGACTTAAACTTAAAATGAAACCAAGGTAAACCCTTGTGTATTCTTATTTTCATGCTTAATTTCACATATCTACTCTAATTTCTCTTGGCTGGGGCAGTTTCTTTGTCGAGAAGTATGTTATCAGTAACAACATATCAGTGTGTATTGATGATGGCGTTCATATGGCGAAGTATATTATCAATGTGCATATCAGTGTGTATTGATGATGTCACACGACCCTGTAGAATGAAGTCCCATTACAGCATATGTTGCCTTAATTCATGTTCCTGAATTACACGGAATATTTCTTAAAGGTTAACTCAAATGGATTTTCTTCGTAATCATTAGTTGATACTTTAAAAGAATAAACACTTGTATGTCAACTTCTCAAGACTAAAAGAGACAACAACAGTAGCCCTGAATAACTTTCAGAATTCGGTGAAACATGTCAAATATGCCACTAGCTTTATCCCTAGGTACCGGTTCATACCATTCGTTTCGCGCATGTGAGTAACTGTAATATATTTTGGTCAATCAATAGATATATAATCCCTGTAATTCCGAAAATGTTGATGTTATTGCTATCAAAGTCCGTCGTAGCATATTATTTTCTCAAAATAGTATAACTACACTAGTAATCCTAATTTCTTGACGTAGAATATAAATCAAAGTTTCCAAGCTTCCGCCCATCAAGAAAATGGAGTGTTCTGTTATTCAGTTTGCAGTTTGCTGTCTACCTTAATTGAGACAGCCATCTGGTTGATGTGCGAAAGGTTGGGAACCTTTATTTCTATTCTACGCCAGAAATTCGGATTTCTAATATAGATATACTATTCTGAGTATAGTTGGTGTTCAGTTTCTGTTCATTAAATATTATCTTCGGTCTGATGATTTTGCAAAAGAAATGAAGAAACGTTTGGAAAATCAGAATAATTAACTTTTTTCATTTTGTAATATTTAAACCTGTTGACATTAGAAGAAACCTCACCGGCTTTACTGACATCTAGGAAGTCTTCATACATTTTTGCGATATTTAGTATTTTAACTATGTACTTAACGAGAACCTTGAACAACTCGATGAGCTATCAGCAATCGCCCGTCCCTTATTTAAGGCAATGGTAAAAGAGAAGGGAGAGAGCCATGGACTAACATATCACCCATGCTTTACCCGGGATACGAACAGAGACTCATGTCGGAAGAATGTTCAGAAGCTACCGCTTAGACTAGGGGTGTTAATCCAGGGGTCCAATGCCCATAGTTGGGCCTTCACCGATATTTTCGTGGTCCGCCGAGTCATTTCACGTCAACTTGGCAAACATCCCGTCAGGAATGGATTTGTGTATGTGCCGAAATCCACAATGGGATAAGGAATAAGTACAATGTTGTGTGGTTGGGGTTTAAAAAAATTGACAATGATTGAAAACATAATATTAGTAATTTTGCGATTTTCAAAAACACAATTTACCATAAACTTTGCATTATTTAACAACATACAATACGATATATTGGAGCCGTAAACAGTGGCCGCTAGTGTTTCGAAGAGGCGAAAAGTGTCTGCTAGCGGTAGAAAAACTGCTAGTGTCTGCTAGCGGTAGAAAAACTGCTAGTGTCTGCTAGCGGTAGAAAAACTGCTAGTGTCCGCTCGCCTTTCCCCAAAATTGCAGCTATCCTGTTAAGAGGAATGCATGCTAGGAAGAAAACTGTTGCGCTACACTGAGGTTAGGAAGGGAGCAGGTGGATATAAAGCTCGTGATTAGTTGGTGATAAGAAGGGCGCCGAGTAATTAACTTGAACTGGAAGAAACACTTCAGTCAGCTGACATGTTTAGTCTTTGAATGCGTGCATAATGGCGAGCTGTAACAGCAAGTGGAGTTAAGATTTATGAAAAGTGCGATTTTTTTAAGAGAAATAGTCGTTCCATTACTTTTTGTTGAGCACAAAAATAAGGCAATTTGTCGTTTTTTCAATGAAAGCGTTGCTGTAATGGAAAAATAAAAAAAATATTATGACACGAAGCACACTTCTCAATATTATCGATTGGAGGGATATTTTCGGAGCGAAATGCTTGAGAATTTAAAGACAAGATAAATTGTCAACAATCGTTATTCTCCAAGGTAAATAAACAGTGTGAACAGTGTTCAGTTTCTCTACATGATAGCAGAACAAATTGCAAAACGTAGAAAGCATTTTGTTGCCGGAGACTTCCTGAAACAGTCTCTTCAATGTGCAGTTGATATGCTTTGCTCGTTACAGGCTCAAGTTGTTTCAAACATTAGCTTGCCTGGTGTGATAGTAGCGAGGCGTTTTCAGGATCTGGCAGCAAATGTGTTCAGCAATTTCAAATCCAATTGCAAGGAGTTTTTGTTTTATTCTATATAGATTCATGAATACACAGCTGCACAAGTAGCTATTTTCATTCTTGGCGTTGATCGAAACTTCACGACTCTAGAAGAATTAGCCAGTGTAGTTGCTCTTGAAGACTTGGAACGGGATTCAGATTTGTATTTATGTGTTAGAGATACCTTAGCTAAGACTGAGTTAGACTTGAGCAACATATCCGGCATAACCAAAGATGGTGCTCCTTATATGTCCGGAAAGATGGGACATGTAAGCACTTTAAAGAAATCTAACGTGCTGACGCCAAGGAGTGCGACAGTACTAAGAAAATGGCTTTCCACTGCATCATCCATGAAGGGAAAAAGTGTGTGAAGTCCTCCAATTTTGAACATTTGATGTTTTTTGTTGTGAAAATGGTGAATTTGATCAGGAGGAAAAGTTCCAATCCAGGCGACTTCCAAAGCTATTGAGGGATTTTTGACTGAACATGGTGACGCTGCATATAACGCGAAAGTGCGGTGCCTGATCTACGGGAAGATGCCTGATTGTCCTTTTTCATTTGAGGACGAAGTTCAGTAATTCATCGAATCCAAGAAAAACCCATTAGCAAGGTCCATGTGGTAGAGCAGTTGTGACTTTGCATTCCTTGTCGATATTACTGGTCACCGCAATGAATCGACCTACCATTTAATTGGGAAAGATCAACTTGTTCATGCCGCCCCGGTGGCGCAGTGGTCTAAGGCGCTGGCCTATGATCATTCGTCCGTAAGGGGTCCGGGTTCGAATCCCGGTGAGGCATGGATGTTGTGTTTGTCTAACGGCACTGGCTCTCTCCCTTCCCTGGAACCAGTGACCCTAAATTAGGGACGGGAGACTGCTTATAGCCTATTGAGGATCTCACGGTGGTCGTTAAACCTCCAATAAAAAAAAACAAAAAAAAAACTTGTTCATAAACTTTATGACTATGTGAAAGCTTTTGAGACCAGACAAATCAGGTGGGAACGTCAGTTGCAAAACAAAAGCTGCAATCAATTTCCAACATTAGTGGGGTTTGTGAATGAAAATAGAATTTGGATCTCAGATGATTGTGTACAATGCATTTCAAATCAGTCAGAGGAGTTCAGCAGCAGATTTTCTGACTTCAGAAAGAACGAAATTTCTATGGAAATGTTTGCCTCGCCCTTTTTTGGTTAACATCGAATGCGCTCCACCTCATCTACAATTTGAGTTTGCAGATCTGCAGTGTGACTTTACAGTGAAATGCAAATCTTTACATGTTCGTACAATAATTGACTTTTATTCCAGATATGTGTGACTGAAGACAATGATCCAGAAATACATAAACATGCTTTGTTCTTGTCTTCTACCCTTGGCAGTACCTAAAAATGTGAAAGAATCAGTAAAATGATGGCAACAAAATCAAAAAGAAGAACACATCTGACCGATCATCATTTAGAGGTCACTTTAGTAACTGTGACAACACGAATTGCACCCGATATTTTGGTTTTAGTCAAAAAAAAAAAAACAATTTCAAGTTTAACCTCAAGACTTCAATGACATCCATCTCTGCTTTAACGGGAGTAACATATTGTCAATGGGTTTTACTTGTAACATACAGCAATTTTATACTAGCACTGTTTTCATTCTGTTTCATGAAGTACGAGGTATACTGCTTCTGAACGTGCTTTTGGCTATAAAGTGTAGGATAGTATGAACCAAAATGTGTCATCTGTAATTTTAAAATCAGTGTCGACAGACGTTCAGCCTGTGGAAGCTTTCGGATTTATTGATGTGGCTCTAGGCCCTGAAAGGTTGAAGATTCCTAATTTCAAGTATTTCAAGATATATACTACTATAAACACACATTTTCGTCTATAGTATTTGGAACATATATGTACGTTTTCGCATAAATTCGCATAAATATACAACAACGGAATGCTCAAAATCAACCTTCTGGAAATAAATAACAGCTTCCTAAAGTGGGTGATGCCTAAAGAACACACAAAGCGCAACACAAATTTTTTTCAGCAATGAATACTAGATAACGCTTACCACAATTATTGCAAAAATGATATACAAGCCTTCAAAAGCAAAAGGCTTCGAAATCTTAAAAAGTACGTGTTATTTGACCTGTTTTTAATTGCAGCGACAAAAAACTTGCCTCACTTTAACATAGTTCTGCAACGACGTCTTCAATTTCTTTTTGTAAATTTAATTTATTGAAATATCATTTTCGAATATTTTACTGAAATATGTTTGAAAATGTCATTTCAAATGATCTGCAGGGGTAAAGAACGTTTTGTTGCATCACGGTTGTTCCAACGGATGAAAGTGAAGAAAAACAATTAGTGCGAAACTGTACCCAACTTAGAATAGAACTACATGATGGATGGCAAATATTACTTCTGAGCTGTATAAAGCAATACATCATTCGGTATTTCATTTGCGTTGCTATCGCCTGAGGGATGCTTCCAGCTGCTTTTTCAAAGTTCCAAACAAGTATGTTAAAGCAAGATCCTCTAACACATAATCAGCACAGATTTTTCTGAAAAGATTAAAAAAAAACATTTTTTTTAGAAAGCTAGAAAACTGATGCTTCAGAAGAAGTGGAGCTTTTGAAAGAATATTTGGAGAGTTTTCTCTAGGAACGTTTAAATAAAGAAGAACGTTTAGCTTATATTTTAATAAAAACCACACAAACGTTTAATACAACTGAAATGACTAACGTCTGCGCACGACAAAAAAATAACGGTATAAACCTATAAAACATTTAATGGAACTAAATAAAACCTTGCATAAGAACTTTCGGATCATAAAATACGATCCATCATCAGATGTCGCGAGTGCTGGTATTACACAATTTACATAATCGGTCGAGCAACATTATTGTGACCACCAGCTAATATCCAGAGTAAGCGCCGTGTTCAGAGCGGACAGCACCTAGACGAGTTGGGAGTGGCTCAATAAGTTACTGGAAGGTGTTCACAGGCATGTGGAGCCATGCTGACTGCAGTGTGTGTGATAGCTGCTGGAGGATCCATAGGGGAGAAGCATGATCGAGGTGGTCCCACAGATGCTCAATTGGGTTTACATCTGGAGAATAAGGGGTCCAGGAAAGCATTTTGAAATCTTCATCGTGTTCTTCTAGCCACTCTCGTACATTTTTAGCTGTGTGACTCATCGTACTGTCGTGCTGGAAAATCCCATCCGCTCCAGGGAAGACAATCAGCAAGTATGGGTGTACCTTGTCTGGAATATTGGATATTCATTGCGAATTCGGTCCATAGCGCATTCCACAAGTATAATCGGACCCAGAGAATGCCACGAAAACATTCTCCAGACCATGACGCTGCCCCCACCAGCTTTTGTTCTTTCCGCAATGGTTGAAGAGTGTTTGTTATCCGCTGTTCCTCGCATCATACGCCTATTAGATTCAGTAAAATTTTCTATCTATTCCCAAGCATTACTTTTCATTACATTACCATTGCAATGTTTGAAAAATGTACGTAGTCGCATATTTTGCACAGCGTTGATTAACTTGTCATCGTTGCAGAACTGTTGGGAATCCGGCGACTGCGAGGTAGGTTTGGATTTTGTAATCGTGATTTTATTTTCTGCAGACATTCTGGTGTACCATAATGCTTCAGCGGAAAAGGCTGACTTGTTATTAATGCTTTTAAGATGGATAGACCTAAAACATTTGTCTTATGTTTCCAATAGTAAAAATGTCTCTAGACATTTTCTGGTCAGTTAATGCATTCCCGAGGACGTAAACTTGCACAACGATAATAACAACTTTAAATTACAGCCAATAATACAAAATATTTGGTAAAACTTAGTCATGATTATATTAAAAATCAATATTTCTTGCTCAAGTAGCGTTTGAGATCTGCTAACAGGTATCGCCACCTTACAGATCGCTTACGAATTTTAATCATGTCGTATTTTTTTCAATAATTTTATTAATTTTTGGAATGGAATCAAAACTTGAGCCTAATCATGTGATGTTCAGGAATATTCAGGATAATTTAATCCATTAGGACTAAATTTTCTTAAAATTAAGTTAGCTGAAAATTTTGCAAAGAGTGCTTGCGGGTTTATGGGGGAAATAAAAATTGGTTTGCCACATCGGTAAATCTGTAGTTTAGCGTACTAAATTATGTGGCTGAATATTACGAAAATTTTCGGAGAAATGTACATATTTTTAAGTATGTAATTTGATGCGAAATGGTTAAAAACTTCAGCTTTACAACAGGTTTTAAAGATCTTTATAGTAACACTGACATGCAAGTACGTGATGTAAACATCCGCCGTGGCGACCTTTTTCCGGCGCCGCTGAGTCGTCGAGACTACTGCTGCTTAGTGGTGCTGTGGCAATTTTATGGGCGGAGAACAACGGGACAGAGCAAGCCTTTGCATCTCACAAAAATCCGCTTTGCTGTAGAGAAGAGTTCTAAATTTACCAGTATTGTGTGCAGAAAGGGCGTTACAACTCAGTTTCAGAGTGTATTACAAAAAGCAAAAAAAAATAAAATAAAAAATAAAACAAAAACACAACAACAACCGTGATCTTCGTTTCGGCAGATCCATAAAATGTCAGCCACTGGGCGACTGGAAGGTCATCGCTTCGCCGGAGTCTCGGACGAAATTTGGACGGTAATGGAGATTATGAGTAACGGTACTTGGATATTGGAAACCCTAAAATGGTGTATTTTCCATAACTCTAGCACTATGAAAAAGAATTAGTTTCGTCTTCTTAGTAGGTCTCTGATTATTATTTGAGAATTGCTTGATTACAATTCTTGGCGGTGATGGAATCGTCGTGGAAGTAGACGAAGCGGAAGTGTGCAAGCGAAGATACAACTGCGGTCATCTCGTCGAGGGCTCCTGGATACTTGGTATCTTTGAATGACGTACCAAGAAATTTAGAGTGGAGACCTGACCTGATAACAACAGATCTAAAGATACACCGCTACCCCTCATCCTGAAACACGTGGAACTAAGATCGGAACCTGTCAAGCTGTGGCTATGACTATTTCACCGTGAACCACTCCCTCAACTTCCATGATCCATTGACAGAGGCGCATACACAAGGAGTGGAGAGCTATTGGCATCGTCCACTAAAACATAAATTAAAAGAGGACAACCATAAAATGTACTTGGCGGACCATATTCTGGATTATTTATTCCGATGGAATTGTCATCTTTTCTCTGAATACTGCTTCGCAGTCTTCATTCGTGCGATCAACATTTCTTCCCTGGCAGATAAAACGTTCTTTGATTTTATTCTGCTAGCTAGACAGTTTCATATTCATGAGGAAAGACAATTGTTCCGTCAAAATAAATATTTCACACATATGCCACAATCAACATTTAAAAAAGGTCCTTTTAAGAACCACCCTTAATCCATATTATGGACTTCCTTCGGCACTTTCAGAATGTAACGAAAAGCTTAACAATGCAGCGATAACGTCTCGCCATCTATGGTCTCTTTGAAAAAAATGATTTTACTAACTTTTTGTTTTTACGCTTTCCAACCGTAGGTTGAAGAAGCATATATGCTCCAGCTTTGTCCGTCTGCCCGTCTGCCCATCCGTCCGCACGATAACTCGCGTAAAAATGGTTCGACTTCGATGAAATTTTAGTTTGTCGTAGGGGACCACCTGGGGACGAACCCCATTGAAAATGGGATTAATGGGTCATAGCTCACGACATAGGAGCAAGATCCAGTCAATTGTCCTTATGCGTCATAAATTGCGTAAATATGGTTCGATTTCAATGAAATTTTGTATGTGGTAGAGGACTACGTGGGGACGAACCCTATTGAAAATGGGTGATGTGGGTTCAAAGGTCAGGACATGGTAGTGGTATGCATTCCACTGCCCTCATGCTTCATAACTTACGTACAAATGGTTGGATTTCGATGAAATGTTAGTATGTGGTAGGGGACAACCCGGAGACGAATCCTATTGAAAATGGGCGTAAATGTTCAGGACACAAGATCTTGATCCATTCCATCGCCCTTATGCGTTTTAACTTACGTAAAAATGCTTCGATTGAGAAACAAAACGTTATTATGTTCTTCCGGAAGTATACTTTACCGGTTCTGTTGAATATCATCGAAATGGGGTCAAAGATCAGGTCATAGGAGCGAGATTTATTCTACAGCCATTATCCTCATAATTTGAGTAATGATTTCTGGTATGTTGGAAAGCGTATCATAATCAATGCATTACGTGATTTTACCAACTTGTTTACGCTTTTCAACGGTAGGTTGAAGAGGCGTATATACTGCTGCAATGTCCGCCTGGCAGCACGATAACTCGCGTAAAAATGGGTCGATTTCGATTGAATTTTAGTATGTGGTGTGGGACTACTGGGAACGAACCCTATTGAAAATGAACGAAATGGGCTCAAAGGGTCATAGGAGGGAGATTTGTTCTACAGCCATTATCCTCATAACTTGAGTAATAACGTAAGTAATGATTTCTGGTATCTTGGAAAGCGTATCATAATCAATGCATTGCATGATTTTACTAACTTGTTTTTTTATATTTTAATTTCCTTTGAAAAATTTGAGTAACTTATTATATTAACAATGACATTGCAAAATACTGAAGATACCATGATTTTCGGAATGTCACATCTCAAACATCTTACTGTTTTGTTTCGCTAGATAATCCATTCAAAGCGAGCAAATAAGAATAAAGAGGAAAGTAAAGAAAAGTAATTTGTAAGTTTCCCACTAACGACTGCGATTTCATATTTACTGCTCACCCAGTAAAAAAAATGAAGTCTTTCTTATCATAGGATGGCAAAGGTGTTTAAAAGCAGATGCTCTCGCAATAAAAGTAACACGTTTCGGTTTTATACGAACCGTTCAAAACAAAAAGTGAGTCACGCTCACGTGCCCAACATAACAGGATGTCATTTTAAAATGTATGTGCTGTACTTAAATAATATTATATATATTCTTTTCTGGGTTTTTAACTGCATAGTAATTCAACAAAATGCAAATATGATTACAAGAGGAATCTGCACGTGAAAAACAGATTCTCGGCATAATTTCCGAATGTTTTCGTGTTTGACAGGATTGTATTTGTCTTTTAGCAAGTAGGTCATGTGATCAAAAATGTAACACAATACAACATTTTTGTTTTTTACTGTGAATTCCTGACATGCAGATTTCAAAGGAATCTAAACAGATAACAAACAATTCAAGACTTGGTTGTGAATGCAGCATTCTCTTAAAATTTTTGTTTTTGCCATTTCTAACTTATACCTTAAACTACTTTTCTAGATATACGCCCTGGACCCTGAGGCACTTGTCATACCTTGTGATAAGTTTAAGTATCCCCTCCTCATCGAACTCTGCCGCCTGCAACATCAGCCATTCCATAGCACCCTCCTTTAGCTCATTATCATTGTTGTCATTAAACCGTTGTCCGCCAAGGATCTGCTTTAAAATGGAGACAAAGCGCTGATATTACAATGCCATGTTTGGTCTGTAAGATAGGCGTCCAAAACATTTCCCGTGAGACTCATCAGGTAGACCCTTTGTATTCATTGCTGTGTGTGTGCGGTAGTTTTCCTGTAAGAAACAGTTTCCTCGTGAGAGCATGAACCTGCGGCTGCTTTGAATGGCTTACCGTAGATGTTTCAGAGCAGCACATCACTTATTGTTCCAACTTTTCCATGAAAACGACAAGTTAGGCCTAAGAAGATACTCGCAATGATTTTCTTTGCCAAAAATTTAGTTTCGTATTTTGCTGCCTTTCAGTAACTGAGGTTGATGCCACTGAATACTTCTCTTCTTGGGCAGTTGTGCGAAATCAAAGTTTCGTCCCTGGTAACAATTTGGTGGATAAACTCGTTACACCTTGGTGTTAATACTCCAAGAACGTCCATGCAGCTTTCAGTCGTCGAGGTTTGCATTTATAACGCTCCGAGAACGTCAATGCGGCCCGAGGGCTGTGTATATAACGTTCCACGAACGTAAATGCATCTTCAACTCGCCGAGGTCTGTGTTTATAATGCTGCGAGAACGTCAATGCAACCTCCACCCACCCAGATCTATGTTTTTAACGCTCCAAGAACGTCGATGTAGCTTTAAGTCACCCAGTTCTATGTTTATAACGCTCCAAAAAACTCAATGCAGATTCCAGTAGCCAAGGTCTTTCTTTCTAACACACCAAGAACATCAATGAAGATTCCAGTCGCCGAATTCTGTTTTTATAACGCTAATAGAACGTCAATGCAGCTTTCAGTCGCCGAGGTCTGTGTTTATAACGCTACGAGAACATCAGTGCAACTTCCAGTTGCTTAGGTCTGTGTTTTTAACGCTCCAAAAACACAATGCAGATTCCAGTCGCAGAGGTCTGTGTTTATCTGTGAGCATCCGTGAGACGCAACTTGCACAAAAATTTGGCAAATTTCAGATGCTAAGTCACAACATTATACACACGGGTACGAACAACTTCAGGGCATTTTTGTGTACATCGCTAATCGTAAATTTTCCATTTTCTTTAGTGATGTCATGAAACTTTTTTCTGTGTTCGTCCGTTATTTACAGAAAGAGAAACACACTCACCACTCCTTGAGAAAAACATTTGTTCTTCCGTTTTTAAACATTACGTAACACTTCCTGCGACTGGATACATTCATTATACCTTTTCCATACGCTTAAACATGCATCCGATGAAAATCAATAGCTTGGTGTTTTCAGTAATTAGAAAACAGAAAGCACATTTAACTTCGCATTCGGCGGGATTTTCAATGCGCTTGTTCATTTCAAAAGATCGTAACTAACCACAAACTGATAATGCATGTTCGACAATGGTGCTATGTGATAGTCAATAGCGCACTGAGCGCCGGTCATTAAACTGCGCGGATACCATAAACAAACGCTCTTTACTTTCTGAAAGACTGACGTATATCGAACGAAGTGTTTTCCTAATGAATCAGTTAAAGAATCATGATAAGGGAAGCTATTCAATGAAAAACACTGCAATTTAAAACTAACATGACAATCCAAAATAATGTGAATAACGCAATATCTACACAACAGAGTTTAATGAGAGTTCGTACGATCATACATATATCCAGAACGTAACAATACACAATAGAATAGGAATGGCATAACCAAATGAGGAGGATGCCAGTACATGACAGCATGTCAGTACAAAAGTGATACCGCCAGTGGAGTTGATTTCTAAGGGACAATATGAAGAGTGATTCCCCTAATAGCGATTCAGTTGGCACAACGATCCCGCATGTTGTTAACAAGTCTCCGGATCAGATTATGGGGGAATGATACCTATTTCTATTCCAAAGAAGCCCGAGAATTCGGGAAAATGCCGCCCCGGTGGCGCAGTGGTCTAAGGCGTTGGCCTCTGATCATTCGTCCGTAAGGGGCCCGGGTTCAAATCCCGGTCAGGCATGGATGTGGTGTTTGTCTTACGGCACTGGCTCTCTCCCTTCCCTGGAACCAGTGACCCTAAATTAGGGATGGGCGACTGCTTATAGCCCATTGAGTTGCTCACGGTGGTCGTTAAACCTCCAAACAAAAACAAAAAAAACAAAAAAAAAAGTTCGGGAAAACTTCTGGGAGGGGATGCCGGAATGCAATTGCCTTTTCCAGGGATTCCCAGACCTGCTGTATTGGTTTCATATCAGAAGATCTCTTTGGCCACTATAGCCTATTAATACCCCCTCTAACCTGGTGTCAATCGAAGTGTCGAGACCTATTTGGACAAGCATTATCATTCACAAAAAAGAAATGGGGACCAACAAAATACATAGAAAGCTTAACTTAGGGCTCTTAAATTACATCTCTGTATTGGGGAGCAGTAAGTGTGACTGCTGGACACACGAGCAGTATCGTGCGTCCATCCAACATAATGCCAGCCCTAAATCAGTTATCCTCCACCATCGCAGTGCTCACTTCCCCTAATGTTGGAAGGTAGATTTCGACTTCTGCCTCTCTCCGTTTGCACATTCGTCAAGAGTCTGTGTTCAGGGTATACCGCAACTCCTCACTGAAGGGAGCACAAGCCCATTGATTTGATATCAAGGGTTGATGTCGTCCACAATTCAGACGGACTGCTGGGCTTCTTGCGCATATAGGTGTTGGAGTGTCCTATAAACTATTTGTATCGACATCGCGGTTCCCTTAGTAGAGGAGAGATCCTTTGAGTGTTACTTGGCTGTCAAGTACTTATGGTGACGAACACTTAGACACAAATACTGGTGATCTTGACATATTATGGCTCCTGGTCGTCTTTGTGG
Organism: Macrothele yani; assembly: GCA_039090855.1. NCBI lineage: Eukaryota > Metazoa > Arthropoda > Arachnida > Araneae > Macrothelidae > Macrothele > Macrothele yani. Next base: position 97,771,327 of record CM077017.1, on the reverse strand, counting down.
TGGACTAACTTTGCTTGAAATTGCTTTGCTTCCAGTCTCCCATTTCTCTGCAACGATGATGCGGAGCCATTTTTCAAATAACAGTCGATCAGAAATTTAAATCTCCTCTGCCGCTCTTTGAACGAAATTTTTTAAGTTCGCGTGCCAACAACCTCGATGATGTAGTCTTTATTGCTCTATCTTCATAAAACGTAGCACAATATTGCTTCCATACGCCGGCTTAGAGTTTTACCCTGCATATGCCTCTGAAAAATCTTCAGTCTGTCGTCTCGTTTTTGGACATTCTCTAATTTGTATTTGTCACTTTAATTTCGGGCAGCAGTTTATTTCTGCTACAAAAATCCTTCCTTTCGAAATATTTCTAAACACTTTTTTAAATATAATGTTGCGTATTTTTTCAATTAGTATTTTAATGTTTCACATCACTTTCACTTCGCTTTAATTCCTACCAATTTTAAATGCAATCCTTTCAAAATAAATTCTAATTGTACAGATGTTTTGCAAACGCAATAACCACAATCAGGTTTCGTTAAAAATTGAGAAGTATACACATAAAGCTATGCAGACGTATCTGTCCTAGAAAAAAAATCGTTCCACTATCGGACATAAGTTGAAACGCATCCATGAGTTTGTCGCATACATAAGCTTCATATTTTTTGGCAACAGTCAAATAGAGGCATCTATCTTGCTGGTGCAAAGGTGAGGTTATTTTGATTTTATTTTGTAGCGTATTTTAGGCGTTCGAAGTTTCCCCAGTATTCCGATATTCAACCACAATATTACTTTTATGTGCTAACGGATATACCCATGTTTACTTTTCAAAATATCCACACAAAATATATAATGAGTTTCAATGAAATTATCATGATTGACATAGACCTTTATAGAACAACTCTGCCTCGACTGTACTCTGGCGGCAATAAAATGTTGCAATTCCTTCTAACATTTAAGCAGTAAAGTTCTGAATATTTCTTGTGTTTGCTAGGGCAAGTTAATTGCAATAAACAGAATTTTCCTTTTCTGCATTTGGACTAAACTTGATCGAATCGTCCTGTGTTCCTGTGCGTTGGCGACGCAAAAGTTGTTCTTTGGAGTGAGGAGTCACGCTTTTCATTTTTCCAGTGTGATGAGAATGTTTGTATTTGGCGACAGCCCGTCGAATGATTTTCGTCTGACTGTGTTCTTCCAGCTGTTATGTTCCTCGGAGATTCCATCACTTTATGGAGTTGTTTTTTGTGGGTGCGACTTGGTCCGTTTGTCACAAACCATTAATTGTGAAGGGTACCTTGATATTCTGGATATTTCTACTCTACGAACAATGTGGAAGAATTGTGGAAATGACCGTTGTTTCTTTCAACACTATCGAACTCCTGCCAAACTGCACGGCGTTTTCTTGAAAATCAGGTGGAGTTAGACTTTCCTGCTCAGAGTCCTGATCTCTACCCCATAGAACACCTGTAGGATGAACTGGGTATTCGGACATAAAATCAACCACAACGATCGTCATCGATCTTCACTTTGGCAGCAGATTTGCACGATGAATGGCGAGACATTCCTGTCGAAAGCTACCAGAACTTGGTTGATAGTATTATTCGACGTGTTGCTGCTGTCATACAAGCAAAACGTGGAACAACTAAACATATAACTAAAACATTTTGGCGTCCGAACAGTTTTGGTTATATAGTGTACATACATAAATTGATGTGCTAGAAAGTAGCCCAACTTAATCGGAATTTCTGACCACAATAAATAGCAAGGCGTAAATTTGTATTAAACGTTATAGAACAGGCGATATAAAATGTAATTATAATAGCAGATAAATTAGTACACGTCATCCATTTTGAGTGAATGCGTGTTCCTAATAAAAAACAAAGATCATTGCCTCCATTAAAGCATAAAACCATGGTTTCCTGCTGTCGCAGCCATACGATGTATTGGAAGGGTAACCTTGTTATCTTACAGCTTCACCCTCACAAAGAGAAGTGCGTTCGATACGTGAGCACTTTTTAATCTTTTTTTGTAAGAAAGACTTACAACATTTTGCGCATGATTTGTATCAATTATTTTTCGTAAGATTGTCACTGGTAAACTGTGTGATAGGGAAGGTAAGAAAACTGTCGTAGAAAAGAGGACACTGAAACACTCATTTCATAATACTATTCTTGACGAACGGTTGCAAAGCAATGCTTGCCGATAGATGGAAATAGAAACGCAGAGTATATTCTAAATAATGATCTGAAATTTATTATTTACAATATTTCATGAGGTGATCATAATCACGTAACATTTCTGTTGAATCTTTGAAATTGTAAACTGGTTCCATCTGCATGGTGTTATATTTGATACTTTCTTTATTTGTACTGTTGTAGTTGTTACCACTTAAAATCTTTAAAAAAACAAGTATTTGTGGGAATCGAAAACTTTAAAACTCGCAACAAAGGATACACCCGAATTTACAAAATTATTAACAGCTATTTTTAAAAGTTGGAATGCTGAAGTGGAGATTCCAAAATGTTCTTATTTCATATAATAAGCTACTGATTTTCATGTATGGAATTACCTTCAGTTGAATTTTTGACATAATTTAAGTGCATTAAAATACTACAAAACTAACGATATCCCGAAACGTTTAGTCGCCTGAAATCTTTCTACAATCCAGGGTTGTCTGACGGGAAGGGCCTGAAGCCGTCGGTCCAAAGGCCTCTGAAAGGAGGAATTGCTCAAATAGGTTCTACAATCAAGACTTGTCTGGCGGAAAGGGCCTGAAGTCGTCGGTTCAAAAAGCCTCTGAAGAGAGGAATGAGAAATTGCTCAGATAGTGATAAAGGGATGAAATGAATCAGAGTAATTACGTGTACGAAGTTTAATTTTAATTATTTAATTTTATTTTACGGTGGGATGAATCTTGGTAAAAAAAGTTTAATTCAACGGATCTAGGGTTTATTAAAATTAATACATATGTCTTACTCTTTAATCAAGATTTTAACTGGTGTAAGGCGATTAGAGCTTTAACTTTAAGACTTTTGCTCTCACATTTTGTGGTTATTCTAACTTTTGTTAAAATTTTAATGAACTTTAAAGTGCTAAGCACTAAATGAATTTAGATGTATTTATATAAATGGGATGAGGTAAAATTAATATGTTTTTTTTTTTTTGTATAAGATGCCCGTAAAAGGACCGTTTTTTACTTCTGATTAAGGTTTTCATATCCAGGATAGAATCTATCTGGGTGGAATAACTTTAGTAATTTATTAACTAGCACTATTTAGCTAATTGCAAACTTTAAAGAAACGGAGTTTGCCCTTTGAATATTCCATTAATTTTTACCTGTAAGTTGCAGTTAGAATAAAGAAAAAAATGTCCTTAAAAGCGCCGTTTTATTTTTTATTTTGGCTGCCTGCTTTGAGCCAATGTTAATCTCTTTTTTGGGAAGATACTTTGTTTCACTAAGTAAAATATTATGATCAAAATATTATTTTGATCATAATCAGTGCACTAGAAGGAAAGCAGAATTAAATAGTTTTTTTTTCTATGTAGAAAGCCCCTTAAATTTTTTTTGTTGAATTTTATTGAGATTTAAATATAATTGCGTTTAATCCCTGTGCGTGCATTCCCTTTGCAGCGAAAAATAAGTCTTTCCCAAAAGGCCATTCTCTTTCATTGTCTGAGGACCATGGTAAATTTTTATTTAATTAAAAATCAAATCTCATTTTAATTTTAATAGCAGAATAAGCAGAGTTTCTTACGCTCAAGGCAGCCCACAGAAAAAACCAGTTCTCTAGTATTCAGAGGACTGATGAAATAAATCAGCTGAATTGAGTCACGAAGAATATCCCTGGTATTTAGAGGCCTGATGAAAAATTACTTTGATTTGAGTATCTTGCGCCAAGTAGCAGCCCTTAATGGAGAAAACAAAGGTAACATCTGCTGACTGAATACCAGAACAGGAAGGAATTCAGACCCAGTACTTGTGTGTTGGGTTCCTTAATTCTGAAAGCAACCCTTGTGTTACTAACGGGATATTTTACAATGCCTGTTTTTAGTTTAAAACAGCTACTATCTTATTCTTACACGATTGTTTGGTCCATATTTTTACAGCTAAATTTTCTTGTGAACTTCTACAACAGCAATAAGCGTAGATTCGTTCATTCACACTCCGTTCAATTATTAAGTTTCTTTTAAAACGAAGTATTAATTCACGAAACGAGTAGCAACGATCGCTGGAAAATAAGCAAATCACTAAAATTTGAATTCTAAAGCATTTGAAACAATTTGCCATCACACGCAATGTTGACGCCATTTTACAGCTGTTATATCCTTTACGAAATAGATCCCACTTCTCATCAATGAACATCGATGAAGTCTACTTTCAAAACTTTCCGTTCTCAACATTATTTTTAGTTTCACTTCCTTTCCTTAATTTCAAACGCATTTAGCTCGAAACGGGTATTAAATAAATTAGAAAGACGTCTATCAAGTCATGCTGAACTCTAATCATAGACTTAGTTTAAGTAATTTAATTTTTGAATACAATTGTGGTCTTATTGACAGGTACACCCACAAAAGCTCCACATCTGTGATGATGCCTTTAACAAACAACTGAGCTAGTAATTCCGACCAGGAATTCAGCTCTAAGACAAAGCTTCCAATTAGTAGAATAAAAGATTCAGCTTTCAGAGTTAGAAACAATCTAATTTTGGTCTTGGTAATCCACGTTTCAAGGTCCTCAGAGAAAACAGCAATTTTAATTCACTAACAATATTCTGCCCCACAGATTCAGTTTTGCTCTGTAGTGGCAAGTCTTGCTTAACAAATAGACTTCGGCAGCTGAAATATCGATTCAGCTATCGCCAACAACACTTAAAGGTTAAGAAAAATATTCACCCAAACAAATTTTGTTTCAACTAACTACATGAAATTGTTATTTCCCATATGGTCTGCAGCTTTAAAGTTTTGCTTTCGCCACTGAAATAGCAGTTTTAAACCATTATTAACCATTAGTCGTCCAAATTACATACGCTGGGATGATAAAATCTGTTTTTCTTTTTTATTTCGGTTTTACAATGTCCTTCTCGCTTTATGTTTCAGTTAAGAACAGTCATATCAGTAGTTTCGCATTCTGAATAAACTTCACTTTTACAGAATCTGTTCGTAAAGTCTGCAATACTTACCCGAACCGAAAACCAGTTTAATTTGCTATAGTTTGCCCATCCCAGCTTCAAGTTGTTCAGATTCAAAGAGAGTTTTCAATTTCTAAGCAATTACAGCCATCGAGATTCTGTACGTAGTGTGAAATAACAAACGTCCCTATTCAACCATTGTGAACCTTCAACCTTTGCTTTCCTACGTCATCAGCACCAAAAGATAGGCAATTATCACGAGGATTTCTGTCTCAGAACTATGGATCGCACGTTTTGCTTTTTGAGTACCACAGCTTCTATCTGTATTCTGAGAGGAATTCAGCATTATTTACTTACTAATTTGTGCATATCCGGGCAAAGCCACCATTCTTGATTCTTCGGGCATTTTATTGCTCATGCCTAGTTACAAGGAAACTTGCAATGAGGGTTACAGAAATGTTACTTACAGATCTGTTTTTTTATTTTATTTTATTCGAATTTATTCGCAAGATTTATCTACACTGTCTGCAACATTTTCACAAAATTTCTAGAATTAAAAATACATTTAAACGTATAACACACAATTAAAAATGTTATTAATATGTTTTTATATTTATTCTAAAAGAAAGATATAAATGATTCGACAAACACATTCGTCTCCTCACCAAGTAATAAAAATTTGCTTGAAAGCAGCAGTATACACCACTTCAAATATGTTGGTTGCCATGAACAGTGCAAAAGCAGAGTTTAATGTCAAATTTATGTATACATTTCTTTTGTAATATACAGTATATCCCGCTTAAGAAGTTTTTGTTTGGGACGAAGCGCTGAGATCTTCTTAAGCGGGAAAACTTCTTAAACGGGAAGTGTGTGATTGGGTTTTGTAAGACTTTAGCGATTAAAAATGTTGCATAGATTAAATCCAGAAATTACATTTTAGTTAATTTTAAAGTAACAAAAAATTTCACAACTTACCCATTTAAACTTAAATATGAGGATTGAAAGCTACATTTATTATGCTACAGGATTACAAAAATACTGATCTAAAAGCGTTTGTTTCTTCCTTTTTTCCGCTAGATTCACAAAATACGTGTTCATTTCCCTCGAATTTCTCATTATGTCCGTTGGAACACGTTCGTGGCTTTCTATAAAGGGGCGAAAAGTTTCTAGTGCTTTACCAGCTTCAGCTGAAGTTGGAATTGGCCTGCACTCATCTTCTTGCGTTTCTTTTTTTTTTTTGATTGGAGGTTTAACGACCACCGTGAACAACTCAATGGGCTATAAGCAGTCGCCCGTCCCTAATTTAGGGTCACTGGTTCCAAGGAAGGGAGAGAGCCAGTGCCGTAAAACAAACACAACATCCATGCCTGACCGGGATTCGAACCCGGACCCCTTACGGACGAATGATCAGAGGCCAACGCCTTAGACCACTGCGCCACCGAGGCGGCTTTCTTGCGTTTCGATATCGCACATATCATCGATATTTTGCATTTCAAACGTGGGAACATCTTTGTCAACGTTTTGCCACTATACCGTTGAAGGTTGTTACAGGTAAATTTAGTTCTTTTGCTATCTGCACCCTAATTAAATGCGGGTTTTCATCAACTTTCGTAATAATGTTTCGTTTCTAGATCAGAGATAAAGCTTTTCTTTCGGTTCCTTTGGACGCCATACTTCTAGCTACGCATTTCAACAATAAAACTAAACGTTTAAGTCCACGTATGCGAGGTGCAACCTCTGAGCCTAACTCTGACAGAAGAACTAACTTTCAGCAGGTGCTTCCTTTTCCATCCTTTCCCCAGCCCCAAAGATAAGGCGATTGGGATACAGAAAGGGCAGACGCAGAAGAAGTGGGAACAGTAAAAATGAAGTGGGGGCAGTAAACTTGCATTGACCGTGGGCAGCCGGCAGGGGCGTTGCTTGCTACATGTACGGGGAGAACAAAGAAACTTTTCCTCCCAACTTCTTTGACATGTAATGATCTGATGGACGAGTTCCAAAATCGTATGCTCTTACTTAGAATCCTGTGACACTTACAACTTCCTAAGCGAGAAAACTTGAAACATCGTTACTCCCTAAGCGGGAAAAATTATCATTAGCACTATCGAAAAGAAATCAGGACTCTAAAAATAAAACTTCTTAAACGTAAAAACTTCTAAAGTGGGATCAACTGTATTACTAATTGTTCTATTATTAGACAAACTCAGCAATCGAAATTGAAAAAACCATTAAAATAATCGATTATAAAGTACGCATAAAAAATGCGTAATTTATTTAAATAAATATTTTTCAGATCTTTCAGGCATATGGTAGGATCAGCTTGAACAATTCTCAGTGTCCTCTATATATTCCTTTAAATTTCTGAATTTCATGGGGTTTCAAAATCAAGTTCAAAGATTTAAAACATTTGTCTAACTAATTCGAGACATTGAAAAGCTATTTAATTCAAAAACTCAACGAAGCATATAGCTTTACAATATTTTAAAAACGTGTAGTTTTAATTTTAAGAATAAGCATTTACAGTATAGAAAGTCAATTATTTTAGTTAGAATCTGCGTCGTTAGTTCTCTTCCGGCACTTCGACAAATTCCAAAAATGCTGAAAATTTTAAATTCCAGCCCTCAAGGAAGAACAGCTTAGGGATTTTCATATGCACTATCAGAATGTTTTAAAGTATTTCTCGTGTTTCTTTTGAAACAACTGTGTGATTTTGCAAAAAAGTGAAATGCAGAGATTTTCTACAGTCTCGTAAACGAAGACACAGATAAAAGAAATTGTCAATGAGAGACATTAAGTTTAACAGCAGTATATATGGCCCCGGGATAAAAGAAAGTACCTTACATTGGCAATCGCTGGACATATTGTTAGATTATACCCTGACGGAAAAAAAGTCCCAACACCGCGAAAAAATAGTTGTAGAGGAATGAAATAACGGCAATACATTTTATAGGTAACATATTTAATCGATTAAGATTTTAAGATCATAGCTTAATGTAAGCGCGAACAGAGCCATTTTAAATGCGAAATGCTGGTACATTAATAACCGGTGCAACCGCCAGAATGTTGTATGCAAGCATGCAAACGTTCATGCATTGTTTCGTACAGGTGCTGGATGTCAGTTTGTGGGATGGAGTTCCATGCCTCTTGCACTTGGTCTGTCAATACAGGGACGGTTAATGCTGGTTGGAGGTGACGCTGGAGTTGTCGTCCAATGATGTCCCATACGTGCTCGATTGGAGAAAGATCTGGTGATCTAGCAGGCCACGGCAACATGTCGACACTCTGTATAGCATATTGGGTTACAAGAGCGGTATGCGAGCAAGCGTTATCCTGCTGGAAAACACCCCCTGGGATGCTGTTCATGAATGGCAGCACAACAGGTTGAATCACCAGACCGACGTACAACTGTGCCGTCAGGGTGCGTGGGATAACCACGAGAGTGCTCCTGCTGTCATAGGAAATTGCTCCCCAGACCATAACTCCAGGTGTAGGTCCAGTGTTTCTCGGCCGCAGACAGGTTGGTTGCAGGCGCTCACCTGGCCTCCTTTTAACCAACACACGGCCATCACTGACACCCTGGCAGAACCGGCTTTCATCAGCAAACACAACAGATCTCCACTCTGTCCTCCAATGAGCTCTAGCATGACACCACTGCCGTCGCTTTGGAGTAAAGTGGAATTCACGCTACAGGGCGTCTGGCTCGGAACTGTCCTTCAAGTAACCGATTTGTAACAGTTCGTTGTGTCACTGTGGTGGCAACTGGAGCTCGAATTGCTGCCGCAGACGCAGTACGATGCGCCACGGCCATCCGCCGTACACGGCGGCCTTCCCTCTCAGTAATGCCACGTGGCCGGCCGCAAACCGGTCTTCTTGAGGCAGTACGTTCCCTTGCCACCGCTACCAACAATCATGCACAGTGGCTACATTCCTGCCAAGTCGTTCTGCAATATTTCGGAAAGAAAATCCACCTTCTCGTAGCCCTATTTTACGACATCGTTTAAACTCCGTGAGCTGTCGATAATGGCTTCTTCGTCTTCTTAAAGGCATTCTTGACTAGCATCAACACACTATGTCGAATCTCAACGATAACTAACGCTCACGAACGTTACAGCGAATATTTTTAGCAAACCTGCTGTGCATGTTCCGAGGCGCAACTAGCGCCACACGTATGCGCCGAGCGCGAAATTTGCATAGACGTCATCTTACAGATGTACTGTCACCGCCTACCAACTGTCGTTTATCTAACACAAGCCCTTCTTGGTGTTGGGATCTTTTTCCGTCAGTGTATATACCCGGCCGAGTCACGTTATTGTAACCACCTGCTAATATTTCAGAGTAACCGCCCTGGGCAGCGAGGACAGCAGCTCTACGGGCTGGGAGTGACATAGTAAGGTGATGAAAGGTGTTCATAAGCATGTGGAGCCATGCTGACTGCAGTGCATCTGACAGCTGCTGAAGGGTGCGTGGGGCAATATCCGTAGAGCGAACGAAACGATCGGGATGGTCGAAGAGATGCTCAATTCTGTTTAATTCTGTGGAATTAGGGACCAAGAAAGTTCTTTAAAGTCTTCATCGTGCTCTTTCAAAATACTATCAGACATTTATAACTGCGTGACACGTCGCATTGTCGTGCTGTAAGATCCCATCAGCCCCAGTGAAGACAATCAGCTTGTATGGGTATATGTGGCCTTCAGGGATAGATTCATAAGAAATTCGATCCATAGTGCATTCCACAAGTAAGAGTGGACCGAGGGAATGCTACCAAAACATTCCCCAGACCACAACGCTGCTTCCATCAGCTTGTGTTCTTCCAGCAATGGTTGGAAAGTGTTTGTTTTCCGACTTTTCTCGCCTTTTACGCCAACGTTCATCCGTTCGATGAAGCAGAAAACGTCACTCTTCGGAGAAGGCAATACTTCGCCAATCAGCGAAAGGTCAAATGTCGATACTTCCGTACAAGTGTAAGCCTTTTCTGCCCATGCACCTACGTTAGCATAGGTGCAGTGACCCTGCTTCTTCATCGGAGACCCATACGCAGCAGGGTTCGCTGAACGATCGTTTTTGACACTCTTCCGTGAGCCCGCTGGTTCTGTCGCCCAGTGAGTTGCTCCACTGTACTGGGTCGATCGACCCTCACGCACCAGGAAGCGGACGTTTACTTCTCATATCAGTGGTACGTGGTGATCCGCAGTTTCCACATCGCTTATTCGCAATGGTGCCATTTCTCCAATCACGATACACCTTCACCACATCAGCACGCGAAGAATTCACACATTGCGCTGTTTCAGAAATACTACCACACTTGTCCCGAAAGCCGATAATGATCTATTTTTGCAAGTCTGCTAAATCGCTCCTTCTATCCATGACAGCAGCGAGTGATATATTTTCAGAATGCCTACAGCACAACTTACCCTTTAAACCAGCTCAGGACACATGCCTTCTTTCTTTGGCTACGTGCTGTTGACATCAAAAGTAAGAGGTGGCCACAATAATGGGGCCCCACTGTGTATTATGTAACATTAAAAACAACTTGCATATGTTCTTACATTTTTTTATCTGCTTTTTAAACACATAAGCTAAGGAACTGCTTCAGGATATTGCATTGCTTTATATACTGTAAAACATTTCTGATGCTAAAATGATGGGTCATAATGTTAAAATGTCTCTAGTTTGAAAGGACCTCTTAAATATTTCACTACCTTCGAATTCTGATCTGCAGTATTAGGAAAGGAAACACACATCTCACAACTTTCGACATCGATGATCTTATCAAATTTCAACCCCTTGAACTCTTTGTACATCTCTTCTCTGGATTTCCTCCTCGTTGCGGTTGCAACTGGCGTGTTGAAGGTGCGTCTTCTATCACACGTTTTGTTGAGTCCAGTTCAGTTTTTCTTCAAATTTGCGTCCTATGTCTCCATTTTTCTTGACTCTAGTAATTATTTTTCCTCTAGCGTTTCAGTGTCGTTGATTGTTGGATTTCTCAACACCACTGGTTGACGACTTTTTCAGCTGGATGACTGACGGAGGCAGTTAATTTCATCTCTTTAGACTTTTCTGGTCAGTAGCAATGCCGGCATGTTTCATTTTAACTAGAATTGATGATTAATAAGAGTAAGAAAAAGCTATCATGTGCTAAACACCAAAGTATCTAGAGTACACAGTACGAAAATCATGAGAAGAACATTTGCAGGTGCTAAAACATAAGTTGCGAAATGACTTCTTTTTTTTTTTTTTTTTTTTTTTTGATTGGAGGTTTAACGACCACCGTGAGCAACTCAATGGGCTATAAGCAGTCGCCCGTCCCTAATTTAGGGTCACTGGTTCCAGGGAAGGGAGAGAGCCAGTGCCGTAAGACAAACACAACATCCATGCCTCACCGGGATTCGAACCCGGACCCCTACGGACGAATGATCAGAGGCCAACGCCTTAGACCACTGCGCCACCGGGGCGGCGCGAAATGACTTCAGTACGGTTAACACAAAACTGTAAGTGTCATTTCCAGAAATTGATTGTTTTCGACGGGGTATTCCAAAACTCAACGACATTCAGTGTATAGAGTGTTAGGAATTAGAGTTACGATTTCAAACTGCCAACTTTGTTAAAACCAATATGCAATTATATGGAGTCACTAGATATGTCACTAGGTATATCATTAATTTTACTTTTCATGAAATTGTTTTTCTGTATTTCGTATATACTTTTATCAAGAAGAAAATAGATTTTAAAGGCTACTACATGGCAAAGTTGAACACATATGCAACAATTGAATGGACAGAAAGTTCCTGTTGTTAAATGCTGATGAATCTTATTACTACCAGTAAATCGCCTGCCTTCCCTGTGATTTTTTAATATGACGAAATCATTCCGTGATGTTTACTTTTCCAGAAGAAGAAAGCAATAAATGTGAAATAAGCACAGAGAACATGGTAAAGGTACCGGAGTGGCAGTTAAGATATCAAATAGCTGAGCTTCCCAAAGCTTTGGCAACCCAGTTAACGCATCAGCTCTGATAGAACAGGTCAGTTGTATTGTTACCTTTATCCCCATTTGTCATCCTCCCTTTGGCTTTATAGCAGCCAAGCACCCCTTTCAAAAATGTGTTTCTTTTCAAGAAGCTTTAAAGAGAGGTGGCTTGACAATCTGTGCAGTCACCTCTTGCGTGTTCACTGCTAAGAGGGTGACTTTCAATCTAGTACCTTTATTATCATATCTGTGAGAATATCTCTGACTCCTACATTCTGTCAACCGAAAGCAAAAAAAAATATTTCTGTACCTAATAGACGATGCTCCAGTATCAAATTGATACATCACTTCCGACAGATGACATCCGTAGGGGTACAGGAATTAGGCAAACGGGTAAAATATCTCTTGAACTTAGCGGCAAGCGTAATGCTGTCCCACATTAAATCAGCAGACGAAATCTCAAAGTGTCAAATCTACGGTAAAATATATGGCTTTCTTTATTGAAGGCTTAACGACCACCGTGAGCATCTCAACGGCCTGTAAACAGTCGCCCGTCCCTAATTTAGGGCCAACGGTTCCAGGGAAGGGAGAGAGCCAGTGCTATGAGATAAACACCATATACTTGCCTCACCGCGATTCGAATCCGGACATTTCTTGGACGAATGAACATAAGCCAGCGCTTAGACTGCTGCGCCATTGGGGCGACAAAATATTTGGCTTTTAGGATCACAATTGTACAGAAGACTTACTCATTCTGAGGGAATACGGCATAGCCACGTGACAAAACTGAACGATGCAGGCACTTTTTTCAGACCACACACGGGTCAATGACTTCATTTTATTAAAATTAAACGTTCATAATTTCAGACTTTTCCTTTACATTTTTTTGTACACGTAGTGCTGAAGCAACAACTTGCATACAAAATCTATTGATTTTTTTCGGCACAAAAATTTAAGCGAGCGAACGTAAGTTCTAGTAGCCATGGTGATCTGGTGCGCTGGATTACATTCGCAGGGTATATTTAGTTGCTTCCATGTGCTTAGAGGAAATACAGTGGATGCCATGTCGCTTAAAAATTGCAAAGAATTTTAACGTATACGGAAAACTGCTGAAATATGAACAAAAAGAAATGTATGGTCTATTTTCTAACAGCATAAATAACATAGACAAAAGAGGTAGTCGTTAATTGAGGATGTCTACTTGTGTAGTTTTGCTGTCGGTATTTATTTCTAAGCTGGCAATAACGGCCGCTACACGCCTCGGCATCGGACGAACAAGGCTTTGGATGGGGACTTGGTGTATGTCGGTACAGGCTGCTGTCACACGTTGCCACCGTTCATCCGGCGTAGCCGCAGGTGGTGCTTGCTGGACCACTGGGTTGCCGATCAGCGACCAGACGTGTTCGATGGGCGACAAATCGGGAAAACAGGCAGGCTACGGCAGCAGTGACACCTGGTTGGCCGTGAAGAATTGTTGCTCGATGCGTGCCACGTGCGGGTGCTCATTGTCCTTTTGAAACGTGGCCGCTGGCAGGTCCTGCAGGTAAGGACCTGCCACCAAAACGTCGCAGATGTAGCTGTGGTGGTTGAGTGTACCGGCGATGCGTACCATAGGGGTGCGGGTGTCATATCCAATTGCGCCCCAAACCATAACGCCAGGCGACAGACCGGTATGGCGATGCATAATGCAGGCGTCATACAGTATCTCGCAGCGGTGCCGCCACACGCGGATCCGACCATCGTGGTGTTGCAGGCAGAAGCGGGGTTCGTCGGAGAAGACAATGTCGTGACATTCCGTAGTCCGGGTGCGGCGTTCAACGGCCCACTGCCGCCGCACTCACCGGTGATGTAACGCCAATGGTAATAGGAGCAATAGGCGCCGTGCGACAAGACCCCGCTCCTGCAGACGACGTCGAACGGTACGTGCTGATACAGGTTGTTGCGCATCACACCCTAATTCCTGCGCTAACGTTCGTGATGTGGCGGTGAGAATCGTCAACGCCCGCCACACAACATGCCGGTCCTACCGTTCGGTGGTGTTATGCGGCCGCTGCAATCTGTCACGTCGGTCCGTCCGACACTCCTGCACCCTACGAATCCATACTCGCCTCACTGTGGCTGGATGTCGTCCAACACGGGCGCCGATGTCTCGGTACGATAAACCGCTGTCGTGATAAGCCACTATTCGTCCTCTATGGAACTCCGAAACGTGCTGGAATAACTGCCGTACTCTGCGACGAGGCATCAGGAAGTTTTCCACGCACATGTCCGGTAGCACAACACACTTCCACTACTTTCACCCCTCCATCTGCGCACCCTTCTTATAGTGCTTCTCCTTGGCGTGCCGGGCGCACATGATTTGAATATGCCCTGCAAAGCTAATCGTTTGCATGTCCTACCGCGGGCGACTCATGCTGCGAATTTCAAGCCAATCGAATGCTCCTTCCTGGTGTTGCATTTTTGGTGGCCAGCAGTGTATATAGTTATTTAAGGTGTACACTTTTTGAAATTTTCATGTTTTGCAAAATTGCAATCTTGGAGGAAATGTGATTTTGTACCAAATGCAAATGATTGTATGTCAATTTAAAGAAAATTTGATGCTGAAATCATTACAAAAGGCATAATGCAAATATATGCAGTGCAAAAAAGTTATGCAGGGAGTACTGTAATCATGCTGAATGTACTGCAATGCAATTACGATTTCAATGTACTATCAGTATTTAGCAGGTTAGTCTTTAATCTTTAATTCTGCATCACATCCTCGTCTCATCGAGCCAACAACTGTTTTAAGCTCTGTTTTAGTTATTACGTGGTGCCAGGAAGCAATTATTGCCTTAATTAATTGCCTTTCATTTGATGGATGCATCATTTGTACAAAACGTTTCAAGCGATTCCACGAATTTTCTATCGGGTTCAGGTCAGGACTGTTTTCTGGCCAGGTCAACAGTAGAATGGACTTCGTTGTGAACCACTGACTGCACATTTTGGCTGAGTGGCAGGAAGATGAATCCTACTGAAAAAGAGATGGTGCATTGTTGGGAAAGAGATCCCTGATGGAAGGTAGCCCTTTTGGTTCCAGGATAGCGTCGATGTATTTTCTTGCGTTCAGTGTGAAGTCGTTTACATGCAATAGGCCAATATAATTAACTGCTATACATGCCCAAGTCCTACCTTTTGTTGAGTGCTTTACATTAGCATACATGCAGTCAGGATGTAGCTCTTCTCCTACTCTGACTGCATGTATGCTAATGTAAAGCACTCAACAAAAGGTAGGACTTGGGCATGTATAGCAGTTAATTATATTGGCCAATTGCATGTAAACGACTTCACACTGAACGCAAGAAAATACATCGACGCTATCCTGGAACCAAAACGGCTACCTACCATCAGGGATCTCTTTCCCAACAATGCACCATCCCTTTTTTTCTCCAAAGAACTTGCTTCCACTGACAGTATGTCCCTCCAATGTGTTCTTTTGCCCATTGTAGTCATTTCTTGCGCTTCTGTAGATTCAGATATTGCCTTTTTCTCGGAATCGTATCTCTTATTCCCATATTTGGTGGTCTGCTCCTTGTCGTTCTTAAACTGACAGTAACAGCAGTTGAACACAGTTCAGATCTGACAGCCTCAGGTGGAATGTTTCTGTCCTTCAGACAGTCTTTTTATTCTTTTCTCATCAACAACTTTCCTGCACCTTTTTTGTACTTTTCCTGGTTTCCTTTTCAAAGACTTTGTTTCCTGATAACGTAAACAGCACTTTCGTACACCAGATGTTGTCACTGACCCACATACTTGCCTTGCAATTTCAGCATAAGAAAGATCCGATTCAAGTAAAAAAAGAATCCTGATTCTTTTGTGGGTGCCCAATCAACTCTTTCCTTTGGTGTCATGGCTGTATTTATTATCTACCCGTTAAATTTAAAGAAATTCTAAAAATATGCACACAATCTACAATAACGCTGCACTTACACCGCTAACTGTCTTTCTTCTACAGAATATACCGCAAAACTGACTTTTCTCAACTTCTTCCAAAATGTATTTAAGTTATTTAAGTTTCTGATTCCCAGAACAAGGACTGTGATTAGCCAGTAGGGTTTCCACTTGCAGTCCGCTTCTTAACTGAATCACACATGTGTTTCTTTTTTAGACTAAAATACGCATAATTTTTTCTGTACTACATATATTTGTATTCTGTTTTTGTATTGGATTCAACATTAAATTTTCTTTAAATTGACATATAAATATTTGCGTTTGGTGCAAAATAACATTTCTTATAAGCCTGCAAAGTTGCATAACATGAAAATTTCAAAAAGTGTCCACAATTCTTGCCACCATTGTATGTCTGATACCGGTATCTTTCTTGAGATTGCAAAGTCAGAATTATATCCTAAAGACCGCTTCTGAATTTCAGTGATAATATGACCGGGCAAGTTGACAAACACTTAATAATCTGGATACACTATTCCGTTATTATTATTATGGGTATAAGCCTGCTTATTGGTATTACCAGCTATTAATTTTTCCAAATTTCTTTCAAAGAAAATCCTGTGGTTCGATGACATGTTGATACTACGAACTGAAGTAGTTTTATCTAAAGTATCAAAATCTGCTAATTTGTTAGCTAACTAAAGATGTAGGTCGTAAAGATCATGTTCTGCCTTTGAAATGTCCTTCCGAGTGTCATTAATAACAGCTCTAAGAACGGCAAACAGAGCATTGCACACTGTTTTTGTTATGTTCTGAGAAGGTTTTAGGTTACGTTTCAAGGATATAAAGTTCGGTAAGATGCGATGCCATTTGCATCGTTGTAAGAAATTCAAATGGTTCAGTAATCTGATCTTTATTCTCACTTTCGGAAAACAATTAATCGTACTTCTTAAAGTGGTCATGTGTTTTCAGGAACATCATAGGTACAACGCTCCTATAATTCACTTCACGTAGAAAGTTGAATTTGAAGTAGCCAATCAGGATGTTAAAATGTCTTCTGTTTAAGATGCACGTCTGTGCATAGTATACGTTTAAGTATACGTCTGTATGCAGTAATGGGTCACTGCTGGCTGAAATCAGCCACTTACGAAACGGATCAACATTTTAAAGTATTGCTGATTAATTTGATCATCGGTAAATCAAAGTAGCCATTTATCTGGGACATGACTCGAAGTACATCCAAAACTAATTATTTTAAATCATTGCCGTATAATTAATGCAGCGGCTTAATCGTGCCAAAGTGAGCACCAAAGTATTCCGATTAACCGCAATCTAATGTATCCCTCAAAGGGTATTTTTTAAACTTGGGTGTTAAATACCAAAATTCTAACAGGGTGTTTCCGTGGATGGCCAAACATTTAAAGAAGAACAGCGAAATTGCTTTAACGTTTGAATGCTACGTAAGTTTAGAGAAACGGGGTGCGGTATGAGAATATCTTGTGCTTTGCCTTAATATTTGCTGTTTTTCTTGCTTGCTAATTCAGAGTTAATGCATATTGTTTTTAATTACATAGATATCACTAATATCTGGGCTGAACTGTAAATTGCTAAATTCGTATACATTAGTTTTAGCTTAAAACTCTTTACTTATAACAAACTAATTGTTAGCTTTTACTGCGTTCCTCAAATCTATGTAAATGCTTAGCAAATGTGAGATTGTTCTCGCTAAAATATGTAGTAAAAGCAAAAAGTCTAAAATTTAACCACAAATCATGGGCTTGCAAAATTGACTTCTTGATGCAAAAACCAGAATCAATATTCCTAAATTATAGTATAACTGTGACAAACAATTCACCAGCAAGCGTCGCGCTACTTTCTCATACGACATCCAAATATAAACCATGACCAAATATTTCTTGAAATATTTAAGTATAATTTTTTGAGTTTTATTACTGTAAAAACCATAATTTGAAAAGGAAGTTATTCTTACCGTCGGGGTAATTTCATGCACAAAACTTTGTTTATTGGTACTATATTTTACTGTACACTGTCCAAAACCTGAGGAGGGACTAAAGTTTTACTTGTATAAGAAACAAAAGGTACATGAGTGAGGCCAAATTGTTAAAGAACACATGAAAAGTCACAAATATTTGTTTATACAAAAAACAACAAGGCTAACTTACATGAAAGCCAAACATCATGATCAATGTGAGCACACATTTTAAAACATGATGAGAAGCATTTGAGATCGCGTTCGCATTCTCTTGGCTGTGATAGATAGATCATCTGGTGTCAGTTGAGAAATTGCTTCGTCACTATACAAAACAAAATGTCTCATGATCTTTGGTTTTTCATTCCTATCACAGGGTAAACTTCAGTGGACAATTGTTCACGACCGAAGCACGAGCTGAGCAAGGAAAATATTTTAAGGACAATAGAGCAGTTTCCCACACCTATAATTTTTTTGAGGGTATTTGAGGCTCGTGGAAAGATTGGAATGTTCCATGCGATATTGTTTCCTATGATATTTGACATGCTCCCTATATGTTCTGACTGGCTTCTTTTATCTCACAGGAATTTCGTTCAAAATAAGTTATGTGTTCAAAATTTCGGATAATTTGCGTGGACCATACGCAGTCAGAGGCCTAGTTTTAGAACGTTAATGTTCTGAATGTACACAGCGCAGTTAAGGCACAGCTTTTGTGTTTTGCGGAAGATAACATTGGGTGATATTCACGATCATTTGTGGATAATGATGTTGCGCATTAAAATGTGGACCTCACACCTCCAGTGGAAGCACATATTACTATAGATATTTGCTTTTCCAGTAGCTTAGATTTACCTTTTCCGTATTATGAACACTAGTAATAAGAATATTTGGACTTCTGCGGCAAGCACAACTGCACGTTATGAACACAACACATGATTTCAACGCAACTGAACAACTTGTGAAGCAGCGTCATGGAACCAATTTTTGTTTTCCCATTAAACAGTATTCTATCGCTTTATGATTTCTCTTATCAAATTTGATTAATTTACCAGGAATAGTTTGAACTGTAATATTCTTCGAAATGCCCAAGTAGCACAAAAACGTTTGTAAAACGTTTTAAAACCAGTTCGGCGAGACGTTGAAAAAACGTCACAATATTACGTTTATAAAACGCTAATACGTCTCGTTGATTCAATGGTTTTTCAACCGTTGTTATAACGTTGTAGCACTGTTTTTAA
Organism: Macrothele yani; assembly: GCA_039090855.1. Taxonomy (NCBI): domain Eukaryota; kingdom Metazoa; phylum Arthropoda; class Arachnida; order Araneae; family Macrothelidae; genus Macrothele; species Macrothele yani. The sequence continues at coordinate 97,752,086 of CM077017.1, read as the reverse complement.
GACGTTTAGATGACGTTATTTAAACGTCATATTCCTTTCATTATGACGTTTAGAAAAGGTTTTAACAACCGTTTAGGAACGTTTGAATGACGTTATTTAACCGTCATATTCCTTCCCTTATTACGTTTAGAAACGGTTTTAACAACCGTTTAGCAACGTTTGAATGACGTTATTTAAACGTCATATTCCTTCCCTTATTACGTTGAGAAACGGTTTTAACAACCGTTTAGCAACGTTTGAATGACGTTATTTAACCGTCATATTCCTTCCCTTATTACGTTTAGAAACGGTTTTAACAACCGTTTAGCAACGTTTGAATGACGTTATTTAAACGTCATATTCCTTCCATTATGACGTTGAGAAACGTTTTTAAGAATGTTTAGCAACGTTTAAATGACGTTATTTAAACGTCATATTCCCTCTTTATTACGTTGAGAAACGGTTTTAACAGCCGTTTAGCGACGTTTTATTTTCGATTTTACAACGTATTTTTCCTTTCTGTATTACGTTTAGTAAATGTAACAGCAACGGTTAATCAACGTCTAAATTTCCTCTATTAAACGTTGCTGTCCTTTGTGTATTACGTCAAACGTCGCAAAACATGTTACCACAACCTTTTATCGAAGGTTATATTCCAGTTTCAAGACTTTTTTTTTTTTTTTTGGCTTTACGTGTTCCGTTGCAAAACGTTAGAACGTTTCTATTTCGTTCTTGGGCCATTCCGTATCGACTCAACACAACGACTTGACCATCTCAGATGTTAATGAAATTTAGTACATAGGTGGCCTCTATATAGATTAAGAAAAATACCAAATTTCATCGTCATATATCCACCGGTTTTGAAAATACAGCTATAAAAAGTATTAAAAACACCCCAAAATCGGAAGATTGATGGGTTTTTAAATTGTGATTACAGCTCCCCTAATTAAGATAGAAAGATGGGAAAGGTATCTTTTTGTAGTATTGTTTATGCTATTTTATTTGATGTACAACACCATAGGGGTTAATATTTAAAAAAAATTCAAATTTTAAAATTCAAATTAAAATTTTGAATTTTTCAAAATGTGACGCTCCAAAAAATTCGAATTTTTTTTAAAACAATCTTTATATGTTTGGCATTTGATTACATGAGTTGTAACTTGGGATGATAATGGGTTTACTTAAAAAGCTATATTCAAATTTAGCCTAACACAAGAGTTTAATGAAAAAAATAAATAAATAAAAAAACATGTAATCTGAAAATAAATTTGGGCTAAATCTTTAAAAAGTTTCATTAATAACAATAGATATAGTATTTTTGTTATTTAAAACCATTTATTTAAACAATGTTTTATTTTTAATTAATTTGTTTAAAATCTGAGTCACATGGGCTTAAAAATTTTATTAATTTCATTATTCAGAATTTGTAATAATTCCCAATACAATATAAAAAACTAAAGACTGTGCAGTTATACTGTAGGCTACATTTTGTTTTGGACAAAACTCTGTATGTTCCGACTTAAAAAACTGATTGTTGTTTAGATCATTGGTAACTAGACCCAACAAGCAGCAACTTGCATTCCTAACTTGCAGACCTGTCTGCTTTAGGTTTTGATGGTGATCAGATGTTTTTCTCAGTCTGCTTTAGGTTTTGATGGTGATCAGATGTGTTTCTCAGTCTGCTTTAGGTTTTGATGGTGATCAGATGTGTTTCTCAGTCTGCTTTAGGTTTTGATGGTGATCATGTGTTTCTTGCAGTGAAAGTGATATGTGTTTGAAAACTTTTGTGGTTGAAAACTTTAAATTGAATAAAGTACATCCTTTTCAGTTTTGAAACTAGACTTTTATAAATTGAAGCTGTGCAGGATTTTTTTAGGAAAAATAAAAAGAACAGGTAATGGGAGGCAATTATTTTACTATTTTAATTTTACATTTTATGCACAAATAATCAACAATGGAAAGTACAAGATATGCATTAATACAATGTTTAAATCCATATAGAAATGTGACAGACTGGATGTTGGAAAATTTTGATGACTTATCAAAGGAGACTAAAATTTGTGATTCTTGCAGAAAGCAGCTGAAAACTTTAATAATTAGTCAAGAAGCAAATGAAACCTGTGCTGATGAGAAAATGGACGAAAATTTTGCATCTATGTCAGAAGTAATTGAAACACTGAATACTTCGCTCCATGAATTGGGTGAATCAGCTGTCAATAAGAAAAAGCTAAAATCTAAATGTTATGCTTCAACCAAAATTCAAAAAATCAGTTCTGCTATGAAACGGAAGCTTTTTACAAATATTCAAGAATCATCTGATGACGAGGATGAAATACTTCACGACTCTGTTATGGACAATCTTAAAAGTAATTTTTCTAACTGCACTAGAGATAAACAGTTGATGATTTTGACTTGCTTACCAGAGTCAATTAGTGTTAGGAAAATCATGTAAGAATTCAATGCTCCTAATTATATGGTAAGACAATAAAAAAAAATTCTGAAGGAGAAAGGAATTTTGGAAAGCCTTAATGGAAAACCAGGTAAGTCTCTCTCTTCTGAAGTAGTTGTAGTATGATCGTTTTACCAAAGTGATGAAATTAGTCGGGTTTTACCTGGAATGAAAGATTGTGTTTCTGTTAGGACTGAAAACGGAGATAAAGTTTGTCAAACAGGCTGATGTTATGTAATTTGACAATTTGCAAGCACGAAAGTCAGTTTTTCCAAATTGGCAGAGCTCAGTCCAAAAAACCGTGTCCTGGTAGGGTCTAGTGGTACTCATACGGTATGTGTTTGCACCACACACCAAAATGTAAAACTGATGATGGAAAATGAAAGAATTGGTTCACTAACGAATGGACAATTATCTTCCTACAAACATTGTCTTGCAAGAGTATTATGCAACCCTACTTCCATAGATTGTCATTTGGGGAAGTGTCCTACCTGTTCTGGGAACACGGTTTTGAGAACTTGGTTGAAAAACTAACTTTTCGCCAATGGATTACAGTTGATAGATGCAACTTGGAGACATTAGAAAATCAACTTCAAATTTTATTGATTTGTTTTGCAAAAAACTGTCTGCTTTGGTCAGACATGACTTCATTGCTAAGCAGCAAAGCTCTTTTATGAATAGTAGTACTAAGGAAAACCTCAAGGACTCAGAATTTCTCATCATTTGTGATTTTGCTAAAAATTATAGTTTTCTTCTTCAAGATGAAGCCCAGAGCTATCACTGGACCAGTGGGCAAGCCACAGTCCACCCATTTGTCATCTATTACAAAACAGAAAAGACTGAACATGCAAGTTTTGTAGTAATTTCTGAATGTTTAGAGCACAACACAATTACACTGTACTGCTTCCAAAAAAAAAAAAAACTTATTAACTTCTTGAAAAGTAAGTTTGGTGACAACAGCGTCAAAAAAATGTACTATTTCTCCGACTGGTCTGCAGCCCAGTGCAAAAATCGGAAATTTTTTCACAAACTTTTATGTTTCCATCAAGATGACTTCAACATTGATGCTGAATGGCATTTTTCAGCAACAGCACACGGGAAGGGGCCATGTGATGGCGTTGGTGGAACGGTGAAAAGGTTAGCTGCCCAAGCCAGCTTACAACGCCCTTACGAGAATTAAATTCAAACACCATTTCAGTTGTACGAATGGGCAATTCAGAACATTTTTGTGGCAAACTTTACATATGTAAGTCAAGAAGAATACATAGAAACAGACCAATTTTTGGAAAATCGCCTAAGCAAGTCTCTAACAATACAAGGTACCCAGAAACTTCATGCTTTTATTCCTATCCCATTGAGTAATTCAAAAATAAAAGTGAAGATGTTCTCAGAATCAAACGAGTCAGCTACTGAAAAAGTATCAGCATTACAAGACAGACTGAAAATAACAGAAATGAGTGGTTACATAACCATAATCTATGAAAACAACTGGTGGGTAGCGTATGTTCTACCAAAAGAAGAGAGTGAGAATGAAGTTAAGGTCTCATTTTTACATCCAGCTGGTCCATCTACATCCTTTTCCTACCCTAGCCCACAAGATGTATTATAGATTCCTGTAAGTTACCTCTTGTGTAAAGTAAATCCTTTGACTCCGACAGGAAGACTCTACAATCTCTCTGAAACAGAAATACACCAAACTATTGAAGCTTTTAAAGACTATATCAAGGATCTACACGTGTGATTTCACTTCAAAACAATGATGCAACTTTTTTTTAATTTTAGAAGATTCTGCTTTAAGTGACGATCTAAGTTTAAGATTAGGAATATAATTTGCATAAATGTAAACAATTCAATGCCATATGTTATTATTATTTTGATGTGTTTCTTGAGCAGTAATTGAAATTACTTTTTAAAGTCTGTTTATTTTTGTGTATTGAATTATGAATTATTACAAATTCTGAATAATGAAATTAATAAAATTTTTAAACCCATGTAGTCTCAGATTTTAAACAAATCAATTAAAAATAAAACATTGTTTAAATAGTTTTAAATAACAAAAATACTATATCTATTGTTATTAATGAAACTTTTTTGAGATTTAGCCCAAATTTATTTTCAGTTTACATGTTTTTTTCATTTTTTTTTCATTAACTCTTGTGTTAGGCTAAATTTGAATATAGCTTTTTAAGTAAACCCATTATCATTCCAAGTTACAACTCACGTAATCAAATACCAAACACATAGATTGTTTTAAAAAAAAATTCAAATTTTTTGGTGTCGCATTTTGAAAAATTCAAAATTTTAATTTTTAATTTTAATTTTTTAAAAATCTTAACCCTTACGGTGTTTGTTGTATATCAAATAAAAGAGCATAAAAAATGCTACAAAAAGATACCTTTCCCACCTCTATCTTAATTAGGGGAGCTGCAATCATGATTTAAAAACATATCAATCTTCTGATTTTTGAGTGTTTTTGGACATTTTATATAGCTGTATTTTCAAAACCGGTGGCTATATGACGATGAAATTTGATATTTTTCTTAATCTATACAGAGGCCACCTATGTACCAAATTTCATTAAAATCTGAGATGGTGAGATAAAAAATGCCTTCAAATTGTGTTGAGTTGATACGGAATCACTCTTCAAATCTTTTACTTTGCATATTACATTGAAAACAAACGTTTCCATAACGTAGCAAAACCGTTTTAGTAACGTTTGTGCTCCGTAAGAGGGACGTACGGTAATGCTTATCTTAAAGCTGCCATGATAATCTGTTGTATACAGTCTTGTTACCTAGTCTACAAAAATTTGGGGGTAAATAAATGAAGTTCTTAGCTAACCTAAAAAATCATTTTCATCATATCATAAAATATCATTTTCATCATATGAATGCCCCTTCACAAAACTTTTCTTGTTCCTAATAGTTATTTTACTATCACTTATTTTTGTTGAAGCTTTATAAGGGATGACTTTGTCAGGAAAGTAATGTTATAAAAAAGAAAGCATTTCTATCTCAGTTACTAGTGCAACACAATCTCTCACCATTATACAGAGTGTCCAAGAATTATTAAACACATTACAAAATTATGTACTAAAAAAAAACTATGAGCATTGTCTGTTTTTCTATGTCACATATTACTAACACGGTTCCTATATTTTTGTATTGCAGAATTGTTACTCCCAGAATCTGATAGATGGCGCTAGGTGTGGCCTGATGAGGAATTTATGAGAAATGCGCAATCAGTAGTCATGTCATCCATACAGCAGAAGGCGATGTGTGTGTTATGGTTTGCGGAATTAAAGTCTGTCATTAAAGTTAAAAGACGGTCCCATTTAGAGTATGGTTGTAATCCTCCGTCAATAAATTCAACTAAGCGGTGAATGAAACAGTTTAAAGAAACTGGCAATGTGGAACATCGTGGAGGAACCGGTAGGCCTAGCGTCAGAGGTGAGATGGTTGACCAAGCTATGAAAGTTTCCGACGAAGCCCCAGGAAATCCGTTCATAAAGCAAGCAGAGAACTGTGCATTCCAAAATAGACAGTTCATGATATCTTGCACAAGAAATTAGTTTCATGCTTATAAAATTCAAATAGTGCAAAAGATGCATGCAAATAATCACACTCTGCAATACGATTTTGCTGTGGATATGCTGAATCAAGTGGGAAATGATAAAAACTTTCTAAGTACTGTAATTTTTAGTGATTAATCCACATTTCATGTATGAGGTATTGTTTCACTTCGTAAACTATGTTTTGTTTGGATATGGGGCAGTGAACCGCCTCATGCTGCTATTGAACTGGAACGTGATTCTCCAAAAGTTAATGTGTGGTGCGCCCTATAAAAAAGAGAAGTGATTGGCCCTTTCTTCTGTGAAAAAACCATAAATGGTGACATTTACTTGGATATGTTAGAAAATTTCCCTATACCCCAGATCAAAAGATATGACGTCGTTTTCCAACAAGACTGCATGCCTTCGCATTGGTCAATGTGTGTACGTAAGTGCCTAAATGAGCATTTCCCCAACAGATGGATTGGGCATGGTGGTCCCATTCCGTAGCTCCTCGCTCCCCAGATCTAACTCCATTGGATTATTTCATGTGGGGTTATGTGAAGGATCGTGCCTATCAGACACCTTGTACTGATTTGCAGGAACTGAAGCAGCATATCACAGCTGCTATTAATTCCATATCTTTTCAGATGCTTGGCAATACATGGCATGAAATCGAGTATCGCTTGGACGTACTACGAGCAACCAAGGGATCTTACATCGAAATTTATTAACATGTGTAGTTACATTGTAAGTTAGTACAGTCAGTTTCTTTCTATCTGTTTAATGTTTTGTTTTACATAATTTTGTACTGTGTCCAATAATTCTCGGACACCCTGTATATTTATTGTTCACAAGGTATACGACTTCACAAACTATGTTTTGACTCAAGTCCATTTCACTGGCTTCGTTGTGGCTGTTGCAATTTTCTTGAAAATTCAGTTGCTCATATTTAACTGAACATAAAGTAGACATTTTAATACCACTAACATCTAAGTTATTGCAACATAAAACTGAGTCAGTTGTGTTGTTCATTTAAGAGTTTTTCGGACACATCTGAAATTTAGCTGATAGATTATTAGAAATGTGAGGTGAAATAATGCTGGGAGATAAATCAAGTAGTACTTTCACAGCTTTGTTTTTAATTTTTCTTTTAAGTGTAGCTAAAGGCTATGTGTTTCTGCTGCAGATCTGTGTATTTATATCTCAGTTTACGTTTCTTTATCATTTTTTCTGTATTTTTACAGAGGAGCCTTTTATTTTGGTATGTTAGTTGCTTTGTATTTTTTCAACCCATGTGTATTTGGTTCTTAATCTTTTTTTCACTAGTTTGCGAATTTAGACTTAATTTTTGGTTATAATTGTCTTAGTATTTCAGGAAGTTTGTTTAGTGTAATGTCCCTAGTTTATATCTTGTGCTTAGAAATTGCAATTTTTAGTTTCCGCTTGAGGGTCCTATTGTGTAACAAACAGTACGTAGCATATAAATAATTGTAAGAATCAATTGATTATGCATGTTGAAACACCTTTTTCAAAAATTTGTATGTAAATAAGATATGAAAACAGCCACCCAATCTAGTTTGTTCTGTCTTGGGTTAAATTCTGTTGCTACTCATATATACTCATTTCACGAGTAACTCTTTGCATAGTTTGGCCAACCAGAAAAAAATATTTTCTTCTATTGGTTGTTCATTAATGCCATTTGTTGTTGTACTCTGACATTGTGCTGTGCTCTTCTCTCTATTTCTGTACATAACATTAACTTCAAGTTCCTAAAATGTATAAGTTCTTTTTCTGTTTCAATTCATAGGTGGTCACAAAAAGTTATAATGAAACAAATGAACAATTCATGCATTCATTTCATTATTTTCATAGGCTTCAAACACAATTCATGTATTCTGAATCATAAGAATATATATATATACAGTACTCACAAAAAGTTTGGGATATTATGGTTTCAAAAGGGAAACATGGTGATATGCATATTTAGTGACTACAGGAGATAGGCTATCAGCATAAATTAGCATCATGATGACACATCATGTGGTTGTGTGTGTGTGTGTGTGTGTGTGTGTGTGTGTGTGTGTGTGTGTGCAAGCTCCGATAAAAGTAGCTTCCCAGAAGTAGAAAACAGGTCGTCTCACTGCTTGGACTACAAGTTTGCTGAATGCATTTCCTTCAGTGTAGGATTAACTTGAAAAGATGTCCAGATGACGTTTAAGTATTAACATCAGAAATAGGGCTGTTGACATGTTACATGCACGTGTACGGCAGATTGATGCAGTTGCTGCTTTAGGAGTTTTGCAAGCTAGCTACACACAAAATTTCTACCGAATGGAAATGCTGCAGATCAAGCAGGATTTTTACCCCCCCAATATACAGGTGTGTGGGGGGGGGGTACTTAAAAAAAACCCCAAAAAAACACCCACTGCAAACGATTATTTTTTTTTCCAAAGAAACACATGATTTCTTTTCTGGTTAATGCTCTTGTACGTTATGTTTTTGCTCCAAGTAATTCCCAAATATATTTTATGACTTCAATACTTGGGCTGTAGAGATAGAATATTTTAAATAAGCAATGTTTATTCACAATTAAATATTTTATTTTAAGATTTTAAATCTACTGTAGTTTCACTGAGCATTTGGCTTGGCTTCATTAGGACAAATGGAGTGCAAATGTTCAAATCATCGTGACATCATCAGCATTCTGACAGTCACTGCTTTTGGCAAGTTGTTTCCACGTGTTTGAAAGAAATCTAGTAGATGTCATGTCGTTGACAAGCCATGAGCAGTTGCACTAGATGTGGAAAGCTTCTAATATATTAAGCTTGATAGTCAAATCAGGTTTATCAATAAGCGTAGTATTTAAAAAAAAATCTGGTTATTTTCATGACAATGTTGGGCTATAGACGACTTCTTCAGTTTCATACGTAAGTCACGTGTTCCTTCACATGAAAACTTAAAAGCTCTACGGATCTGTCCTATACATGAAAGTCCACATTCACAAGCGATGTGATAAATTCCCCAGTTATGTCTTCAACGTAGTCTTTTGATCCACAAAAATTTGCCTTGTTTATAGATTTCAAAATAACTTTGAAATGTAAACATTTGAAAGTTCCTAAATTTCTGGACAGCTTTGTCTACAACAAAAGGACAATCTATATCAATCTATATCCTGTGTGTGCCACAATTTCTTTAAAAAAAAATCATAACTTTTTTTTTAATTTTTTGTTTTTGTGTTTACTGACCATGGTGAGCAACTCAATGGGCTATAAGCAGTCGCCTGTCCCTAATTTAGGGTCACTGGTTCCAGAGAAGGAAGAGACCCACTGGCGTAAGACAAACACAACATCCATGCCTCACCGGGATTCGAACCCAACCCACTTGGAAGAACCGAACAGTCATAAGCCAGTGCTTAGACCACTGCGGCGGCAAAAATCTAGCTTTTTCTGCAAGGAATCCTCTGTAACGCATAGATGTACTGCACGATATACATGGGTAGAAAACACCAATTTGTTTCCATGACTTTTCTTTATGACTTGTCAACAACATGACACCTACTCGATTTCTTTCAATTGCATGGAGACAATTCACCAAAATCCATGATCATCAACTACCTGATGATGTCACATATGAATGTTTATGCTCCCTTTGTCCTGATGAAGCCGAGCTAAAGGCTCAACAAAACTATAGATATTAAAATAAATTATTTAATTGTGAATAAATGTTGCTTATTTATTCTATAATTTCACACATGGTTTAATCCTTTAATTCCACTAATATTATATTTACCAACTTGGTGAAGTCACCAACTTGGTTTACTTTTACAGGGTCATCCAGTTGTACTCTACAGAGAGATCTACTGGTAGGAGGGGAAATACTGATCTGAGGGATATAAGCTCAAGTTTTAAAGCTACAGGAGGTTGTACTTAATTTACACTCATCTGTGTTTTGCATAACATCCCTAACTTTCCTAACTAGAGCCATGAATAACCATACCTGAGTAAAATTTAAAAAGAAAAAAATCATTTATGCAATTTCTTTATATAATTCAACTGTTTTGAATGCCCTATTAAATTATTTCTTAATGTAAATCACATTCAAAAGTTTGCCCTCATTAGTGCTGGTAAATTATGTTTATAAAATTTTATTATGATATACCCCCAAATTTTAATTTATCTTTATATATATTAAGAATCAAGCAAGAAGAAACAAAAAGGGAAGTAAACACTGAAAAACAAGTTACTAGTAAAGTGAAAAGCCAAAATGAGCACAAGCTGCAGTTACAATTAACTGGAATGAAAATTATTAAAAAAAAAGGAAGAGAAAAAAAGCTAAACCACTGAAGAAACCTATTGAAAGTGCTGTCATCATGGCATTCAACTTTTTCTGTTTTTTTTCCGACAGCCAAAAAGACTCCTTTGATACCCCCCCATCTTTTTTTTTTTTTTTTTGCAGTATGGACCCAAACACAGCAAATAGCTCTAATCTCAACTTCGCATGCTCAGTAGATATGTCACTAACTCACTATTATATGCTATGCTACAAATAAATAGTCCAATATAATAATGATAATTTTACTCACAAAATGACAGAATCATACATAGTTGTTTGTGTTATTTACATGAAACTTTCATGTCTATCTTTACTTTGCAAAAACCTCTTTGCTTCAGAAATTTTTTTGGTGCAATATCGTTTTCAATAGAAATGATGGATAAAGCCGATAGCTGTTCCTGCATCGTTGTAGAGCTCAAATAAGTCTTTACAGCTTTAATTTATTAAAACTTCTTTTCCCGCTTTCTACAGACAGGAATTGCAATATTCGAAAGCAAATCCTACTGTTGGGATAACAATGAACCATATCATACTGGAATATGAAGTTTAGAGCTTCTATTGTAGTAGCTGAGCTGCATTTGCTCATAAGTGCTTGCAAATGCCTCAGCTCTTCAAACAGTTGCTCCCCATCGATATCTTTTTCTTCACTGTCAGCATCCTTAAGGAATTTTTCTAACTGAATACACTTTTCTTTTAAAGAATCCCGTCAGGCAATTTCTTCAAATTATAAAGGAAACCCGAAGCGTTGAAAAGTTTTTGCAACTGAGTAAATCTTTCCTGAATGGCAAACAATGCGCTATCAATGAGTGGATAGAAAACCATTGATATATATATGGTTCGCAATCTGTAGGAGCTTTGTGTTGCAGTTTTCATAGTAAAAAGTGTTTTTTTCCCGCTTTACCCTAGGCTGTGGGAATTTGGGATTTATTTCCAAGATGTACATAACAATAAGGCTTGTCACTCAAGCCTTATTGTTATACACTGAGTTGCCACTTTATTATTACCACCCCCTCAGTACTTCGTTGGGCCATCTTTTGCCTTTAATACTACGTCGATGTAGATTCTTCGTGGCATGGACTCCACGAGATGTTGATAGGTGGTTTTTGGAATCTAAGACCATGCTTGATGAATAGCACTTTCCAGGAGTGTGAAATTGCAGGGTTGTGTATCCAGCTGTTTGATGGCTTGTTCAACTTCATCCCACAAATTCTCAATGGGGTTGAGATCTGGAGATTGTGGGGGCCAGCTAAGCAAAGTAAACTAACCGGCATTTTCCTGAAACCAATCCTGTACAATACGAGCACTATGGAAAGACGCATTATCTCGTTTAAAGTAGCCATCGCCATTGGGATAAACCATCCACATGACAGGATGTACTTGGTCTGCAACGATGTTTAGATATGATGTGCCAGTCAGACGTTGATCAACATGAATTAAAGGGCCCAAATCATGCCAGAAAAACATTCCCCAAACCATAACGTTGCCTCCACCAGCTTGAAGGGTTGTAGCAATGCATTTGGGGTCCATGCTTTCGTGCTGTTTCCGCCAACTTTTCACTCGGCCATAGGCATGGTGCAACTGAAAACGTGATTCATCGGACCAAATAATTTTTTTCCAATTATCGACTGTCCAATCCTTATGCTCCTGTGCGAAGTGGAGACATTTTCTCTTGTTAACTGCAGACAGCAAAGGTGTTCGAACAGGCCTCCTTCTGCCATATCCCATCCGTGCCGTGTACGGCGAACAGTGCGTGCACAGATCATTTGAGGGATCCTTGATTAAGATGGTCTGTAATTGCTGCACTGTTGCCTATTACCAGTCTGGACACTCCGGTCCGCCCGAGCAGTCACTAGTCGATGACGAGCACACGTTGCACGTAGAGACCCAGTTTTTTGGCTGACAGTACAGTCTTTAAACACTTTAACAACAGTGGCTCTGGAACATTTCATGAATGCGGCGGTTTCAGTGATACTCGCTCCATGGCTCCGAGCTCTTACAATCGTCCCACGTTGAAAGTCCGTCAAATTGCATTTTTTACCCATCTCGTCACCCAAAAATCACTTCTACTACTGTCGCAAGCACTAAGCTTTCCCTTTTTATACTAGCCTCACCCTCTGGCGGCAACAGCGTGCAGCCATAGCTCATTTGCTTAAAACTGTCAGGTAGTCATAATAAAGTGGCCACTCAGTGTATATAATAATGTCAACAAACATCAGGAACGAAAAAAAAAAAAAAAGGTTCATTTTTCCCCCCCTGAAAACCCAAATGCGTAAAAAAGCAGCAGAGAAGAATTCTCAGAAAAAAAAAAACGCACAAGAATTGAAAATGCTTCTTGTTGTTGGTGGTATATATATAGGAACTCTGCATGTGTCAGAGAAACAACAAAGGAGTATTCAGCTTTCATTTTTGTGGCAAATACAGACTAGCTCATAAAAGAAAAAGAAAAAAAGTTAGCGGATAATTTTACTATGTAAGAAAATTTATGGGCATCCCTTCCATTTGGTGGCTGCCTACCTGGTCGGTAAATATGTATATTAGCGTCCTAAATTATTTCGTCGGAAAAATGTCAGTACCTCGAAAAAGTGTGACGTAAAGATTTTAGAGTACGGAAATTAATGGCAAATGGTGCAGAAATTTCATATTTTAAATGTGTTTTAAAGATTTTCTATCATAATATTGAACTGTGAGTGATACTGTGAGTGATGCTGTGAAGAGATGCTACGGTAGGCCTAATGCATCGCCAGAGGTGCATTCAAATAAAATGTGACTGCATACACAACCATTGAAACAGAAAACTTGCTGCAAACCCGCAAATCACGATAACAATGGAACGAGATAATTTAAAGAAAAATTAATATAACAGTAAATAATTATTAGAACATTACAGATTCCAGAGAGGGCAAAAGGACATTACGACTGAATCCGCAAAAATGTGTGTAAAATGGACCTTAAGGCCAAAACGTAAAAATTTTTGGACTATGAACCTCATAAAAACAAGAGACTAATTTTTATATCAAGAAAAGCAGTTCTGTTAATGAACCTTCAAAAATTATATAAAGCATCTTTAACTTAATTCAAAAATAGTACTTATAAAATATATAAGGAAAATATTTTATTTTAATAACTGGCCACTGCAAGAGTAACCTGGCAAAATAAAAAAATCTTTCTGTGTAAATGAAACTTTTGTTACAGTTCCTATATATTGAGAACAGGCCTTGATAAAATCAAGAGGCCAGAAACTTCTGCAAAAACAAAATAACTCTATCGGAAGATGTGAAAAATAGTTGAACATTCTCATGTTAAGATAGAATTAAATATATTAATCTTAGTAAAACCTTAAGTGTTTTAATTGCTGTAATAACATTTTTATTTTTTTTAATCTACAAGCAAAAACTATCTGCAAAATCTGCTAATAATTTGCAAACTATCCACGTATGGCGTACGCGTGTACGTCTATATTGTGTGACTCTGTGCATCGCTACGGCGACGATGTGAAGCTTAGCTTCATTGAAAGGAAGATTCGCTGCAGCGTTTAATTCACGCGCGGACGACTACAAGTCCAAGCGCTATTTTGTTGCCACGAGAGCGAGCCGTGTTATACTCATACGCTACACAATATAGTTTGTTCATGTTTTGTCATTGTTTTTAAAGCGATGTTGAGAAATTTTTCGTTCTTTCGCATACTCGTGGTATGCGAAAGAACGTAGAAAAGCATGTTAGAAAGTACCAACATGCTTTTCTATGTTGTATAGGAAACTGGGGAACTATAACTTTCGGTTCTGGTTTGAACAGCTTTCATTCATAGCTGATTTGCTGTGTCACTGCACTTTTGGTTCTCCTGTGTTAATAGCTTGTTCGCAGGTCAGTTTCTATCTTACTCATACATATCTTTTGCAAATCGAAGAGTTTTTTCCCAGTTTTTCCTGCCAACAACATACAGGATACAACAAAATAAAGGGTGGATGCTGTGGACCTATTTTCTGTAGCGTATCACTACATTTATTGCTCTCCTGCCAACAACATAACCTCTTTCTCTTGTACTCTTCCGCCCATCATTTTGGTACAGCAAGAAACCTTCCTTTTAAAGGACCAAAGCTTCACATTCTTTGCCGGAGCAATACATTAGGCCTACCGCAGCTTCTCTTCACATCGTCAGACTCACAGGTCAATATTACGAAAAAAAAATATCTTTAAAACACATTTAAAATATGCAATTTTTGCACCATTTGACATTAATTTCCATACACTGAAATCTGTACATCGCACTTTTTCCAGGTACTAAAATTTTTTCAATGAAATAATTTAGGACACTAATCTACACATTTACCACCTGGCCTACCTACCCCTTGGACCGGCCCTGGCTGGAAAACCACAAGATCGAATCCTTACAGCTACCTCAGGTCTGACCTTAATACTACTAAGAAAATTTGGGAATCTATACAGCAACGTTTAGATAACCGCATTCCATACCCCAGTATACTGGCAGACCTCTGTAATGTGTTGACTAATATGGGACTAACTGCATCAAACACTAATCAATAATGTCACTGCAAGTATGCTTCGTAGGTGTCAAGACGTTCTTCGACACATAGGTAGTGTTACTGGATACTGAAATCCAGAGGTTTGGACATTCTCTGAATATACACTTTTGTCTATATTGTGGTACTACTTGTTGTGAGCAGAAATTGCCCATTGAATTGTTTTTGCAAACACTCTGGCGTTTATGTTACGTGGCTTCACTTCATGCAATATCCCTAACTTTTTGTGACCAGTATATATATATATACATACATACATTGCTGAAAAAAAATGTGTACAATCAAACTGTGACAGTTTGTACGGCTTTTCTACACAGCGTAGCTACGTGATCCAGCCTTTAATCTGTTGCCCTTAACAATCTGATAATAGAAGAGATCCATAATTCAGAGAAAGGCTAATTAGGAAGCACTGGCCTAGTCGGAAAAGTATTAATCCGACAGTGAATAGAAATATTGGTTTGTAGCTCTCTAATTTAATTGCTTAGAAAAGATTATTCATTCAGAGAAATCTGAAGATACAGACTCAACTAGCAAATACAAAAATTGGTCTATTACTCTTGCCATTTGGGAACAAACAGCTACAAAATTCAAAGTGAACATTAAATTCAAAACCAGTAGCACCAAAAGTAAACGGCTATCAAGATGGTTTTGAAGCATTGCAGAAATAAAGGAGCAATGATATGTGTTCAAAAATAATATTGTTGAGAGAAAATTAATTCAAATTAGAAAAAAAATCCTCATAAAACTATACTTCCAACCAAAGTAGTAGAATGTAAAAGTATGTGCGCACGCCGATAGTTTTCAAATTATTAGCAGATTTTGCCAATATGGGCACATTTGGACGTTTGTGGCCTCTAGATTTTATCAAGGCCTGTTTCTCAGTACATAGGAACTGTATCAAAAGTTTCCTTTACACAGAAGGAATTTAAATTTTATTGCCAGGTTCCTCTTGCAGCAACTAGTTATTAAATTAAAATCTTTTCCTTAAGTAATTTGTAAGTCGACAGTATTTTTTTTATTGGAGGTTTAACGACCACCGTGAGCAACTCAATGGGCTATAAGCAGTCGCCCGTCCCTAATTTAGGGTCACTGGTTCCAGGGAAGGGAGGGAGCCAGTGCTGTAAGACAAACACAACATCCATGCCTCACCGAGATTCGAACCCGGACCCCGTTCGGACGAATGATCAGAGGCCATCGCTTAGACCACTGCGCCACTGGGGGCAGCACAGTAATTTTTGAACTAAGCTGTTGAAAATACTATTTATAATTTTTGAAGGTTCATTAATGGAACTGTTTTCTGGGTATAAAATGTTTCTTTTAATTCTCTTGTTTTTATGAGGTTCATAATCCAATATTTTGCCATAAAGGTCAATTTCGCACACATATTCAATTGTATTTTGCCGTCATCGGAATTTGTAATGTCCTAATAATTATTTTTTAATTGTTTCTTTAAATTATCTTATATTGTCATCGTGATATGCGGGTTTGCAGCAAGTTTTGTTTCAATGGTTGTGTTCACAGATACATTTTATTTTTAAACAACTCTGCTTCCAACTTCTCCCACCCCTGCATTCCTGAAATTTGAACAAAAATTTAGTAAACTGTAACTGGAAAAGCAAAGCAACTGGCCACCTTGCCTGCGACAGGTTCAATAGCATTCCTCTGCTTCATTATTTGATAGGCACAACTCTGATATGTGGAAGGGGGAGATGGGCACATTTGAATGTAAGTGTGTACTTCCTCAGTCTAACAAAATGTTGCATTGGATATTTGTATATATTCCATTTGGATACAGATACATTATGATTTCAGTAAGCTTAATTCACATCTGGTATAAAACGTGCATTTTCAAAAAAAAAAAAAAAAAAAAAAAAGTTAAATTTTTGCATGCCTTACATAGACTTTGAATTGTGACTGACAATATACTTCTTGGCCACAGGACTCTGTACAGGGTGGGTTTTGAATTTTTTTCAACCTTGAAGCTTTCTGGATTTAATAAGTATCTCTCCAACAGCTTATTCCGTTTGTTACTCTACACACAATATATTTCTTGCAAAAAAAACTGGCTGAATGAGCCCTAAGAAATGCTGATCTAATATATGATAACAGTAATATAGAGTATCCTTTATAACTAACATACCAATAAGCTGCGTTTGTAACAATGCTTGCTACACGGAAGCACATTTGAGTAATTAAGTATAAACTCAATACTCTCTAAACATTTGAAGAATTAGAATTTCTTTTACAACTAGCTGCATTTGTTATTTAAAAATCTAACCAAATATTCAGTAGCTCATAAAAATGAAAAGGTCTAAAATTTCGTTTCCTTGAAATACATTTTTGTTACTCTTTCACGAAAATACAAAATTAAAAACGAATCAGCTGTGTTTAGATCCGAAAATCTAACAAATTCTCTACTACTCCTAGTTTAAAATGCAGTCGATGATATATATACCTGTTAAGAAAATACATGAATGTGTTCACGTGTTAAGCCTACCTCCACGTGTTACGAAACGAATACATGAATGTCTTCACGTGTTACGGGAATCTCCACGAGTTACGAAGCGAATACATGAATTGTTATCGAAATCGAAGCCTATGAACTGAAACAGGAAAAGAACTTACCTTTTAAGAACGATAAAATCCATCGATTAGGCATGCAGCTCTGGACGTTCGAGCTCAGCCTTGCCATAACTCACCGTCCGTAGTACAAGTGACGTAACAGCAGGTTAGAGAAGGACGCAGCCGCAGACCAGAAGCTGCTTGAAAACCAATGGAATAAAATCTTCTAGTCGTATAAGCAAAAAAAAAAAAAAAGGAGGAATTCAATAATCTTTATTAATTATACACAAGCTTACTGTTTTATCAACAGTATAATTTTGTTCTTTTTTGCCTGAATGTAATGTCACGCCAAAGATTAGCTGTGACCTTGCTAACATGACGAAAATGCAACGTTTAGCAAACGTAATGAATGTGACAAAATCGCAACGGTAACGGATGTAACATTTAACAAACGTTTATCAAACGTAGTCTTTGTACGGAAGACCAAATATAAACTTTTGCAACCGAAATGCGACGTCTTTTAAACGTCACGTGCTACTTGGGTGTGAACTTAAATTACGGACGCCCAGTAATGGACATTCACTGAAACCAAAAAACAACGAGAACGAAGAGACGGTCATAGACAGTGAAGCCGACCAGCGGATTATTATTATCTACTTTAGATTTCACTTTGATATACAACATACATCATCATCATTATTGTCAACCATTATCAATTAACTGCTGGATGAAGGTATCCCCAAGTTTCCTCCACAACGGCCTGTCTTGTGCCAGTCACCTTCATGTCACTCCCGCATACTTTCGAATTTCATCCACTCATCTCCCATGTGGTCTTCTTCTGGGTCTTTTCCTGTCCTTCGGAATCCAATCTAAAATTTCGGCTGTCCATCGATGGTTTGTCCTTCTGGCCGTATGTCCAGCCCATTGCCATTTCAGGGATTTAACTCTGATCATGATGTCCTCCAGTCTTGTCATTTTTCGGATCCACGAGTTCCTCTTCTTATCTCTCCTGGTTACACCAAGCACGCACCTCTCCATGCCTCTTTGAGTTGTCTGCAGCCTTTGTTTGTCTCTTTTAGTTAAGGCCCACGTCTCTGCACCGTACGTAAGCACTGGAAGGTTGCATTGAACAAACACTTTTCTTTTAAGACATAATGACATATTGCTCTTGAAAATTATGCTGTTTCTTCCAAAAGCTCTCCAGGCAAATTTTGTACGCCGATTAATCTCTTCATCAATGTGACCTTCACTTGATATCTGCTCTCCATGATTAACGTACGTGTCTGTTATCTCCAGCTTTTCTCCATCAATCGATAAATCTTCATTTCTTGTAAAAGCATTGAACATCACTTTTGTTTTCTGAAAGTTGATTTTTAATCCCACTTCTTTACTCTTGTCAGCAAGTTCCTAGATCATACTCTGCAGCTTTGATGGGTAGTTGCAAAGATGACTACATCATTAGCAAAACGAAGGTGCGTTAGATAATCTCCATTACTCTTTATCCCTTTGTTTTCCCAGTTCAGTGATTGAAAGACATTTTCCAATGAGGCATTAAAGAGCTTCGGAGATATGGTGTCACCTTGTCTCACTCCCTTTCCAATTTTTATGTGTGTTGTATTTTTAAACAGCCGAATCTTTGCACTTGCATTTTCATAGATGTTATTAATAATATTAATGTATGCATCTTCAATACCGCAGGATGTCAGAGCAATTGTAACTGCTGATGGTTTCACCGAATCAAAGGCTTTTTCATAATCGATAAAAGCCATGCACAATGGAAGTACATAATCTCTCGCTCTTTCAATTAGTTCTCTTAGTACGTGGATATGATCTATTGTGCTGTAGCCACTTCTGAATCCAGCTTGTTCACTCGGTTGAGCACATACATACATATATCCTCATATATATTAATAGTACTACAAAAAGCAATCCATCTTTTGAGTGCTGCCTTTTTTTGCTTTTGAAGTTGTTCATATATGTTAAATGTTTAACAAAATGTTGTCTTGTTCAAACAGGGGAAATATTTTATTATTTATTTAGAAATCAAAAATATTTGTACTGCTGAAATGTACCCAGTAATATGTGAAGAAAGCTATTTAATAATAATACTTAAATTTTTCTTTTTCCTCTTAATTGTTGGATTTCTTCAGGAATAGGTAGGGTTACAGGCACTAATGTCTTAAGACAGGATTGGGAAGCCTCTATTCATTACCTAATTGGGAAGTGTAGAGTGACTGGGACCAATAGATGCATGTCGAAAATGCGATCTGGAGATATGCTGTTGAAACAGCGATAGCAGTTTGGCAGATATTAATTCCAAGATATACGAATCTACCGGGGTTTCGACATTAAATTTCGTTTTCTGTTTGGACAACAAAAACCTGACTATCTCATCTGTATAACGCATGGAATATTTGTTTATGACGCAAAAAGGCGTGTATTGAAGCACAATAGGTTTAACACATTTTCATATGTTCATTCATTGGCATAGAAACTTTTAAAGCAAAAGATTGTGTTTACCGTTTAAGATGTAACCTGAACATTTTTACGTTTACTGTAGTGAAATACTGTGTAATGTAATATAACATCCCCTGCAAACGGTTGTCCCGCAAACACCTTAACCATGAAATATATTGTATTCAAAAGCATTCTCTGTAAGTAGAAATGTTAACAGTGCATAGACGACGATAATTGTCACTTCACCGTAGCTTTGACGAATGAAAACCATGACTTTGAAACATATACTTGTTCTTTTCACGCCTTCTCTCATACTATAAATTTAACGCCAGACATAAGATAACATTCAAGAAATACGTATGTGTTGCTTAAAATAAAAGTACTTCTATGTATACCTAAACTTCTCTCTAACAGTCTTATAACACATTTGTTGAAAAGTTGTTTCCAACGGATAATTTATGTTCAACGCAGCACAGTACATTAGGGTAACTATTTCATTCCAAATAGAAAAATAATCACCATCTAAAAATGCTAAAATTTGAACAACTCTCCGTGTGTTCAACTTTGAAAGCGAGTCACTTGATCTTAAGTTTAGTTTTAGATGAAACTAACTTTCACATATTAAGCCAGAAATCCGGGATATGCAGTAATATGTGCTGACGTGCTGCCATCTATATGCTAGGGAGTGAGATGACAGCAGATGTGGTTTGCATCGATCTGTAAGACATTACTAAGTTGGCTATACCTTAAAAGTATGTTCAGTTAATTTAACTTAGTCTTTTTTCCGAAATATGTATTCCGAAGAAAAAGTTTTGAGTTCGTCGTGAATCAGAACCTGTCTATCTGGCAGCATAAATCAAGTACGTTTATTTCTTCAAAGCTCCCGGCAATCGGTTATCTAATTCGTCCGGGTAACTCGATCAATGAGATAACGAGGGTTAGAGGGATTCCTATCCTAGCTGGAGACGATAGTATTGCAGCCAACTGCACTTCCGAATTGACAGAAACTCACAGTATTTCGATATTTAAACTGTGATGTTACAGTATTTTTCTTCATATAATGCGCATATTGTGAAGTTAAGGAAAAGCAAAAACTATAGCTACGTCTAATCTTTAACAACACTAAACCCACAGGAAGTGAAATTCAGGAAAACGTATATCCGTCACACGATGCTTATCCCGAAACGTTATTTCGTATACACGTTTGTTATTCGCAGGATTACCCAGCAGGCCTAAAAATAAGGAAAAAATGATCTTAATAAAAACATCTGCCAGTTTTGAATGGTTTTCTGTTACTCCCAAGTCTCTAAAGAACAAAACTTATTAGTTTTTTCATCACCGCATTTACTTAGTTAAATTTCACAGTTCCTTAGTTTGAGCTGCGGCACCCAGAAAAGTGTGTGGCGGTAAGTTTCACACAGCACATGATTGTCCCAGAAAGAAAATTATATAAGTTTCGTTCCACTGTATTTTCTATCAAAGCGCTCTTACGTACAAGAAAATTACCCACCTTTCTAACTGTTATACCTACATCTCGGTACGTTTTCCAGTTATCAACGCATTGTTGATAATTTTAAAATACACGACCTCTCCTGACAACTACAAAGCGGATTGTTTAAAGCTCAAAGTGCAGCGAAAACATTATTTTCTTAAAGTGATGCAAAATCTATGTCAATGTATCATCCGCTGAACCTAAATTTATAACCATTTAAATTGATAATTCGCAGATTATATGACGAAAAACGTTATATATACTTTCGTTACGTTTTCTTCTACTTTTCCGCGATGGGGGTTAGTAACCCTGGACGCAATCCAATGACTTCATTGTCGCGTGCAATTCTACATCGACAGTGTGCAGTGTGGGGGATATGTAATAATGACAAAAAACAGAGTTGGTTGTTTTACGAAAATAACAGAATCCCGGGGAACTGCAGTTTATAAACGGAACAAAGAAATATACATAGAAATATTATATTACATTGTTTATATTTTACATGATAGCAAGGTACCAATTTCTTATGCTTCCACAAATTTATTATGCAAGTGAATATTTTGGAACAAGATAAACTCACCTTCCCTCTTTTAAGACTGAAACCAACTTTTATATTTTTGGGCATAATAAAAATTTCTACCTTTAATGGAACTATAGATTCTTCACTTATACTATAATAAAATTGCATCGGATTTGCAGTTTGGCTGGTTGATCCTAGCAAAGATAAATAAAAGGTGAAATACACGGAAGAGCTGAAACATTGTGACCAGCGTGTTATTAGGCAAACCGAAGCAACTGCTGGCAAACAACAGCGAGTGCGAAGCCCATGAAACGGAATAAATAACACGCGACAATGAGTTATGTTAATCAGTTTTATTCTTGTTCTTCAGATGGGTATGTCAGCGGACGTCAGCGAGTTTGGCAAAGGTCAAATTGTAAAGATTAGGCGATCGAATAGGAGCATTTCCGAGACAGCAAACCTTGTGAAGTGCTTACGCTCTGCTGTGACTAGTACCTCCAAAAAGCCGCCCAAAGGGAGAAAAACTACGACGTAAATGCAATGTGCAGGCTGACCACGTTTTCTCGATAACAGAAATGTAGAAAAGCTATTCCAAATGGCCATGGCTAATAGAAAAGATACAGTGGTGCAACATGTTTCCCATTTGAATGCTGGTGACGGAAGGAATATGTCGCAACACACAATAGATCGATACCTACAGGAAAGAAAACTGCGTAGCTGCGCGCAGCTGAGATTGCCCATGCTGAAATCGGTTCATCAAGGAAAGCTCCTGCAAAAGGCACAAGTGTAAAGTGGTCCTTGAATCATGCAGAGAAGGTTGACTGGTGAGAAGAGTATCTTCTAATTGCACCTTTGTCTAGTAGCATCGTTGGTGTCAGTTAAATGTGGAAAGTTTGGTACCAGGCTGCACCGTAGGAGGAAAACATAGCTGTGAAGAAAGCATAATGCTTTAGGCAATGTTCTGCTGGGAATTTCCAGGTCCGGTCATTTATGTACCGTCAAGGATGACTTCTGCGACCAGCCTGCATAACATTTTGAGACCAACCGCGCATCCTTTCACAGCCATGCAATATTCCTCTAGTACTGACTGTCTTATTTTAGCAGATATTGCTCCATACTAGACTGCTAGGATTGTTCAAGAAAATTTCGCGTAACATCAGAAATACTTTCAAAAATAAATTGGCTTCCAAATTCGCAGATGTCATCCCAATCGAGCACCTCTTTTCGTGTTGACAGAGAAAATGTGATCTACGGTGCTCAAAAACGTTACTAACAAGCGTTAAAGGACATGCTGGTTACCTGTTGGTACCAGATAACACAAGACCCCTACAGACGTCTTGTGGCTTCCATGCCTACTCGGGAAATAGCTGTTTTTTAAAGCACGTGGAGATAATTGTCATAATAGGCCGGTGGACAGAATGTTTCAAATTTTCGGTGTATGAAATAACACTTCGTTTTACTCAATAGTTCTTGTAATTCACTTTAGCTACTACACTTATGTTTCTGCGTTCAATTCTCGAGAGCGTCAGAGCAACGAGATCTTTAGAAATAAGTATTTAAGGAAGTTTACTGCAAAATTACAATTATTACAAGTGTTTTTTAATCTGGCATGTTTTTAAATATTGAAAATCAAAAGTGTTTGCAAAAAGTGGCATTTCGTGCCGCTTCTGCTCTAAATCTGCAGTTCAGTAGAGAGACGAGCCTTGTTTTAGAGATGTTCTTTAGAATTATTTCAAAACTGGTACGTTCTCGTATGTAGAGAACTGACTAAACTCGAAGAACTTTTGGAATGAAATCCATTTTGAGACAAATCAGAAACTTAGTTTTAGAGCGGAGTAGTATGCGACGCAAGATATATCTGGTAGCAGCAACAAAGCGGAATGAAGAAAACCTGCTTTAAATGGATTCTAATAATTTTCTTTGACGAAACTGCTACGAAATATTTCACTGGGAAAAAACTTTCTCTGCTACCGTTCAATGCAAGATTCATCTGGCTGACCTACTGAGAAGAAACACGACGTTTTCCTTTCGCATAAATCTTCAAAAATCTCTTAGAGTCTTTGCGAGTTTCACTACTCCCGTGCAGAGAAACCCTCCATAAAATCCTTAATTATTAAACTGCGAATTTATTCGGCTTTAACATAACAAGCGCCCTTGCATGGAAAAACAATCCTCACTAGATTTCCAAACTAAGAAAAACTTCAATAAACTCATCAGAAACGATACCCACACAAAAGGTTTCGAATGCACAATAATAAAAAGACAAAATCTACAGAGCGCGTACAAGAAAGATTTTATCGAAGTCCACACTGTGTTTCCCATGGGCTTCTTCACAAATAAGGCATAATAGATGGCATTCGAATGAACCTTTATCTGAATAAATAAGCTTAAGGTGCAGCGAATGACTTGGGAAATATTTACGATTCAAGTATTCCCACCTATTTACTGCAAGCAGCGTTTCACCGGTAGGACGATTAGTGTAAGTTCTGGAACACCATGACCAAAATTGAAACGCTCCTATTTTTCCGAAACATTGCTAATGCACCAAACAGTGTTTTTGTAATGAAGCACAATTAAAGCTACTGCGAAAACCACTATGCTTTAACATATTATTTAATTTAGTTTTCAAGAATATTACTGAACACAATTTGTTTCATATCTTAAAAAACATACTCCAGTTCACATTTGAAAAAAATTGTAACATATATTTTTGATTGTATCGTTAGAAACGTCTTTCTGCATGATACGGCAAACATTTCCATTTGTGGGTTATCCTGTAAATGAAAGTTTCTGGTGTATTTCAGGGGGAAAGCAGACCCACAGCACGGTTGTTGGCTGTTGCGACCCGTTTGCGGCATGGTCTATAAGTTATGCTGTCTAAGATGACCATCAGCACATCGCCGTTAAATTTCATATTTATTTGCCGAGCTACCGTCCATCTTTCAGTGTATACGCTCTAGATATTCTATCTTAAACTTTCCCCCTTTAACATATTTTTGTCCACAAGTGAGACGAATACGGTACTATTTTGTTTACTTCTCCACTCCCAGTAAAGCTGCATTGCAGCTGCACGTGAATATTTCAGTATGATGGCCGTTTAGCTCATTCCTTCAACGCCACTTGTATATACCACCGACAATCATGCCACACTGAAAATCATTCAGATTATTCGTTTTATTTATTCCTACTATTAATTGAAGGCTATCTAATAACAAAGAGATTACTAGACTGAGGAATACAGCAAATCACATGTACGCACCATCTCAAACTTTGGAGTAAGCCATGTATGCGACGATGCAAGGTGTACCGAATGAACTCACATATCACGGTGTACTGTAAGTAAATATACTAATATTAAGTATTTGATTAATTCCCAAATTAATGCATATGTGGCTACATATTTTAAATTATTTTAATTTGAGTTTGTTTTAAAGACTACTCAAAATACTATATTTTAATTTGAGAGTTTTAGCAGAAAATCGAACGGTGGAAAAATTCATGAAATATATTTACCAACAGAATTTATTTAACTAATTACCCAGTGGAAGTTCGGCTTTGAATTATTACACTCAGTAAAAAATTCTACAGGGCTACACAAACAGGTTAGTTTTCCAGTATTTATAATATATATTTATATTATCATTATAAACTAAAAACGTATTATATCTTTGATTAGCAGTAATTTCTCTGTAAAATAATTTATATAAATAAACAGTCAAAAAATTATAATATTTCTTGGACAAAAAGAAATTGTTAATCTCAAAGTTCAGGATGGTACCAATTGTTGTAAGGTTTAAGTGACAATGAATCACTTAAAAGCATATTTTTATTTTAAAAAAAGTCAACTGCAAACTGGGGAAAAAAGTAGAAGATATGTGGGGTGTTACATCTCTGTTTCAATCAAAAATATGGAAAGCTCATTTTTTTATGTTTATATGCTGAAATCGGAAGAATGGCCGCTTTGCAATAGACTGTTGTAGCCCGTCCACAATTTTTTGCTTTACGACTTTTTTTTTAACATTACAAATATTTGTTTCTTGTTATTCAAAGAAGTGGGTTCTTTTCACTTGCTCGATTTGTATGAGATATTGTCCTATGAGTACGAGGATCACACGCATATTCCGAATTTTTTTGAAATATTGGATTGGTAGGAAAGAAATGTTAGGCAAAGGACCAGCACACGTGGACGGCGTTGTCAGTCCTTAGGTTTGGCACGGCAGTGTATTATCCAATGCAAGAGAAAATTCCTGTAAAATTTAAATGTTTCAAAAAAAATTCATTTTTTCGGATAATTTCAAATAAATGCGTACTACACATACTTTCCATTCTTTCGTATCCAGGTACTGTAATTTATTACATGAATTGTTTTCTCTTTTACACATGTATTTTCTCTTTTCACCGCATTAAAGATTCGCTGTTACTTACATATAAGTTCTAATTTCCTTTTCAAAATAAATGTCGGTTATGTATTTATTAATACGCATTTTGTTAAGTTCTTCAAATAAGGTCCCCGTTTTTTAGGGAACAAAATATCCGGCGCCATTGACGACGCTTATATATGTACATATGTAAATCAATTTTACGACTTTCAACCTCATATTTAAACGTACGTTGCAGTTTCACTAGTTTCATTTCATTTTTTTAATTTGCTAAGCTATCCTCAAAGACAGATGAAGATTTGGAGTGAAATCGTTTCAATTTAAACCATATCTATTTTTCGAAATGCAAATTTATGAAAATTGACGTATATCACATTACACAATTACGAGGGCCATCATATTTGAAAAAAAAACTTGCGAAATTCAAAATAGGCGATTGGGAAAATTAAAGTGTGCAAACTATGGAGATAAAATATCATACCACTGTTTTTTTTAAAGCTGTAAGTATTTCGACATTGAAAAAAACCTCTTTAATTTTAATGAACTCATCTTTAGATGTCTACATTTCAGCAGTCAATTTTATACTAAGAAAAACTGCGATTTCTCACCGTTTATTAATTCATTCTTATAATATGATATATGTACCAACCTTTACAATGACGTTTTTTAAATGATTCATGCACTCCACGTGTATCAGGAACACCAAACAGAAGTAATCGCTCTGTCCACGTTATTAAGTGAGTACAGGAAAAAATACCATAGGCCGCCACCGGGAATCCAACCCAAGGTCTTCCAGTTACGCGCCGGACATGCTACCAGTGCATCACATCAGCCTCGAATAATCTTACACCATTGGCGCGGTTTAAAAATTAAACTCCTTAAATTTACAATGCCATGAGATTATGAATATATTAAAAAGGGAAACCAACCTTTAAATTAAAGTCATCAAATGCATTTTGAAAACGTGTGATGAAGAATTTTGCTACCACGAGGTACTTAAATTCAGTGTTACGTCTGAATCATTACATATTACATACTATCGAGGGCTAAATATTCGCGGCATCGGTAATTTATATTTTAAGAGAGAACTTGTGGAAAATATTATACAAAAAATCAGTGCTAATTGTTCATGTGAACTATAGACGCAAAACGTTATCCGTTTGGATTGAAAGTTATAAGTACTGTGACTGCAATCATGCAGAATTGCTGACGTCATTCTCAATCATTTAATAAGTCTAAACTTGGGCATACGTGTTTGTTTTTACGTCTGAGTAAAACAATATTAAATTAAAACTCTAAAAATTTGGAACATGTAGGCATCATAAAATATCGAGAGGAAACATTTACCGGTATTTTACATTACTCAATGCCAAATTTATCTGATATTTGTAATTAACATGACAAAGATATCACAACATGACTCTATGTCAGAGGTTCTCAAAGAATGCTCCGCGAAGACTTTGCAAACGATCCGTGACGCTTTCCGAGAAACGTCCCTCGTGACACTGTCATATTCGACAATTAGAACAAACTGGCAAATTTCACGTAATTCCTCGGATTTCTAATACAATGAATGTACATAGTGATTTCTTCAAAGCATGTACCAACGATATATATTTATCTATATTTGAAGCCGCATGTAGTTGTAGCAGCAGTTTCGAAATGGCAGGAAAACAAGTTGTTTTGTAGGACGACAAATGATATGAAAAGGAAAACATGAATCAGAAGAATGACAGGAGACGATGACCTGATGATCAAGGAAAATTCCTTGAACTGGCAATGGGATGTTCATATTGCTACACGAATTGCCGAGGTGTAAACAAGTGAAATACACGGCTGTATTACCATATTTCTATAAATCTATGTGAAGAAGAAAAGACTCAGAACAAGACCATATGGGAGATAGGCGGGGTAAATCCCAAAACATGATTGAGCGGCATTGATGGGGATTGGCACTAGAAATGAATTTGTCGAAGAGTCCTGTGGAGACTTTCATTCAGTACTGAAGTGATAATGATTGATGATAAGGAAGATGATGACATATAATGTTATGAATTCCCAAAAACTTGTAGTAATATTTTTGTTTCAGAGTTCTTGGTTTTCTCATAAGTTCCCGAGAGATTTCACCATATGCTTCTTTTTTGCAGCTGCAGTAGAAAGGGAAAGCCTTATTATTGTGACATGATGCAGCGTTAACAGTTAGGCAATTTTGTGCTCGGCGAGCTTATTGCTTCTTCTTAATCGGGATTCCGTATGTTTCTCTAACACTATAATTTGAACACATTTTTTTCCTTCCCCATCAGGGCTATTATCACTCCCAAATTATATGTTTCCTATCACGAGAATCTCATGTGGTTGCCGTAAGGAAAGGGTAAACTATGTTAGCGGTAACCGCTATGACCTCAAATTTTGCAATATAGGATAGAAATATAATTTGCAAAAAGTATCAGGAAAACAATTTTTATGTACGACCTATTATTTCTGTATGAAGTTTTTCCTCAGCAGGTCGAAGCTGAAAAGTAAA
This sequence comes from Macrothele yani, assembly GCA_039090855.1. Taxonomy (NCBI): domain Eukaryota; kingdom Metazoa; phylum Arthropoda; class Arachnida; order Araneae; family Macrothelidae; genus Macrothele; species Macrothele yani. The sequence goes on along the minus strand of CM077017.1, from coordinate 97,723,301 downwards.
TTTTAATTCACAATTTACTAAAGATATTAGATGCAAGCTCCGACACCCATCTCTATTTAATGGTTTTGTGACACGTATCTGCATAAACAAAAAAAAATAGTACCTAAATGCTAAATATTAAAGAGTGATATTAATAAATATAAATACTTTGTTAGGAAACCAACAAAATGAGGGTGACCCAGGTTTTCATCCATAAATGAAATTTAGGTGCAGACCTTCCTGAAACATCCTGCCTTAAATTTGCCTCTTTAATGACATTTAACTTTGGTAAAGTTCACAGGGATGGTTCCTCATGTAACACTTCACGTGGGTAAATATCATTAAAATGCATATTTGATCCATCAATACTGAAATGGCGGAAAATAAATGAAATTCCTTATTAATTCATTTATATTTCTATAGCTTTCCCAATTTTCAGCTAAGAAGATGCATAGATGTTTGACATAATAATGTTCCAATGAATATTTTAGAAAAGGGCCTATGGTGATTATACACTTTTTTATGTTTACATTCTCAAGAACAGAGTTAATACATTACATTACATTACAATAATCGTAAGGGACTTTACAAAATAATAATAAAAAATGCAGTTAAATAATGCAAATTTTTATTAGAAATGAATTTCGCCACACCCTCTCGCATAAATGAATACATTTTACGGTACGGTGTCAAGAGCTGACTAGTAAAAACTCTAAGCTTACGAAAGGAAAAATTAGGGATGAGCCCAGAATGTCTCAAAAAATTTAAAGTTTTGAAGTCCTACAAGAATGTGGTAAAAGTCCGAATATCTATAAACAAATGGTCAATTGTACAATATGGAAAAACATTTTGTGGAATAACCTAACCAAAAGAAAAACCCTTCCCAGGAGGCTGTTCGTACGTGGAGACAATAGTGCCTCTTGGAGGCAACTTTCTTAGGTAAAAACTTATAGAACAGTTTTAAATAGCATAATTTTCTTTTTTATAAACTGCAGGTTTTTAAACTATGTAACTCTGATTCCTGTTATTTATTTTATATAGCTTTCCATTTTGAAGTTGTACTTTGCCTACACGTCGTAACTTACCTCCCATCATCAGGTAACTGAACTCTTAAAAGCATCTGTAGTATGCTTTTAAATGTTCTGTTTCCTAATGATGGCCCATAAATTAACTTTCCTGCTTACAAAAGCCAAAAAGAGAGCATATGTTATGCACTCGGAACTGCACTTCTCATTCGTTATCATCGTATTTTTGAACATCACAAATAAAAATCCTTCTAGTCGCTGTAGAAAAACATTCATCCCAAACACTCCCTGTACGTGTGTCATTGCTGTCTTTATTTTCTTTGTTTCCTTCTCGTATGCTTAAAATTTAATCTGTTCTGGCTTCGAAGTTATAAGACTAAATATCGACTTGCTAAATGGATAGAACCGTACATTACCATAGTCCGTGACCTGCAAAGAAAGGCGTACTGCGTGTAAGATTATCCTGATTTCGAAGAGGCAATGTTGCTTCTGAACGGATGATTCAGGAAAACAACGTCAGTACAACCGCGGATAGCTGCAGCTCATGTTGCCGAAGCCATTACCATAGATATCAGCACTACAACTATAGTCTTTCAGCTAACACTGCACTTAAGTTAGCAAGTCGTTTAGGTAAGAACCTGTATTACAAAGAGGCGCGTTTGGCCAAACATCGCCCTTGCGACATAAAAATCCACTCCACTATTGCAAAGAACATAGTTTGAAACCCATTACTTCTGTAGTATTCTTTTAACCTATTGATGGCCATGAATTAACTTTATATAACGGAACTACTAAATTCGCGGAATCCTTCCAGTGAGAAGAACTGCCGATTGTGATTTTAAATATTTTATTTTGCAATATAAATACTGAGAGCAGAAACAATCTAAGTGGAAACACATATGCAAAAGGTCAATTGATAAATGAAATTCTATATCAGTGACTATAAGGTACATCACATTTCTCTTTAACGCTTCAGTACATGCTATAAAAAAACTCCAGTCTCAAACGATATGATTTTGCAATCAACACTATTTAGATTTAACCCCTCCTTACACCGTTTTATTTTCTGAATATTAAGATTATCGTTAGTAAAAATAATAAAACCAAGCTGGCCCACGATTCGACACGGAAATGAGTGTATCAAATTTCTTTCAGTAGGACGGGATAACTGAAAATGGAAAAATGAATGTAAATATTCAAATGTCATAAAGTGTATCTTTTTAAATTACAGTGTAAAAGAAAGAAATTAATACAATTTGAGGTAACGTCACTATCTGGCTGAAACGCACGTAACATACAGAACAGAGATGTTAGGAACCAATTTTCCGAAACTAAAATAATGGTATAATTGTAGTGTAAATGAGAGAGCACAGTAGAAGATCACCCAAAAAAGTAGAATATCACCCAAAAAAGTGAAGAAATTAATTCTACCCTGAGACAAATAAGATAGAAACCAGGGAGAAAGAAATTGGCGTAGATAAAATTAGAACAATTCATAAAATTACATCCATTTTCAAAATGTGTAAAATAATTAACAAAACGCGTACTGGTGTCCAGTGAGAATCTATCATATGTCGAGGGCTTCCTTCATTGAGATTTTCAAACATTTCACCCTTCAGGAAACTAAACTAAACCTATAACTAACGAAATTCTCTTATTCCGAATAAGGAGTTAAACAGCAGCAAAGCTTTAAATCTCCGTATTTTGTGACACCTGTCTACAAGTCTGCTGTTGAGATATGATATTCCGGTGGTCATAAGGTACCGTTGCTGAGAATAATAAAATTTCATTAAAAAACAGCAGTGTCTTAGCATAAAAAATAACCTGCAAATCTAAAAAACACGCCGAAAAAATAACGATGAATACATGAAAAATAATAACAGAAAAAAATGGAATTTTCTCAGTAAAGTGCAGCAAAACAGACTGGAGTAATATTGCTTCCCACACATCTAATCTAATGTAACCAACACCCACATACATATAAGAATGGCCATAAATCTTCAAATTAAAATATAGTCCTGTTATGAATAAAAACCCTAAACAGCATGGTGTGAAATTCTGAACAATCAACTGAGCATGATGCTTTTATTTCAATGTAGTATGTACAGCGAAACACATACACTGGCGAAAAGTAAAAAAAGAACACCAAGAAGGAGACGTCTGATACCAACGAAATGTATACAGCATAATAACGGAATACAGAGGATAACGTGATCAAAATATTATGGCAAAATACAGCTGTATTTGCTGGTAAACTGAAAAATAAATATTTCCATGTAACATGGTTAGTACGAAGTTGAACCGCCATGAACTGAGTCACACTGTGCAATTCTGGCATGGAGTTTGTTGTACAGATGTTGGATGTAAGTTTGGGGTATTGAGTTCCAAGAATCCTCAAACTGGATGCGTAAATTGGGGATGGTAGTGGCTGGACGTGTAGACCGGATAAGTTGTTGTCCCATAAAATCCCACACGTGCTCAATGGGGGACAAATCCGGTGAACGTGCAGGTTATGGAAGTTGTCTCACACCCTGAAGTGCATGTTGCGTTGCACGTGCCGTGTGTGGGCGTGCGTTATCTTGCTGGAAAACACCACGATGGACCGACCTTACAAATGGCACAACAACGGGATGAATGATGTTGTTGATGTATGAGGTGCAGTTTAACGTACCCGGTACAAACACTAGTTGTGTAAGGGAGTGATAGCTGATCGCTCCTCACACCAGGAGACCAGGTGTAGGCCCTCTGTGTCGCTGGAGGATGCACGAAGGCTGGAGACGCTCCTCTGTGCATCTGCGAACACGCATACGGCCATCGGTGGTTCCCAAGAAAAATCAGCTTTCATCGCTGAACACGACAGATCGCCGTTGCGTTTTCCAGTGCAGATGTTGGCGACACCACTGCAGCCGTTCCTGACATTGGGCTGGAGTTAGAGGTACACATGCCAGTGGCAGACGTGCACGTAATCCTGCATCCAGTAGACGGTTGCGGATTGTTCGCACAATCACCTCAGGTGCAACGGCAGCTCGGATGTGCGTCGCAGTGGCTGTTCTGCTTGACAACGCCGCTCTTCTTATGCGTCGATCGGTCCTCTCATCAGCCCGTCTGTGACTCCCGGTTCCACATCTTCTCGTGTGGGAGTGTTCCTCGGACCATCTACGCCACCATCGTACTACCACCGATACTTCCCGTCCAATTCGCTCCACAATACGACGATACGACCACCCGGCCTTGCCGACTCCGACTAGACGACCACGCTCAAAGTCCGATAACTGCTGAAATCGTACACGTCTTCCATGTCCTGTCATTGCAGCTTCTTCAGGGTCTTCGCACTTGTCCGTACGCCGACGACTGATTACATTCACTTCGTCGTTATCCTTAAATACCACCGACGATAATTTGCATATTATGCCGTGCTGTGGCGTAAGCGCTCATGGGGTGGTCTCGAAATTAACATCACACCTACGTAATCTCGCTCCCCATTAACATATGTACATTTCATGATCATCTGCCAATTCCTTCTTGGTGTTCTTTTTCAATTTCCACCAGTTTATATTCTTTCTTTGTCTTGACGTAATTTCTTTCAATTGTCCTGTCGCCAAAGTGGTTGACAACAAGATTTACATTCCCCTCTTCATTAAAAGCTGCATAAAATAAACAAATCGTTACTTATCTTTCGGTATTTTCAAAAGATAAGGTCCAATAAACTTTGAAGTGTAAAGTTAGACCAGATTTGGGGAACCTATTCATGTTAAAAAAACAATCTAGGTTAAAAGTAACTTTAAAAGTTTAAATTCAGAGATATACTTCTAAATTTACATTATTTTATAAAATTATTACTGACTACTAACTAATTTCAAAAAATTAAACAAAAATGTTAATTCTAAAGTTACCAACAAATTTAATGACTTTGTTCTCTTTTATCTAAAAAGTATTTGAATATTTGGTTGCAACATGCTTGGCAGATGGTCGTATTTTGAGGAGCTATTGTCATAATGAAAAACGCCATTGTCACTGGGATGCATGTTGGAAATGAAGGAGTGTAAATATTTGGCTTAGATATTCATAGCTTGGGGGCCACTGAAAGTCGACTTTACACGTACCAAAATTCTCAAAGCATTCTAGCTGCAAACATTGCTGGCCATCACTGAGCCACCGCCATATTTTTACAGCCTGCCATGAAAATCCATGGCTGCATGAGGAATTCGCCTTCATATCTGCAATTATTACTCAGGGTTTTGCGTTTCCAATTATCTGTGTTGCAGTATCGGTGAACTTAATGTCCAGATCAAGCGTTGTTCCAGGTGTCATTCAATTAAAAGTAAGACTCTTGTTGGCCAGTGGTTCCGTAAACTAGACAATTAAAAATACGGTTTACTGACCTTTCAACGATAAGGCGACTTCATCCAGGCCTCAAATCAGTGGCAATCGAATATTGCAGGGAAATAGCGGTGCAATACAAGTTGAAATACACCGTACATTTCCACAATTTATTTGGGAGCTTGTTGCTTTGCCACAATGTCCGTATTCGTGAAACACATAGAGTATTGTAGCACTGAAAATCTTCTGCGTATTGAAGTATTGCGAGATGTCATGACACTTTCTGCACAGTCCATCATTCCATCTCGCAAGACATCAATACAGTCTTTCCTCTGTGAAAATCATCAAAATCACGCGTCTTACAACTCCCGCTTTTAATTAATCGCTATTAAGACTGGCATACCCTATAACAAGGGATTAGCACACAAACACTTGCATTTCTTCTTCTATCCATTTCATGAGAGCGACGAATTAAGTTTATTTAACTACGAAAATAATTTGTAATTTTCTAAGCATTTTCAAGAGAAAATGATTGTGGGGGTGCTTCACTAAGTTTACAAAAAGCTTACAGTAAGGCAACACATTAATTGGTTTATCGCAAATAAATGTTTTCAGTTATTTCTTCTTAATAGGCGTTATAAATATATAATATTCATAATTGCTGTAGTTAACAAATGAATGTGGATATGAAAAAGGCTTCTTGCTGTATGAGTAGCTAGCTAGAAGACAAACGTTTTCCCACACTTAGGTAAAATGGACACCAAAATATGTGTTATAAAAAATGAGCACATAGTTGACCATCTATTGCATTAGCGATTTTCTACACGAGTTTTACACGACATGCCGAAAGGTTTGTTCTGAAATTTTAGAGCATTCCGTCTGCAAACCTATGTCATTGGTGCTGTAGATGGACGGAGTTTTTAGCAGCCTATCTCTGATTTTATGTTCAAGCTCTTTTTATAAATGTGGTATGGGATAAACTTCCAGACTTTTGACCACCCATTCTAGTACTTAAATATCCTACTTTGCAGATTCGAACTAGGAGTGCAATGTAAGAAACTGCTCGAATTTTCTGAAACAAGCAAAGATATGTGTCGAAATGCTGAGCAAAAATATATAGTGAGTGATTTTTAAGAATGTCTTTGTACCCTGTCATTTGTTTTGCTTTAGAGCACCATAGAAAGAGGACCGATTTCTCCACAATACAAACAAGAAAGAATTCCACTCAGTTACAAATACCCTTCAACACTCTAATGTAGAAATAATGTATGTAGCCTGGCAGTGTTGTATGTACAAAGGCTATACCGCAATACGACCATCGGGAAGAAGGGATGAATAGCGTGATTTATCGCTCTGACATAAACTCTTCCACCCCATATACTGTAGGAGGAAATACAACGTTTCGTGAAATATTTTTCTTTGTGAAAAATATCTTTTATTTCCCATTTTTATGCATAAAATCAGTCCAACAAAATTGATGAAAAGAACTAAACGCTTGAAAAAATATTCCCATATCAATTTGAACAGATAAATTTTAAAGTACGTACGGAATGTACAAACAAGACAGCAGGTATCCCATTTCATATGTATTTCCATGAGAGTGCCAGGGCAGTAACCCATTGATGTTTCACTCTAGTTCCACGCTTTACTTTTAAATAAATATCATACAAAACGAATTCAAACCTTTTTGTTAAAATTTTAACAAACATTAGCATTCAAGTGAAGTTTCTAAGCTAATTATATTGACTTTTTCTGTTGAATATTCTACAAAAAAGAAACCTCCTGAAATTCAGTAAAACTGCTTCGTAACGTAAAAATAGCAGACTATTGATATTCAAAAGGAATTTTAGCTGTAGTTTAAATCACGTTATTTTCCTCTTAAAATATCTAAGGCGTGTTCCAAAAAACATATTTCCACGTGTTTCTGCCTTTAGGTAATGAATATTTATTTTGCATATACAGCCACGCCACAGATGTTTTGATTCTTCAACGGTAATGAATCTTGTCTTCGCTTACTCACTAATTTATTTTATATATACTCTATTTTAACTGAATTAATTGTAAATTGTTTTTCAAAAAAAGTAGCAACTATGAAATTCGATATATTCGTTTATTAACCAATGATGCTGATAGTTTAGTGAAACAGGAAGAAAGAATTGATTTGTAATAGAAATTGTACATTTACATAAATTTCATTGCCCAATATTGGATACTTTTCTCCGCATTCAAGACCTGGTATATTAAAAACGCGATTGCTTGATGTCAGGTGTAAAAGCAATAAGTACAAGGCAAGCGTGTTTTCATGACAAGCAAGCATTCAATTAAAGCCTCTTTCAAGAAAAAGTTGAAATTTAAAAAACAGTTACTAAATCTTAATACCTATAAAATCAAACTCTCTAAATATTGTTTTACAAGTTTGTGTTTGAATCTGACATTTCGCTTAACTAAGTAAAAATGTATATTTTTGCAATAAGGAAACAATAAAAAATAGTACTAAATAGTAGACAGTTACGGTGATGGAAAGTGCCCGAAACAATTATTGTCAGAAATAAAATAAACAGAAAAGGGAACACAGTCTTCTTCTTGTTAGAGCGTGAATATTTCTGTAAATGCTGAAGACAGATTCATTTAAGCTATGATTTATAATTTACTATATTCAAGAATATGGTTCATCGTGCTTTAACATTGATCAAAATCTTAACATAATTTGAAAACATAATTTCCTGAACCTAATAGGGAAAAAATATAATGGCTCTGCAACTAATTGTTAAAATGCAGACTGACGTTTTTGAGAATTTTTGTAGCGTAGTAATCTGCAATGCTACATAAATTATGGATCACTGGACACATCTTTTCCTATTAGTACATATCTCAAAGTATTAAATTCCACCACCGATTTGTTTTCGTCACACGCTGCATTCTGGTTCCAAATCTTCCCCTAGTAAACGACGCACGTGTATCCGGCCGTCCCCATGGTGCAACAGGAAAAGAGATTCCTCAGACCAGACGACCTTCTTCCAAACTTTCACCGTCCAGTTTTGATGCTCGTGTGCCCATTGTAGGCTCTTCTGAACAGGGGTCGATGTACTATGTGATGTGAGACAGCGTTCCAATTGGCAGCATCCTAATTGCAGGCGAGCTGCACAACAGTATACCTTGTGTTAGCTAGTTTGATGCAAGACAGCCTTCGGTTAACACAAGAATCGACGAGCGGTGTTTGGCTCATATCTTGCCAGCCGTTCGTAATTTCTCTCTGCTAATATCACTATTTAAAGATGCTAAGTATTACTGACAGTACGCGCACTACAAGCTTTGTTTTCTGGGAGATGCTGTGCGTTTCGAACACCAGTCATCCGCTCCATTCTTTCCTAATGACCTGGTGAAAGTGAGGGTCGTTCAGTAGTTCGGAAGTCACTGGAATGCTCCTTAAACGCTCGGTCTCGAATTGGATGTGATCTGATTCAGCATTTCTTGTTTCAACAAGAAATGGTGCTCCATGAAATTGCCAGACACTGACGTGTGTAGATCACCGCCATAAGCTTGTGCGATGGTCGGTGGCACAAAAGTAGGATCTACCCAAAAGTCACAATAGTGAATACGCATCAAATTCCTGCAACTTTTTCATCCGGCGAAAACAGTATCTTCTGATTTCCAGTACTTGTCCTTGTGTAGTCTATACTGGACCTACACCTTTCCATTGGGATATAGAGTTGGAACACCGATGCGTCGGATCAAACTGAATATGCTTAAAATAGTATAACTATATACTAAAAATCAGAAAATTTATTGGCGTTGAATAAATAATCAAAATTTCTAATCATCTGCCGGAGTCGGACTTTATAATAACCTCCACTGTAGATTTTATCACGAAAATCAAGCAGCTCACCATTAAACAACGCGACATTATCGGCAGTTTCGACGTAGTTTCTCTTTATCCATCGATCCCCGTACCGGAAGCCATCAGATAATTGAAAGAAGCTATATCTAATTCATCGGTTCATTCTCAAGAGTCTTGCCTCAGCATCTTCAACTTAATGGACTTGGTCTCAAATTCCAGCTACTTCCGTTTCCGAGGGCAAATTTAGAAGCAAGTAAATGGCTCTCCGATGGGATCTTCGCTCTCAGCCGTCCTTGCGGAAGCAATACTTCGCCCCATTGAGCAACATATATTCACCAACATCACCCCAAGACCTACCGCCTGGCTACGATACGCAGACGACGTATTTTTCATATGGCCACGCGGAAAGGAGACTCTCCCGTTTTTCCTCGATAAAATAAATTGTATACACCCTACAATCAATTTCACCATGGAGCTTGAACACAATGGTACCTTACCTTATCTCGACGTCTCAGTGAGCAAATCGTATGAAAACCGCCTTCATACGGAAGTCTATTACAAACCCACCTCCGTTCCCAACCTGATGCTCCGCAGTTCATTCTGCCCTGATGATTACAAGACCGCCTTATTCCGTTCACGAATAAGAAGAGCCTTCGCTGTCTCATCCGATGTTCGTTCTAGACAATCGGAACTAAGAAACATCGTCGAATTGGCCACTAAGGCAGGATATACTTCGAACCAGATGCATAACTTTATCGAGAAATCCAGAACCAGGAGTGCTAATAATATTTCTATGCCGCAACTTCGCTACCTGGGCTCTATTTTCTACATACCAAATATTTCCTATCAACTCAAAAAACGCGCTCAGAAGGATGAACTTCGGTGTCGGCATAATGTATCCTGCATCTTTATACACGATGCTTAAGAACAATATTGACAAGCACCCTCTTCTCAATGAGGCAGGCATTTATGCCATCCCACTAAAATATCCGGACGGCTCCAGGCGATACTACATCGGAATGACCAAACGTTCGTTTGGAATTAGAATCAGCGAACATAAAAGGGATACAAGAGACGGGAAAATAGCCACTTCCCCATCATGAGAAGTCAAGTTCAAGTCCGCCAATCCTATATGGAGTGATGTAAAGAAATTAGCTTCATACTCTACTGCCATTCGCGAAACCTTGGAAATCTTGACCAGCTGCGAGGCTTGCAGCGATAGCGTCTCTCTAAAGTTACCACGTATTTGGAATCAATTCTTCAAATAATGCTGAGATTTCTACCATAGTACCGCGTGCCCTACCAACGTGACCTCGTTTTCTTCGAAATATCACGTTTGCTCCTAATCATTTATTGTCTAGTCAAGTCACCGCGTTTAAAGTATGGAAACGTTCTATTATCCTGTTTGTAGTTAGCTGTCTACCTTCCTTGAGAAAGCCATCTGGTTGATGTGCGAAAGCTTGGAAATTTTGATTATTTATTCTACGCCAATAAATTTTGGGATTTTTAGTACATAGTTATACTATTTTGAGTTTAATTTGGTGTTCAGTTCCTACTTTCTGAATATGCTTTACAATAAAATAGCGATTCTCATCCACACACTATGAACTCACAATCCGCCGCTATTAGAGAAACTAAGGATGTTTTCGCTCCTCACTTTCAGTCATGCCGCTGATTTATTTAAAATATATTAAATATTTGCTCTTTCTAAAATATGACAGATCATTTAAAGGTGTTTGAAATTGTAAGTACTCCTATCTGCTTCAGAAAAAGTACTTTCAGTAATATATTGGAAACAAAATTTAAATAATTGCAAAATTTCAAGAAGAATTTGCATTCATTTGCAAAGTTTTATGTTCTTACCAGCTCTTTAAAACGTGCTACTCCGCTGTTTGGGATGACACTTGCTTCTAGGAACCAGCCAGAGCAGTTAGATGAAGATCCTACTTCAAGTATACAAAGTTAACTGTTTTACTATCGTTGAATATTTCGAAGTCAACACAGGGGAATTAGGATTAATTTCTCAAAGGTCCGTTAACGCGTATATTTTCTCCGGGGCTACCCGAGTTCACCAGGTGTCGTGTAGCTCTCTTACACACCCGCAACTCTCATAAGGGATAATTCTAGAAGTTCTACATTCGTTTGTGCCACTTGTTTCAAGAAGTGACATTCTGTCCGCAATCTAACACACACAGGATCCCGTGCTTACCTCTAATCACAGTCACAGTGTGCAAGAGGCAGGCATCTGAGTTGTTTATATTCGGTATGGGTTCCTTCTGGTTTTATTGATAGGGAAGTGTAAGGCAGGTTTCTTTGAAACGTTTTCACAGAAAATTGTTCTTCCATTGCACTTAAGGAAAATAACATGAAAATAATCAAATTTTGAATTAGTTACTCGAATGCACAAAAGAAAAATTGTCAGAGCAGGATTCACTGCTAATAAATTTCAATTGCAGAAAAATTGTTCTATCTGCACAATTCATATCAGAAAGTCCTTCTTTCACTTACTTTTGCCTTACTGTTGGCAGAGGTTTTATCAGACCGGTTTACAATTTTAAAAATAACGCTGCATTAACATTGGTTTCTTCCGATAAAACTATGGTCTCGTAATCCCTTTTACAAGAGTTTACAATAGCAACTGTACGAATTTTGGAGTTAACTGATATAGAGAATAATCAAGTGGCTGTGGAAGTATTAAAGCACTGACTGTGAAAGTAAACGATTAGGATAAGCAACAAATATAGGTAACATGGAAGCGAAAACGAACAAACAGATTAGTTTCTTCAAATATCTCGAAAAAATAGAAATTCCTTATCAAATCAAAGGACAGCGTTGTTGGTAAACATTCTTTCAGTTATAAAATTTTCTTAACCCACCTGAAGAAATATATCGAATATTGTAATGTTTTCCCAAAACATTTAAGCGAAGAATTATGATACGCGATGCTGAAAATGATGGTGCTAGCAGTTTTGATCAACGTAAGACACAACTGACGTATTTCACTTATTAAAGTGTACATACATATTACTGTTCTTACGTCTTTATTCTAACCTCACACAGCGTGAGAGAATGACGTACATTTTTCTGTTAATGCGACATAGTTGTTGTATGAGTACATCTAGAGTTGGTTTATAGTTCAAATTATGAAAGTGGCATTTCCAAATCGTCAACATGCAAATATCTAACGTCTAATATCAATTGATATTTAATATGTAATGTGTTAATAAAGCGTGGTAACACAAAACTTTTATTCAGTTATAAAATATTCTTCTTCGGAAAGAGACCGATTTCAACGAATTCATTATTTCGAATACTTCGCTGTTTCTTTTCTGCGAGTGCATACACAATTTAGGTCACGTGCGGTAAAATAGAGACGAAGATTTCATGCAAAATCCTGCATCTGTGCAGAAGAAATGCAAAAATTATGTACTGAGATTGAGAAATTTGAATGCAGAAAAAAACGCTATTTTTTTCCTTGCTTCGAAATTCAATTTCTCGGAGACTGAACTACCCAGAAGCTCAGTACTGTAGAGGGTTAATATATCGTCCGTCGTTATACACAGAAGATACACAGACTGTGCTTTTAGTGTTACTCACAATATGTTTTATGCATTTCTTGTTTCACATTCTCCTAAAAATACTGGAAAGAAAATGTTTCTCGCAAAGGCTGATTAGAATTTAAAGAAAACTAATGGAGTTGTTGCCGGAAATCCAAGCGTTGAAAGGAAAGTAAATACGAACTTGAAAGTTACAAAGTATATCAACATTTTTTTTGGTGTAAGGGATTTGTCTTCTTAGGATATGTTTATGTAAATTACATATTCTTGACTGACAAAGCGTCAATATTGATGACGGTTACCTGATCTCCACCAACAAAGAGCAAGTAATGACATAACGCTCTTGCTGTTTTAAACCTTGCTGATTAGGCTGTTTAGGAACAGTGATGGGGAATTCAATTTTTTGTGTTCGTATATTCTTAAAGGCTATCCGAACAGTGAAATGCTCGTTAATTAGAATGGTACGATGAGTAAAGTGCTAAAGGTGGAACTTTTTGCGAACAGTAATTTCAGGCAACACATGAGAGCCATTCTTCTTTCGGTTTTTCATCAAGGTATCCTAGGATATACCTTTGGAGAAATACCTGCAACTTTCAGAACACATGACATAAATTTTTAAGGTACATTTATATCCTGTTCTGTGCTGTTCGTTTTTTCACAGAAGTCGGTGTATCGCCAATTGAGACGACCTCCGCTCGTGGTCTTATTTGACATATTTAGAGTGCTGCACATTTGTGCATTTCAACATTGCTTTTATCTATTGAAGATCATAAATATAACTTACGTGCTGATTCGTTTCCGTAATAATGGATAAAAAGAACGATATTTTAGCTTCCGTCGCTTACTACTGATATCTTAGTTTTCGATGTTTGCAAAACATTGACATAATTCACTATTCACCGCTAATAAATGGCAGGAAAATCAATTTATGAGGAGCAATATTTGAAATTCAGAAAATAAGCTTAATCTGATGAAATACATTAGAGTACCTTCGTCCGATCTTTCTGAGTAACGTTAAGCAGATTATATGAGAAAAAATACGTCATATCAGCTTATCTGTCTACTAAATTTCTCCTTCTTAATGTAAAGATACTTTGTACAGGTCGAAAATAGATTGAACTTCACAAATAAGTGACGAAGGGCATGGGTTTGTGCAACATAACACAGCATATTATAAGACAAGAGTAAAACTGCAGACATAGTGGCATCTACCTTCGTCAAAAGAAATGGAGTCACATTTCCATCTGATAAAAAGTTCACTTTAATAATATGCGTGCTAATGATACTAAGACATATTCCGTAGCAAACAACGACAAGCAGACACAAATTTCGACTCACTCAATGCTGAAGCATTTTTAGAAAACTAAGAATTATATAGACTCAAAGTTTCAGTTTTCACGTGTTCTAAGATCCCTGTGTAAAAATAAGTAGACAACTGAATCTGTCTCTCTTTCACTTACTAGACCCAAATAAATACTATGTGCTAACGAGACGTATTTATGTAAAACCTTGCGACCGAGCTACGACACAGCCTACCCGATTTTTTTATATTCTTAACCGCAAATGAAAATCTTTAAATCATTACGACCTAAAATCTCAAGAAAGGAGAGTCTGTGATTAATCCTCAACATTGCCTTATATTATACGCCACATACATTTCACATTAATTAAAATATTTTCCCTATTGTTTTAGTGCATGTGTTGTAGAATATTTAGCGAAGTACTGAGTGTATTTTGGATAGATTTCGAGAAGGATTCTTAACCCACTTTTGGCAGAAAAGTTATAATTTTGGAATGCTCTTAAGAAAATATGTCGGTGCGCTTTTATGGCAAATCTAAAATTATATTTCAATGTAGATTTGCTGAATTTCTGCCTTGACTGGACTTGCATGCAACTTTGTTCCTCAAATCAAATGTTTTCTATAAGTAAACGCTACATAGACGTTACCTACCTAAAAGAATTCCAAAATTTAACAGTAAGCTGTTGAGATACGTGGAGAGTGTACCAGTTTCAAAATAAAAGAGCGATTCTGTATGTACATGGGCTCGACATGTTGCTTAAAGTTATTTGTTGCTGTTCAATCAAATCGAGTTAATGCATTTATAATTAGCGGTATTTAAAATTTCAGAGGACATCATATTTTCTGGGTAAGTTTCAACTTGGAACTGGACATTGATGTACACATCCGTTTGGGAACTTGGTTTTTTTCTTTTAAGAAAACATACTTGAAGGACGATTGCCTAAAACACATCATTCCAGAAATAAAATATTCGGTTTTATTTTCATGCTACGCATATTTTTCCAGTATAAAATGATCGGCAATTTAATGAAAAACATCTCCTTTTATCAGGGCGTCCAAATTAGTATTGTTGCAAGTGCGCCGCGTACAATGTATGTGGAACTACCTTTCATGAGGATGAAAAATAGTTCCACATACATTCTTTCCTGCGTAATGTTCTTTGCGGGTAGGGTACATGAGTGCCTAAGTTAGTATTATTAGAACAAGGACACCGCAAGAAATGTATGTGGAATTAGTTTCTTTGCTGGGCAGTGGTGTTTGCGGTGGTACCTCTCTACAGTGTGAACAATGTTGAGATATACACGGCAATACTTCATAGCACTGCGATTTGGAAGTTCACCCTAAAATAATTTGGGAACACAAAATCTACTTACAAACCTTCAAATCATCTGGAAGTGTGTTTCTAGTTTATAATATTTTTGAATATAAGAATTTTAGATTTTACCTTATTTTTCAGAGATGGAACAGAACTCTGTTAATGGGTTCAAAAGGTAGAACTGGAAATCTCTCGTTTTTCATATCTAAGGAACGTCAAATTGCTTCAGAAGACTACAGCGGAATCCCAATAAAACTGTAATGCGTATTTGAACGGTGATTGCACAAGGATTGTTTTATGTATGAAATAAATATAATTACCTTTTTTTCAATGAAGGTTTAACGACCACCGGGAGCAAACCAATGGGCTATAAGCAGTCGTCCGTCCCTAATTTAGAGTCACTGGTTCCAGGAAAGACTGACAGCCAGTGGCGTAAGACAAACACAACATCCATGCCTTACCGGGATTTGGATCTGAGCCTTTCTCGGACAAATGGTCTTAAGTCAGCGCTTAGACAATTGCTCCACGAAGGCGGCTAATTACCTTTCACAAACAACTTTCAGTAATTTCTCAGAATAAATGTATTACACTAAAATGTTTCTCTAATACTTTAGTCGGGAAATTTTACAAGTACATGTCAAACACCTCATGCTCCTCTTCGGGGGTTGGTTGAACAGATTTTAGGTAAGGTGACTTTAAAACCTGTGCTTCATAACAATCGCGCCTCCATGTGCTCCGGTAAAAAATTGGAAGGGTTCTTAAAAGTGATTTGGTATCATATAAAATATGTTTTTCTCTGAAAAACAGGGATTCTGCGACCAATGGGTAAGCCAATTAAACAAAAACGACGACACCTAATTTATTTAGGAAACGAGCGTGACTTTAGAATTGGGAAAGGCATTAAAGAATTATTTATATGCAGGTGAATACTCCAAAGAGAAAGAAATATTACGACTCCTAATGTGAAAAATTGGGTATTACAAGAAACACAAGATATCTGTAATATGTAGCACCCTGAAGGTACACAATGGCAAAAAAATTGTATCTCCAAGCAGATGTATAGATTTAGTAAACATACAACCTTAATATTTCATTTACTCTTAAATCCGGAGATTTCATTGAACGTTGTTGGTAAAGAACTGTCAAATTAGATTTAGATTACCATTGTAACTAAGAGAACTTTCCGTTTTGCTCGAAGTTTCCAGTTTCCTCGATCACAGCATTTCAAAAAGTCTTCAAACCATAACATCAGAATCTCGAGACATCAGTGAAACAACTACTAAAAATGTTGCTAGACATATTTGACTTACATTACAGTGCATTTTCTCTGCTCCATTAACCGTTATATATTGTGGATATTGCTAAACGTTCAACATGTCTGAGTTCTGCAAAAGAAACATTTCATTTTATTGTTTTAAGCAAATGTCGAAACTTCTCTGCATTTCGACAATATGTAAAACAAATATGTAAACATCTAATAGGAATTTAGCAATGTTTCAAACCACATATCTTCAGTCTGTGGCGTGCCACCACTGCTCACGGAGCCGGCGATGTTCCGATGTTAATAACAGCACACATAAGGGAAGCTGGGATCCCAGATTCGCTTCCCCGATGAGTCGAGAAATGGTGCATGGGCACACAGGAGCCGCTACATCTGCCCGTGGAGTGGACCGGGTGTCGTGGGATCCGTTCGTGCATGGCGCACGATCCGTCGATCCTCTGTACCGGTGGTCCTCCTGGTCCGTATGGAGCCATTCTGCCGTGTCGTATGCGGTCACGTGTCTACTGATCCCAACACAGTAGAATGGTATGGTCAGAACGATTCACATGGAGTGCCGACCACCCTGCGGTTTTCATCTCGATCATCAGGCCTCTCTCAAAGTCCATAAGTTGCGTAAATCGACGTCTTTGGCGTCTACCCAGCATTCTTTTAACCCTGTACTCTTGCTTGGGTCGGCCGGTGCTTTTCGCTTTCATGGGGCATCGACCACACGCCGATTTATACGTCTCTAGGTCCGTGTTCGCAGCGCACCAGAGTGTGTGTGGTCATGCGCACTAGCAACAAACGTGGATCATTTTCATTCCAGCTCGCACTCTAGCTATTTGCAAAGTTTCGCTGTTGTAGAATGTCATCTTCTATGTGCGCAAATTTCATTGTCCGTGAGTGTATTAAAGGATGTTCTACCACTGTGTATCTTTTCTTATTCTTTTGAAATACATTTACAGGATTGTCTTTCCATTTTGGTTGCTAATAGCGATTTTTTATCTCATAAGATGCACCGATTCAACAATCAAATAAGGTATGACGTTTTTCAAGTCTATTATTTCTCGAAGATTACAATCATATGCGCTGCCTTCAAACATTGCACGCAGCATGTTTATAAAAATACTTTGTAAATTTTTCACCTTTTCCTAAAGCTATACTCCAAATTACTGAATTTTTTTCTTAAATATTTCCCAATTTTAACTTCAATATTTTGAACTAATTCTACAAAATGCCTCTCAAACTCAAATTCTGCGAACAAGTGTAATGAATTTCCTTTGAGAACTATTTCTACCTATGAAACACAGCAATGTTGATTGTAAAAAAATACCTTTCACCTCTAAGTGGAGAAAAGGCTTTAACATAACCCAAAACAATGTAATAGCTTAAAAATAATTTTGCATATTGATATATATATAAAATGTTATGTAGAAATTACTAAAATTTATAAATGCAGATTTGTGTGTCTATCCTTTTCTTCCTGCAATTTTTGCACATTAACACTGACGGGAAAAAATCCCAACACCACGAAAAAATCGTTGGAGAGGAATGAAATGGCGGCAATACATTTGTATAGGTAACATATATAATCGATTAAACTTTCAAGATCACAGCTTAATGTAAGCGCGAGAAGAGCCATTTTAAATGTGAAATGCTGGTACATAAATAACCGGTGCAACCGCAAGAATGCTAAATGCAATCATGCAAACGTTCATGCATTGTGTCGTACAGGTGCTGGATGTCAGTTTGCGGGATGGAGTTCCATGCCTGTTGCACTTGGTCGGTCAATACAGGGACGGTTAATGCTGGTTTGGGGTGACGCTGGAGTTGTCGTCCCATACGTGCTCGATTGGAGAAAGATCTGGGGTTCTAGCAGGCTACGCAACATGTCGACACCCTGTAGAGCATGTTGGGTTACAACAGCGGTATGCGGGCGAGATTTATTCTGTTGGAAAACACCCTCTGGAATGATCTTCATGAATGGCAGCACAACAGGTTGAATAACCAGACCGACGTACAACTGTGCCGTCAGAGTGCGTGGGATAACCACGAGAGTGCTCCTGCTGTTATAGGAAATTGCTCCCCAGACCATAACTCCAGGTGTAGGTCCAGTGTGTCTCGGCCGCTGACAGGTTGGTTGCAGGCGCTCACCTGGCCTCTTTCTAACCAACACATGGCCAGTACTGGCACCCAGGCAGAACCGGCGTTCGTCAGAAAACACAACAGATCTCCACTCCGTCCTCCAATGAGCTCTAGCTTGACACCACTGACGTCGCAAACGGCAGTGGTTTGGAGTAAGTAGAATGCACGCTACAGGGCGTCTGGCTCGGAACTGTCCTTCAAGTAACCGATTTGTAACAGTTCGTTGTGTCACTGTGGTGGCAACTGCAGCTCGAATTGCTGCCTCGAACGCAGTACGATGCGCCACGGCCATATGCCATACACGGCGGTCAACCCTCTCAGTAGTGCCACGTGGCCGGCCGGAACCCTGTCTTCTTGAGGCAGTACCTTCCCTTGACCACCGCTGCCAACAATCATGCACAGTGGCTACATTCCTACCAAGTGGTTCTGAAATATTGCGGAAAGAAAATCCACCTTCTCGTAGCCCTATTACACGATCTCGTTCAAACTCCGTGAACTGTTGATAATGGCTTCTTCGTTATCTTAAAGGCATTCTTGACTAACATCAACACACTGCGTCGAATCTCAACGATAACTAACGCTCACGAACGTTACAGCGCGTATTTACAGCAAACCTGCTTTGTATGTTCCTAGGGGCGCTACTAGCGCCACACGTATGCGCCGAGCGCGAAATTTGCACAGACGTCATCTTACAGATGTACTGTCACCGCCTACCAACTGTCGTTTATCTAACACACGCCCTTCTTGGTGTTGGGATTTTTTCCGTCAGTGTATATCAATATGAACAAGTTCAACACAGGTAGTGACCATAGATTGGTGAGATGTAAGATGCACCTCAACACTAAACTGGAACGTGGCAAGCTCATAAGACAAACAAAATGTATTGACATAACCAACCTTAAAAAACACCATAATACTTTCAAGTTGGAACTGAAGAACAGATTCTCTGCTTTAGAAGGCCTAACATCGGAAGAAGTGGATATTTCGGAAGTTAACAGAAAAGTAACCAAAGCTCTTATGGAAACAGCAACAAAATTAGCTGGGTCTAAGAACAAGTTGCATGTGAACAAATTATCAGGAAAAACCAAAATGTTGATGCAAAAAAGAAGAGAGATGAGGACAACTAAAGTAGATGTGACTTCCAAAGTGGAATATATAGAGCTATGCAAGACAACACGAAAAAGTATCACTGAAGACGTAAGGAAATTCAACTGTGAGCTAGTGAGGAAAGCAATTGAAAACAACCAAAGCCTTAAGATAGCAAAGGGACATCTCAGTAAGGGAAGAAAACAGATTATGGCTCTGAGAAAAGAAGATGGTTCTATAACAAGAAATAGAGGCGAAATTTTGACAAGAGTGAATGATTTCTACTCCAAATTATATGAAAGGGATGATACATGTACTCCAGACATCATGAAAGGTACCAGAGTTCTTCCAGTCCTCCCAGCAGAAGTTGCTCATGCAATCAAGAACATGAAGCGAGGGAAAGCTCCAGGAAAAGATGGAATTACTATAGACATCATACAAGAAGCAAGTGGAGAAATTGAAACAGTACTCGCCCAAATTTTCACTCGATGCCTTAATGAAGGGAAGATTCCTGAGGATTGGAACAATGCTGCAATGATCCTGCTACATAAAAAAGGTGACATTGAGGATCTCAGGAACTACAGACCTATCAGCCTCCTATCAGTGGTTTATAAAATCTTCACTAAAGTTCTTTCACACCGCTTGAAGGTAACACTGGACATGGCTCAACCGAGAGAACAAGCTGGATTCAGGAGTGGCTACAGCACAATAGATCATATCCACGTACTGAGAGAACTGATTGAAAGAGCGAGGGAATATGAACTTCCATTGTGCATGGCTTTTATCGATTATGAAAAAGCCTTTGATTCGGTGAAACCATCAGCAGTTACCACGGCTCTGAAATCCTGCGGTATTGAAGATGCATACATTAATATTATTAATAACATCTATGAAAATGCAAGTGCAAAGATTCGGCTGTTTGAAAATACAACACACATAAAAATTGGAAAGGGAGTGAGACAAGGTGACACCATATCTCCGAAGCTCTTTAATGCCACATTGGAAAATGTCTTTCAATCACTGAACTGGGAAAACAAAGGGATAAAGATTAATGGAGATTATCTAACCCACCTTCGTTTTGCTGATGACGTAGTCATTTTTGCAACTACCCCATCAGAGCTGCAGAGTATGATCCAGGAACTTGCTGACAAGAGTAAAGAAGTGGGATTAAAAATGAACTTTCAGAAGACAAAAGTGATGTTCAATGCTTTTACAAGAAATGAAGATTTATCGATTGATGGAGAAAAACTGGAGATAACAGATACGTATGTTTATCTTGGACAGCAGATATCAAGTGAGGGTCACATTGATGAAGAAATTAATCGGCGTACAAAACTTGCCTGGAGAGCTTTTGGAAGAAACAGCATAATTTTCAAGAGCAATATGCCATTATGTCTTAAAAGAAAAGTGTTTGATCAATGCATCCTTCCAGTGCTTACGTATGGTGCAGAGACGTGGACCTTAACTAAAAGAGACATACAAAAGCTGCAGACAACTCAAAGAAGCATGGAGAGGTGCATGCTTGGTATAACCAGGAGAGATAAGAAGAGGAACTCGTGGATCCGAAAAATGACGAGAGTGGAAGACATCATGATCAGAGTTAAATCCCTGAAATGGCAATGGGCTGGACATACTGCCAGAAGGACAGACCATAGATGGACAGCCGAAATTTTAGATTGGATTCCAAGGGACAGGAAAAGACCCAGAAAAAGACCACATGGGAGATGGGTGGATGAAATTCGTAAATATGCGGGAGTGACATGGAGGAGACTGGCACAAGACAGACCGTTGTGGAGGAAACTTGGGGAGACCTTCGTCCAGCAGTGGATTGATAATGGTTGACAATGATGATGATGATGATATCAATATATAAATTAACTCTTTAGTGGTATGTTAAATTGAATTCTAGAAAATCAGATGCTCACAAAATAAAGTCTTCAAAAACTCTACGCATTATAGGCAGAGCATTATCGGATTATGCTTTCTAAAGGTATCACTCAAACTTTAGGGAATATAAACAATGTCTCTAAGAGTTTTGTACTATCATTATTGTGGTAAAACGCAAAATTTTCTCGAAGTGAATTATTCTAACTTAATTCCATTTATTAAAATTAGGCTATTTGTTCGTATCGTGGAAACATTGATACATGCATTCAGAAAGAGAGAGGATGCATTTGTTCAATAGTGCAAAATAATTTACACGTTTTCTTGGTTCTTCATATAATTTGTGAGCATGAAATTTTGAAACTAATTTTTATTCCGCAAAGCAGGTTCTGTCTGTCACTTCTATATGGTCAGAGGATGTTTGTACCTGGGTCTTATCAGATTTTGCTGACAATTTTAAACTGTATCACGTGAATCTAAACAGTTTCGCAACATATATTTGATAATATGAAGTTTTAAACTTACTTTATTTTGGTAAATGTTATTATGATAAGTCTTCAATATAAAAATACAAGATAATACGTATTAAGAATATATGAAAAAAATTGAATTGAATACCATGTATTGCATGAGTTATTCACAACTCACTTCTCCAAAACAATGGTCCTATTCAGAAAAAGAGAAAGCTTTTGAAATTATAATATACTAGCAAAATCCTCGTTTTTGAACTTGATGTTATTAAAAATATTTCTATAATACAGGATTTTATACCATATCATAATACACTGGTGTGCAAAAATTAAAGACAAAGAGAATAAATTAGCATAACAGTGGAACGAGCAGGCAGAACGGACCGAAAGAACACTCAGGAGATAGACTAGGGTCCGGTAAGGTAGGGCATGCGCATATATGCAGCCTGACTTAGGGGCGGGAGTGTCGGAAGGGAACAAAGCACACTGGCGGTGTACACTCAGAAATTTGGTGAAAGCTATTGCACGGTGTACATCGTTTTGAACGACGTCGAATGGCTGCCACCGTGTGATATGACTAACAGGCAATCCAGTAGACGGCATCTGGGTGACTTCACCGGATGTCGCGTCATTGGGAAGTTGGAGAATGTCGAAGTGGAGTAGTGTGGCCGAGTAGTTCGGATTCGCTCACAGCATCGTTTCATGAGCTTGGAGAGCAATTGAAACGATAGGAACAACTGTCCGAGAGTTTAGCTGTGGTCGTCCATAAGCAACCACGGCGGCGAACGACCGGTATATTGTCCTACAGGCAAGAAGAGACAGACGGCAGACAGCGGGAGAAATTGCAAGGCACATGCAACAGACAACTGGACGTCCGTTATAGTGTTTTACCGTGGCCAGGAGGCTGCACAAAGGTGGTGTGCGGTGTGTGCCATTAACGCCTGCTCATCGGAGACGGCGGTTTCTGGGGTGCCAGGAACACAAGAACTATACATATCAGCAATGGGGTCGAGTTCTCTTTACGGATGAGAGTTGATTTAGTCTGACGAGCGGTTCTGGACGTATATACTTCTGGAGAGAGCAGGCGACACGCAATCACATCTCCAACATCACCGAAAGGGACCGGTTTGGAGGTAGCGGAGTTCTCGTTCGTGGCGATATCATGCTTGGTAGCCGTACTGACCTCCACATCTTCCAAGGATGTTCAGTCACTGGTGTCCGCTATTGTACCGAGGTTTTTACGAGATTCATTTGACCAAGCGACGCGGCGTCACTCTGCAGAGGTCCTTTTTTATGTTTCCTGCACAAAGCTGGGAGTGATATCGTATAACGACCATTCAACAGTGGCACACAATAGGGCGTCGTCTCCCGTAACATAAGGTACGCATTGCTTCAAAATGTTCGTTCGCTGACGTTTCTTGTGACTCCGACATTTAACAGGGATGAAATTTTGCCGTCGTTGCCAAGCGATCTTAGTGTACGAGCCTGGATAGTCTACGTCCTTCCTGGTCTTAAATTACGTGTTGTCAGCCGCCGCTAGCACTCTAGGCGCTGATACGTCTGTCGATGCCATACTCGCGGTGCAACCTTGATACGGTTTCGCTCGGGAATCCAAGTGGTCTTACCACTTGGACGATAGAATGACCCATTTGCCTTAGTCCGGCCTGTGTTCACGATGAAACTCGCTCCGATCAGCATGTTTGATAATTTTCGTCGATTGCGATTCACTGTTGGGGATCCCCGCTGCACCCCTATTTATCACCTGCTTTTGGTCTGCGTCTGCTACACTCCACACGGGGATGCCGTTGTTAACTTATCATCACCCTTACCTCTAATATTTCGCTTACTAAGTGTATTAAACATATAAGAGCTGCCATTATTTCAATTTCAAACTGGTACAAGCACCTCAAAGCGACGGTGTTTGTATCTGAAAAAGTTCAAGATGACATTTACCTTTCGCAGTTACTATCGCGCGGCAAATAGGGTAAAGAAATTCTTATAAGCAAAACAAACTGGTGTTTAGATAGCTACAATATGTTTACTTAGATTTCTTCACTTGCATTTTACAGAGACAGTTTCCCAGCTATATGCAAAGAAAGCCAGATCAGTCATTTGCATGAATTTGATTCTTCCCTGTATACATTTAGCATAGGCAAAAACTAATTTTTAATAATTAAACACTATCATCTGACACCACCTCAACGACGCGTTTTCTAAACATCAGATTCATTGGAGTGAAGCAAGCAGAAAGAGAGGATTTTTTAACGGACGATTCCTAACTATGGTGTATCTTCCTTTCTAAATCTAGGTGGCGAAAGGTTATCATCACATGAATTTTTAATCCATAAATTAACTTTCCTTACATATTATTTTTTAAATGCAATAAACTTTTCAAAATGAATACTAAAATTTATTGAGAATTTATATTTTTCTTACAGTCGATTTCGTGCCATATGTTAATTGCATTTGAAGCGAATCTGCCACCGTACAAATATTTCAATCATCCAGCATATGGAACATTCATAGAAAAACATGAAGCTCCACTTTCTTTATACATTATCGGAAAGTGAAAAAAGAACACCAAAAAGGAGACGTCTTATACCAACGAAATTTGTACAGCATGATAACGGAATACAGAGGGTAACGTGATCAAAACATTATGGCAAAATACAGCTGTATTTTCTGGTAAACTGAAAAATAACATTTCCATGTAACGTGGTTAATACGAGGTTGAACTGCCATGAACTGCGTCACACTGTGCAATTCTGGCATGGAGTCTGTTGTCCAGATGTTGGATGTAAGTTTGGGGTATTGAATTCCAAGCATCCTCAACCTGGACGCGTATATTGGGGATGGTCGTGGCTGGCAGTGGAGACCGGATAAGTCGTTGTCCCATAAAATCCCACACGTGCTCAATGGGGGACAAATCCGGTGAACGTGCAGGCCATGGAAGTTGTCTTACACCCTGAAGTCCATGTTGCGTTGCACGTGCTGAGTGTTGGCGTGCGTTATCTTGCTAGAAAACACTGCGATGGACCGACCTTACAATTGGCACAACAACGGGCTGAATGATGTTGTTGATGTAGGAGGTGCTGTTTAACGTACCCGGTACAAACACTAGTTGTGCACGGGAGGAATAGCTGCTAGCTCCATACACCAGGAGACCAGGTGTAAGCCCTGTGTGCGATGGCGGATGCAAGAAGGGTGGAGACGCTCCCCTGTGCGTCTGCGAACACGCATACGGCCATCGGAGGCTCCCAAGCAGAATCTGCTTTCATCTCTGAACACGACAGATCGCCATTGCGTCCTCCAGTGCAGACGTTAGCGACACTGCTGCAGCCGTTACTGACGGTGTGCTGGAGCCAGAGGTACACATGCCAGAGGCACACGTGCACGTAGTCCTGCATCCAGTAGACGGTTGCGGATTGTTCGCAAAGTCACCTCAAGTGCAACGGCAGCTCGGATGTGCGTCCCAGTGGATGTTCTGCTTGCAACGCCGCTCTTCTTATGCGTCGATCGGTCCACTCATCAGTCCGTCTGTGACTCCCGGTTCCACGTCTTCTCGTGTGGGAGTGTTCCTCGGACCATCTACGCCACCATCGTACCACCAGCGATACTTCGCGTCCAATACGCTCCGCAATACGACGATACGACCACCCGGCCTCGCGGAGTCCGACTAGACGACCTCGCTCTATATCCGATAACTGCTGAAATTCTACACGTCTCCCATGTGCAGGCATTGCAGCTTCTTTAGGGTTTTCACACGTGTCCATCCGCCGATGACTGATTACATTCACTTCGCCGTACTCCTTAAATACCACCGACGATAATTTGCATATTATGCCGTGCTGTGGCGTAAGCGCTCACCGGTTGTTCCCGAAATTAACATCACACCTACGTAAACTCGACCACATTAACATATGTAAATTTCATGATCGTCCGCCAATTCCTTCTTGGTGTTCTTTTTTCACTTTCCGCCAGTGTAGAATAGAGCTTCGTACCCTGGGAAAATACAGAAACACAATGATGAAAAATTATCTTTCTTGGAAGTGTCGGATATTTTGAACAGGAATCTTTGAAAAGCTAAAGTTATGTCTTCGGCACGAGGGCGTTAATTGATTAACAAAAACAGCTTGCGGTAATTAGCATTTTAACAAAATTCTGAGGTGTAAATTCGTTTTTGGGATGACATCTTGAAATTACAAAGTGGATGGTTGTTGCTAGTTCATCCAGTTTAAATGGAATAGTAAGTCGTCAAAATGTTCGAATGCAATTATATATGTAATTTATCCAATGCAAATGAACAAACCTTCCGACAAGATGTTGAGATGCAATTCAATATATTTACTTTTATGAAGTACATATAAATTCGAGGCTGATTTTTTAGAAATAACTGTTCAAAGATATAATGAATTTGTCATTGTCACATGTTCTCATGTTGTTGTTACGATCACAAATTGCAGTAGCTGATAATTTGCTTCACAAAGAAACAAAAATTGCATTTAAATACATTCACAAAATTTGGTGTTCCTATATTTTACATTTTACGATTCGAATTATCTTTCAAAGTATAAATTTGTAAAGTTGAAGTGAGCGTCGATTTTAGGATTTTCCAAATTGTTGACAAAGGAAAGCAAGAAACACAAGTACTTCTTTCTTAATGACCCATTATTTGATTTTCTATGAAGAAAACGAGCGTAAACAGATTTTCGTGACATGTGTAATTGTAAAGTAACTAAAAGCATTTTTCCATAGCCACATGATCATCATTACTAATGTTTAAAAGGTAGTTCTTGTCATTTTACAGGATAAGATTTTTTGCAGAACAGGGTGTTTTGAGCATTTTTGAACAAATAGTGCACTCAACAGCATTTACTCCAATGCTGTAAATGGTCTGACAAATCGGCTTTCACGCATTTTGTGGCATAAGGACGGGTGCGCGTGGGGTGACAGCTCACAGAATATCACTACACGGATAACTTGTTCCATAATGTGAAGAGTTCTGTCCTATCATTGTTTGTGTGCATTATCGCGGGAAAATGTGGGTACACTCGTTTCAGTAGACGGCATCATCGATTTGAGAAGTTATGTCACAGTTTTTCATGATCATCTTCATCCCGTGCTACAAAATAATATTTTCATTTGAAAAAAGACTGCACATAGGACACATTACAAGAATGCCCTGTTACATATGGTTGTTGTTCGAAAGAAGTTTCTTCAAAAAAAATTTTATGCTTAGCCATTTTTATATTTTCTTTATAATAATGTATATAAAAGAGAAATTAAAGATGACGGTTGTTAAATTTTATTATTTCAAAAATGAAGTGCCCTGTGAGCCGGCATTTTTTCACTTTATGTATACTTATTTTCCAGTCAATATGCCCAAGTTGTAAATATCGTTTTCTGTAACCAGTTTCTTTTGTCGATCACATAAGGAATATTAATGTGTCGTCTTCTGGCCTTCGTATCTTAAATCTATGGTGTATTAATGAAACGTTTCATTTGTATCGTGCATTGGGCAACTTACCTATGCTTAAAAACATTAAACATATTTGTCACAACCAAAATGTTGGACAGTCTTAGCCAAATGTTCAGGGCGTCATGCAAGAGTATGAACTGTATTAGTTTCAACACTAGACATCGAAATTATCATAATCTGTCTTTTTCAGACTACATTTCGTAATTCCCCATTCAAAACGGATCATCATGCATTCCTGATACACGTACCGTTTGCTACATAGCTTAGCGGTTAAGGTCTGTACGGAATACCAGTTTCACTGTTTTAACGTTAAGAAAGCTATTTTTGACGTGGAGTATATAGCCAGTATGTAAGATGAGAAATGCACACCAACTACATTTTAAAACACAATTTCCTGGTACTTCAAATACACTGGTGTGCAAAAATTAAGGACGAAGAGGAGAAATTAGCGTAACAGCGGAACGAGCAGGCAGAACGGACCAAAAGACCACTCAGGACATAGGCTGGGGTCCGGTACGGTAGGGCATGTGCATATATGCACTATGGCGTAGGGAGGGGAGTGTCGGAAGGGTATAAAGCACACGGGCGGTGTACGCTCGGCAATCCGGTGAAAGCTAATGCACGGTGTAGATCGGTTTAAACGACGTCGAGTTGTTGCCACAGTGTGATATGGCCAACAGGCCATCCAGTAGACGACATCTGGATGACTATACCCGAGGTCGCGTCACTAGGAAGTTGGAAGAAGGTTGAAGTGTGAGTAATGTGGCCGAGGAGTTCGGGATCGTTCACAGCATCGTTTCACGAACTTGGAGAGCATTTCAATCGACAGGAACAGCTGTCCGAGAGTTTAACAGTGGTCGTCGACGAGCAACCACTGCGGCGTTCGACCAGTATATTGTCCTACAGGCGAGAAGGGACAGACTGCATACAGTGAGGGAAATCACAAGGCACATGCAACAGACAACTGGACGTCTGTTATCGCTTTTTACCGTGGCCAGGAGGCTGCACAAAGATGTTCTATTTGCACAACGACCAGTACGGTGCGTGCCATTAAAGCCTGCTAATCGGAGACGGCGGTTTTTGTGGTGCCAGGAACGCAAAAACTGGACACATAAGCAATGGGGTCGAGTTCTCTTTACGGATGAGAGCCGATTTAGTCTGACGAGCGACTCTAGACGTATAGACATCTGAAAAGAGCAGGGAACACGTTATCACACCTCTAACACCATAAAAAAGGACAGGTTTGGAGCTAGCGGAAATCTCGTTCGTGACGGTATCATGCTTGGTACCCGTACTGATATCTACATCTTCGAAGGAGGTTCAGTCACTGGTGTCCGCTATTGTACTGAGGTTTACCTGCCTCACGTGCGTCTGCTTAGAGGTGCTGTGGGTCCTGAATTCCTCTTCATGGACGACAACGATACATCTCATCGTACAGTGGCTGTCAAAGAGCTGTTGGAGAGTGAATATATTCAACGCATGGATTGGCCAGCAAGATCCCCGGACCTAAATCCAATCGAACACGTGTGGGACCTTTTGGGAGACGATTGGCAGGACGTCACCAGCCGCCAGCAACGATTCCGCAACTGCGATTGGCGCTACAAGAGGAATGGGTCGCGATGCCTCAACTGCTCCTTGACAACCTCGAACTCAGGATAAACAGACGTTGTAAATCCTGCAACGTAGTCAGGGGTGATCATGTCCCCTACTAAAGACTGGATTTTTCTTGGCAGCCGCCTATCACATGGACGTTTCTGTCTTCTGTCCAGTTGTGCTAGAAGCTACCTTTTCAACAAAGTGCCTTTCTATCCTTTGGATTCCTTGTTTGGATGATTTTGCTCACTTGTCCCATATTCTTACATCTTGGGGATCTTATGGTATGATTTGAGTCCATGAGGAACACTTCAGCTCGACGTTACATTCGAAAAACCGTCTCGTCCTTAATTTTTGCACTCCAGTGTATATGTCTGTATTTACACTAAATGGCCAGAAACCTTTGGATACATACCTAGTAACGGGTAGGTCCATTCCCCAAAGAGAAGCGCATTTAACCGTCGAGACATTGATTCTCCGATATAGTGAAATAGTTTCACAGGTATCAACACCATGCTTGCTGCACAATTTTCAATAATTTCGTTGCATTCCTATGTGGACGATCCAAAGATCTAACAAACTGTTATGCATTATCCCGAATGCAGTAAGAGTGGAAATAGCGCAGGTGTTACGGTATGTATCTCACCCCGCGTTATAGCTTAGCCGTGGTATATCAGAAAGTAATCTGTTGAGTGACAAATACCAAAGCTGGAATAAGCGCGAAACACTACAACATAATAGACTGTATTAATATATACCCTTTATGCACTATATATTTTATCAATCACCTAATACAATTTCCTTTTCTACGACATCACGACGCTTGCACTATACTCAAGACTCAGAATTATGTGAATGGATCATACACGGACATTTTACCTGTGGACAACAGTGTCAGTGGGAGCAAGTTACTGATGAACCGCTGTCAAGGACAGCGCTGGTTGCCTTGGGTGGCCAAGGAGCAAGTAGATGATATGCTGCTGTCAAGAACAGTGCTGCTCTCCAAGCAAAAATCTCCCTATTAGGATTTTCGTGTTATGAGACATTTTCTTCACCACGTTTTACCCGAATCCGCTGTGTATCGGATTGTACTGTATGGGTGTTTTACTGTATTGCCCATAAAGTTCATATCCGGTTAATGGGGAGGCAATTTCCGGGTGCGCTAATAGGCAGAATTCTCTACTAACCATAGTCTGAACACCATGGCTCTGTGGGGAGAGGGAGCACTGTTCTCCTGAAAGATTTCATTGTTCAGTTCGTGCATGATGTTCATTAAGATCTGTCGATAGGAAAGTTCGATACGTAGCATGTACCGTTGAATAAGGAGCCTAGACGCTTGTTGCTCCTACTATAGAAGCCTCAAAATGTGCTAATTGAAGACACCTCAGACAAAAACCGAACTTCTCTCGGCCTGAACTGTTCCTGGCTGTCGTGCGAGGTCCATAACCTCGTGCGATTAACGTCAGATCCGCACCCTCGAGATGTAATAATCGTCGCACAGGGGTCACGTGGTATCACTTTAACAGATAAAAGAGAAAATATCGCGGTAGCCAAGATCTGTTTGAAGGAATATCTGGACGTGAAGGCTTAAATGTACGCATGTGTAATTTGTAGCATATAGTCGAACTCAAACGAATTATTTTTATTAAATCCCGATACCCTTGAGACATTTGCGGTGTAGCGCCTCTTATAATGCTCGTATTTCTGTGGTGAAATATTGCCCAGCAGGAGGTAATAGTTTCTGTTAAACAAAGTGCTTCTAAATGCAAAAATGTTCTGTTGGATCAGTGAAGTATAACTATTCGTCTACGGTTGTCTAGATGAAAATTGACCTGCCAATTTCAATAGTACTTCAGTTTCATAATTTCTGATACACCGACATTAACTTCTAGCATTTAAAGCAGGGAAAATCAGCAGTTCCTAGTGGTTACACATTGGCGTATAGAAAAAATTGAAAAATAATAGTAATTCGCAGAGGATTTTGCAAGTAATAGTGTATGTTGTGCTGAAACCACGCATATTAACACGAGCCGCCACAGTTCCGTAACATGCATAGCTCGATCACAAAGAGAGCAAAAGATGGGAATCTGCAGTTTATGATATTAGGTGTATAATTTAGTTCTAAGATAATGTTTTGACAAATTAGAATTATTCTATTCCAATAAATTGAACTTAAAGAGAAGAATTTGAAATTATATACTCATAATCTTGCCACTAGTTCAAGCGAAAAACGATACAATTCACTCCAATATTTTAATTTAAATAGCAGTGTGCTTTGAAATCAATACACTAAAAAGAACAATTGAAAAATGTTTTTGGACCGGTTCGTTCACTTCGAAGTTTTCATTTTTGTGTAGCTGACAAAGATGGGGTCATGTCTGCTCTCTACTGAAAGAGGAGTTCGCTTTTCCCAGCGAATTCTGTTCTATTCTCTTTAGTTTCATAAAATTACTTTCTTTCACATAAGGAAAGGAGAATATTGCCCGCGCATGATAAATTGACTTCTTATTAATACAATTTTTCATATTTGCAAATGTTCTCCGTTTAACTGCATAGCGTATTTATAAGGTTTATCATTTGATATTTCCCTTCTCCTTATGAGCTATGGATTGCTAGTTACTAATGGTTGTGTGTTTCGACATTTTTCCACTTATATTTTATTTGAGGAATACTAACACGAGTATTAAACATAAATATAATGCATTACAAACACGCAAAATGACATTAACTATTGGATGGGTTCGATGCTCAAGTAAGGTATATTAACATCAAAAACATCGAGTCATATTTTATATAAGTTTAAATCACAGTGCCTGAGAAAAATGGAGGTCTACTGTGATGGCAGCTCAATGGATACGCCATCATTGCATATCTCACGTCTTGTGACTATTTCAGAGGTTTCCATGATTATAGTACTCTTACAAGTAGTGAATGCGGACACCAATTTTATTTCGTTCCGTATGGTAATCGTTGAATTTAAATTACCTCCTATGTTAAAGCAGTCGGTCATCTTATTCGTTCGCTATAATCTCTATATCTCATACATAAGGATTTTTTCGTATAAAAACATATAATCTTCATGTCGCACACATAAAGATCTTTTCGTCATTCCCATGTAGGACTTTATAGAGGAGTCCGGGAATTTTAATGGAACCGAGTATTCCCCGGCAGTATATTCCGCGACTATTTTCGTATTATTTGTTGTTAAAATGTTACCAATAGTTTTTGGTCGTTTCAATGCTACTTAAACGTCATGCTTTCTCAGCAAATTCTTGACACAGAATGAGAACTGTGGAACATATAAAATATTGCGTGGATATTTTATGTTTGTTTTTCTTGTATTTTCTTTTAACGGGCTCCCTATCAGTTTCTGGAATACGTTGTGCCGTTCACATTTCTGTAAGCCTGCAAAAACTCCTCTTTTTATTATTTTGGAGATTCCTTGATTTTTTAAATCATCAAATGAGCATACTGTCAGAGCCTTCTAAATCCATGACCTGTAGAAAGCAATTTTTTTAACACCTTGGGCATGAGGAAATGGGCGGACTGACGTTAGGCATTGCTGTAGGTTTATGGTGTACTTGTGCAATAAATAAACTGTGAAATAATAATTTAGTTACGTCGCAGGTGATAGGTCGCAAGGAAGTATTTATTTCTTGTTCGAATTTAGACGAATGTATTTGCAATACGTACACTCATTTTCTTTAATCAAAGAACGGATAAACACCTTTTTTGGTATCACCTTTTGACCTCCCCTCAGATATATACTAAGCTAAGCCTCCATTTCTGGGGGATGTGCAGCTAAAGATGATAGGTGTTACATAAGGTATTAAACGTTGTCTGCTGTCTTACAGGGAATTTTTTTTTATTGGAGATTTAACAAAAACCATGAGCAACTTGATAGGCTATAAGCATTCGCCCGTCCCTAATTTAGGATCACTGGTTCCGAGAAGAGGAAGATGCAGTGCCGTAAACCAAACACAACATCCTTAGCTCAGCGGATTTCGAACCCGGACTCATCTCAAACGAATGATCAGAAGCCAGCTCTTTAACCACAGAACCAGCGGGATGACTACTGAGCAACTCTGCTAACAGGATATGTGCTCTCTGTTCAATGACAGAGCGGTGACATTGTTAGAAACTTTTCACTGTCAGATATGCTGAAAAAAACAAAATAAATACCTTAAAAAATTTCGAAACAAACCTTTCCTTGTACGTACGCACATACAGTACTTATACGTATTTACAACTCCTTCGTTTGCACATATTCTGTAATTTGTTTGTATAGATCCTTTTGTGTCTCTGGAAATCAGAAATATTTGTAGGGATTGTATACTTGAGAAAATATCCTCAGAAACATTTTCTTATAGGAAACGAAATGACGCCCACTTTCAAAGCACTAAAGAGTCTCGTATGCACTGATGTTTGACAACGGTTTCGTGACAAACATCAGTGCTGCTCAGAAAAGCAATGACATCTTCGTCATTGCTTTTCTGAGCAGCTTTGACATTTTACTTGCCTATAATTGACTGCATAACGTCGGAATCGTCAGTTCATAGCAGGTAAGTAAGAAATAATCTACCGACGAAAAATTTATAAATTTTACATAACTAGCGACGGAAGTCTAAGTACCGGGAAGCAGAAATCTGAGCTGAAAACGTTTGCAATGTTTGCTCCCTTCTTTCCGAAATGTGAAAACTGTGTTCAATGAAACGAACAGTAGTAAAACTTAATTCCGCTATAATGAAATCGGAAATACATTACTTCAGGGAAATGTTGGCAGTGGATTCGCAATGATTTCGTAATATCGGACTTTTTTCTAACGGGACTACACTCTATGTGAAAAATCTAACCTTGGCAAGTATATTCGTCTTTTCTCCTGTTCATTTACGAATGAGAAGTAATAACAGTTTATGAATTTCGAAAAACCGTTGAGCTTTTCTGTTTTGAAATTTAACTTATTTTGCTTACTTTGCTGCTGACAGTTGGAGAGAGTAGATATCCCTGTCTGACGAGGCGGTTCAACACGTTATTAAGCAGGTGATTCTAATAATGTTAAAATTAAGTGTGTATAACTATCGTAACACATTGTTTTAAAAGCATATAGAACCATGCAAAAAATAATTCTGTTTGTAAACGTTTTACTTAGTTGTATTAAAAATTACTTAGGATAAAATATTTTGGCCGTGCCGAGAAAATGAAAGATAACTTATTACAGACCTGCCTGGTGGAAAGCCCGATAAAGTTATTATCATCGTGCTTTCAACTAGGCAATTCGTAATGGCAGTATTTGTATTACTGAACATAGGATTATAATTTAGAAGAGATCAGTGCTTGAAAGCGGTAAGAAAAGAGAAGTATACAACCAATTAATACAATATTTTATGTAGGTTAGAAATTTAGGATTATTTTAGCCTGGACGCAGAGCAAAAGTGAAAGACTCGACTACATTTTTTTCATGTATTTTCATTGGAGCATAGCTGATATATTTCTGGTTTTGGTGCAATACCATAAAGGCAATTTCTTTGAGGCATTTCGCCAAACTTCTCCTAGGAGGAACTTGTCACATCATCGGCAGTAGAAAAATGTGCTCAAAATGGGAATACAGGAATATTTATGTTTTCACATTTCTAATGAAGACGTGTCTTGTTTAATTTTAAAGAGCGAAATCAGCCTATCAGTTTAAGTGGCAACAACAATGAAATTTTTCAGATGAATTAAAATGTGCAGCGCAAAATATCAGATGTTAAAATTTGGAGAATATCAGATTTCGTCGACAGAATATGTCCAAAGAATCCCTTTTGATAAGAGATTTAATAGCGTTGATGATGGAATTGTAAATTTGTGTGCCGCCCACTAGCACAGTGGTCTCAAAGCTGGGTCTGAGGTGGGTCCGGATTCGAATACCTGCTGAGTTATATATGGTGTGTTTGTCTTACGGCACTGGCTCTCTAACCGGAAATCAGTAGATCCATATTAGTGCCCGGCGCCTGCTTATAGACCATCTGCGCAAAGCAATGGGTTTGTTAAACCGACAAACAAACAAACAATATTGCATATTGTATCTCCCCATTCTAGAAATAGGCTGGTATCATTTTTAGGAACTTCTTTGTTAATCGTCCAAGTCCAATTCCTTTGAAGTATTTTTTATTTATT
Source organism: Macrothele yani (assembly GCA_039090855.1). Taxonomy (NCBI): domain Eukaryota; kingdom Metazoa; phylum Arthropoda; class Arachnida; order Araneae; family Macrothelidae; genus Macrothele; species Macrothele yani. Next base: position 97,687,892 of record CM077017.1, on the reverse strand, counting down.
TCTGAGATATTATATTGTATTGGAATATGTCTTCATTCACTTATGCAACCACGTGACCGCCAGAACAAAATATCAAAAGGAATCTTCCGAAAAAGAGGTATCTGCATGGGTGCTACAATTTAACAATACAAAATTTTGCAAATACGGACTCTTTCGAAACTGAATTTTCATTAGCATGAGAACCTTTACCTGCTAAGAGCCATAGAAAAAATATGCATCCTCCAGAAACATCCATTTACATAACGAGACCTCGAATTTTAAGTTCGCAAGGAAAAATATTTAAAATTTAGAATGGGCGTATGCAAAACTTTTCTTGGATGGAGAGGAGGTCGACCGAAAATGGAAGATTTGAAATCTGTTAGGACAAAATACATGTTAATGAAAAACTGAAAAAAAAATAAAAGCATTATTTTCTATTGTAAGTTGATTCATGTTTATTAAATTCAAGCATTGTTTCTACTGTAAGTCAGATTTTAACAAAGAAATGAAACGTTTTTAGGGGTGCCTAGACCATCTTGGCTGCCCTCTAATTACGACTCGGGAACATATGAATATTATTTTACGCCCTGTGGGGGAAATTACATGCCTACTTAAAAGTCGCAACGGTGTACCAATTGTTCCCCGTAAGGAATTGTGTGATATGAAAAAAATACATTCTTTTTTGTGTTTGACATTTGGAAGAAATGTATGATCGCCACAAGAATGAGATTCGTAAGAACACACAAGGAAATGTGTATGCAAAGTAATTAGTAAGAGTAATACGAAATTACCAAAACTGACTCTCCGCTAACATAGCAGAGCACTATCGAACATTATTGCTAAGAAAACTTAAAAAAATATTTTTTCGTTAGGGATTTAAAACTTCATTTCATTAGTTACGGAATACTCTAATTCTTTAAAATAGAACTAGTAAACCGAATTTCTTGGCATAAAATATATATCGAAGTTTCCAAGCTTTCGCACATAAACCAGATGGTTTTTTCAAGGAAGGTAGACAGCTGACTGCAAACTGGATAATACACTGGTCCGCAAAAATTAAGGACGAAGAGGAGAAATTAGCATAACAGCGGAGCGAACAGGCAGAACGGACCGACAAACCACTCAGGAGATAGACTAGGGTCCGGTACGGTAGGGCATGCGCATACATTCAGCATGACGTATGAGGGGGAGTGTCGGAAGGGTATAAAGCACACGGGCGGTGTATGCTCAATAATTCGGTGAAAGCTATTGCACGGTGTACATCGGTTTAAACGACGTCGAGTTGCAGCCACCGTGTGATATGGACAGCAAGTAATCCAGTAGACGACATCTGGATGACTTTACCCGAGGTCGCGTCATTGGAAAGTTGGAAGAATGTCGAAGTGTGACTAGTATAGCCGAGGAGTCCTGGATCGCTCCCAGCATCGTTTCACCCGCTTGGAGAGCATTTCAAAAGAGAGGAACTGCTGTCCGAGATTTTAGCAGTTGTCCTTCACGAGCAATACCAGCGGCGAACGACCGGTATATTGTCCTACAGGCGAGAACAAACAGTGGCAGACAGCGGGAGAAATCGCAAGGAACATGTAACAGACAACTGGACGTCCGTTATCGCGTTTTACCGTGGCCAGGAGGCTGCACAAAGGTGGTCTATTTGCACGACGACCAGTACGGTGTATGCCATTAATGCCTGCTCGTCGGAGACGGCGGATTCTATTATTCCAGGAACACAAGAACTGGACACATCAGCAATGGGGTCGAGTTCTCTTAACGGAGGAGAGCCGATTTAGTCTGACGAGCGATTCTGGACGTATATACATCTGGAGAGAGCAGGGAACACGCAACCACATCTCCAACAACATCGAAAGGGACCGGTTTGTAGATGGCGGAGTTTTTTTGTTTGGGGCAGTATCATGTTTGGTAGACGTACTGACTTCTACATCTTCCAAGGAGGTTCACTCACTAGTGTCCGCTATTGCACCGAGGTTCTACTGCCTCACGTGCGTCTGCTTAGAGGTGCTGTGGGTCCTGCGTTCCTCTTCATGGACGACAACGCTACACCTCATCGTACAGTGGCTGTCGCAGATCTGTTGGAGAGTGAAGAAATTCAACGCATGGATTGGCCCTCAAGGTCCCCGGACCTAAATCCCGTCGAACACGTGTGGTACCTTGTCGTGAGACGCTTGGCAGCACGTCACCAGCCGCCTACAACGATTCCGCAGCTGCGATGGGCGCGACAAGAGGAATGGGCCGCGATGCCTCAACAGATCCTGCATAACCTCGTCCTCAGCATGGACAGACGTTGTAAATCCTGCAACGCAGTCAGGGGTGATTATATCCCCTACTAAAGACTGGATTTTTTTGGCAGCCTCCTGTCACATGGACGTTTCTGTCTACTGTCCAGTTGTGCTCGAAGCTACCTTTTCAATAAAGGGCCTTTGTATCCTTTGGATTCCTTGTTTGGATGATTTTGCTCACTTGTCCTATATTCTTACATCTTGGGGATCTTATGGTATGATTTGAGTCGATGTGGAGCACTTCTGCACGACGTTACATTCAAAAAACCGTCTCGTCCTTAATTTTTGCACGCCAGTGTAGAACACTTCCCCAATTTGAACGAAGTGACTTGACTATACAGTAAATGAATAGGCGCAAATATGATCAGTCACTCGAAGAAACATGTTCTAATCAGTAGCCTGTGATAAATACTTTAGACCCACTCTTTCTAGGAGGTTATATGCCAGAAGTGTACAAGAAGACAGAGCCCGTTTGCTTGGCAACTTGGATCTCAGACGCCGTAAAACATGCACATTTGCCATGAGATCCTGAAACTATACAACCAATGTTCCTGGTTATCATATTGCTTAGTAATATAGAAAATGTTTCAGTAAAAATACTGGCAGCAAAGTATACAAATGGCTTAAACGTTATGTGAAACCATTGTTCCAGTTTCTAGTAGAAGAAATAAACATTTATGTTTAACACAAACACTGCTGCCTGTTAAAGAATACACGCAAAAAATGTGCGATTCAAGGGATCTGACAATTAAGCAATACAAAATTAAGTTTAATAACATTCAAAATATAAATGCCGTATTTTCAGGTAAAATAAAAATTACCCGCGACGGCATATATGTAAACATCATCTTTGTAAATTAACTTCACCTTTTCAGAAAAGCAAACCCACCGGTAGTTACAACATTCTAGTGTTCTTTCTATAATCATAAACTGTTTGTATGTTGATATATATTATCATTTACTTGGTCTGCAAGCATTAAACAATTAGAAAAATGAAACTGTCATAAAAAATTGCGTTATGTTCTCTCGGCTTCATATCATTTAACAAGATTACAACTAAAGTCAGTTCTAAAATAAGTTAATAAAAGCATGCAATGCATTGATTATAATACGCTTTCCAACATACCAGGAATCATTACTCAATGTATTACTCAAGTTAGGAGGATAATGACTGTGGAATAAATCTCGCTCCTGTGCCCTGACCTTTGATCCGATTTCGATGATACTCAATAGGACCGGTTGAGTATACCTCCGAAATAACATGATAACGATTTGTCGCAATAGAAGCATTTTTACGAAGTTATGATGCATAAGGGTTATGGAATAGATGTCCTTACATTTGACCACATTTCACCCATTTTCAACAAGATTCGTCCCCAGGCAGGCCCCTACAACATACTAACATTTCATGTAAATCGAAGTATTTTTACGTAAGTTATGACGCATAATGGCGATTGAAGTGATTCCGCGCCTATATCCTGACCTTTGACGCCATTTCTACCAATTTCAATAGGGTTTGTCCCCAGGTGGTCCCCTACCACATACTAAAATTTAATTGAAATCGAACCTTTTTTACGTTAGTTATGACGCATAAGAGCAGTGGGATGGATCATGATCCTATGTCCTGACCTTTGACCCTATTTCGTTCACTTTCAATAGGGTTCTTTCTCAGGTGTTCCCCTACCACATACTAAAATGTTATCGAAATCAAACGATGTTTGCGCTAGTTATCGTGCGGACGAACATACACACTCAACGCGTGACGTAATGAGGCAGATGGGAACGCGACCACCTGCTCGCTAGAGTGTGACGTCATAAAACTTTAATAGGATCCACACACAACGAGTGACGTAATGAGACAGATGGCGTGACAGCGCGCCAACATCTAATGGCACGACGCCATAACATTACACTAAAAACGTGGTAACTCGGTGTGGTTATTTAACCCACTAAACAAATTTTTCTAAAGTCGAGATCAAGCTAAATTGATTTCTAGTACCAGAAAACGGTAGGTTAACGACTTTCATCAAAATCCTTGGAGCCGTTTTCAAAATAAAATTTACATACATACAAGAATTGCTCCTTTATGGAGAACCTGTTCTTGGAATGGAAAAATTTCAGTACCCATTTTTTTCATAATTAATGCGTTCCCAAGGATAAATATTTGAACATCGATTAAAATAGCTTCATTTTATAACTTGGAATACCTAATATTTTCTAAAACATAACCATATTTATGCAATCAAACATTTGTTTGTCTTCTGACGTCATCAAAGTACAGCTCGCGCAATCCTTTTTCTGGTTTCAACACCACCAAAGGAAAAGTTATTGATTTTTAATATAATTATGGTTATGTTTTAGAAAATATTAAGTATTCCAAGTTATCATAGGAAGTTATTTTAATCGATGTTCAAATTTTCATCCTTGGGAACACATTAATTGTGAAGAAAATGTTTACAAAAGTTTTTCCATTGGAAGTATAGGAAGCAAAATTACTTGACGACCATCTTAATAATATGGGATAAGAGCGATGGAATGGATCGCCATCCTATGCCCTGACCTTTGACCCCATTTCGTCCCCAGTGGTGTCCTACCACATACTGAAATTTCATCGAAATCGAATCATTTTTACGCTCGTTATGACGCATAAGGGCAATGGAATACATCCCGCTCTTATGTCCTGACCTTTGACCCCATTTGTCCCATTTTCAATTGGGTTCGTCCCCTGGTTGTCTCCTACGACATACTAAAATTTCATCAAAATCGAACCATTTTTACGCCAGCTATCGTGCGGAGAAACGGACGGACAGACGGACGGACAAAGCTGGAGCACATACGCTTCTTCAACCTACGGTTGGAAAGCGTAAAAAATTAGAAATTCACCACTTTCCAATTAGCATCCTCCAGAAGCATCCATTTACATGTTGCATTTTCCTCAGGCAACAGTGTACAATCATTTTTTTAAATGATATTTTTAAAACAGTGTATCACGCTAGCATGTTATTTTGTACATGTAGTGCAATTTTTTAAAAATGCAGCACAAAAAAGGGGTTGAGATATCGAAGTGAGATTTATAGGAAACATTACTTATGAAACAATATGTAAATTATCAAACGGACAGAGCATTTAATGATGAGGAAGGTACAATACACTATTCATTATTTCACCAACACAAAGGGCATAACTGATCGTACAAGACCTGCATTGACTGGAAGGACTTCTGTTTGCCGTAAAATCATTGGATGTCATGCGGTGTCAATTTGCACCCAAAGTTCAAGTTCGATAGGGGGCGCCAGAACTATCCATCCAGGTATCGGGTGACCATATCACACACTTTTTCATTAACTCACGAATTAGGTAAATACGTAAGCCAAAGAAGACCTATCACAAATCAGTAGTCCCGGAGCTGAAAGGCGTTCTTAAAGACATGTGGGTGAGCATTGTTCCTGCTGAAAGATAGCACCTGGAACCGTCATTGGGTACGGCACTACTTCAGCCCCCACAAACGTTTGCTTGTACTACAGAGTTCTCATGGTTCCTGAAATGAGTGGTAGGCTGGATCTGAAGTGAATCATACAGCGCGCCACACCAGAACACTCAGTATCGGGCGGTTGTGACGCTGGATAACACACGCATCAAGTATCCGTTCACCGCGGTGCTGCCGAACATACGGGTGCATACTTCCGTGATGCATCATTAGGTTTAACTGCAAATCGTCGGGAAGATCTATGCTCTGGAATTTTTCAAAAACAGTGTCTGTCTTCTTAACTCCATTGCAGAAGCTGAACTTTGTGGTTTGATGTAAAGGCAAGCTGAAGTAATAGGCTGCAATAGGAGAACACCCGTGAAAAAAACGACACCGAACAAAGCTTGCAAGCAAACCTTGATGTGACGGACCTTCAGTTTTGCGCTAACTCTCAAGACTTTGACTTTGAGTCGCCAACGCTATACGGTGGAAATGTCGGCCTTCCGGCGTTTTAGACCTTTGCTGGAATCTAGGTCTCTGACATCATTTCGTCATTCCATTCACTACCCACTGATGCATATTCTTATCGGTGTATTCAAGTTGCGTATAACACGATAGGCGATCTGGACGAAAGTAAGTCCACTTTCCAGCAGTACAATACATTGGCCTTGCCCGAAGTGCGTCAGCTATACATACGGCTCTCTTCTGCTGCTGCAGTTCATATTCAATTGTAAAACAATCATCATTGTTTGTAAATCGATTTTGCCAACTAGTCCTGTGTGTTCTGCTTTTGAACATCCTCGGGGTCCTGCTGTTGTACATCCACTGCGTCCTTCTTTTGTACATTCTGCAAGAGAGCAGTGAAGGCGTGAATTTTACAAATCATGATGTGCGCTGCAGTTGAAATCATTTGCACGTCCTCACGTTACCTAACAATCATGCGAGTTCCAGTCCGATCGCACACATCTTTGATGGTGTGGCATTTTAAAGAACATAAATGACTATACATAATAAATTACGAATGTGAAATATAGTTTTTAGTATAGCACTAGAAATATTGATTGTATTGTGTATTCGATGAAAAGCTACCAAATGAGGTATTTGTTGTTGATCTTGGTTAAGGGGATAATATATCGTTGGATGAAAATTCCAATTCCGGGTGAAGAAAAAATAACTCCAAGGCATGCATAGCTTCAGTCTTTTTTATTATATAGATACAATTTCATTGCCTTGCTATTTCTCAGATTTTTGTGAGTTTTCAATTTATCAAATGTCTGTGATTTTTAATCTCCGTTTGCAGAATCTGCCACAATAATATTCATTACGTGGAATGTCAAGAATATAGGAGTATGAACGGCTATTCTGTCCTATGTAGGAAATAAAAACAATTTATATAAATCAGCGCAAGAAAAATTTGCGAGCAACATATGCAAAATCGTAGCTCCGAAAAATTCCGTTTATTTTTCTTATATCAACTTCAAATTTTTCATCATATGAGTTTATCATTAACATTAAATTATTAATTCAAATTACACTGTACTACTTCCTATAATTTTGGGGTATCGCTCGTAACCTTGAAGCACCTTGTTCCACAAGCTTACCCATGCCTCAGAAAAAATATTTTCTACCGGGACCCAAGGCAGAAAATATAGCTATATTTAAACGCCACGTTTTTGTCTAAGTTCCTTGAAAATTATTTTAATTAGAAAAGCCTTTTCAGCACGATAAGGTATTTATTAATACTGTCTGTACTTAAAATAGATATTTTTAAGGCACAGCAACTAACAAGATCTTTCAAAGCACAAAGTGCTCCATCATCAGGTATTTCAATATACATAAACAAAACAACGGATAAAAGGAAGAAGCATTTTAAAATTACGCAAACACGTGATAACAATAACGAGATTTGCAATAAATATAGTGGAAGTTTGGTCATGCGCTAAAGGATTCAACAAATAATACTATGAATTGCTATTACATATGCGAAGAAACATATACACAGAGGATAATTAATAAGTTGACATTATTCGTCAAACTGTAAGTGAGTTATTAAGAGTTAAGTGTTGTTGGAGAGGAACATACTTTTCTGGCTGCATTAACATGCCCCAAGGCACTGGAACAAAACGTGGAGTTTCTTCATTACAGCAGGCAGAGCTGTGCGATAAAATACATAAACTTTCAGTGAATCGGAACTAGATTAGTAAGAGTTAAGTGTTGTTGGAGAGGAACATGCTTTTCTGGCTGCATTAACATGGCCCAAGGGTCTGGAACAAAACGTGGAGTTTCTTCATTACAGCAGTCAGAGCTGTGCGATAAAATACATAAACTATCAGTGAATCGGAACTAGATTAGTAAGGGTTAAGTGTTGTTGGAGAGGAACATGCTTTTCTGGCTGCATTAACATGGCCCAAGGCTCTGGAACAAAACGTGGAGTTTCTTCATTACAGCAGTCAGAGCTGTGCGATAAAATACATAAACTTTCAGTGAATCGGAACTAGATTAGTAGGTGTTAAGTGATGTTAGAGAGGAACATGCTTTTCTGGCTGCATTTACATGGCCCAAGGCACTGGAACAAAACGTGGAGTTTCTTCATTACAGCAGTCAAAGCTGTGCGATAAAATACATAAACTTTCAGCGAATCGGACGGATCGCTTTGTACGATTTGAGCTCAGCACACTGGCATTGGTCCAGTCTGCTTTGTAGGTACCTCTATTAACTAATCGTGCAAGAGAGGTACCATCAGAATTATTAGTAATTGAGTACTTATGCTCATATAGACTTGAGCGCAATGGGCGTGCAGTGGATCCTATATATGCTACTACTGATTCTCCTGAGTCAACAGGAATTAAGGGTATTTTGTAAACCATATGTCTGTTGAGTGTGGAAACTTGGTCACGCTGGCTCGAATACTTTTCGTACTTTCTCCAAACGCAATGTGGTGGTTTTTTGCATATGTTCTTTAGTACTGTAGTGACTTCAAGTATATAGTCCACAGTGCCAACATGTTTTGTAATTCTGGTTTTCCTTTGTAAGGTACTTTTGATTATACTTTTCAATGATACATTTATATTTCATTAATATTCCTTGATAATATTATTAGATCCTACTTTCTAAACGTATCTATCTCTTGTGCAGAAGGAGAACTGATTACTTGCATATTTCCCCCTAGAAAAAGGTGGAAATATAAAATACGTAATTAATCTCAACAATTAATATCTAATGTTAATAGATGAAATAAAATTGTTTAACGTGGGAAAAAAGAAGAAAAGGTAACAGGATAAGCAAATGGGGGAATTTTCAGAAGTGTAAGCTTTTAGTAATGTCGTACGTGTGTTCTACCAGAAGAACGTAATATATTTGGCGCTCAGGTTATCAGCGAATCACGAAAAATTTTACAAGTCCAGCGAAGCAAATCTGTTCTCTTTCAGATCGCTTCCTTTTGGATCGTGAAGTACCAAATTCTTTGAATTTAATGCATATTTTCGTTTAGGGCTCTTCTTTAATTATGTGAATAGCTTTTCTTTGACTTTAGTGGAAAAATACCCTTATCTTATATTACACCGGAATTACTATTTTGTTCAGATATTTGTTTATTAAAAAGCAGAACCTAAATATCTCCATAAAACGCAAGATGACGATACTTCATTATCACCCACACACTGACCCTTGAGGGCAACCTACTTCGGAAAAATTCCAGCACTGAAGCAATAAAGAATATAAAAAAATATCATACTCACAAATGGCCGCCCCGGTGGCGCAGTGGTCTAAGCAATGGCCTATGATCATTCGTCCGAAAGGGGTCCGTGTTCGAATCCCGGTGAGGCATGGATGTTGTGTCTGTCTTACGGCACTGGCTCTCTCCCTTCCCTGGAACCAGTGATCCTAAATTAGGGACGGGCGACTGCTTATAGCCCATTAAATTGCTCACGGTGGTCGTTAAACCTTCAATAAAATAAAAATTAAAAACAAATACTCACAAATGATGCTGTTAAGCTTCAGCATCATGAGAACCGTTCTGGAATGTAATTTCTGGGATATCCATAAGTTTCCTTTTTAGGTCATGTCTCTTTGGATAAATGTAATGTCTACATAATGCTGTTCTTTTAGTGCACGTTTCCTCCTGGGAAACAGGAAGAAGTCGCAGTTCGATAAATCAGGGAAATAAAATGGCAACACAGTGATTTAATTGTGACCGAGAAACTATTGAACTGCCAACGGGGTATGTGGCCTTGCGTTTTCATGGAGCAAGAGCCGATTTCCGGATTCCCATAACTGAGGACGCTGGCGATTAATACTGCTACGAAAACGTCGTAAAGCTTGCTTGTAGAAATCCTGATTTACTGTAAGACTCACTGGTGCGAATTCCTTGTGGAATATATCTTTCGAACCAAAAAGGTATATCAGCATCGTCTTTGATGGTTGCATACAGAGATCTTGTTCGATGGTGAGCGGGTACTTCTCCATTCAGCGCTTTGTCACTTATTTTTGGGATGATACTGCAGGCACCATGTTTCATCTCCTGCAGTAATTATGGAGCAAAAATTAGGATCCCCAGCTGCAGTGCGCAGCAGATCGGAAGAGATCGATGAATGAACCTTCTTTTTGTCATCATTCAAAATGTGGGGCACCAATCTGGCATTAAGTTTCTGTTTTCCCAGTTCTTCGCGTACAATTACGTAGCAAATTGATTTACTGATTCCCACCGACTCAGCCGTAATTTTCACTGTAAGTCTGAGATCTTACTTTTACTGATTCCACTTATCTTCGATTTTTTTTCAGCTGTCTTTACCCTGGAGGGACGTCTAGATCTCAGATCATCATCAAATCACACTCGTCCGTCATGAACCGGGCATTCCATTCGCAAATTATGCTGCGGGTGAATGGTGTGTTTTCATTTGCTTCTTTTAAGATTCCGTAAGTTTCAACGCGCAAACTCTGCTGCGGGTTAATGGTGTGTCTCCATATGCTTCTTTTAAGATTCCGTAAGTTTCAATTCGTTAACTCTGCTGCGGGACAATGGTGTGTCTCCATATGCTTCTTTTAAGATTCCGTAAGTTTCAGTAGCTCATTTAAGAAGTTTCCCACAAAAACGGATGTCTACTGCCTGCTCTTCCTTGACAAAAATCAAATGGGACTAGAACACTTGCTATGATTCCATTAATTCCCGTCTGACACTTTTCTGTACCGGAATAAACCAGTTTCCAGCAGTTCGCAGATTAGCTAAAAACTGTTGACTTGTGGTATACCAGATATATCTTTATCTCTCAGTCTTTACTGTTAAGTCCGTTATGCACTCAATCGTGGAACTAATTGGACATAGGTTGTATCATGTTAAATTTAAACCAAAGAGCTACAGCTTGTTCATGACCCTCTTTTATCAATTTTTTCCTACCGTTATTCCTAACTGGTTAAAAAGAATTATGGAAATGATGAAAGTCATAGCAGAACTTCTTTTCTTCATGAGAATTCTCAGAACCTTTAGAATTTCCGTCAATCATCCACACTGTTATGTTCTACCGATTCCATTTATCGGTTGGCGTAAAAGTCTTCCAACTGCAAGTGATTGCTAAGTAAAATACAGCCATTTGGTAAGAGTTTGATAATGCGTATCATTTTCTGTTTCAGGTAAGAATTTTCACCTGCTTTGTTGCTAATTATCTCTCTTTATATAAATCACTTTTTTCATTTGTCGGGGTTGATTTGAAGAGCAAGGTAAATGAACTGACTATAGTATCTATGCCATTCACCTTGTCTTAGTATTTACACAACTGAAACTCTAATCCCTGTAATAGCTTTACGGCAAAATATTATTTTTCACAAATACTACACTCGTTTTGAATTCTCAAATTGTAAAATACAATATTAGGGTAAAATTGCCACAAGTTTCAATCCAAAAGAAAAATAACAAACCATTTGTCTTTTTAGGATTTCCGCGTAATTTAGTTTAGGAGTGTAATAACAAGAAACAAATTCTGTTCCATTATTTTTGCGAAGGACCTTCCGTCTGATAGTGTCAGAAGGTGTTGCCAACCACCATTTATACCTAGAAGAATAATTATTCGTCTTCATTCAATATATATATATATTTAGAAGAAGGAATTACTGCAAACGTTTTCGAAAAAGTGGCACTAATTTTGGGAAATCAAATCTCCATGTAGTTTTTTGCTTTTGAATGAACTACCCTTTTATTTCAAAACGTGGGCATTCAACGCAGATAATTCGGGTAATGCAAGTGGTTGCAAAATCGACTTTACACGCTGTTAAAGGAAAAACTAGCATTTCTCATGGAGGAAAATAAGTAAAGGTTTTCGTCCTAAATTACAAGATAATTTTGAAACACACATTCCAATTATTACGAAATTTATTTTACTAGTTTGTGCATTTCCATTTTAGCATGGACAATTATTTATTTATTTATAAATTAGGGTATCTGTACTATATTTCATTGTTAGTATTACAGTTTCTGTAAGCAGTCGATTTCGGTTGACAAAATTACATGGTGCAAAATGCAAAGCAGAAAAGTTTCAATAAATTGTGACGTACATGTTTTAGGAAATCAAAATATATATACATATCAGTTAAACAAAAATTGGATTGTTATAGTCATTTTAAAATATACAGAAAAATTACCTCCTACCTGATACGATAGAAAGAAATAAGAAATTAGATATGTATTGCTGATATCAGTGTCTATATTGAATCTCGAAATAATAATATTAAAGAGAAAATGTCACCTGTTGCAGGAATTTATGTACTGCAGTATCGATTATACAGAAAAGAAATAAAGGTAATGAATAGGGGTTAGCTAACCCTGTGTGCATTTACACGGAAAATTTGGTAAATAATCATAATGTAGTATAAAGAGTAGCCCCATACAGATATTTTTTCTGGGTTAACCGGAAAATACAACAATACAAAAGTAAGGGATATACACTGAAGTGTCTTTAAATTAGAGATGCTTGTGTACTAAACCATTCAGCCGCATAATATCTTAATGACGATGGTCACATGATGAGGCATTATTTCCACGAGCTTAAGGAAATGCACTACAGGTATGAACATTGACCAGTTATAACTCATACAAACCTGATCATAAACCGCTCAGGATCGCAGACGATGGAAAACGTATCCGAACAGTCTATTCGATGATATTCCGAAGATGTTCGATGTAGTTTAATCAGATATTTATAAAGGATGTCTACATATTTGGGAGCAGTTTGTAGACTTACCAAAATTCTCAAAGATTTCCAGATGAAGACACCTCAGACTACCACAGACGATCAGCAGCCGATAATGCTTCAACCTGAGATCAATAATACCTGGCTCTATGAGTTTAACGCCAGGCTGCACTCTCCCAACCAGCACATATAATTCAAATCTGGATACATCATTCAAGGCTGTCCGTTTTCTGTCCTCCGTGGTGCAGTGTCGGTCCGCTTGTCGCCCACACAAAGCATTTATCCCTATGTCATGTCGTTAGCAGAGGGAGTATTGCGAGCAAGCGGTTCCGTCTCCTACACATTTAGAAGTACTTTTTACTGACCTTGCAAGGCTGCTACATTTCTGCATTTTATTCGAGGGCTTGTTGTTTTGCCAGAATTTCCTTATTGCCGAAACACTCGGGATACTGTATCACGAAAAAACTTCACCATGTTGGCGTCTTCCGAGATAGAGTGTCCCAACCTGCTGGGGCCTAGAACCTTCGTATTGTGAAAAGCATCTAAATCACACATCTTAGTCAAGCCTGTAATCGGTCACGATTAGGGAATCTGTGGACGATGGCCGCTTTTAACCACTGTTCCGCCGGGCATCCCTGATAATGTGGATATGGCACACAAACATTTGGATAACTTCTACTATTCCTTACATTCCTTACTGAAGTAGTTCTGTTTACCTTGGGGAAATATTTGCACATTTTGGGCATTCAAACAAAAAAGAGTGATTGCGGAGACGCTTCACTTAGCGTACCAGAATATTCTTGTATTTAATCATTTTCAATTATTTCTTCTTAACATACGATATAAATAAAAACTCTTGAAAAGTCTGTCCTCAAGTTTAATTCTTACAAATCTGTGGAATGTTTCTTGTTCACATAATAACGGGAAGCATGACTTAATAAATGCAATACATTGACAAGGTGTTCACACATGTAAGTCCATCAGTCACAAAATAATTTAACAGCCGTGATGAGTACATAATTCGTTCATTTCTGGCATCAGCGATGTTTCAACACAAGCTTTCCACGAGGTGCGGGAAGGTCTGTATCCGAATTTTTTCTCATTACTTCTGTAAAGCTCAACACAGTGTTGCTCTATATAGAGGACTTAGGGGAAGGGTGATGAATTTTAAATCCCAGTTTGTTCCACAGACGCTCAATCTGATATAGATCAACATTTATTGCCGGCCATTCCGATACGTAATCGTCCTGCTCTTCAAATAATATCCCGACAGATATCAAAGTGTGGCAAAGTCCTCGAACTCGCTGAAACAGACAAAGACATGACCGAATTACTGCCAAAAAAAGTGCCTGATTGTTAAGGGTGTCTTCGTACTCGGTCATCCGCCTGCCTGGAGGGTACCACAAAGTAGAACCAAAAAATACCGAGTTCTCCCCAATACAAACAAAAAAATATCCCACACTCTTTCATTGATTACTTTCCATATTACCTGTAGGGAGGATGCAGCCCCCTAACAGCGTTCCATGAGAGAACGCCACACGCGAATACGTCCATGCGAAAGATAGAATGAATATCATTATTCATCACACCACCCGTCTCCCTTCCATCCCTGAGATGTCCAATTACGGCGATCAGCGCACAACTGCATTCGTTGTTTGGAATTGCCTGGTGTTGTATTACCCTTTTTTGATAAGCGTTACCAAGCATTTCCCAAAGGAATGTTCTGATGCAAAAGCTGTTCTGGTGTGTCATCGTGAGCTAGATCTGTGGGAGAGTACGTGCGTGTATCATTTGTGTTCCCGGATGAACGAATATTAATTACTTCAATCGGTGTTTACACAACCAGATATAGGACAAACATTAATACATTTTACTTCCTGCAGTAACAAGGTTGTGTGTTGAATGAAATTTCAAATTACCCACTCTTTAAATATACATACTCATATCTTTTCAAATTACATACCCATTACATAATCTTTAAAATGTATGTTTCCTTTAAAAATAGTAAAAAAAAGAATTTCTTCAGATCTGATTATTAGAAAATGAGATGTCGAAAACATTTTGATGCAATTCGACATAAATGTGAATTATTATGAGCAGGAAGCAAGCAAATTTCTCCTGCATTTCTTTAGCTAAACACTAAAAGAGATGGAAGAAGAAGTAGAGGTACGAGTAAGAATGAAATCCAGAAAGGAGTTCCGACAATTAATCTCAACTTCTGTGGTAAATTTCAATGAGGGATCGGTGAATGCAATGGAATTGGCTAACGATTCTAATTCGGAGAGGGCGGAGGGCCAGAAGACCAGAACATCATCAACATACCGCATAAATAGGAGTGTCTTAGTACAGCATGTGGACAGAATCCAAGCCTCCAGATCCCACAATAGGACTTCGGCGAGAAGAGGAGAAAGTGGTGACCCCATGTTGGCCCCCAAACATTGACGAAAAATAGTATTGTTAAATCTAAAATAAGAGCATTTATGAATTAGTTTTAAGGCGGAAAGTATAGGAAACCTTCTTCACTTCCCATTCTCATTCCGAATGTTTGTAGTCACCCTATCTCTTATAAACTTTCCTCTTTAACCTTTCTGGTCAAAAAGGCTTGCACTCACTATTATAACCCCGCCATTCGAAATGTGGAACTTAATACTATCAAGGACTTTGTTATGTCATTTTGCTATTTCAGGCATTTAATTGAACATAAGAAGCGGAGATGTTTTGGACCCATTTTTCTTCCTTACTTCGGTAATCTCACTCTTTCAGATTCGTGGGTTCAATTTTGTTTAACCCTAACATTTCCAGTTCCCTTCAATCGGCTTGTCGACCTTGGCATTAACTTTGGACTCTAGACTAAAAATCTGTTTTCAATCATCAGAAAGAAGCGAGATAGACCAGAAGACCGACATAGACATGGCATTTATAAAATCCCTCTTAAATCCCGTATCACCAGTGAGGAGGACATTTGCTGTATTGCCTCCACAGCTCGGACACTCAAAGTCCGATTGTCAGAACATCAAAATGTAATTGAAAGTAGTGCGATTTCCACAGCATTAGCCCGGCAAATGTTTAATGAGATTCACGAACCAATATGAAAAACACACACCTTATATTCTTGCCACATCTTCATCTAAATCTCAGCTATCGTTCACTGAGAGCTTTTACATTCATAAAATGAACTCTGTCTGCAGTAATAGCAGAAAACCTATGTTCATACCGTTTCTGTGGAGATTGGCACTGGTTTGTAGCTTTGAGGCTCCAGTCGATGTCACTAGAAAGGTTATCCCATATTGGAACATTACTTTGAGCTGAAAAACGTACCTGTATATGTCAATAATTACATTTTCACTTCAAATTGCTGGGGTACATTGCACATAAGTTTATTATGGGTATCGTAATGCCGATATTATCATATGTTACAACTTTTTAGTGTATCTCAAATCAGTAAGACAACGTTCGATTCAACGTGTGCACATGCGCAGATCATTATTCCTTTCGTCACATTATACTTATAAAACTGTGGCTTTGTGACTTTGTTCCCTTTGTTATTCAGTCTGAAGGTGGACCCTGCAGGCAGGGTCTGAAAGATCTCACTTGTATTTTAATTTTAATACGGTATTTTAATTTAACATCCCATATATCGTGCATAGAGAGTTTTCATTTTACCATTGGGTTTTAGCACGAGACGTATATTGTTCGGAAATCAAAGCTTTGCAAATACGCTGGAAAAGTGAAAAAAGAACACCAAGAAGGTTTTGGCGGACGATCATGAAATTAACATATGTTAATCGGGTCGAGTTTACGTAGGTGTGATGTTAATTTCGGGACCAACCGGTGAGCGCTTACGCCACAGCACGGAATAATATGCAAATTATCGTTGGTGGTATTTAAGGAGTACAGCGAAGTGAATGTAATCAGTCGTCGGCGTACGGACACGTACGAAGACCCTGAAGAAGCTGTAATGCTTGAACATGGAAGACGTGAAAGATTTCAGCAGTTATCGAACTTTGAGCGAGGTCGTCTAGTCGGACACCGCGAGGCCGGGTGGTCGTATCTTCGTATTGCGGAGCGAATTGAACGGGAAGTATCGTTGGTTGTACGATGGTGGCGTAGATGGTCCGAGGAACATTCCCACACGAGAAGACGTGGAACCGGGAGTCACAGACGGACTGATGAGCGGACCGATCGACGCAAAAGAAGAGCGGCGTTGTCAAGCAGAACATCCACTGCGACGCAAATCCGAGCGCCGTTGCACCTGAGGTGAATGTGCGAACAATCAGCAACAGTCTACTGGATGCAGGACTACGTGCACGTGTGCCTCTGGCATGTGTATCTCTGACTCCAACCCAACGTCAGGAACGTCAGCAGTTGTGTCGCCAACGTCTGCACTGGAGAACGCAATGGCGATCTGTTGTGTTCAGCGATGAAAGCAGATTCTGCTTGGGAGCCTCCGATGGCCGTATGCGTGTTCGCAGACACACAGGGGAGTGTCTCCACTCTTTTTGCATCCGCCAACGACACACAGGGCCTACACCTGGTCTTCTGGTGTGGGGAGCGATCAGCTATCACTCCCGTACACAACTAGTGTCTGTACCGGGTACGTTAAACAGCACCTCCTACATCAACAACATCACTCAGCCCGTTGTTGTGCCATTTGTAAGGTCGGTCGATCGTGCTGTTTTCCAGCAAGATAACGCACGCCCACACATGGCACGTGCAACGTAACATGCACTTCAGGGTGTGAGATAACTTCCATGGCCTGCACGTTCACTGGATTTGTGCCGCATTGAACACGTGTGGGATTTTATGTGACAACGACTTATCCGGTCTCCACGGCCAGCCACGACCATCCCCGATTTACGCGTCCAGGTTGAAGGTGCTTGGAACTCAATACCCCAAAGTTACATCCAACATCTGTTTTATGGGACAACGACTTATACGGTCTCCACGGCCAACCACGACCATCCTTGATTTACGCGTCCAGGTTGAGGATGCTTGGAACTCAATACCCCAAACTTACATCCAACGTCTGTACGACAGACTCCACGCCAGAATTGCACAGTGTGACGCAGTTCATGGCGGTTCAACCTCGTACTAACTATGCTACATGGAAATTGTTTTTTTCAGTTTACCAGCAAATACAGCTGTATTTTGCCATAATGTTTTGATCACGTTATCCTCTGTATTCCGTTATTATGCTGCATGAATTTCGTTGGTATCAGACGTCTCCTTCTTGGTGTTTTGTTTTCACTTTCTACCAGTTTATTATCTAAACGTGGAATTTACATTAAATTCTACGTTTTAATGCTTCTAAGAAAAGAATAACCCATTTCGAAATTTATAAATCATACAGCTGATATTTCCATTTTGGAATGAGTTAATCTTTAGGCTGATAACGTTTTTGAATATCCGTCAAAATTTGAGTGACTGAATGAATGACGAAACAGAAGAATTCAGATATACGGTGACAAGTTCAAGTCTTACATGATTTAGCAATAAATTTTATGGGTGCAATATTTGAAACTGCAGGTTCTGTAATTGTCACCAGTCCTTATCCAAAAACAAAATTTTTACAAATATTAAAGTACTTAAAAATTTGGACAGACATCCTGCGTTGATTTGAATCCTGGGAAAGTGAAATATATTCGCTAGAATGCATTTTACACAAAAAGAAAGAAGTTGTGATTCTGATTACTTTCATTGAGGATGAAAAGTAACCGGTACCTTCAGTTACATTTAATTCGCCCTGTTGTGCTTAGTGTTAATATTTTTCTTATAATTTTAGTGACTTAACCATTATTACTAATCATGTACCTCTTCAGTAGTCCATTCTAGGAATCCATATGCTATGTTTTTCCAAAGTTAGACGTAATGCATTTCTTTTCTGCCAACATCAATGCCCGGAAGAACACACGCGACATTTTGGAAGTCCAATGGCTCTGAGACATGCGTCAATGTGGTCTGAGAACTTGATGCAAGAGGACAACAAAATCTAAAACTAAAATAACTGGGAAAAGAAAACCTGTTTCTAAGTTTCTGAATGTGAATATCGATGCCTTGAAAAGAATACCTACGGGAGATCGTATGAAGAAGTTGGCGAAATAATTAGGCGTCGGCGAAGTAACAGTGGGTGATTGGAGAAGGGATCGATAAAAAATTGAGAAGTGGTGCATCGAGAACTTTTCCGCCGAAGAATGCGGGAATAGAGGGAACGTTTGCGAAAAAACCAATACGAAAAGACCAGTGAGGCACTTTTCCTGGGATTTTACCAGCAACGACTGAGAGGGAGTCCTATACTTCAAGAAAAGGCATTGCATTTGTGCAGAGAACTAAAAGATGCCGACAATTTCTCTTCTAGTGTCGGGTGGTTAGACCGACGGAAAATAAAGTTTGGAGTTTGTGAGCTAACCGGTTATCTGTGGCGAGAAACTTCTGTAAATTTTGGAGCAGCAGATTCCTTTCGCACAAAACTCAAAGACTTGATGTTAACTGAAAATTTTACCGCTGAACAGTGTTACAACGGCGCAGAAAGAGGATTTAACTAAAATACTCCCTAGCAGATCTTTAGTCTCTCAATTTGAAACATCAGCGCCTAGCGTCAAACAAAGCAAGGAACGAACAATTCTTATGGCTATAATGCATCGGGAACTGATAAATTGCTCTTAGGAAAATCTGAAAAGCCACGGGCTTTTAAAAACGTTGTAATTCAGGCCTTGCCAGTATCCTACAAAAACCAGAGAAATGCGCGGATGAGCAGGGAAATATTCAAGTAGTATTTCTTGAAGAATGTGTGCTCGAAACTGAAAAACATTTGAAGGAAAACAACCTACCTTGAAAGGCGAAACTTCTAATTGATATCGCACTATCACCCCCATGATATCCAATATTTTTTAACCGGGAGATAAAGCACACGTTTTGCCCTCCCAAACTTACCAGTCTCATCCAGCCATTGGACCAAGGGGTGATTAATAACAACTAACAGAAGTACCGCAAGCAATAACTGGCAAATATTTTGTAGGACTCCGATGGAGAAAAATCATTGACAGTTCGTTTAAAAAAATCAATCAAGGACATGCTTTACTGACTTGCGGAATCATGGGAGCGAATCAGATCCTGCACGATTGCGAAATGTGCTCAAAAATGAAGAAGAAAATTATGACTTGGTTGATGAAGAAAACCCTGGAAAACACGTTCTCACAAACTTAGTTTCACAGATACCCGGATGCGAGAATTCAGCAGAAAATAGCTTGACTGACTGGCTTTCCTCTGATGACAAGGAAGAAATATTTCACATTGTTGCTAATGAAAAGGATTCGAAATCGGATGAAGATGAAACTGCCTGTGCTCGAAAGAAAAAAATTCTGACGAGGAAGGTTAGGCGGCGCAACAGACTGCCCTTAACAGAATGGTCCCCATTTGATTTTGTTTTTCTTAAAAGATGGAGAGATAGTTTGGCAAAAGGAAAACGATGCTCCGCAAAAAAGCCGTAGACATTAGAGGATCGTTTTTTGTTGTTAAATTGCAAAAGTCATTGTCTTTGTTTATTTCATTTTTGCAAACATTTTCATTGAACACTAAAAATCGTTTCTACGAGTTTTAGGTTCATATTTACTTCACTTCGTTCAGAATGGTGCTCGTGTTTTGAAATTCCGCTTAGTCCGAGATTTCATAAATCCGAGTTG
This sequence comes from Macrothele yani, assembly GCA_039090855.1. Classification (NCBI taxonomy): domain Eukaryota; kingdom Metazoa; phylum Arthropoda; class Arachnida; order Araneae; family Macrothelidae; genus Macrothele; species Macrothele yani. Next base: position 97,667,296 of record CM077017.1, on the reverse strand, counting down.
GTTCCGGTCCTGATTACTTCGGATGATCTACACTCTTCTGTAATTAAATAAATTGACAATAAACATCCCTAAAAAAATACAGGAAAACCCCATTATTCAGTTCCCAGTATGAACTTTTAAGTTTCACTAACTTAGCATTTAGCCGAAGGCAATGCATCTACTCTAACTCTAGTTTTTCACTGCGTTTTTAAAAACAATTCCCATCTGAGTACCTGTTCAATATTTCTTCTTTCTAAGTGGATGGACGTATGGCGTCAAGTCTTTTTCCCGTCTTCTAAGACCCGGTTGGATCTCTATGCTCGCGACTAAATCTTTTGAGTGACCCACTATCCAGAAGGCGTTTTTCAAAGTTATTGAAGTGCATGCTCCAATATATTGAACCCTCGATTCTCGACATGATATTGAACTGTTTGCGGGTTACAGTTTTTATAAACTGGGAGAGACGTAAATCGCAGTTTAGGAAGCCCAAATATGTATTTAATTAAAGTGCCGCATTCTAATGGGGACCCTGGACGCCTGCTTGATTTTCACTCTGGAAGAATCAGAAAATATTCGTCTTTTGAGCACGCAATATATGTGGTTTCACGCAGATTTTAAGACAAAAAACAAATTTCCATGTACCTTCTTTTACCAGACACGGCTTACAGTTTGTTGTTAAGAAATGAAGGCAGATAAAATTGTTCCTATTTACAGTGAACATTTTCAACGAAATAAAATTTCCGTTTGCATTGGGTAGATGTCACATTCAAATGACAAGTTTTGATATAAGGATTGTTCTGTATACTATACAATTATCGGTGAGAATAATATTTTTGAAAACAAATTTGGTAAGAGAAATACGCATTTGGAAGCAGTTTTTCAGTTTTCAATATGCATCATTCACCAAAAATAGCCATTTACAAGGTCAGTACGGTTTCGGTAATTCTGAAATTTTAAAAGCAGTAAATGCACAACGAATTTTCACTGTCTTTGTCTTGGGAGAAGGAATATATATCAAGATTGTCCTTCAAATTGTTGAGTTTAAAATGTTTGTTTTAGATCCTCTAAAAATGTGTTATGCTACGAGTAATCACCGTTGACAAAGCTACATCAAACAATATTCAGAGGTAGCTTTCTCCATTATTTTGGTAAAACTCTGCATCTATTGCTTCCTTTCGGCTGCCGGAAATCGAAAGTGTGGGTGTGGTTATTGGGAGGTGATGTGCGGCTGTCGGCTGCACAATAACATTTGGCGAGTGCTTAGCTTCATCTTAACGAGAACCGGTATATTTCTCTATATTTGCTCACCTTTTTTATTGTCATATCAGAGCACTTTTTTTACTACATCTAAATTATATTTGTTATTCCCATCACAAGACGTTGATGAGGCTGCCATAAAAGAGGCGAAACTATGTTAGTGGACTCCGATACGAAACAAAAATTGTCAGATATTCATTTAAATACAATTCGCAGTAAAATGAGCAAAAAAATTTCTTAATATAGAAATGAACTTATTAAACTCCACTTTATATGATCTGATCTAATTTTAATAAGGGTTGTTTAAGACCTGAGGTCAGACAATCCCTTCCTAAAATCCTCTACATATGATTTAAAGTCCACATAGGGCCGCAGGTGGCCTAATGGGCAACTTTCGTGACTGCCGCAAAAAGGACCTCATGTTCGATCCCATGCAGGTACGAACGCTCGATCCACTGAACAGTACCCGGGGTCCGCTAAGCTGTCGGACCCCGGGTACTGTTCTCTCGGTAACAAATAAGGGCCTCTTCCTCGCCTTTCTACTTCGCTTCCGTGTAACGTTCCTATTGGGCACTCTAACCCAAATATCATGGCTTCCTATTTCTAAGGGTTGTTTAAGACCTGGGGCCAGACACTCCCTTCCTAAAATTCTCTACATATGATCATTTGATCAAAATCCATTTAATTCTGCAAATCATCAAGGGATCCAGAAGCGCATTTCAATTCACCGTTTTTTAAAGACATTTTGCCCAGGACCTTACTTCCGTTTAAACGGTGTTTGACCCATTATAAATTATATTTTTTATTCCTATTAATAGATGCTGATCAGGCTGCCATAAAGAGAGGATAAACTATGTTAATCCGATATGACCCGAAATCTACAGTATAAGATTTAAATACGATTCGCAATAAAATATACAAAAAATAAATTTTATGTATAAACAAACTTGAGAAAAGAAATTAAAAGTTAGGCTTTTAAAAAGATTCAAAAGTGAATCTTAGTTCACTCTTTCTAAAGACGTCTTTCTCAGTCAATTACTTCTATTTAAAGATATTGTGACGTGATTCTGCATTAAACAGGAAAAAATAGAACACACACAAATAAATACTAAAGTGATAAATAAATACCCTCTGTTAAAAAAGTGACAAAAAGAGGGTGGCACTAAGTTTTCATGGCAAATGGAAACAAAATTTCTAGGCGGAATTCCTTTTCTAAAATATCCTACCACAAATTTATCTCACTTGTACCATGGAAGTTTAGTCAAGATCAGATTGATAATTTCTAATGTACCATTTGACTTGAGAAAATTCAATTTAAAAGCATTTTGTTTTCAAACTATTTACGAGCTCTCAACCATCTGTAGCCATGGTGTATCAGGTACAGGAGTGGCTATCCGGATCGTTGCCAGATGACTTGCCGCACGGTGATTACATTCGAAGAGGCCATTCCTCGCCTACTACTGACCATCGAGTATCGCCGGTACAGGTCGCATCGCTATCGCGCCTGCTAAACGTGTGGCGGTGAGCAGTGGCGTTCTGTTCTGTTCAGTGATTGGTCACGGTTTGAACTTGGCGCTGACGCGTCTAAAGATAGGCTGGCCAGAGCATAGATCCTGCCTTTATCGCGGAACAGCACATAGCTCACAGACCAGGAGTGACCGCCTTGGGAAACATTTTTTACTATAGCCAGCCTCGCAGCTGAATGGTACGTTGACGCCATTCACTTCTAAAATATCTGTTTCAGTAACTGTGAGCATCAACGCAAGGGTTGGTAATTAGAAGCTATTAGAAGCTGTGACAGGCTTTTATCAAGGAATACAGTAATCTTTTGCTTGTATCTCCCGCAAAATGTCTAATGTGGTGTTTTTGTCGTGTACCCATTCTTCAGGGTGTTGGAGTGGAATACCCACGCTCTTGCGAAAATTACAGAGATTGGGTAATTAACGGAAAGTAAAAATGTTAATCACTGATGCCGTTTTCTTCATTATTTTTGTAATTAATTTCTACCTTTCAGATGACTGGTCCGTCTGATACCGTACCGGGAGCGAGTTTTGTGTGATTTGGCTTAAGCTTTACTGCCCTGCTTTAGCAGAACTGGCGATCTTATGCGCGAGAGATTGACTCTTCCTCTCTCGCGCTTTTCCTCTGCCTTTTAGTGAAAAAAGTGTTTTGGTGCAGTCAGGGGGCTTACAAGCGAGAATCAAACGCGAGAGAGTGATTCGCCTTCTCTTGCGATTTTCTTTTGCGAATAATTCTCCTCTACATTGCATCATTCTAGTACAGTCGCGGACTTGGAAAAAATGCCCGTCGGAGGGCGAAGTTCCGTGTAGCCCACACAGTCGTTTGTATCAGATTGCTGGTACGTCGACGTCGCGCCGGTTAGACTAGTGCAAGGACTCTATCCTTTGCTAGGCCATAGCCCGCGCGACCGGCTTTCTGAGTTTTGGCTGGAGTGGGAGTACCCCAGGGTGCACACTCAGCACTTAGAAAAGTTTTTCATTTTGGTTTTGTCTCTCACAGCGATGCCAACCTCCCAAATGGGAGATGTCTCAAATAGGACTTCCTCTACAAAACCCGTGAAAACACGGGAATGCACAGTTTCTACCACTAGGTTGAAATCATCAGAGCTCTCTGCAAGGGAGACTTTATATCCTAAACCCGGGACCACCAGTCTGTCAGAGGAATTTTCGGCAGTGGCTCCGAAGCCCTCGTTGGAGGCCAATCAGTGGGTAGAGACTGCCCAGTTACCAACCACTTGGGAATTCATTGACCTGGTTCGATAGCCATGTGCCAGAGGTTGGTGCAATAATGGATTCCAAGCCGAAATCAATTCTTAGGAATGTGGCAGACAGGATTTCAACGGTCCTGCGTAAACTTCATCTAGCCTGCGCCCAGCAAGGGCTGCTGTCGGTAACCAAGGGTTACATCTCCGTTCCACTGTTACTAGCGTCCCTCATGTCAGACGGTGGAGGCTCTCCTCAACCTTCACTTTCCGGCCTATGAGGAATAGACGACACCCCGGAACAATGTGCGATTAGAGATCAAAGCAGGTACCTGCTGAACACTGAGAACGACTCGCCGTTCACGGAGGCCGAGGTTGGGCGGCACTTAGTAGCCTTAACTCGGGGAAAGCTCCGGGTAAGGAAGGGCTGGGCTTTTCAGTTATTTGTGAAGACTTCGAAGTCAGTTATTTGCAAGTGCCTAGAGGGAGGGTGTTTCCCAACAAAGTGGAAAACCGCGGTGCTCGTACGCTTCAGCAAGGAAAATGAGAGCCGAGCGGATCTCGCGGCATACAGGCCAATCGGTCTGATCTCCTCTTGGAGAAAGGTGCTGGAAAAGGTCCTAGTGACCCGAGCAACACATTACCTGGTCGGCCTAGGTTAGCTCTCCAGCTGCCAATTCAGTTTCACACCGGAGATGTGTACTAGCCAGGCGTTAGCTAACCTTACACAGCAAGTAAAGATGAATAGAGATATGGGTATGCTCACTTGCCTCATCTCTCTGGACTTGCAAGGTGCGTTCAACAGTGTCTGGTGGCCTGTCGTGCTTGACCGTCTTGAAACACTGGGCCTGCCCAGAAATCTGTTTCTGTTAGTTAGCGACATCTTCCTTAACAGGAGGGTCGAATTTACTGTGGGTGACAGAATGTTTGCAGAGAATACACTAAGGGGTGTCCGCATGGCTCCTGCTTGGGGCCCCTTGGTGGAATGTAGTTGACGCCACGGCGCTTTCACTCCCGTTGGAAGACGGAGTAAAAATGCAGGCTTATGCGGACGACCTGGTCATCGTAGTGTCTGCATCAGGTAGACATGGGATTGAGCGGAAAGTACACACCGCTCTCGCAAAGCTGGATAGCTGGAGTAAGGAGTGCAAGCTGTGCTTCGCTCCAGAAAAAAACGACGCTTTTGGCTATAGCATAAAAGAGAGAGATTGTCACGCCCCCTAAGTGCCGTTTCAATGATCATACGAATAAACCAGTGAGGGAAATGCACTATCTGGGCATCGTCCTAGATACGAATCTATCTGGGCTCCCTCACTTTCGATTTCTCAAAGGTCGCTGCACCATGATTCTCAACAGGATCAATGACATAAGGCTTTCAGAGGCAGCCAAGAAGGTTGTGTACAAACGTTTGGTGGAGATAATTTTCACGTACACCGTGTTCCGCCTGGTGGACGGACACTGTTAGAATGAGTATTGGAGTCAAACCAGATTCAGAGGGGAGCGCTGCTTGGAATAACACGGTGTTTCCGCTCTACATCCACGGTAACATTGCAAGTGCTGGCGTGTTGTGGACCAGCGGACTTGGTGATTGCAATAGAAGTAGCGATGCAATCTCTTAGATTTGGCAGCAATGTTGAACTACTCGGTGACCGTTTCCAGTCAGCCGACGTAGAGTGGCCGAGAATTGACTGGGTTTGCCACCCGGCCAAAGAATGCTGTCCCACATGGGACAAAGTCCTCCCCTTGGGATTGCGGAGTGAGATTTTTACCGATGGCTCTAAACTCAACGGTAATGTAAGAGCAGGGTACTATGTGCTCTTGAATGGCAACGAGAATCACACAGAACAGATGAAACTCTCGCTCACCTCCCCTGTATTCCAGGCAGAGTTGCCAGCGATCAGAGAGGCACTGCATTGGGTTAGGCTCAATGGCAGTGCTACTGAAGTCAAGGTGTACTCAGACACCCAAGCGGCCCTTAAAGCACTTGGTAGGTTCGGGAGTAAAAGTCCCCTAGTCCGAGACGTAAAGGCTCTAGTAGACCATGGGAGCTATGCGGTAGTACCATTCCATTGGATCCGAAGCCATGTCGGAACCAATGGCAATGAAAGGGCAGACCGGCTAGCGAAGGATGCTGCCGGAAAAGATAGAGTCGACTTTGAATTGCGAACAAGCAGAGCAAAGTGTTCGCACAAAACTTAAAAAGTCCACTCAGTTCGATTGGAAGACACGATGGAATGAAGGGTATACGGGTAAAAGGACACGCCGTATCTTTCCCCGCGTCTCCATCAGGCACTTTGAATCTGAAGTGTACCTGAACCAAATACTCACCGGCCATGGTGTGTCGCCGGAGTCTTTTCGCCGATTTGCGATAAGGGATAAAGTGTGCGGCTGCGGGACCCAAACCGCAGATGTTGTACACATGATTCTAGAGTGAAGTTCTCTTGCAGGTCGGAGAAAGGTCCTCGCTCCCGACTTAGGAAAAACGAAGTACTTCTTGATCTTGATAGCGTATCCCAGAGCACGTCTAGGGCTCATCGAGTTGGTCAAAAACTACGTGGCGAGGCCGGAAGAAATACTTATTGAAGACTAGAGCAGAAGATAGAAGACAGAAGACCAACGATTGAAGAGGAGTGACGACTCGCCCTAGTGTCGTCTAAGCAGCACGGACCTTTGTGCTGCCAGGTAAAAACTTTGTAAATATTTCCTTGTATTGTTATCATTTCTCTGGGGGAGGGGGCTCGTGAAAGTAAATGTATTTACCAATATGCATGGGACCCCTAATGTATTTTGTGCTTGTACTTTTATTATTTAGACAGAACCTAATAAAGGGCTTATGTCCCAAAACACTCGCGTTGGCGAACAAAATCTGTCAGCCAGATGCAAAGTTTAAAGCCCCTGCCCATTAGCACGTCTCACACACTGGCTATGGCATAGCGGAAGAGGGGGAGTGTTGGTCCCGTGGGGGTGGCAGATTTCTGCTGGTCTCCGGGCCGATCCTGTACGGGTGAAGGACTGCCGGATCCTGGTGGGATTGCTCTCGCAACACCTTCATTTCTTACCTCTATCTCTGCGAAGTCCACATTTGGACGGTGCAGGTAAAAGTCATCAGCTTACCTTTCAGATCTTGGAATGATATCATGTCTGCCCCATCGATCACCATCACTAGCGAAAGAAGTAATTTTTTTATTGGGTTGTTCGCCCGAAATAATAAAAAAAGAGATGGGAATAAGTAGCCTTGAACCATAATTTTTCAGATTCGTTGCTGAGAATTGCCGAGGAGGAATTCCGGTTCATTTTTCTTGATTTCCAACAAAATCTATCTATATACGTGAGTGACAGAGACTTCTCCTGGTCTGCGTTCGCAGCAGGCCGCATGAAACTCATTATTAAACAGTTCGAACAGAACGCAGAACACATATGTTGAGATCTGCTCGTGATAGTAAGTACAACTCGTACACTAATAAGGATTGCCTGGAAAACTTATTTCTGTGCAAAATTCGTAGTTTAGCTTTAGAGTACCGAATAGCTTTTTCCTCAGTTTCCACACATGTAAAAGGGCAAAAGATTTCGTCAGGTTAGCTTACCGTATCTCTTCTAAATCATTAAGAATCTCTTGCCAAGAGATAATGACAGGTAACTCTTCAAAACAGTAACGAATTTTCTCAATAAGGAAAAAGTACTTACAGTACTACTTTTACTAATAATGTATGCTTCAAATAATGTAGTGTTTCTCAAAAGTCCTTGCCACATAATAAAACATTATTAAAAATGATATTTGGTACATGAACAAAATTTTTCTGTTTCCTAAATAGGGCACTAGATGAACGGCCGATCCAATCGCGAGTTTAGTTGAAAAAATGTCTACTCCAAAGGGGAAAACGAAATGTTTTTTGGATGATTTTTCGAAACGAAGTGTGTATGGTACCCAAGTGGAAGGAAATTTTTGTTCGAAATTTTGAAAAGATCCTCCACGTCGTAATAGCATCTTAGCTTGGCACAAGAAGTTTCTGGAAACTGAAAGTGTCCTTGATATGCCAAGATGTGGAAGGCTAAATACGAGTGAAGGCGACGTCAAAATAATTCATGATGCCTTTTCATGTTGCCCTACTAAATCAATACGAATTGCCGCGAAGTAATTGGCAGTTCCTTGCGCAAGAGTGCATCGAGTCGTACACCTAAACCTCCGGTTATATGTCTACAAAATGCAGATATTGTGAAGTTTATAGCAGGAAAACAAGCCACACCGTTTTAACTTTGCTGTGGATATGTTGAACCATTTAGCGGCAGATAATGACTTCCTACGAAACATTGTTTTTTCAAAGGAAGCCGCGTTTCATTTTTCAGGTAAAGTTAGCCGCCAGAATATAATAATTTGGGGGTCTCAGATTACACATCACTTCATCGAACATTTCTGGGATATACCTAATGTGAATGTGTGCAATTGCTTGATGGCTGATCGTGTGATCGAACCTTTCTTGTTCTGTTATGCAAAATCAACAGTAACCAAATAAATTTATTTGGACATCACTCAAATTTTCGCTCTCTCTCAATTTTGTCATTTACATCCTAAAAAAACATTTGGCAACAAGATAGTGCACGGCCACATCGAGGTAAGGTTGTGCGAAACATGTTCTAAATAAGGAATATCCAATTAGGGGGTTGGACTAGATTGTCCCATGCCATGGTCTCCCAGCTCTCCAGATATAACGCCTCTAGACTTTATGTTATGTTATGTGAAAAACAAATTCTATTCATCCAAAATGCAAAGGACTGACGAAACGACAATTCGTATAGCTGCTGCAATTCCATCGGTTACAGAATACACTTTGGCATGTACATGGGCGGAGATTGTATATAGGCTTGATGTACTCTGCGCAACAAATGGTGCACATATTGAAGTTTATTAAGTACACGAACAAAAAAGTTTTCAAGTAAGTTTAGAAGATCTGAAAATATTTTGCTCCTATTCCAAAAATGTTTTCGAAATAAAATAAAAAAATATGCCAAGGACTTTTTCGACACCTTGTATAATAAAAATATTTAAAGAAAGAGGTTAAAATTACCCGAGGCAAGAATTTATTCAGAAAAATAAAAGCTAAACCATTGCCTTCAAGACGTACCTTACAGCCCGAATGCGAGTTTTTAGTCACGTCGAATAACAATAGATTGCCCGACTCCGGATATTTGAATAAATGAAAAGCTGCCTTTCTGCAGGAAGTAGAATTTTCAGCTTCTGAGTTGGACGAAATCAAAAAACCTCAGACAGCGATGATGTAAGGATACATGTGTGAAATAAAGATCATAGACGAGGTATATCTTTTGTTCTTCTCAAATTGCTTCGCACATGGTGTGATGAAGTAGGGGAATAACATCAGTACATGTTTTCATGGATGATCATTCATTTAACAGTACCCCATGAAATGCAGACATAACTCTCTGTACTTTCTACATCGCTCCGTGTAAATACATGGCGGGGAAGTTGACTTTCATGCCTTATTATGGTCCTTCTGTATTTCACAAATGGCTTCTTTCGTACAAATGTTTGTGATAGTGACCTGACCTATCTATCGTTCTAGCACTTTCTTTATTAATATCTTAGCATTGTATCTTAGCACGACCATTTCTTATGTCCATATTTGTTTCCATATTTCCAAAATTTCTTCGTATAATTATATAAAGCGAATGGCGCATGTTAAAAATCATATGGGATCAACATATCTTAGCCAGGCGAGAAGCTGAAATGAACGGCTTCGTTTTAATTTATATTAAATAGTAACTTGTATCAATTTATATGATTGTTTTCAATTTATTAGTTAATTATTTATATCGGTACATACATCTGCTTCGAATACTGTTTTTTGGTATTAGCACACCTCAGTCAGGTAGCTTTTCCTGCAAGTTCGTGAAGACTTTCGTTTTTTGGTACGGACAGTTTTGCTAAATTTGCTGTTAATTAAAATACATTAGGAGTCGTCCAAAAAGAAAGGAAACCATCGTTTGCGAAGTAGATCTATAAAAAGTGTGACATCGCGCCTCCATAGTGAACACCGCGAAGGCTACTTCTCCTTATTTAGAAGATAATGCACGCCGTCATCTCTCAGCGACATATGTAAGTTGAGAACTCGGGCTGAGCGGAGAATAAAAGTGTTGACTGCTAAAACTCTGCTAAATTTCGGAAAAACAGTAAAATGTTATCACGAATAAATCTACTTCCGGTATGTGCTCATATCGAGAAATTTGAAAAAAAAAATGATGGAAAAAAGATATTTCCAACAAAATATCTGTACCGAATATTTCGAGCAATATTTTTTTTTTTTTAAGCAACTAATGAAATCCATCTTTTCCACCATATCTTTATGTGTACGTAAAATTATTAAAAATATGGTAAGTCAAATCAGATTTTAAAAAGTACACATTAAAAAGAAAGTCAGCAGTAAACGTTTCTATTTCGCCATGCCTTTACAATGCGAGATATTGAACATAAAAAAATATTTTGACTCGACGACCCATTTTGAGTTTCACAAAATCACTACTTAAAGAAGGAGAACGCCATTTGCAGCGGGTATATAATACTTTCTGCTTTAGCACATTTCTTCCGCTAGGTGCCTGAAGTGTAAGACGAAATTCGATGACAGGCTGACGGTAAAATCTTACCTGAGTTTTTTTGTTTTGTTTTTCATTCAGAGTTCTTCTGCTGCGGCAGCAAAGATGTATTATTAAAAATTTTACAAATGACCTGATTTTGAAAGCATCTGAAAAGATGTGTGCAGATAGTCAAGAGACTACAGAGTTTAGTGAAATGGAAATCGGAAAATATGTGTGTGATCCTTTTTGTTTCGTTTATTTTGAAATATATGTACGGAAAGGTTAAGTGCAGTTTATTCCTAATGTTAATGTATAATCTCGTATAAAGTAACGGTTTAGCCAGAAAAAAATGGGTACGAATATGATGCTCTGGAAAGATATACATTGCCCACGAAACAAAATATTTTTAATATAAGGTCTTCACCTAAAAATTAGCCTGTTTTCTCAGCATAAATTCCACAACTAAATGACAAAAGAATCATGATCTTATAATTACATATTTTGCATTTTTCCACGATATCGGAAAAGAGACAATAAAAACACTGTGAAAAAGCTCAATACGAGAAGTGCACGACATAATATAAATAAAAATCACTATTGAAAAGAATCACTGCACACTACGAAACCAAATTAAATGTTATTGTCAAATATAATTAACTATTATTATTCGCTTCTATATTATGAAAATAAATATTTATCATTCATTAAATTTTGCGCTTCTTTCGGGTGAACAAGAAAATTGTGTTTTCTTCAACCTTGATCTTTTACACAGCTTTGATCTAATTTATAAAAGAACACCAGAGTATTTAAAAATTGTGTTTCTTCAACCTTGATCTTTTACACAGCTTTGAGCAAATTTATAAACGAACACCAAAGCATTTATTCAAAATTTGATAAAATCTTGCTACAGTGACTTATCTTTAATGCCTAGAAAAAAAAAGAAACATAAGTCGTTAAAGTAGTTCTTTGTGCAAATCTGGAGAACAGTGACGACAGGAATCTTTTCCAGAATGTACTAGTTTCCAGTTGAAAATAAAAGGTGTAAATTCCGAGCGTGAGAACAAATTTCTGTTCCGTTCTTCTGAAATTAAAATTCAACTATAACATTGCATCGATATATAAACTTCGTAGGGTTTTGTTTTGCTCAACCATCTTGGATTGAGCCGTGATATTAGTCATACGTGCAAGTTGGAACCCCGAGCATTTGCGGTGGTTAATGCCCATAATTTCGAGGGGACAGTAGAAAAGTACTCCATTGAATTCCGATGTAGATTTGATTCCAAGCATTATTTCCATATCGTGTTCTAAACGTCATCGCATGCGGTGATTTCTACTAAATATTTCCTTTTCACTTTTGGCAGGAAACTATGACCAGGGCAACTTTGGAGACCATTTTCTGAAAGAAACATACGAATTGTCACAACATAGTCGATTGAATTAAATTCCTCTTTAATCTGTTCAAATTTATGCATTTTGATTTAGTGTGTTCGCTCTACAAAACAAATTCATGGATACATTAAATTCATCGACGATATATTAGCTTGTCTTAAATGTTTTACTATTATTTTTTCGGGTGGCAGAACACTGTCTCAAGATACAATCTAAGGAAAAATGGAGACAGATTGAAACTATTTTACCTCATACGACAAGTGATCTGTCGTAGTTTAAAATTACCTCGACGGCCGACGGAAAGTGGTAGCTGGCTGTAAAACGTCGATCTCAAATTAGCTCGATAAGTAAGCACTTGAAAATTTCGTTGCTACATGGGAACAAAATACTGTATGTTAAATACCGGACGGTGTCTACATTGTTCCTTTTGTGTTTGGTGGTCAATTTAATCTTCCAACGAATTTCAATATCAATATGTTCGTTCGTTCATTCATTAATATGAGTTTCGAAAAAAATTCCATGGCAGTAAATCACGTACCAGAGCCACCATTTCGAATTTAGCCAAAAAACTAGATATAGCTCATGTATCTGTATAAAGGTGAACTGTCTAAGTTGGTGCGGAGGCCACTTCAGCTTGTGTAGCTGCGTTTCCTGCAATTCCCATCAGACTATTCATTTCCACGTTGCCAGAAGATCGTGTTGGACCCATCATAGGACAGCAAAGGTAAAGAAAAAAGAAATATGAAGCTTCAGAATATCGACATTGTGCAGGGATCACAGCCACGAAACGATTCTAAGGGAATACAGTACAGTAAATGGTTTCTGCTATATTTCGGCAAGAGCAACTGACTATTGAATTAAATGACACTTACAGACGGAACGTGGTGTAATAATGTTTTGTACATTAACCTGCAAAACACTTGTATGTGTGACAACAAAGATATCTCTTACAAACAAATACCACCGTCTAGGTACGATATTCTATTGATATCGTACATAGACGGTGGTAGTTGTTTGCATGTTATATTGTACGAATTGTGCTTTTATACAGGAAATATCTCTGTTTCCCGTGACGAATCGTTGCTTCCTCAGAAAAATTTTGTTCGATGTGTAAAATTCTCGACCAATCCGTCGGAGCCATCCGTTTCAAGGAAACGCTGAATACTGATCGCCACTTTGTAGTCTTACAGATCTTGGGACAAGTGCTTCCCTCGTGCCTTCAGCTTTTCAAATGAACCGGTATCTAGCAATCCTTTGTCCTACACTGTCATTGTATCACCTGGGTAGTTCCATTTCGTACAATTGCCGGAATTAGTTCTGCAGGGTAACTGGAAAATTAAGGTCTGTAATCCAGTATCAACACTATACGTTTTCTACACAGTGAACGCCATTTAAACAACGCTCGACTTTTCGTACCAACTGCCAGCGGACCAGCAGCGTTACTTCTGAAGAACTACCCTCGCTATTTCCAGCCAACAATACTTGGTACGTCCCCTCCATGTTTCAGTTAACATATATTACGTATTGATTTTTCGTACCAATTTACAACGAGTTATTATTAGTAGCTTTCTTCCCAGAAGTATATATATATGTACTATGTCATCGACATCATCGTTATCAAGCATTATCAATTCACTCTTAGATAAAATTCTAACCACGGTTTTTCCACAACGCCCGCCTTGAGCCATTCTCCTTCATGTCACTCCCGCATGCTTTCGAATTTCATCCACACATATCACATGTGGTCTTCTTCTGGGTCTTTTCGTGTCCGTTTGCAATCCTGTCTAAAATTTCGGATGTCCATCGGTGATCCGTCCTTCTGGCAATATGTCAAACCCTCTGACATTTAAGGGATTTTACTCTGATCATGATGTCTTCAATTTTTGTCACTTTACAAGTCCACGAGTTCCTGTTCTTGTCTTTCCTGGTTAGACCAAGCACGAACCTCTCCATGCTCTTTCAGTTGTCTACAGTTTTTGTATGTCTTTTTTAGTTCAGGTCCATGTCTCAGCTACTTACGCAAGCACTGGGAGGATGCAATGATTGAACACCTTTCTTTTAAGACATAATGGCATATTGCTCTTAATAATTGTACTGTTTTTTCTAAAATCTTTCCAACCAAGTTTTTACCCGATTAATTTCTTCATGAATGCGACCATATGAGACATACATAATCCATGAATTTGGTCAATTATTATAATAATAATGACGCACACAAAAATGTTGCCCAAATGCATTAAAATTTATTTCGTCCGTAAGTAAAAGTTCCAATAGGTGGCTTTGACTTTTGAGACAAATCATGAATTCTGGAATTATTTGAATATGGCCCACTCTGCACGAAACCTTGCAATGCCACAGATCTTCAAATAATTCCTGAACGCATGATTTGTCTGAAAAGTCAGAACCAACTATCAAAGAAGTAATGTCTGCTGTTATATGTAGTATAACTTCTCTATACCGTGAAAATACCGGAAACTATAAAAAATTGCACATGAATTTTTAATGAAAATGAATTATTAGCAAGCTATAAGTGATGTTATTTGATCTTGCAAGTAAAGTTAACCGAAACTCAAGAGACACATATAGCGTATTAAATCCGTTTATTTTTGAGGTGTAGTAAGTGCAAGGATTCGCTAAGCTTCGGCACACCACTGGGAGGCATTTTCAAGGCAATCGTAGTAATAACAATTAAGGGAAGCGGAACACGTAAGGAACAAAGATGATTTTTGAAAATAACGTGGGTGACATCACGAGCATATTACAACACTTTTTATTGCGCAATTACACGGTGTGTCGCGTTTCGTTTCCAGCTTTTAATAACGCATGCCAAACTCTTGGTAGTTCAGTAGAAACTATATCATTACACGCTAGTTTGCTGGATAGGATTTCGACTATTTCCCTGATGGCAGTCTCTTTGAAGTTCGTGTATGGGGCAGTTATTCTAATATTATTCCATAGAGGAGCGTTCAATGAATGCATGACTTATCGGGCGAGGGCTGTATTCTGCATGTCATGGTTGACACTTCGCACGTGCTCCTTAGATCTAGTTAACCAGGTCATGCAGAATACAGCCGGCATTTCCTCGTCTCTTATTCGCAGTAGTGGCATATCTCCAACCACGATATACTTTAGCCACAGCAGCACGCGAACAGTTCACAAACTGCGCTGTTTCAGATATACTACCGTCCTTTACCCGAGAGCAGGTAAGCATCCGTTTTTTGCAAATCTGATAAATCGCTCCTTTTATCCACGACTGAAACGAGTCATATGTTTTCAGAACGCCTACAGCACAACTTATATACATTTCAAGCCAGCTCACGACCCATGCCTTTCTTCATCGGCTACACGTTGTTGACGTCAAAAAAAGGAGGTGGTCACAAAAATGTGACTCGACACTGTAGTTGTACCAAAATTCCGGAGCTTTGAAATTTTGTACGTATAAAGCTATCGCGTCAAAAGGAAAAAAAACTACCTATCTGGATTTGCTCATATAATAGTTGTCAAATTAAGAAAATAATTGCTAGATTCGTTGGTGGATTGGCGGACTTTTCATTAATTTCGTCTGCTTTGGCGTTAGATTAAACATCGGTTGGGACACCTTTGGTCACTGTCCATGGATAAAATAATTAAACTTCGATCATTTTCAAGTAACACAACATATGTCTTCTAAAACAGTGGGCCGCCCCGGTGGCGCAGTGGTCTAAGGCGATGGCCTCTGGTCATTCGTCCGAACGGGGTCCGGGTTCGAATCCCGGTGAGGCATGGATGTTGTGTTTGTCTTACGGCACTGGCTCTCTCCCTTCCCTGGAACCAGTGACCCTAAATTAGGGACGGGCGACTGCTTATAGCCCATTGAGTTGCTCACGGTGGTCGTTAAACCTCCAATCACGACACGAAAACAGTGGTCGTATTACACCACCATTTTGGAAGACATTTTGAAGGAAAGTCTTATAATGCAAGTATAATATAAAGAGATTGACGACTCAGTGTTTTATTGTCCTCACATATTTACCGAAAGATATATCTCAAATATCAAATCAGAATTTTTTCGATAATGTTCATAGAGACCTGAGTAATTCCCTCAAAATATGTACAGAACTGAAAACAAGTCTTAAAATTGTATGTATCACTAGTGACTTGCGCCTTTTTTTCTGTTACAAATCGAGACTATAAAATGTAGGTGGATATTCATTATTTTATTTTCTATAATTTGACACGTCGGTTCCCATTTGAGATTTACTTTCCTTTTTCTTGAATACTGTCTTATCTGTAAGTAAATTTTTTTTCTACCTTTTTAAGTTGTGGTATTTTCTGTTGTTGCTGTTTCTTTTTTCCCGATAAAATTCAGCTTGTGAGCTTTCCTAGAATTGACACGTAGGAAATTTTATCAGTGTGTAAGAAATTTCGCGGCTCTTCAGAATCTCAAGCAAGAATTGAACACTGCAGTTTAAAATGCAAAGTTAACCTTTAATGACGCTGTGTTCTCATTTACTAAACAAAGGCGTATAGATTTCGGTTTAAAAATAATAGTTGATATCATGACAAAAAGGGGAAGGATTCAATAGGAGTCCCATATCCTGAAATCCATAATGGAGAGAATAAACTTTCAATAAAACTTTTTAAGAAGAATATTCATCCGTCACGTAAATGTTGAGAAAAGTACTGAAAATCTTGAGCCTTCAGACCACTAATCACAAATATGAAAGGAAAGCCAATGAGAAAAATTACTTTTGGTATCTTATTCGGTATTAATTAATGATTTGTTTACTTCCTTGGGGAATCAGTAGTTTTTTTCTATTATTTTGTTACGTTTTTTTTTAAATCACTTATTTACCAAATCTGTCCGTACCCTTTAAAATTCGGTAATATTTACCGACTGCCAATCGTTAAAAGGTTCCAAATTTCACAATTTTGCAAGTATTCAGAAATGCAAATGCACGTTTCCCCTAAGTAGTACGTTTTTATTTCATGTTAGGGTTCGTGATTCTTCAAAATCCTTGTATAGTGTGAACGGTTGGACGGTGCTATGCCGGCAGAAAAACGGTAATTCAAAAATCAGTTTGCTACTTTTAGGTAATATAAATTACATTGCGGTGCTTTTTCATAAATCATTTGTTCTCTCACATTTCATAGAGAAACAGATGTATGAGGATTCAATTTTGCAGGTTGCCGATCCATGTGCTAACGAAATTGCAGGAACTGTGGATGGCAGCACATTTCTGAAACATAACATTTTAAAGAGATGTGATCTGCATAAAAGCAATCTTCGTTCAAACAGATATGCTGGGAGTAAAATAAACAAAGAGATTTATTTATTTATTATTTTTTTTGTACAGGGCATTCCTAACATTTTCGACAAAACTTTATGAAAATCTTCTACAGCCGATGCTGATTAAGAAACGTAATTTCAACATAGAGCAGAAATACTCTCACAGCAATATTGATGGTATATTACAAACTCCCAACACATGCTTTTCAGGCAAACCGAGGCTAATAAAGATGTGGAACCAACGGGATTAGTGTAAGTGCCTAGTGTCAGACATATCATATATATACATTCATCACTTCCATGGGCAAATTCGCGAACTCAGACACCAGAACTCCGGAAATATGTATGATAGAACAAAATTATTAATTGCAAAACAGATGCGAATCTTTGGCTTGAAACGTGCCGGTAACAAATAATATGTGGCGAAAAGAAAGGAATAAGTTTGTACACCGTGGAAGCAAAATATCGAATATTATTTCTAACGAGTGTTATATATTTGGATTGCTACCTACAGACGACAGAATGCCTAAACCCAAGAGCGGATAGATTGTGATTCTGTACTACCCTCCCCGTTTGGACCGAACGTGAAAATCTAATTCCTTTCAAAGTTTGAACAGATATATGATTTCGGCTTACGTGTGAATGGAAATGTTGCTTAAAAAACAACCTAAGTTTGGTTTTGAAATATCATACGACACAAAAAGCACCAAAACAAGCATCTAGTTTTGATCAACAAAGTTTCGTTTCCTTCACATTTCCTTATCAGGTGAGTGGAGCAGGGTGGTCCGTAAACGTGATGTCCCTGTGCCTCTTACGCAATTTTTGGAAAACGTCAGTAGCCGAAACGAGAGGATTTTGTGCTGTTAAAATGGAGGAAGAAATAGTAGTGACAGCAGCAATGCACGAACCTAGTCATGGAATTTCGATGCAGGGAACATCTGTTTTGAAAATAAGCAAAGGTCAATATCCAACGTCCACTAGCACTTACAGCCTGGTCGACGTTGGTGCAGCAAACTCCGATATTAATACACAAGAAATGGCAGCTGACGTAGGCTCTCCTAAATCCACTATCAACATCACCAGCGCCAGCTTGGTTTCTCTTCCCTGCTCCATCAAATATCTCCCTATCAACTGACATCACAGCTGGCTGAATGATGTCTTTTTCACAGCCGCAGAACGCTGTCAATCTCACAAAAGGATTGGTGTAATCTTTGTATCACCACAGATGATCGAAAATGGTTGTTCCTATGTTTTTCTATAGCTGAGAACCACTGGTTGAGGAAACGTCTGGAATCAGATCAAACGTTAGAAATAGGTCTGTACAGTCACTTTCTTGGCAGAATGGATTAGGAGCGTTGATTTTACCTTTCTTCCAAGCACGACAGGATTATCTGTCCCTGAATAAGGACTGGCGACTGTTTATAGTCCATCCAGTTGTTCACGGTTGTTTCTACACACACAAATATAAATAAACAGGGAGGATCGCGAGGAAAATCATGCTGCACATTTTGTGAGATTGGGATCCCCCGTGAACTGAGAACTCGTTCGAAATAGTTAGACTCATTAGAGAAACTATGCTAAAACAGCGGCGGGTTCATAATATCCTGCGCCAAGGACACCAAACGGTCATCAACAACAAGGCGGTTGCTGTCACACTTCCAGACTTGTCATTGGAAATTACAGGATTTAGAAATAGTCGAGATACTTCCCTCTTTTCCATACAGTCCAAAATTTGCCCTAGCGACCAAACCGCTGTTTCGCTACATGGGCCATTATCTAGAATGGAAGCATTTTTCTTCAATTGCGGATGTGGAATCTCTGGTCAGGGAGTATCTGTCCCGAAAGCTTCTGACTGTTGCCCGCCTAGGATTGTGTCGCTGGTGGAACGTTGGCAAAACAAAATATGTAACAATAGCCTGATTTTTGCAGAATGTGGTGAGTGTATTTCTTATTTGTGCAACAAATGCCTTTAGCTGCAAACCGGACTAACATTTGACCCTCAAATCTGTGCTGCTTCTATCGTGATTACCTTGAGGTTTTCCGTAAAATACAAAATTTGGTATATCATTCAAATGCATTATTATTGTTTTATCTATTTCGATTTGTGGTGTAACAATTATTTCAATTCTTCTTCCTCCGATTTACGAATATTATAAATGCATCCTTAGAAGTGCCACTGCATAACCGAGCCTTCCCAAACATGGTGCTGGAAAGAGCTTGATAGCATTACAAATTGTTCTTATGTTCGAAAAAATCTGAAAAATGCACTTAAAATATACTATTTTCACAACAATATAGTCTGTACAAAATATTCGTTATTGAAATTAACTATCATGAAAATTGTATTCCGATTTCATACATTCCACAAAATGTTTACGGGGTTTTTTGGAGGGTTCTTCGATATTTCTCTTGAAGTACGGAAATTATTAAGCAGTTGTTGTTTCGGCGATCTGAAGCAGTTTTACCAAACATTTCTAAATACGGAAGATGAATAAGAATTGAATCAATAAAAATCCATTACTTTCTGTATCTCACTTTAAAACTAAGAGCCGAAATCTAAAACAAGGCATAATGGTTTCTTGACATTAATACTGAGGCCTGAATCATATTCACTATCAGGTTATTTAAATCCAGCCTATAATATCTTTTAAATACGAAACTAAATTGGAGAAATTTGAAAATCTGGAATCACAAGCTCAGATCATACGGCAATATTTGCGCTTTATATTGCGCAAAATAAGACATTTCATCCAGGTAGTCAATATTATAGAGATATCTTCTGCAAAAGAAAGTCATATATTCTTCATTACGTTGCGGTAGCAGTAAAAATAATCGAAACTGAAAGGCGTTCTTCAATGAGCCATTTCTTGCAAACCCAAATATTTCTGTTCAACGTAAAGACTGTACTTAGGTACAAAAATATGAATGTTTACTCATAATTGTAAAAACACATCTTTCAGTATTAACATCTCTCTTTTTATTTGTGATGTTTTATATATCTATATATTAATATAATGAATATTTTCATTTTATCATATCGCTGATTAGAGAGCCAAGTTTGCGCAGCCGCGTTAGTATGGATTGCTGTATTGGTAGGTGCACTAGTCCCTTTGATTTCGCACTATAATGGATTTCGGTTCATGGCGATATTGCATCCCTTAGAAACGACTCTAAATCTGCCGGTAGATCCCCACACACTGTGTAGCGAATTACGCCATATTATTGTTTCTCTTCACTTTTGACATAAACATATTTGTACTGTCTAACATATTTTCAAAAGTCGTTGCGCTAAGCTCGTGAAATCTTAGCTAGGGACGCTGAAGTGGGGCTCATGAAATCATCCACCTTATGCTAGCAATTCTCCTTTTTTTTCTTTTGATTGGAGGTTTAACGACCATCGTAAGCAACTCAATGGGCTATAAGCAGTCGCCCGTTCCTGATTTAGGGCCACTGTTTCAGAGAAGGGAGACAGCCAGCACTGTAAGACCAACACAACATTCATGCGTAACCGGGATTTGAACCCGGACCCATCTCGTACGAATGATCACAAGCTATCGCTTAGACCACTGTGCCACCGGGGTAGCGAACTTCCCTTTATTCTCCTGCGCCTGACATACAAATAGCTTCAAACAACCCTCCGCCTTTCATTCGGCATAAGGTTTTCGGCATATACAAAGGGTCACATTGACCATTAAATTAAGAAAACATAATTTAAATACTATTTTATCGAATTAAAGTTTTGTAAATTAAAACTAAGGATGTTTATATATACTATAGAAGAGATTTATACGAGATATGCTAGCGGTTTCAATGAATACAAATTACGAAATTTTCTTCTGCATTTTCTTGTGAATATCACTTGCAACATTATCACAGTTTGTATCGAAATTATTTGTTTTTCTTAAAAATGATTAATGATATTGTCTTTTCTTTTATTTTAGGCAAAACATTACTCGGATAAACGAACTCCAATTGTCATGAAACCGTAGAAGATCTAAGTTCGAAAGGAACCGTAGAAGATCTAAGTTCGAAATTTCTTTACGATCTTATTGCTACCTTCAACGAATATAATTTCTTTTTGTGTTATGTGTTGCGTTTCAAATATCGCTTTTGCCACGGTTTCGGTTCAAGTTTTAGAGTATATCCTGCTTTCGTACACCTTGCTAAAATTGTTTTAGAAAACATTTAGCAAAGAATGTTCATTAAATCAAAAACATTTCGTTTTACAATAAAAACAAATATAGCAGATCAAAATCAGAAATCAGTGCATCTTTTTATCGCTATAAAGAAATAATATGTTTAGTTCTTGTTTTTTATTAAGATAAAAATATGCTTTCGTAGTAACAAATGTGGATGATATACACTGGTGAGCAAAACCTAAGGACGAGCCAGGTTTCTATTCGTATAGTAGCAGAGGAGTGGCTTGGTTATGTGAAATTCACGCCAGAGAACCTCCATTATTTATCGAAATCATGAGGGAAACAACAGCGAGCAAAATAACTTCAGAAAATAAAGGATATAGTGGAAATTTATTCAGTACTTAGTGTCATGATACAAATGCATCACTCCATTACTAACTGAAATCATGACGGAAACAACAGCGAGCAACACAACTGCAAATAATAAAAGGATATAGCGGAACTTTATTTAGTACTTAGGGCCATGGTACAGATGCATCACTGCCAAAGAGGGTACGCTTGGAACAGGAGGTCCTTGGTAAAGAATATAATCACCCCTAATGTCGATGCATGATTTACACCGCCTGTTCATACTTCGCACCACGTTGCTGATGAAGTCTTGCGGTAAACTCGTCGTGAATTCGTCATCTAGGTCTTCAGCTATTTCGCAGTTTGTGGTGTGTGTTGGCGTACGAAACGTGTCTTGCCAGAGCATCCCAGGCGTTCTCTATGGAATTTATGTCAGAGAAACGTACTGGATAGTCCATTCGCTGAATGTGTTTACTTTCCACAGTTTATCAACAACCACCGTACGATGGGGTGTGACGTTACCACCAATTAACACGAATTGTGGGCAAATATCTCCTCGGAACACACGCACATGGAGAACGATTACCTCATTACAGTAGCTCTCACCGGCTGCAGTACCTCTTACCAAAGATTCTATCTCCATACGTCCATCAAGCAGAATGAGACCATTTACTTACGAAAACAACGTGACATTTATATATATCCCTTTCCCTTATGCGTTGAGGAATAATACCGAGTGCCTATCTCACTCCAGATAAGATAACATCCATAATCGCTCTAGAGACCGAATCTACTCTCATCAGCATATAGTACAGTACCATATCATTCTGCTGTTCAGCCCTAATATTCCATGGATAACTGTTAACTGTGTCTCTGTTGAGCAGTTGTTAATGGAACACAGCGTACTGTTCGTTATGCAAACAGTCCTCTTTGTGTCGTTGCCTGACCATTGCATACCGCTGAACTATGCGTCTTGTGCTTATGTTCATTTTTAAGTTGCTGTCACGTGTCGATCCCTCCTGGCATGAAGGAACAGTTAGCTGTCCTCACGTTGGTTGATTTCCGGTGGACGTCACCACAGCTCTATTGCACAGCTTTTCCTGTAGTCCTGAAGGCCGAGCACGCACGCGTTGTATGCCATAGGCGTACCGCAGTCTAGGACCACCTGCATCACAGTTCCAACCTCCCCTGTCTTCCCAATTATGCCACAAAAATAATTATCAAGGTGTCCTTAAAGGGCCATTTTGTCGTCTCTAGCACACACCAAACACAACCGTACGTCTGTAACAGATATGTACTGCATCCGTTGACGTCCGTTCACCTGACAGTATTGGACTGCATGAGCACAATTTGCGCCAATTGTTTCTGCGTTGCATTTGCATTGACAGTACATGTTTTCCTATATAATAAATCATTTCTATGCTATGAAATTGGAACATTTAGCTCATGAAACAGCTTGTGTTATCCGTGGCAACACGAAGAATGGCTTTTCAATGCTTCAGATGTGACTCAGTGAAAGCTATCGAAGAGCGGGTTTTTTGTGTACGTTTTATCTTAGAGTGCAACAAATTCCCAATCGCCATAACTTGGTATTGTTGATATGGGAAGGAAGCATTTCATAAGCTGGAGATCTGTGCAGAGCATTCATCTAATGTTATTGTCTGTATGGGACTTTTATTTAATGGAAGCAATGCTGGGGTACAGGAAACATTTCGTAAGCTCGTGATCCGCGTAGTGCGTTCATCCAAAGTTATGGTATAATGGAGCCAGTCACTACATGACAGAATAGCTTATTTTTGAGTTTCGTTATCTCGTATCAGTTCTGTCTGCAAATTTATGATGAATTGAACAAATGTCCACTGTAAGAACTGCGATATCAGTTTTTAAAATTAATTCCCTTCTGAAAAATGAAAGTAAATATAGTATAATTATGCGATTATTTACCGCAGAAAATTCAAATATATATCACTTTTGGCCAAAAAAAAGAATTTTAACATTTTAAATATTATAAAAAATTTACCTTTTTAAATATGATAAAAAATGTAACTTTTTAAACATGAAAAATAAAAATTACAACTCTTTAATCATGAAAAATAAAAATTACAACTTTTTAAATATCTGTTATGTAAAGTTAGAAATGTCTTTATTGAACTTATTGTAATTAACCTAAACTTTGTACACGGTCGAATCACATTATTGTGATAACCAGATAATATCCAGATTAACCGCCGTGTGCAGCGCGGACAGCAGATGGACGGGCTGGGAGTGACTCAAAAAGGTGCTGGAAGGTGTGCACAGGTATGTGGAACCATGCTGATTGCAATGCATCTCATAGCTGCTGGAGAGAGCATGCTGGGGGATCCATAGATCGAACAACAGGATCGAGATGGTTCCGCAGATACTAAGATATGTTTAACTCTGTGGAAAGGGGGGGCAGGGAAGCATTTTGAAGTCTTTATTGTGCTTTTCCACTTACCTTTAGACATTTATAGCGGTGTGACACGTCGCGTTGTCATGCTGGAAGATCCCATCCGCCACAGGGTACACAATTAACATCCATGGGTGTACGTGGCCTGCAAGGATGGACTCCTAATGAATTCGGTCCATACTGCCTTCCACAGGTATGAGTGGACCCAGAGAATGCTACGTAAACATTCTCCAGATAATAACGCTGCCCAGAGCAGCTTGCGTTCTGCCAGCAGTGGTTGAAGAGTGTTTGTTCTGCGATGTTTCTCGCATTTAACGTTAACGTCCTTTTGTTCGATGAAGCAGAAAACGTGACTCATCGGAGAAGACAACCTATTGACAATCAGCGGAGGTCCAATTCCGAAACTGCCGTGCATATATAAGTCTTTTCCTCCGACTCACTTTCGTTAGCATTAGTGCTGTGACCACCCGGCTGCATCGCAGCCCCATACGCAGCAGAGTTCTCTGAATTGTCTGTTTAGACACGCTTTGGATAGCCCCATGGTTCATTCGACCAGTAAGTTGCTCCATTGTAGCGTGTCGATCGGCCCTCGCGCCTCTTCGCCAACGTTCACCTCTTACATCAATGACACTTGGTGCGCAACAGTTTCCACGTCGCTTATTTGCAATGTTGCCGTTTCCCCAATCACGATACGCAATAGCCACAGCAGCACGCGGACAGTTTACAAACTGCGCTGTTTCAGAAATAGTGCCACCCTTGTCCCGAAAGCTGATGATCATCCTTTTTGGCAAAACGGATAAATCGCTCCTTTTATAGATGACAGCAACGAGTGATATATTTTCGGATTGCTTAAAACACACATTATTTACCCAGCAAACCAGGTCATGACACTTGTCTTCTTTCATTGGCTACGCGCTGTTGACATCATAAATTAGGAGCTGGTCACAATAATGTGAGTCGACTGTGTATATATTTCTAGTGCTGTTCAAAGGTGGCAGCTGCTTTTATGCATTAAAAAACACAGGATCTAATACTAAACAGAGAGACTGAAGAGGTTACGAGCCCTGTCTTAAATAGAGTAACTTCCAATTAAAATTGTTTCACAGGTACAAATTTCGTAATAGTAACTTAATTTTTATGAGACTCATAGAAAATATGTCATAAAATGCAGTGGGTGTTATTATTAGTTATAGAACGTATAAATAAATTAACTAATTTATATTTTACCCAGGCCATACACGCGCCCATTACCAACTCAAAATGGAATAGATCTCGTATAGCTCAGGAGCAGTACTAAATACGCATTATGGAAGCAAAGGAAATCCTTTCTAATTGTAGTTATTGAATAGCATGTCTGTTTCTACTCTAATGTACACTCTACATATTTCATGCTCGTAAATTCCCAGTATATGTGCAGATATTGTGAGGGCAATTCGCGGGAATAACTGACAAGAAGTTTTTAGTTTGAATTTTTATATCCCAATCCGCTTGATCCAGTGGTTTTCTGAAATATATAGAGTCACGTGGGATTTATGATTTGCATAGAATGAAAAAAAAAAAGGGAGGAGTTATTGTGATATGTTCTTTCAGATTTTTTCAAGTAAATCTTGAAGAGGATCATGGATGGTTAACGGTTATTTATAGCTCAACGTTAATTTATCTCCTGTTAGTGAAACCTGTATTTTAGTGGTAAGAAACCTTTTGAGTCTGAAGATGTATTACAAGATGTCTAACAAGGTGGAACAACCAGTGTACAAAAGTGTAAACCGTAAGCGATTTTCCTTAGTGGTTTTAAGTCTACGAAGGTTTACGAAATCAATTCAGTGTAAAAGAAAATAGTGGTTTACACTCTTATACTGCCAATAGAACTTTAATTCCATCTCAAAAAATGCTTGCCGTTTGTTTGGGAAGAGGAGCCTTTAGTTTCTGTGTGAGCTATTTTCTATTTCTTTTCTCTCAGTATAATTTCCTTAAAATCCGTTACTTATAAAAGCATTTTATTTTTAAAGGTGTTGAAAAGGTAAGCATGTTACATTTATCGATAGAGAGTTCGCTCTCATGTTATTCAACTGCAAAGCAGAACCTCGAACTCTGGAAATTGGCAATAAAAGTTTCGGCGCCAAATGCATAGAAAAATTATATTGCTAGGTTCCACTTAGCTGTAGGAAACCATTAATTGTAATATAAGGCATAATATAGAACAACGTTCATACCGTCTAGGCACGTTAGAAATATTTTATTGTTCGCTAAATCACACTAGCGCTTTCGAAATTATATCGTTCGATCATCAGGTGTACAAAATAAGATACAGATCGTTTCAAATACACACCATTCAAAAATAATCCTTGTGGTTTCAACAGCAAATAATATATTTACATGATTCTTATGATTAGGAACATTGAGGCGCGTGTTTGATTTAAATATTAAATTGTTGTGGAAGTTAGCTATAAAGAGCAGTTGCGGTTTTTGATGAAGATGAGATATTTAACATAGCATCATTTTATATATTTTTTTGTATTTTTTAAAGATTTCTTCGTCAGTTCACGAAAAGTAGTCTCTTCGTCAATAAGGTGTCTCCAAGGATGGGGTAAAATAATAGCGGGTTCTTTATTACAGCAAGCGTTTGTAACTCTATGTATTACCACTGTTTCGCCATATCGAAGAGACCAATCATATTTATCCAGTTATAATGGATATGTCGTCCCATAACGGATAGAATTGTTCGCCCGTTTAGGCTCTAGCTAGTGCTGTTAAGCGACAATTGTTAGTCATTGTTCGTTTGTGTTACATGAGTCTAGTACGTAAACGTCTCTTTGTACTTCCAATGTACACGGTTCTTATGACTTCTGAGCTGGAAAGTACATTTTTAGTCAATGGCACTAATTAGATACCTGCAGATGTAAGAATACTTGGAGGGTCTCTATCTTTTCTGATGTACGGAAAGTTGTTCCTTGTGTTTAAACCAAGACTCAGTGAAAATGTACCTTCCAGCTCAGAAGTCATAAGAACCATATACATTGGAAGTACAAAGAGACGTTTACGTACTAGAATCATGGAACACAAACGAACAATTACTAACAATTGTCGCTCAACAACGCTAGGTAGAGCCTGCACGGACGAACAATTATATCCGTTATGGGACGACATGTACATTATAATTGGATACACTAATGTTTGGTCTCTTCGATATGGCGAAACAGTCGTAATACATAGATTTACAAACGATTGCTGTAATGAAGAACCCGCTATTATTCTACCCCATCATTGGAGACACCTTATTGACGAAGTGAACTACTTTTCGTGAACTGAAGAAAAAAAAAAACTATAAAATAATGCTATGTTAAATATCCGATCTTCATTAAAAACCGCAACTGCTCTTTATAGCTAACTTCCACAACAATTTAATATTTAAATCAAACACGCGCCTCAGTGTTCCTAATCATAACCATCACGTAAATATATTACTTGCCGTTGTCACCTCAAGGATTATTTTTGAATAGTGTGTATTTGAAAGGATCTGTATCTTATTTTGTACACCTGTTGGGCATCACTTGCCCTTTAATAACACTGTTTCACAATAAGTTTATCTGAACATTTTCCAATGATCACATTTTAATCTAAAAGTCTGGCGCAGAAAAATTGTTATTTTGTGCTGTTTCCTAAAGTGTTTTCAGTTTTTCTACTACAGATTTACTATATTAGTAAATTTATTTCAGGGTTCATGATAATGTATTGTTTCGATTTTTTTTGTCGAAAATCTTTTCTGCAATATGTTTTTCCTATGTGTATATACGTCGGTCGATTAGAAAAAAGATTTCACGCTTTATAAAGTAAATGGCCGGAGTTTGAGCGAGTGGCATAGGTGAAATGTAAGTTACACAGATAACGTAAATGGTCCAGGCACCTCTGAGAACTTCTGTGAGCAGCATGAGTTGCCCTGTGACATTTCGAAAAGGAAACGCTGTTGGAAATTGGCCTCAGGTCGAGCTGAGAGCAGTTAGTGGTAAGTAGCTTGGCTCACATCAGCAAGAGAGCTCCCATACAATGAAAACCCACCGCTTTACCGCCGGTTAAAATCACACAGTGTGCTTGAAAAATCATGCCATGCGTTTTCTTGGATTCCTCGGGTGTGATTTTGGTGGACGTTGTAGAGCATGGACGCACCATCAACGCTGATCGGCACTGTGCCACGCTGAAAGAACTGCGCTAGAGCTACTGACGAAAACTACCAGAATTGCTGAGCAATGGTGTCATTCTGCTTCACGATAACGCAAAGCCCTGCACAGCCAACATCACGCAGTACATTCCCTAAAACTTCCGTTGGGAGTTGTGAAAGAACCCTACCTGTAGCCCGAGATTGGCTGCTAGTGACGGTTTCCTCTTCCCTGCCCTGAACACCTGTCTGGTCAATAATCAGGCTACATCAGCAGGGACATGAATTTTTTCGGTCCTGGATTGACAAGCTGGTCGAGCGGTCCATCAAATATCCAAATTTTCCGGATGATTTCGTACAGAAGTAGTGCTTCATATCCTTTGTCAAATCGCACGGACACTTATCGGTTGTTGAGTTTTCCTTTCTCTTACTCGAACGTGTAACTCTTTTTTCTGATCAACCCTCGTAATAATCATTCTTAAACTTCTTTTAAATTCGATATTAAGAGCACTTGCTTTTCACTTACAGAAATGGGTTCACGTCAAACGGCTCCAAGGATGAAGAATGGATAACATGCAGTTTTCATTTGGTCAAGAAGAGTGCGCAACAAGAGGAAAGTATCAATTTTTGAATTCAGTGTTGTACAAACACTAAATTGAATGTGGAGACCTCGATGTGTAACAACCTGAATGTTAATTACGATACAAAAACAGCAGAAACCTTCAACATCTGGGCCCAGGCTTAACGTGCTCATTTGCTCCCTCACACATGAGGGAGCAAATTACCGGAGCATTTTGGAGAAACCTCCATCTAGAAATCAAGAACACAATTTAACTTTATTTTCATAAATTTAAAACATGCCCACAATTTTCACGCTGATCTCAATTAAACATCCCATCTGTTCAATCCGGAACACTGACCGTACAACAAACAGATTTTATCTTTTAAATAATACAACACACTGGACAAGTTACAAGATGTCAGAGAATTAATTTCTCTCATTTAGACCTCACTGTCTCTGCTACCATTAATGAAACCGGATACGTACTTGTACTTTGGGAGTGGCACACCATCTCCTGTACCATAACAACTAGAGCTGCATACTTACTTATGACCGATATTTCCCTATCCTCAAACAACAAAATACTTAGATTTAATGTGGGAAGCTACACAGAGCTTTGAAAGAATACGAGAGTGTACATCAATTATTTCCAGAAGTTAATAACAAATGTTTATGTACCTTGTTTAAGTCTTATTCTTTACCGTTACCAAATTTACTTATTACTTTACAGTATTTTGGGCCTGTCTCACGATTGCCAAATTATCAATAAAGAGATCAATTATTATTTGAGCACGACTATTTCTTATGAATTGTAACGTTACTTTCATTTTTCAGAACTGCGCACTCCCATGTTCCAAGAAACATGTTAAACTGCAAGATTCTGTTTTGAGGTAACTTAGTTCACGCATATATTCACAGACTGCAACATTTGGAAGAAGGTAATGATTGTAGAAAAAAATTACTCCCACTTAGGAGTGCTCTGAACTCCATTTTATTGAAAGACCTTTTCCATAGCGTCCAAAGACGAAATTCAATGACGATGAAGAATCTCCTGAAACGATTGCTGGATGGCCCTTTCCTGTATAATATTCCCCTAAAACATCTTAGAAAATGACATCATGAAAAAAAACTTTCTGTGGTGCTTTGAAATTCGGGAACTTGATTATCTTCCAACGTGGAATAATACGATGAACACGGTTGCTGCAACAATTTATGTTTTTACTGCTGGCAAAAATTCCACAAGACTCAAACTTCTGGTTAGCAGTTTTTTTTTATTTTCTGTGAATGCAATAAGTCGAATTTGTGTACCACCCCTTTCTCTTTGCAATACTGCCGGTTTTTCACAGGTTTACTGTTACGAACGAATTTTAGACGATCCCCTCAGGCGTCCTTAAGTCCACGGTATTCCGTGATTGAACATGACGGCTCTGCCGGACATCAGATTTCGCTGTACCTCCGAGTGAATTTCAAAGTTTCTAACATTAAAAAATTAGTACATTTCTAAGGAGTTGTATTTCTTTATCAGTAATTTATTACAAAAATAAGTTATGATTAAGAACATCATACGCTTCTTTTGAATGTAGCTTCATTAGTTATTCTACAATGAATCGCCCTTCACTGGGTTAAGAAAAGAAGTTAGTAAAATAATGCAACGCATTGATTATAATACGTTTTCCAGCATACCAGAAATCATTACTCAAGTTATGAGGATAATAGCTGTGGAAAAAATCTCAGTCCTGTGCCCTGACCTTTGATCACATTCCGATTATATTTAACAGAACCGGTTCAGTATACCTCCGCAATAACACCATAAAGTTTTGTCGCAGTGGAAGCATTTTTACATAAGTTATGATGCATAAGGGCTATAGAAAAGATTCCGCTCCTGTGTCCTAACATATGACCCCATTTCTCCCATTTTCAACAGGATTCGTCCCCAGGCAGGCACCTACAACATACTAACATTTCATCCAAATCGAAGAATGTTTACGTAAGTTATGACGCATAATGGCGATGGAAGTGATTCCGCTCCTATGTCCTGACCTTTGACCCTATTTCACCCATTTTCAATAGGGTTTGTCCCCAGGTTGTCCCCTACCAGATACTAAAATTTAATCGAAATCGAACCCTTTTTACGTTAGTTATGACGCATAAGAGCAGTGGAATAGATCCCACTCCTATGTCTTAACCTTTTACCCCATTTTTTTCACTTTCAATAGGGTTTCTTCCCAAGTGATCCCCTTCCATATACTAAATGTTCATTGAAATCGAACGATTTTACGCGTTATCGTGCGGACGGACATACGCACACAATCCGTGACGTATGAGGCAGATGGGAACCGCAACCATTTGCTCACAAGAGAGTGACGTAATAAAAATTTAATAAGGTCCACACACAATGCGTGATGTAAAGAGACAGACGGCGTGACCGCGCGCCGACATCGCAAGTGCAAGGTTGTGACGTCATAAGATCGTTCCCAGGTGGTCCTCTACCACATAATAGAATTTCATCGAAATCGAACAATTTTTACGCACGTTATGACGCATGAAGGCAATGGAATGGATTCCGCCTCTATGTCCTGACTTTTGACCCAACGTCACCCATTTTCAACAGCGTTCATTCCCAGGTAGTTCCCTGCAATACTAAACTTTCATCGACATCGAACCATATTTACGCAAGTTGTGACGCATAAGTGTAATGGAATGGATCCCGCTCCTATGCCGTGACCTTTGACCCCACTTCACCCATTTTCAATAGAGTTCATCCACAGGTAGTCCCCTACAATATGATAAAATTTCGTCGACAGCGAACCATATTTACGCAAGTTATGACGCATAAGGGCAATGGAATGGATCCCGCTCCTTTACTGTGACCTTTGACCCCTTTCGTCTATTTTCAATAGGATTCGTCCTCAGGTGATCCCCTAAAACATAATACAATTTTATCGAAAATAAACCATTTTTGCGCGAGTTATCGTGCCGACAGACAGACGGACGGACAAAGTTGGAGCATATACGCTTCTTCAACCTACGGTTGGAAAGCGTAAAAAATGGTTGTTGAAACTACGATCATAATAATTGAGTGCGTTAGTGAGTCAGACACACAATTTTTTGAAGTTTACTTCATTCACATATTATATTTTAAATTATTTTTTCGATGATTTACTAAAGGCATTTTGAACATGTAATAGGTTTGTAAACACATTTCGAATACTTAAATATCATAATTATACTAGTGATCTAAAATTTCGTAGCGTAGAATAGAAATAAAAGTTTCCAAGCTTTCGCACATCAACCAGATGGCTTTCTCAAGAAAGGTAGACAGTTGAGAAAGCCACCTGGTTGATGTGCTAAAGCTTGGAAACTTTTAATTCTGTTCTTCTCTGTGAATTGTACGTGTGTATACCTTAGGTTCCTGCATTGTTACTCACCGATTCACTGAGGTCTTGTGCAGTAAAACTTCGTGGACTAGCTGTAACGAGGCTTCGAAGTCCTCTATAACTGATTTTCTTTGGTATACCGGTGCGTTTCTCTGCTTCAGGCATGCCATGTGTCTTTCACTTATTCAGTACATCCAAAAGAGTTGACTTGGGTATGCTTAAACGTCTTTCAGTTTCTCTTATGGACATTCCACTAATATAACACCCAACAATCTTTCATTTCTGAAAGTCAGTTCTCTCCCGCCGCTATAGTTATACTCAATCTCTCAGTGCGAAACGATCGCGGTCAGCTGCAGGCTTGTTTGCATAGCGTTTTTAGCTGTACCGCACATCTTAACAACACAGCGGATTCCTTCATTTGCTTTTGAAGTGATGTCCGGTGACTTTTGTCAACATAGTGTATTTTATAAGGGGACAGGGACGGTACAGAAGAAGGAACAGATCCTCGAAATTTCAAGATATTTCATCTTTTGGAAATTATGTCCACGATGTGAATTGCGCTCTCGGCATGAAAGCAGTTTCGGCTAATTTCCGAAAGTTGACTCAGTTTTCTTTCCACAGTTAAAAACATTTTGTTTTTGGAAAGTGCTTTTAAAGTATAACGTTTTTTTTCCTAAGTTCTGCTAAATGAATAACGGAATAGAAAAAAATAATAATTGGTATGCATATTTTGGGTACTATTTTGAGTGTCTCGGCAGTGCAATAGGTTGAATTCTAAATCACAAAATAAACACAAATCTGAGAAACTGCCAAATTAATTGAGGGAAAGAATGTTTCAATGTGAAATGTTCGAAAAACTGAATCTAAAGATTATTTCAGGAAATCCACAGAAATCAGTTATAAGTAAGTACTTGAAAGTTAATACTTAATATTTAAAAGAAATTTTCGGAAGTATTACTGAAAGAAAACATTTCCATATATTGCAGTAACTTATTTGTTAAATGATTGTGCACTGTGCAAACATTCCACTTTTCACATCAACAAAGTCACAAATAAATTATCTCCAGAAAATTAGTTTAGGAAAACCACTTTTAAAAATTTAACCTCCATGGAATTTTTAACCTCTAATAGTTAACACACATAACATATGTACAATATATATACAGTACATAGTTTTTGCAACGTAGTGTTCTAGTTTTACTATACAGGAATAAGAGTCATCAATATCATTTCAACTCCTCTCCATGCTATACAATTGCAAATGGTTTTGTGTTTTTAATATTTCCTAAATTATTAAATATTTAATACGAGTTCTGCATACTAAACATAACTCCTAATTCAAATT
Organism: Macrothele yani; assembly: GCA_039090855.1. Lineage (NCBI taxonomy): Eukaryota > Metazoa > Arthropoda > Arachnida > Araneae > Macrothelidae > Macrothele > Macrothele yani. Next base: position 97,633,743 of record CM077017.1, on the reverse strand, counting down.
CAAAGCAAGCAAAGCCCAGTGTTTTGAAAACATGTGCAATATCAGGTTTTGTTTAACTACAACTTAGCTTACACATATGTAATAAAATATATCAAACACCAACGGGAAGACGTTTCTGCAGGGAACCAGGAACTGAATGCACAACATTTGTACTTGTTAATATTATGGCTTTTACAATGAAAGTGAGATATTAAATGCTTTAAGGGAGAATTAAAAGTGAAATGAACAAGTAACTGAACATGAGCAAAACTCATGTAGAGTTTACTAAAATGATAATTTATATTTTTTAGTTCCATATGTGTACACACTCTTGTTTTTCTTTTTTGATCTACTTTGGGGTGCCTGGAAAGATTTTCGTTCCATTCCCTGAATTGTGCACTAAATATACTAAATCCTACAGGAATTGAACAAATTATCGTCTGCATAAAAAAGAAGATAACATTCTTTCGAGATAGGAAATAAATTGTGGAAACTTCTTATTGTACGTATATTGTGTATCTACCAGATGAGTGTTAACGCGGGTGTGGCTTCGACAGCGGGAGGCAATTGTAGCGTCGTGCCAGGTCGGGTTAGTGCAAGGCCTTGTTTGCTCTGGGATAGATTGGAGAGCGTTCTAATGGGACACATTATGTCACGCAGTGGGGTGTGATGTGATCCTTAATCGCTCCGCACTACCAGCATGTGCTGGCGGATCACCTACACGCTTCAATGGCCTTTGCGTATCCTGCTGCGGATGGTATGTTTGAGCAGGACAATGCTCTGTCCTACAGGGCCGCACCCACCTAGGCATTGGTCGAGGAACACTCATCTGAATTTGGAACCATCCAGTGGGCAACTCTCTGGGATGCCACGGATAGGAACATCAGATTCGTGAATTCTGGACCGACATATCGGGCTGTCCCACATTCATGAATCTCAGACCAGCACCCAAATACATACACGGACAGAATGCATTATTGCAGATTTGTCGCCTTGATACCTGCTGTTACCTTTGTAGTACGACATAATCATATAGGATCAGAAGTTTCACGTGCATTTGAAGATTTTTTCGTAGCGCCGCTACAGTGGCATTGGAACAAGTGTCACACAGCTCCTTCGAAATAACAAAATGACCGATTCTTTTTGGAAAGTGGCCTCAGAAGGGCATTCCTAAAAGGTCATGTCTAATCAAATTTCCCGTTCAAAGGCAGGTCCTGAAAAAAACCTTTTTATGACTAATTACCTATTAATTGTTTCTTCCTAAAAACATTATTTGATTTTTTATTTCTTGTGACTTTGTATCGTTATTGAGCTTAACGCCAACTCCCAATAATGAAGCAATATTGTAGCTGAGGTGTCAGAGCGTGTATGATAAATAAATATATCAAGACGGTCGGTGTCATCTCTTGCTACTTATAGATCATTAAACAATATCATGATTTCCATTGTTACTTAAGCATCAAGCATTACTGGCATGCACTTCGCAAAGATAACAACTCTGAGTGACCTTCTACTTGCTTAAAATTGGACAAGCTTGATAAATGATATATCGTAACCCAGCTAAAACACAAGTGCTGGGAAACTGCTGGCCACCAGCTGGCAGTGATGGGTCACTGCTGGCTGAAATCTGCCGCTCACGGCCCGGTAGTGGTCCGTTGGTGGCAGCGCTATCAGTTGGCGAGCCATTGATGGCCCTGCAGCATCGCCGTGAATTGTGGGCCTCCAAGCAAGTGCCACTAGTGGCCCGTTGCTGGCAACCAATATAACCCCCAACAGCAGGTGGAAGCAACGGGACTGCGCATGCGCAGAAACAAAACTGGATGTGTCTCTCATGGTACTGTTAGTTGAAGACGAAGCTATCACCATCGTGTTATTTTAGTGGATGTTAAGAAAAAAATCCATATCTGGAGAGGCGAATTAATTTCCTAATGAAATTTTACGTCGACAAAGATATCAGATTAAGCCCTGAAATACTAGATTACAGCCATGAAATACACCCACTCCATTCCCATGAATAACAATTCATGGAATGGAGTGGATGAATAACAAGAAAAAATTTGAAACCGCTTGAAACAAATATTCTGGAAAACCATTAAAACAACGTTTGTTGAAAAAAAAAAGAATTATATGCGCACAAAATTTATTAATTATTTGAAAGAAAAAAAAAGCAACGCTATGTGGTGTACTCATCCATGGGTTGAATACACAAGACTGGGAGGAATTCGCTTTTAAAAATAACGAGAAGTAAAATAAAATATCTTTTACTCTTTAAAACAAATGTAGCTTCCGACAACGGAAAGGAAAGACACAACGTTAAAAATGTAACAGAGTGTGGCATGAACCCGGGTAAAAATATATTTATTCAACAATCTCTTTTCAAGACGGCAAGGACAGTACAAAACTTTGGAAAGCGACTCTAAGTATGTACACGGCTTAGAAATGAGTGAAGTTCCCTTAAGGTAAAAAAAACAAAAAAAAACTATCGTTACGTTGAAAAAATAAATTTATAAATTATATGAAACTGACTTTTATGAAAAATGCCTCGTAGTGTTGTAAAATGAAAGAGGGAAGCATTCGGTTACACATTATGTACAAAACAAACAGTTCAAGCACGCGCTCGAGCATGGCAAATTAGTCCGGTCGGTATAGAGCTCAGCTACCGCGCGAATGGCCCAGGTTCAAATCTACTCAGATGCAAGCGGGCGATGTTCCTGTAGGTCGAGAAAATTTCCCCAGCGCAGTGCGTTATTTCACAAGCTTAGTAAAGGTAGAAAAAAGAATTTTAGCTTTGGGAAACTGCCGTTATCCTGGCTTTTTTTTTCTTATTATTATGGCTACTACTGGGAAATTGGCGGACAAGATTCGGCAAGCCACCAGTTACGTCACGTGGTTGCTGGCTGCCACTAACGTCACACTAGCGGACCACATTAGGCTAGCCATCATTTCTGGCACGTGCTTGCAGGGCCACTGAAGGGCCACTTGTGGCAGCTACTGCCTGTGATGGACCACTGATCGCCCTGTTGTGGCATATGACAACTGATGGGGGGAGGGGCAGCTGTTGGCCTGAACTGATGGCCCTTCTGTTGGCCGCCCGGACATTTTATTGACGGTTCCGCAGCGGCAACATAGTGGTGGGCCATTGCTGGCAGTGCTGGCTGCTAGCAATGGCCCAGTGCTGGCCCAGCAAGACTGTTTTTGCTGGGAAGAGTCAGTTATGTTAAACCGAAACATCCAAATTCAGGGATCCCGCAGATATGAGGATTTTTAAGAGATATCGAAATTGGTATAACACTAAAATTCGACATGCTAAAAGGGATTATTATTTGAACAGTTTTTCTTATCCTACAGACAGTAGGAGGACTTGGCGCTCTATAAATGATCTCTTGGCCAGATCCGGATATGTTGCTAAAACTATTCAGGTGATCATAATGATGACATGGTGTCAGACGCACAGAGAGTTCTTGATTTGTTCAATAATTACTTTGTGAAGTTGCCTGGAAAACTTGTTTTGGATTTAAACTTGACTGATGGTGGCTTTCGTGAATATCTTGCGGATCATAGCCCTTCCTCATTCTATTTCACTTCTGCTGCAAGTAATCTTGCTCGGGTTTTAAATGGATTAAAGCCTTCGGGAAGGGGGGCCTGGTCCATATGGTGTTAACCCTAAGGTGGTCAAATTTGTCTCCTTGAGCCTAATTTTTCCGTTGCTTCTAATTTTTGATAATATTGCCTTAACTGGGATTGTCAGCCCCCTTGACTCTTAGCCGAATTACTGTATTTCATAAAAAGGGTTCGGAAACAGATATTGCAAATTATCGGCCGATTGCAAATATTTCGGTATTTGCAAAAATTTAGGGGAGACCAATATTAAATGGATTGAATCCATTCTTGGATAGAAATGGGATTTTATGTCCTCACCAGCATGGTTTTCGTAATCGTTTTTCGACGGAGACTGCTTCTTTGGACGTTTTGAGTTACTTACATGCCAGTTGGATTCTGGGGACTCTGTATTCGGATCTTTCTTTGATCTTTCAAGAGCATTTGATATAGTCTGCCATGTTGTTTTATTGATTAAGTGTGACGTACCTGCCAGAAGGACGCACACGACATAAAGGCAGATAGTAGTCAGAACAAACGTCCACGTAGCTCAATTGGTAGAGAAACTTATTCCGGAATGAGGGGATCCGAGTTCGAATCCTGGCGTGGACAGAAATGACGGAGAAATTTACTTCGTTTTAGTGGCGCCCAAACTATCCGGATGACCCGACCGTTCAAAATCTCGCAACGGTGTGATGTTATTTCCACACCGCGAGATAGGAAAAATCAGAGAGTCCCTTCTCCAGCGCTTCACAAAATACATGTGTGTGACGTTGCATTCGACACACCAGATTGACTGGGAGTTCTCAAGTGCACGTTCTACAGTGGATGACTGCCTTGGACGATTCATGGTCACAGCTCACCCGTGGGCCATGCCCCCGGCCCTCTTTCTTAGATGTGACGTACCTGCCAGCAGGACGCACACGACATAAAGGCAGATAGTAGTCAGAACAAACGTCCGCGTAGCTCAATTGGTAGAGCAACTTATTCCGGAATGAGGGGGCCCGGGTTCCAATCCTGACGCGGATAAAAATGACGGAGAAATTTACTTCGTTGTATAAGTAAGAGAGGATTGGAATAAGGGGTGCTGCATTGAAGGTGTTTCGGAGTTATTTGATGGGCAGGAGACAGTACTTCCGATCAATGGATACTGCTCTGAATTATGACACATTTCTTATGGAGTCCCTCAGGGGTTCGGTATTGGGCACCATTTTGTTCCTTACCTATATAAACGATACTTTTCAGGTCCCGGCTAAAGCTCATATCGTACTGTTCGCTGATGATGTCAGCCTTTTTTTAGGGAAGACTCCTTGGATGAACTGATTCCTCTATTAAATCTTGAAGTTAAGAAGTTTATTCGTTGGTTTGCATGTAATTTTCTAACATTAAATGTCCTAAGACAGGTTGTGTGATGTTTTCCTGTACTAAGCATGGTCATAGTGATTTGAGTCCGGTATATTTGTACGACACGGCATTGGAATATCTGGCCTCCATAAGATTCTTGGGAGTTGTTTTGCATAAATCTTTGAAATGGGATGACCAGGTGGATCAGTTGGCGTCTTGCCTTAGAACTAGGTTTGGTATGATTGCGAGAATCTCGGGTTTGCTGTCGGTTAGAGTTCTCTTGATCTTGTATTATTCATTTGTTTATCCTGTGCTGTTGTACTGCATCTTGATTTGGGGTGTAAATACAAAGCGAAATCTCACTCGTCTGTCTGTTTCGCAGAGAAGGTATGTTCGATTATTAAACTTTTCGGCTCATTCAGAATGTTTATTTCGTTATTATCGTGTATTGACTGTAGAGCAATTGCACAGAAATAGACTAGTGTTAATGATTCACGAACGAATTCATACAGGAAGATGTTTAAATCTGATAGTGTTGTCGAGAGCCACTCATTCATATGATACTCGCAGGGGTTTAGATTTTGCTGTCCCTCGGGCGCGTACGGGCATGATGTTTAACAACATTGGTGTATTGGGCCTTCGAGAATGGAATATATTTCCGTTGACGATTAGATCTGAGATCCGATACCCTGTTTTCAGGCGACTGTTGAGGAGTTTTTTTGATTGAAAATTGTATATAAAAAAAGGAGGGTAGGGGGAGGGAAAGATATTTTTACTATCTTGGGCTTTCTGAATGTTATTTAGTGCATACTTTAATATCATATTCGTTGTTTCGACTGGACTTTAAAAAAAAAAAGCTTTTTTTGAAAATTTCAGAGGAGATCATGGGCTTGTCAGGCTAAAAAGTTATCCTTTTCCCCTGGCTCCTTGCTGTACATTTTAATTTGACATTTGAGTGTGAATTTGTTCCTGTATTTTATGTTGTAAAGTATTTATCTTCGTAACATGGGAATTATATTGTTAAAAACTGGAAAATTGTCTTACTTATATTGGTGTCATTAGTGTATTACATATTCTTGTTATTATTAACCTTAGATTATGTGACATATTGTTTGTTCTTTTGGGGGTTGTATTGTGATATTCTACAGCAAAAGAGTTTTAATAAATAAATAAAATAAAATAAAGTAGTGATATCTTAAATTAATAACGCAAATGCTAACCATCTGATAATTGAAAATGCTAGTCAGTAGAATTAAGTGTGAACAAATTGTCATCAAAGTCGGTAAATTTTCCATTAATTTGTGTGCTGAACTACGATAGTGTGTGCAATTTCCTTGGGAAAATGCAGTTTACGTAATCAACAATACCTCTCCAAGAATACGATTTTCGTTAGAGTTTTTGAATACAAATCTGTTTTGTACCATTCTGTGGTGAATATTCAAAACAATTGTTTGGCAACTTAGGGAAGGATTCATTGTCAAACTGCAGGTCTGGACGGAACAGTTCCGTTTGTTAGACCTGAAAGTACCACATTTGAAATCAAAACTGGCAGAAGTATCAGAAGCTCTCACCCGTTTTCTTCTGTGGTATCGCGTTATTTTATTCTCTCCTGAAAATCCTTTCTCAAATAAATCTCTTCTTGAATACTAAAATTCGATTCCGATGATGAGGTTTTGTTGAACTAAATCCTGATTTGCATATTCTATTTGCTGACTGAATTTCCTGTCATGCAAAGTATGTGAGAACTGAAAGCTCTTGTTTTTGTTCAGTGTCAACGCCGATCTGTCATTTTGTATTGCGAAATAAATATTCCTTTCTAAACAACAAATCGTACTTTCTTTTCAAATTTCAATGTGTAGTGGGAAACAGTATCGTAGCTAAAGTACTCGCAAAAATTTGACATGTTGTTTGTGAACAGTTATAAAGCAATGCATGGCCACATTTCCTTGGTTAACCTATGAATTTTATATTTTTTCTTGTCCACGTAAATGTATGTTTTATGATTATAGGATTTCAAGGTAATCAAGACTTGTGTATTGGCATAAAATGATGATCGGATCGAGAAAAATAGTCAAGATTCTTAAATTGGGTCCTCCGTTTTACGAGATTTATCACCTCACACTAATAAATGGCACAATACTACCTTTGCTCAAGAAGCTAGAGCAAGCACTCGCAGCCATTAATGCAGCCATTCTCTCGCAAGCTTTCGGAGCCATCAATCTCTGCAGCCATTGGCACTTTTTTGCTTTTAAGGGCAATTGAGATTCACCTATATCCATGAGGATCAAAAAACTTTTGAAGCAACAAGTCATGTACTGAAGAATCGTAACAGTGATTTTAATTTCGAAATTGATACACATAATGGGATGACGAAGGATTTGATTAATAAGAATCATTATCATTAGCAAATCGGTATTATATGTTACCTTTTTTATTGGTGATTATATTTTGAATATATTTCCAAAGTCATCTCTGTTAATGCATTTTGCACCTTATGTTCTATCCTGATTATTGCTCTTACTTCTGGACTCTGCGGAAGAGTGCTACTATCAAGTGCTATACCCTGCAAACACTATAAAATTGATAAACATAACTTATTCAAATATGGAAATGTAGTCCGATGCAAATAATCCTACTGTTGTTCATTCCATTATGTCCATGGGAAGACGCTGTCGCCGTTCTTCCTTGTGAAGTAGCAAAAAGTGCAGACGTTGAGCTATATTTCATCAGACATGTGTGCTTCCACTTCCGATAGTGGTTAAGAAACTGCGGTTTCCGTTAATTGATCTATCGCGCCAAACCAAATGAGCCTTCAGAGTCTCTATCAAATTGATCACCCTTTCGCTTTCACGATTACAGACCATGGGACGTGCCCATATTCACGTCCCCGGTGGCTCAGTGGCCTAAACATTGGCTCATGAGCATTCGTTCGAAATCGGTCGGTATTCAATTCCCGGTGTGGCATGGATGCTGTATTTCCTTACGGTGCAGGTTCACTTCCTTCACCGGAACAAGTAGCCCTACATATCGGACGGGCGAATTTTCAAAACACATTGAGTGGCTTACGTTTTACATTAAACCCACACCACAAGGGTAATAACAAAATTTGATTACACGGTGTAATTTATGTTGTGAATCATTCTACTTTCTTTTATTTCAGTAAATACTTTCCATCATTTACGTGCTACATACTACATGCAGACGAATATTTTATTATTATTTTGTGGAATATTTTATTTATTTCCGTGTTCAAGATATCTTTGGAACAAGCAGAATAAGCGGCAGAGCATCATCTAATTCGAACCTTTTGAATATTAATATCTTATGCTTAAGTGCTGACGCGGTTGTGGCTTATGGTTTTATAGGGATAAATAAGATTTATAATAATATACAAACCTGGAAATTTGTGGTTATAAACGTGTAAAATTATCTCTGACAGAAACATTATAAAGACAAATCGGGAGACGTAGAACTAATCACTCTCAAATTTATTCATTAAAGAAAACCCATAACATGAAAAAAAAGTATCTTTTTAACAGCCGTCCAATAGTAGATATTACTCCCTATTGCCTTTAAAGTAGGTTTCAAGGAACACAATATAAAAACTCGTGTCTCTCCTCTAGCTCGCCCCGTATTATTTTTTAGTACCAGTGCCGATGCTACGTCCATAATATATAATATTTGTATTAATGCATGCCTATCGATGATCATTCTTCTTCTTTATCATTCATATAGTTATGTCTTCCTGCTAGCAAGAATATTACCGAAAATATTTTCATTCCCCGGATTGCTCCATACAGATACGTAGATGCGGGAGGAGATAAATTTTACTTCTTTTCCTTATAGTTATTCGTCATCTAATATTTGGTAGCAGGAGTTGTACACGTATTATTTTCTGTAACTCTGGAAACGCGTAGAGGTATATGGGCGGAGTGACCAATAGTTTTCACTGTTACTATGCTTTAGTATTTCAGCGGGAATTATGTAGCCGTTAAACAGTGATCTGACGTATTTCAACTCATATTACACATACCTTTTCGGAGAGTCTGAAATATCAGTGTTCTCGACATTCCTTTATTTGCATAGCTCTAATTCTCCTTGTTATCAATTAGTGTTCGGACTTATCACGAGACGTATGTAGTGTCATTTATCGGTGCTTGAGACGAACATCACACGAAACGAGAGGTGAGAAGGAAGCTTTTCCCTTCGAAGTACGGATCAAAGATTTCGAAGTTTATTTAATATTGTTAGAATTCTGTTATTCGTATTACAGAAATACATGTTCTCAAGTGTCTGAACCGCCATGCACAATAGGGCAAATTTCTTATCTCTCTGCCAAGAATTTCGCTTGGTTCCAGGGAAGGAAAGGGTTGACGACCACCGTGATTAACATGATGAACCTTCAGCAGTCGTCGTCCCAAAGTTTGAAACACTGGTTCCAGGAAAGTTAGAGAGCCAGCGGTGTAAGACAAACACTGCATGGAGGCTTCAATTTTATTCTAACAAGCTGCCAGAAGTCAGCGCAAGAAACATTACTGTACGAGAATGTCTTGTATTCATAAAAGCCAGTACCCCATAACAAGAGCGAGCGTATGTTGTACGCAAAAATCATGAGTCAACCGAAAGAACGCCATATTTCAAGAGAGTGCTTTCTCTTATAGGAGAAAAACCAAGCCAAACTATAGTCCAAAAGAACATTTATATTTCCACATGAAACAGTAACCAACAAATTTAACCTTATTTTAGAATATATGTGATATACATTGGTGCCAGAAAAACTGGTACAGACGTGCTTATGTAAAATACTTAGCAAAGTCACCTATGCGCGTACTCGGTTGCTTCCTCCAGTGCTTATATAAAGGGATATACATCCTTGCCAGCTGTCAGAGCTGTTTTCGGCATGAGAATGACAAGTAGTAACGATTTAAGCGATTTTCAACGCGGTGTCATAGTTGGCGCTCGTGAGATGGGCCATAGTATTTCGGAGGTAGAAACGAAGTTCGGATTTTCACGGACGACAATTGCAAAGGTTTACCGTTACTACAAAAATTCCGGCAAAACCTTCAACATACGATACCAGTGTGGCCGTAATAAGACATTGGGTGAACGTGACCATCGTCGGCTATCAAGAATCGTTTCACACGATAGGAACACTCTCGTAGGTATCGTCAGAATTCAATGCTGGAACCTCAACAAGCATCAGCGTCCGTACTGTGCAACGTACCCTGCACGATATGGGTTTTGGGAGCCGACGCCCAACTCGAGTCCCCTTGATGGATGCACGACACAGAGCTATGCACCGCGCTTGGGCACGGCAACAGCGCCATTGGACACTTGATGACTAAAAACAAGTAGCCTGGTCTAACGAGTCTCGTTTCAAACTGTATCGGGCAGATGGAAGGATTCGTGTGTGGCGCAAACCCCATGAAGCCATGAATCCCGCCTGTCAACAGGGAACTGTACTGGCTGGAGCGGGGTCCGTAATGATATGAAGTGTGTTTAGCTGAACTTCACTGGGACCCCTGGTACGTCTACAAATGTCTGTGACCGGCGAACGATATGTGCGCATCCTTTCTGATGAGGTACACCCGTTCATGTCCTGAACTAATGCTGATGGGTTGGGCCTGTTTCAATAGGACATTGCACCTACACACAAGTGTCGGGACGCCACATTGTGGTAAGAGGAGCATTCATCTGAGTTTGGGTTGGTGCCATTTCCACCCAAGTCCCGAGATCTGAACGTGATACAACACATTTGGAATGCCATTCAACGCGCTATCGAACACAGAAATCCAAGACCTCGGACTTCACCCGAATTGTGGAACGCTCTGCAGGAAGTATGGTGTGCATTGCCTACAGCGTATTCCCAGCAGCTAGTGGAGTTCATGCCCTGTCGTATTTCTGCAGTCCTGCGCTCCCGTGGGGAGCCTACCAAGTATTAGACTGGTGTACCAGTTTTTCTGGCACTTCAGTGTATGTTTCAAACTTATTACTGAAAACTGTTTATTGTCTCCGTGCAAACAATTCTAATTTTTTTGAAAATTCTTCAATACTGGGATGCAACTTAACCTCATTTGGAAGAGAAAAACCTTTCATTTCTTAGAGGAGAAAGGTTAAAACAGGACAGCTCCATCTAGGAAATTGCCCGGCAATACACTTACGATTTGCTGACTACACAGTCACTATCATTAGCAGTCGCAACCATTATCAATACACAGCTGGATGGTTTACACAGGTATATCACACACATTTCTTGCTTGATCTAAGCTATTCCAAGTCATTAGAGAAAGCGTTAGAATCTTATACAGCCATCTCCCACTTTTCGAATTTCATTTGTCTGCCAAAAAGTATACAACATAACATTTTATTTGTTCAGTTCTGGTCAATTTTTGTAGCGATACATCCAGCTCATTGCCAATATGGGGCCTTCATTATAATAACGATATCACCAACTTTTGTCATTTTCCTAATCCATACGTTCCACTTTATATCTTTTAGCGGTTACACCAATCATGCATCTTTCCATGTTTTTTACAATTGTTCGCACGTTGTGATTCATAAATAAGAACTGGATGTATGCATTGAAAAACATTTTTCCTTTCAAAATATAATGGTAAATTCGTTGGAAATAAAACGTGTGCAGCGCTTTATTTCCCCACAATGACGCCATCATTTAACACGGCAAAGTGACATCGTATTACTTCCGAGTGGCAAGTAGATGTTTTCAGTAGCATTAAGATGTGTCTACGACATTCCAATAGCCCCACGATTCGTCGGAACTCAACCACGTACAGAATTTATAGCACACATTGAGAAAATCTTTTCGAATTCATCAATTGCCAACTGCAGATCTGGATGGTATATGGCCAGATATTCTGCCTTGATAAATAGCAGTACCACCTTCGAATCCTCATCAACTAATTGATTCCATTTCTCAAGTTAATTTTAAAATTTAATAAAACAGTAAATGATGCTAAACCTATATGTAGATATTGGGTGTGCGTGCGATTGGCAACAGCATTGGAAATAAAAATCTGCACAGTTTTTCATATTCTTTTTTTTTTATTTGATTGAAGGTTTAACGACCACCGTGAGCAACTCAATGGGCTATAAGCAGTCGCCCGTCCCTAATTTAGGGTCACTGGTTCCAGGGAAGGGAGAGAACCAGTGCCGTAAGACAAACACGATATCCATGCTTCACCGGGATTCGAACCCGGACCCCGTTCGGACGAATGATCAGAGGCCATCGCTTAGACTACTGCGCCACCGGGGCGGCTTTTTCATATTCCTAAATATGACAGACTTATATTGGAGGTTCGGTACTGTTCTTGTGTTTGTGAATTTATGACGTGCAACAATGGTTTAGACCTAAATTCCTTTATCACGATAATGACAAACGGAAAAAGATGGACAATGATAAGTGTCCATCAAGATGTCAAGTGCAGATATTACGTTAATAATTTTAATTATAGGAATTCTGTTGACGTACACAGAACTTGTCACTAATATGTATTATCAAATAGTAATGTATTGCGGCATGTTAGTTCGAAATTTATGACTGACTTTTGAAATAATTCTAATTTCGAACTAATAATAATATATTCGTACTCGCAATGACTACAGATATCACTCTGCGTCTTACTAGCTCTTCATCTAGAAGCACGGAGAGATGCATACTCGGTACAACTAGGAAAAATAAAAAGTTTAATTCTTGGATAAGAAAAATGACAAGAGAGGAAGACATCGTGATGATAGTAAAATCGGTGAAATGGTAATGGGCTAACATATTGTTAGAAGTATATACCTCCGATGATCAACCGATATTTTAGGCTGGATACCAAAAGACAGGAAAAGACCCAGAAGAAGATAACATGGGAGGTGTGTAAATGAAATCAAAAGCATGTGGGAGGTACATGCAGGAGAATAGCACGATGCAGACCGTTGTGGAAGAAACTTGGACAGACCTTCATACATCAGTGAGTTATCAATTGTAGACAATGACAGTGCTACATAGCACCTATATTATGTATTATCAATGCACTACTGCATGAGGTCTCCCGGAGTTTCAACAATAACACTGGATGTTCTACAACCACGGTCGGGTGGAGACTGTCCGTCTTGAGACAGTCTCATCCACGTTATTCCAGAATACTTACAAATTACATCCACCCGTCTCCCATGTGACCTCCTTCTGGGTCTTTTCCTTTCCTTAGGAATCCAGTTTAAAATTTCGTTGACCATCGGAGGCACATGCTTCTAACAAAATGTTAGCCCATTATCATTTAAAGGATTTTACTCTGATTACGATGTGTTCCAATTCTTCCCATTTTATTTATCCACCAGTTTCCCTCCTTATATTCCTGGTTACAACAAGAATATGCCTTTCCATGCTTTCTTTAATTGTCTGCAGCATTTGTATGCTTTTTCTAGTTACGCTGCACGTCTATGTTCCTTATGTAAGCACTGGAAGGATGCGTTGATTAAACACTTTTCTTTTAAGACATAAAGACATGCTTCTTCCACAAGATTTCCAATCAAGTTTTATACGCTGATTAATTTGTGCATCAACGTGACCCTCACTTGATATCCTTCGCCGAAGGAAAATGATGACATCCTTTTTCTCCAGCTTTTCCCATCAATCGATAAATTTCCATTTCTTGTAAAAGCGCTATACATCAGTTTATCTTCTGAAATTTCATTTTTACTCCAACTGCTTTGCGCTTGTCAGCAAATTCTGGATCGGATTCTGCGGTTCTGAAACCTCAGTTGCAAGATGACTACCTGATCAGCAAAACGAACGTGAGTTAAATAATCTGGTTTATAAGAAGACGACGAATTAAAACATGCAGCATACGTTACTTCTAAATCTAGGGCAGCAGTTCCTCGGTGCACGTTAATGAATCCAATACTAGTTAAACACTAAAACTCGCCAGAGCTTAAATGATTTTAATAGTACACCAACTCATAATATACGAACAAATAAAACTTATGAGATCTTTCAAGTTTCCTAAAACTCATCTTCAAATGAAAAACAATTTTAATCCTAAGTTCGGGTAATCATCGTATATATGCACATATACAAGAACTACGTCGGTATGCAACGGGTGACGTACATAGCCCTTCACCAGATTGCTTGGGATGCTACTTATGTAGAAGTTTGACAGCCGTGAGGAAGTAACTATACCTAAAGAATAAAAAATAAGTCGGTAAGGGGTCCTACCCTGTACTTCAAACACATTAACAAAAAGCTGATGGTATTATAAAAATAGATCTAATCACCACAACATTCACAAAATAGTAATACTTCAGAAATGAGAAATAGATACTTAAATATAATGCAGGGCTTTTTTTCCCTCAGAGGTATACCACTCTAACAGAAGAGCCAATTATTTTATTAACAGTATTGTTCAAAATCTCTAGTGAGAAACAAATTTTAAAGTTCAGTCAATCATATTCTCTTTTGATTATCCGTAAATTAAAAACAAATCTGCTTCTAAAGATTTGGCAAGAGTTCTGGTAAATTGTCATTACAACACTTGGTTTCTTTTGACAAAATCACCATACCTTTTGGGAGTAACATGGACGAAACAGAGCCTGGAGTAATAGTAATACAGGCATCGGCCCGCATAGGTCAGTGTAACCCTTCATATACAAGTCGTGCTATTACCGTATTTCGAAGTACGTTCTAAATGGCATACTTATGTTCCGCCAGTCTAGCTCGTTCTTAATGGCATACTTATGTTCCTTTAAGCTAACGTTACACTCACCTATGTGGGCCGATGCCTGTATTACTATCAATCCAGGCTCTGTTTCGTCCATGTTACTACCAGAAAGTATGGTGGTTTTGTCAAAAGGACCTAAGTGTTGTAATGACAATTTACCAGAACTCTTGCCAAGCCCTTGGAAGCAGATTTGATTTTAATTGATGGATAATTAAAAATAGAATATGATTGACTGCACTCCAAAATTTGTTTTTCACTTGAGATTTTGAACAATACCGTTAATGAACTAATTGGCTCTTCTGTTAGATTGGCATTATTCTGAGCAAAAAGTAGCCCAGCGTTATATGTAACTATTTATTTATCATTTCTGGAGTATTACTATTTTGTGAATATTATGTTGTGGTGATGCGATCTATTTATATAATACCATCAGCTTTTTGTTAATGTGTTTTAAGTACAGAGTAGTACCCCCTGTACCGACTTATTTTTTATTCTTTAGATACAGTTACTTCCTCACGGCTGTCAAATTTCTACATGAGTAGCCTCCCTAGCAATCAGGTGAAGGGCTATGTACGTCACCCATTGCAAACAGAAGTAGTTGTAGCATACGTATATATATACCATTATTACCCGAACTTAGGGTTAAAATTGTTTTTCATCTGAAGATGAGTTTTAAGAAATTTGAAAGATCTCGAGTTTTATTTGTTCGTATATTATTGAATTCGCATACTATTAAAATTATTGGAGCTCTAGCGAGCTTTAGTGCTTAACTAGTATTGGATTCATTAACGTGCCCCGAGGATTTAGAAGTAATCTGGGTTAACCTTTTTCTTTTGTTTTCCCACTTTAATGGATGATAGACATTTTGTAAACTGACATTAAAAAGCTTAGGTGACAGTATTACATTGTCTCACTGCCTTCCCAATTTTTTTTTTCGTGCTGTAGCTTCAAATGTCTGAACCTTTAGACTTTTTTTTTTTTTTTTATTAAAGGTTTAACGAACCACCATGAGCAACTCAATGGGCTATAAGCAGTCGCTCGTCCCTAATTTAGGGTCACAGGTTCCAGGGAAGGGAGAGAGCCAGTGCCGTAAGACAAACACAACATCCATGCCTCACCGGGATTCGAACCCGGACCCCGTTCGGACGAAAGATCAGAGGCCATCGCTTTGATCACTGCGCCACCGGGGCGGCCCCTTTAGACTTGCATTTTCATAGATGTTATTAATAATGCTAATGTAGGTATCCTTCCTGCCGCACGATGTAAAAACCAGTGTAAATGCTGTTGGTTTCACAAAATCAAAAGCCTTTTCATAATCGAAATACGCCATTTATATAAGTTAGAAAGAGTGGTAGCGAGCAATACTGAGTTCTTTGAAACGGGCGTAAAAATCCCTGGTTTTGCTTCTGAATGTGAGAATCAAGTTTTTCCAACCAAATGTTTAAAAGTCAAGTTTTAAAATCCTCTTTTTATTAGATGGTTTGCCATCATGCTCTCAATATATTTTTATCTATTCCTCAACAACTGAAACGTACTCAGCAACTTTTAAAACAAGTATTAACCCCTTTAGATTTTTCAAAATAGTCGATTCTAAAATACATGTACTACTACAAGGCACCTCTTCATGTGTACTGTCGTTCTATGAATGTTTGAAACAATTCCGAATGGTATGGCCTGTGAAAAGCATGAAAAATAGGTAATAAGTAAAGATGGAATGAATGTTATCCACTCAATACAAATTCAACAAAAATAACTCTAATTTCGTTTTTATTTATATTTATGTTAATTTAGAAAATACTGCAGATATTTCTTATTTCTTTGCATGAAATAAAATTTAGCAGCACGTTTAGGAACTACATTTATTCCTGATGATACCGAGCGAAACGCTCTAGGAAACTGAGCGCTTCAGTTTAATAAAACATTTAATTGTGAATAAATCTTTATAATTTAACCTATCCCAACATTGCAAGTAGTCTTAAATTATATAATTGGAATAATGGTCAGAGCCTTCAGAACTCAATTAATTTGGAAAATTGCTCGTCCATCTTTTTCTGGAATTTCTAGAATTATCTAAAAATATCTTATGTTTTCATGCAAAACTTGGGTTAAGGATATCAAGTACTTTCATAAAAATAGTAAATTAAATAACTCCCCCCTCCTCCTCCACACACAGACACAAGATGGTTAAATTTATTATCATACAACAGGTGAACAATTTGTCGTTGCCTCATGCGTCACAGTATTATCATAAATTACTTAGAGCATCATCCAACGATTTCAGGTTAAATAAGAATCCCTCACGTAATTCAAAGAAATATCTGAATAAACTTCATGTTTTTGACAGATTCAGTTTTTTCTCAGTACGACTGATTACTGATACATAGTCATTAGTGCTATGATTTTGAATCACAGTCCCCGAGAAGACAACTGAAAAATCAACTTCTGTTGCAAATTAATTTATCTCAAATATCATATTTCATTCACCTTTTTAGTTCTGATAGTTGAAAACGTTTTGAATGCAATTTACTGTTGCGTCTTCTGGTTAACATACACAATCGAGTCACATTATTGTAACCATTTCCTACTTTTGACGTCAACAGCGCGTAGCCAGTGAAAGAAGGCATATGTCGTGAGATGGCTAGGAGGGTATACACTTAGTAGCCACTTTATTATGACCACCTGACAGTTTTAAGCAAATGAGCTATGGCTGCACGCTGTTGCCGCCAGAGGGCGAGGCTAGTATAAAAAGGGAAAGCTTAGGGCTTGCGACAGTAGTAGAAGTGATTTGTGGGTGACGAGATGGGTAAAAAATGCGATTTGACGGACTTTCAACGTGGAATGATTGTAGGAGCTCAGAGCCATGGAGCGAGGATCACCGAAACCGCCACATTTGTGAAATGTTCCAGAGCAGCTGTTGTTAAAGTGTTTAAAGACTGGACTGGCAGCTAAAAAATTGAGTCTCTATGTGCAACGTGTAGTCGTCATCGACTAGTGACTACTCTGGCAGAACGGAAAGTGTCCAGTCTGGTAACAGACAACAGAAGGGCAACAGTGCAGCAAATTACAGACCATCTTAATCAAGGATCCCCTCAAATGATCTCTGCACGCACTGTTCACCGTGCACTGCCTCGAATGGGATATGGAGGCCGAAGGCCTGTTCGAACTCCTTCGCTGTCTGCAGTTCACAAGAGAAAACATCTCCTGTTCGCACAGGAACACAAGGATTGGACAGTCGATAATTGGAAATAAATTATGTGGTCCAATGAATCACATTTTCAGTTGCACCATGCCGATGGCCGAGTGAGAATTTGGCAGACACATCAGGAAATCATGGACTCCAAATGCATTGCTACAACCCTTGAAGCTGGTGGAGGCAACGTTATGGTTTGGGGAATGTTTTCCTGGCATGCTTTGGGCTCTTTAATTCGTGTTGATCAACGTCTTACCGGCACATCATATCTAAACATCGTTGCCGACCAAGTGCATCCTGTCATGTGGATGGGTTTTCCCAATGTCGATGGCTCCTTTCAATGCGATAATGCGTTCTACCATAGTGATCGTATTGTACAGGATTGGTTTCAGGAACATGCCGGTGAGTTTACTTTGCTTAGGTGACTCCCACAATCTCCAGAGCTCAACCCCATTGAGAATTTGTGAGATGAAGTTGGACGAGCCATCAGACAGCTGAATACACAACCTGGAATCTCACACTCCTGGAAAATGCTATTCATCAAGCATGGTGTCAGATTCCACGAACCACCTATCAACATCTCGTGGAGTCCATGCCACGAAGAATCGACACAGTATTAAAGGAAAAAAGTGGCCCAACGAAGTGCTGAGGGGGTGGTCATAATAAAGTGGCCCCTCAGTTTATAAGGTGTGCTGTAGGATTTCTGAAAACATATCACTCGTTGCTGTCATGGATAAAAGGAGCAATTTATCAATTTTGCGAAAAGGGACGATTATTGGCTTTCGGGCCAAGGGCGGCAGTATTTCGGAAACAGCGCAGAGTCTGAACTGAAAGCCTGCTGCTGTAGTAAAAGTGTATCATGATTGAAGAAAAGGAACCATTGCGAAAAAGCGACTAGAAAACTGCGGAGTACCACGTGCCGTTGCTGTGAGAGAAGAAATAATTCTTCGATGGTGCATGACGGCGGATCGACACGCTACAATTTAACAACTCATTGGCCGAATGAACCATATTCTACCGAAAATGTATCTAAAACGACAGTTCAGCGAAATCTGCCGCGTATGGGGCTCTCATGCACACGGATGGTCACTGCACCTATGCTAACAAAGGTGCATCGGCAGAAAAGGCTTACATTTGCGAGGCAGTGTTGTAATTGGACCTCCACTGATGGGCAAAGAATTGTCTTCTCCGATGAGTCGCGTTTTCTGCTTCATCGATCGTATGGACGTTGGCGTTTGAGGGGAGAAACGTTCGAGAACAAACACTTTTCAACCATTGCTGGAAGAACACAACCTGGTTGGAGCAGTGTTAACGTTTTGGGATTGTTTTCGTGGCATTCCCTGGGCCCGTTAATACCTGTGGAAGTAGCTGTCGACCGAATTCGTTATGAATTGATCCTTGGAGAACCCGTACACTCATGCATACTGATTGTCTTCTATGGGGCGGATTGGATCTTCCAGCACTACTGTGCGACTTACCACACAACTAGAAATGTCCGAGAGTGGTTGTACGAGAACAACTAAGACTTTAAAGTACTTCCCTGGCCCCCTTATTCCCCAGACTTAAACCCAAGTAAGCATATTTTGGACCACCTCGATCGTGTTGTTCGCTCTATTGATCCTCCATCACGCACCCTCCAGCAGCTGTCCGATGCACTGAAGCCAGCATTACTTCATATATCTGTGAACACCTTGCAACACCTTATTGAGTCACTCCCAGCTCGTCTTTCTGCTGTCTACACTGCGCACGGCTCTTACTCAGGATATTAGGTGAATGTGACTCAACCGTGTATATCATGTGCGTCGTTTGTGTTGTACTAATCATGATATTCT
Organism: Macrothele yani; assembly: GCA_039090855.1. NCBI lineage: Eukaryota > Metazoa > Arthropoda > Arachnida > Araneae > Macrothelidae > Macrothele > Macrothele yani. Next base: position 97,614,079 of record CM077017.1, on the reverse strand, counting down.
TTCAGAATTCAGAAAATTATTTATCCCTTTTGAGTCTGGAGCAAAGCATTCCTTCTGCCGAAACTAAGATCTCATTTTACATCTTTGTTTTAAGTTAACTTCTACGTTTGTGAATGAGTATACAATTTAAAATGTGCCTGCGTTTGGAATTTTTTCTCTCCTGGAATGCATATATTAATAATTTCGGAAGAACATACAGGGTTTCGACCGCATTGTTTCCCATTTTGATCTGTAACTTTTGTTTTGCACCGAACCTATTTGGTTCTACGACCGTCTTGGGATAATACTTTATTACGGAAGAGTCATCCCAGCATTGGGTAAATGCTGATATTTTGTAATAAGCATTTTGAAAATTCAAAGCCTTCAGGTCAGTATTATATAAATATGGGCCGTTAGACCTGGGAATTTTGGAAATTATGTAATGAAAGCTTAGACTATGAGAAATTTCAAGCACCCAGCAGAATCCGCAAAATATTCGACGATTCCTGTTAGGATAATTCTATTATTTGGGCAAATACACGTGTATAGTGTTCATCGTAAAACTAATGATTTGTAAAGAACAAAACTAGAAGCTAAATGGTATAAAATTGCATACAGTATTTGATTTCAAACAATAGTTATTTATATTAAAATCCCAATCAGAGGATACTTCTTTTTCATATATTTATATATGCATATCAAAATTGCCTCCTGATGACTTTGGTTGTTGGAGGATTGAGTTCCATAGGTTTCCCAATGTTTGAAATTTGCTGCAGCTTGATGTGTTTACTGTAGTTGTCTTGAACCGGCTGCAGGAGTTAGGTATTATAGAATGCAGTAACTACTTTGGGAACGGAAGTGTGCACTTTTGCTCGAACGCCAACGGACATGACATGATGTCTTGAAATTTTGGCAGAATAACACAGTTATGTTCCTGTGTGACGTCTTGTGAGTGATGCGAACCGTACAACTTTTAAGAAATAAAGTAGATACATACGTATGTATGTATCTATTTTATTTCTTAAAAGTTGTATTAATTGGGGCACCCACCATGGTGCTTAAACCCTCCTAAATAAGAGCTACGTACGCTTCGGATCTTCCACATCATGCCACACAGGTTTGGATCAATAGCTGTATGGTTTTAGTTTAGCGTCCAAAATTATTTAGGTGACAATTTCCCAAAAAATATCTATACATATTTTAAAATATGCAATTTGATATGAAATGGTACCTGGGATGTAAACTCATACTGCGAGGAGCTTACCCGCGAAACAATGACCTTAGGGATATTGTTTCGTTTTATTTAAAAATTGCAGACCATAGATATTGGACTCGTCAAGAGGCTGACTTTTTATTAATATTTGTAATACACGAGTTTCCTTACAAGTTTCTTTCACCGGCGGAGCGTGACTGGAGAAGCATGCAAAACTTTACAAAATGAGAGTTCAAGAAATAAAAACATCTGTTTTTTTTATAAAGAATGCCAGTTCTTCTGTCATTCAATGAAGCGTAGGTGTTTGAGATGTCATCGTAAAACGGCTGTTTAAATACAATTTCGGGAAGGGATGTAAGTTCTTTTTGTATCGCGATATTAGATAACGACGACGGTCTTTGTAGAGAAATATTGCTACTTGATAATTAATTTTATTTGTTTCAAACATGAAAAAATTATTTCTCCTGGCACGGGCTTTGAGAATAAAGTAAGAACTAGAGAAAACACTTTTCACACTTCGTGGAATACATCTTTATGCACATTACGTATCTGCAATAACATGCATACTAGAACTATTTTCCGGGTTCACTTTTAACAAAAGCATGGATTCTTAAACAACGGCGAATAATAAAGAAACAACATTGAAACTGAAGTTCACACTCGCTGCTACAATTAAAACCAGACGCCAAAACCAGGAGAACATTCTAAACACAAAATCTTCTTACGGGAAATTATCGTCTACCATGAATTTATCTCAATCATATGACATCATTGGTTGCCATAGCAACCTCATTCAGTAACGTCCATTGTTCCCCATTAATTTCATTTTTGGAAGCCAAACACTGGGCCATTGAAACCAAGCCTTTTTCGCTATTCCGCTTGTTTAGTGTGAGTTATTGAATATGATTTAATCGTGCACTGCAATGGAGAATGAATAGATTGTCTTTCAAGCTCCTTTTTGTAAAGCACTTCTAGTTTTTCGCTTTTGTATTTCCGATTCCAGGAGGGAGTCAGGGTGATCCACCAGATCCGGGATATTGGAACTTGCAGGCTCTCGGCGATAAGGCTCGGTCGCTAGGATTGTGATTCGGAAATGACACTTGTTCTGGTGCATGGTCTTATTTATTTTGTATGACGTAGATGTTCAATGGGGTTGTTGGGTGATTGTGGTGTACCGGTTTTGTGAGTTTTGAGCAAGGTAGTGACGCCTGGAAGGATTATAATTTGTTATTTCCTACTTTTAGAGCGCCCCCGCTACGAGTGTCGCTTCCTTGTGCGTACTTCTTTCCGACAGCGTCTCAAGACAAGTTCGGCGAGATGATGACACGGCCAGCGAGTCATATCTGAAGGAGGGCTTTCTCCCTACTAGTCCCTTTCGAGCACATTTCTGGTACCGTCTCGCTTACCAAGATGACTCCGCGGTCGAAATGACGAAATGAAAGAGGTTCTTTCAGTGTTCTTCTGAGAAACCTGGAATTTTACGATTTTGAGTGTTGGTGCTGGTGGAACCGTGGTGTGTGATTTGGGGTATGAGTGAAACACCAGTTGAATCGAACACGTGTTTTTACATGTGTGGAGGTTATGGACCAAGTAGGTTGGTGTTGCGTGGTAACAAAATTTCGTACGCTAGGGAAACATCGTCGTGTGAAAACCTGATATTTCTCCCTAGCATGCGAAATATCGTCCCTCTCGTCCGGTTTTTATCGTGGATTTTATACGAAAAAAATAACATCGTGTAGACTTGTTGTTGGGTTTGGATAGCTTCACCTTTCCAATAATTTATGCATCACATCTTATAAAAATACCTGCAGGAGATCAAACAATACATTTTAGTGTGTGCACATCGGTTGGAAACATCAATGTTGGGCATATGTGAGTTCTCACTCCCGAAGCATTGAGTAACTAATAACATTTGTTAAAATATTTGATGTATTGAAGAAATCTAGGGGCTACGTCATTCCATTCGTATGGAACTCAATGTTAATAAACAGAATAATTCGTACATTTCCATCTGAGCACTGAATGAACAATCGATTTGTAAAATCTCCGTTAAGTGTAACAGTGATACTCACCAGTTCAACATCCAGTAACACAATGTTTGTTTAAAAGCTTGATGTATTGGAGGAGACCTTGATGTGTGCTAATAAACCAAAGATTTCATATTTTTTCATCTTCAGCAGTGAATGGACACATCGGTAGCGAAGATCTCTGTTCAATACAATGTCGACTGCTCAACAGTTCAACTAATAAACTGGCGTGCAAAAATTAAGGACGATACGGTTTTTCGAATGTAACGTCGTGCAGAAGTGCTCCACATCGACTCCAATCAGACCATAAGATCCCCAAGACGTAAGAATATGGGGCAAGTGAGCAAAACCGTCCAAACAAGGAATCCAAAGGATACAGAGGCACTTTATTGAAAAGGTAGCTTCGAGCACAACTGGACAGAAGACAGAAACGTCCATGTGATGGGCGGCTGCCAAGAAAAATGCAGTCTTTATAGTAGGGGATATCATCCCCACCTGACTGCGTTGCAGGATTTACAACGTCTGTCCATGCTGAGGACGAGGTTGCCAAGGGGCTGTTGAGACATCGCGGTCCATTCCTCTTGTAGCGCACTTCGCAGCTGCGGAATCGTTGCTGGTGGCTGGTGACGTGCTGCCAAGCGTCTCCCGAGAAGGTCCCACACGTGTTAGATTGGAAGAATTAGGTCCGGGGACCTTGCGATTCAATCCATGCGTTAAATATCTTCACTCTCCAACAGCTCTGTGACAGCCACTGTACGATGAGGTGTAGCGTTGTCGCCCATGAAGAGAAACTCAAGACTAAACGGCCGCACGTGATGCAGGAGAACCTCGGTACAATAGCAGAAATCAGTGACTGAACCTCCTTGGAAGATGTGAAGGTCAGTACGGCTACCAAGCATGATACCGCCCCAAACGAGAACTCCGCCACCTCAAAACCAGTCCCTTACGACGAAGTTGGAGGTGTGATTGCGTGTTCTCTGCTCTTACCAGATATGTATACGTCCAGAATCGCCCGTCAGACTAAATCGGTTCTTGATCCGTAAAGAGAACTCTATCCCATTGCTGATGTGTCCAGTTCTTGTGCTCCTGGCAATACAGAACTCGCAGTCTCCGATTAGCAGGCGTTAATGGCACACTCCACACTGGTCGTCGTGAAAATAGACCACCTTTGTGCAGCCGCCTGGCCACGGTAAGAAGCAATAACGGACGTCCAGTTGTCTGTTGCACGTGCCTTGCGAATTCTCCTGCTGTCTGCCGTCTGTCTCTTCTCGCCTGTAGGACAATATACTGGTCGTCCTCCGCAGTGGTTGCTCGTGGACGACCACTGCTTAACTCCCGGACAGCTGTTCCTGTCGTTTGAAATGCTCTCCAAGCTCGTGAAACGGTGCTGTGAGCGATCCCGGACTTCTCGGCCACACTAGTCAAACTTCGACCTTTTTCCAACTTCCCAATGACAGGACCTCTTGTAAAGTCATCAAGATGTCGTCTACTGGATGGCCTGTTGGCCATATCACACGGTGGCAGCAACTCGACGTCGCTCAAATCGATGAACACCGTGCAATAGCTTTCACCGAATTGCTGAGCGTACACCGCCCGTGTGCTTTATACCCTTCCGACACTCACTCCCCCTACGTCATGCTACATATATGCGCATGCCCTACCGTACCGGACCCTAGTCTATCTCCTGAGTGGTTTTTGGGTCCGCTTTGCCAACTCGTTCCGCGGTTATGCTGATTTCTCCTTTTCATCCTTAATTTTTGCACACCATTGTATTTTTTTAATTCTGGAGGATTTCGATGTATGGGTTTTGAGTTCAGTTTCAAAGCATTCAGGCAGAATTCATGCCTTAGGATGACACTAGATATTCTCGGCTAATCTAACTTCGTGAAATGAAGGAGATGCAGCTAGATACAAATAGTTTATTTACAACTATCAACATCACAAGACACGCACACACTGCAAACGGACCCAAAACGATTTATACATCGCGAAGCCGTTACGATCTTTTCGAAACTTTACCCAGTTTACTTGAGTTGAGTTCACAAATACAGTTCAGTTTGCTTGTTCAAAATACAGTTCAGGTCACTTGAGTTCACAATACAGTGACTTCATTCGTAAAAGAAATGTTTGAGTCGCTGGGAAAAAATATTTGCTGTTGGTTGATTCTGTCGGCACATATAGTAATGTAGTAATGTAACTCATATCGATTGCATCAAACCCAAGGCCATTCCTTTTGGTTGTACTCCTTTATTTCAGACACTCCATTTACTATGATTTTGGCACTTCAAAGAGGTGCTGAAGCATATTGAATATAAGGACGTCGTTGACAATTGTCAGTCTGCGCCATCAAAGATAGATTTCATTTTATTGCTTATATGTATCACACACAAAAATTCCGTGCTTCTTTCTTCCTTGAATTTTTCAGATGTTCCAGGACTATGGCTGGATATGGTAACTTAAATGCACAACGAATTCAGAGGCATCTAGAAATTGTCTATTACCTTGCTAGCAAGTGTTGACATCAAATTGCGAATCTGGTGTCAATTTCATGAAGCCCTGAACTATTCATATCAAGTTGTAACACTACAATAAGGCGATGATTAAGTGATGGTCTGGGGTGGCTTTAGCTAGAAAACATTGGGTCCTGAGGTATATATACAGTGGAATTTCAGTGACTACAAATACAGGGACATCCTGGACGGAAATGCAAAATGCTATATTTATAAGTGTTTGTTTATTTTTAGGTCTTTTGTTCTTTTTATTAAAAAATGAGCGTCGGCAATACAAAGAAATGCCTCTAGGTGAAGAGAACAGAGTTACTCAGTGAGATATAGTCAAACGCTTGTTATTAACTATATCTCACTGAGTAATTATTTACCTATTTATCTTTTACCATAAATTTCGCAAAAAAAATATTTATGGAAAGTGTGTTAATCTTTTTTTCTTAAAAACATCCTTTTTCTTTTGGACGTTTCGGTGCCAAATGGCCTGTGTACTGTTATTAATCCTGTTACAGCCTCTCCTTCGGGATAGAGGGATACGGGAACTTTTGAGATTCTGACCGAAATTCACTGTATAGTGGAATTCATGAGGTACCTTGATCTTTGGAGAAAAAGATGTTATCCATATTCGAAAAGAAAGTACTTAGGAATGTTACAAATTTTGGTGTGTACTGTTTTTTTTTTTGGTATCACTTTTTCAATGCGAATTATCTCTCTTTTAAATTTGAATTTCTCCTCATGAAATAAATACGTATTATTTGTTTTATATACGTATATATTTCATATTATTTTATATTACATTCAAATGTTTAGGAATTTTGAGACGGTCGTTCTGGGTGGTGTAGTGGTTAGCAGTCTGGGAGACGCGGTTTTAAGTCACACTTCAAGACAATGAAATTTTCAAGTTTTCGGATATTATCTGACTTAACATCCTTGTCACAGTTCCACCAAACATCGGAATGTCATCTTCCAAAATTGTATTGCGTTTATCCGTTTTCTCCTTTGCATTAGCGCATCAAAATCTGCAGCATGGTGGAATTATATTTTTCCTTTCCTAATTTCTCATTCTGTGTGATGGTTTTGTTGAAATATGATAATCGTGGGTACGGAAACTGATATCTCTTCTGCGCTGATTGCATTTGAACTTCATATTTTAAATTTATATTTCATCTCCCTTGGTTTCTTCTTCACAACGATATCTTTTGAACTGAATAAGTGTCGTTTTGGTTCAGTTACGTTAAAAACTCGGGTTCCTCATTCTTCCCATCTACCTCCCTTTGGCCTTAATAACTGTAAATAATTATATATGCTGAAGAAAGAAATCACGTGTTCTTGTTGTTTTTTAATTTAATTGTTCATGCCTTGCAATGTATCATTAAAGAGAGAACTCCGTAGAAAGAAAACAATATCATTTCAAAAAGAAATGGAGAATTATTACTGTTAATTCGAAATGAAACAAATATTTCTTCAGTCAATGGAAACAAGTCTCAGATGGAAGTTTCATTATTATCGTACTCTTAAGGAAATACCTTATGATACAATAGTAAAACTGTTGTTGGAATTTTTCTTGCACTTATTAGTTAGAAATATAAAGTATAAATATCTTCTTGTAAAAACTCTTACCTTTTGCTTTTATAATGTTAATTTGTTGAAAAAAGTACTTGCCTAGTTCGGCGAGTAGTTAATATATGGTAAGGAATTTAGGTACGCTTAGTAGATATCATCGAAATCCTAATTTGCGCAACACGTCAGAGACATTAGCTCTACAAGAATCTTGTTCAAAAGTGCACGTTGGTTTACGTACTTTTTAAAACCAAAGACGTATTTCGCATCTGATATGAGTTATGTTTTCTTTAAAAATTTTAATGATGAGACAGAACCGTGATTTAAAATCGCAATTGTTGGATTGCCTTCTAAAGATATGTTGACTAATTAGTAGATAATGTTCAGATATTCTAGTAGAATTTATGAAACATTTTGTCAGAACTAAACATACATCCGTTTGCTGTTCGTAAACGTACAACGGCTGAAACTGAGATCGCAGAAGCATCTTATTGCACTCTCATCCGACCTACAAGTAGCAGTGTTTGTCAAAGTGAAATAGTAAACAGAATATTTACTCAAAACAGGAACAGTTGTTACTAGGAGCAACATTTCAAAAGCAGAAAACCATAAATGCGTTTAAAAAAGTTATGTTTTGATATTATTTACTTAGTTATTTGGGTATTTGCGTAGCAAAATATTTCGGCTGATGTTTTACAGATTTAAAGAGCATTGTTGTGGAGTTAGAGTACAATGAAGAAATACGCTAATTTGAAATTTGAAGCAATTACATTCCTGTTTGTAATAGGGCTAAATTTTTCCGACAATTTTTTCGTAACATGGGCTAAATGTTTTCGACAAGGGTCGCAGTGCACTGAAGTCTGGATTCTTACCATTAGTTACAGTGGAGTACATTTTAGGTCATCGATATGATGGATCATGTGTTTTACTTCCAGCGCTGGATGTCCAACTTCCCTGGAACCAGTGGATCTAAATATAATGGCGGGGTAATTCTTATAGCCCATCAGGTGGTTCATAGTGGTCGTTTTTTTCCCAAAAAAGTAAAGAAGAAGTATCCAAATATTTACTATATTTTTTATGAACTCTAGAAAAACCAGGAAGTTCATATGTAGGTTTCCATTCCCGAACTATGTACTAATTGTTTGTTAATACTTTGTGAATGTTAAACTTTCAAAAATAAAAAAAAACTGATTTTGGCTTTTGGTATTTTAATCCCTTAAAGAACCATTTATTTTTGTTAAAATTAACGCAATATACTCAGAACGTACTCAAATTTTTGAGTGTGGGCTTGGTGTCTGCTGCAACCGACGATAGATAAGACATACACTGTGTATATAGATAGGAGAAAGGACCTTAAGTATTTCTCACTTTTAATAACACTAATAAAAACTTGATCAGATATTTAATTATTGCCTTAAAATTATAAAGGAATGAATTAAAAAAAAAGAAAAAAAAAGAGTCGGACATATATACAATAAATAAAGACTATTTACTGAACGTCATATACAAGGATATAAAAGTTAAAGCAGAAGAGACACAAGGCATGGAAGGCATCGCAGGGCAAAAATCGTGAAAAAAGTTCGTGCAAAGCTGACAGGAGCTCGATTTTAGTAGTTCATAGTAACGGGCGAAGAATTACAATAAAAAACCCTACCGTGTCTTACAGTAAACACTCATAATCACTGTCGTTGCTTTTTGAATTACTATCACACACATTTCACGAGCAAAACGAACAAACTGATAGAAACCTAAAAATTATCTCAACTTCAGCGAAAAGCAAAAAAAAAAGCACAATCTTCCTTCTAAGGAGAAAACAAGATCCTTCTCCGATGCCGAACCGACTCTCATACCTCGTTGATCCATCATACGTTTTCGTTCCTAAAGAGAGGCAATCCGCAAAATTATTTGCGCAAACTTCAAACAAATGATCGATCGTCATGATCGATGAATGCGCAGCAATATGTAAGGCAAGTTGTGCTTCTGCGGCAGCTTTATCAAGGTTAACCTTTTCTTTAGTTTTGAAATCCAATGTTTCATGCTTGGATGAAGAAAATTGAGTATATAAACTGGCATGTTTTTTCAATTTTCCATGAGCTTGCAATTCATAAATTTTGGTTTTCAGTTCACATTTACACCACTTACAAATAGCTTTAGGCGCAGTCCCCATGCTTCGGCAACAACTACTGCCTGAATTCCGGCTACTCAGCCATTTTTCGCGGAACTTTTGTGCGTAGAGTTTATGGGCCATCACAACAAATAAATTGCACTTGTTGTCGGCAGCATATTCTGGTCTAAATATACACTGAAAAGGAAACATACATTGAAAAGGACTAAGTGACAACGCTGTTGCCACTTTAGGTTGCCAACTGATAAATTGTAACGCCACGCTTTAAAATCCGATGCCAATCTTGCTTTTACTTTAAATATTAGGAAACGGTAAAGTAAGCCAAAAATGGTTAGATATGGCTAATTTGCGGGTTTCATAGGCTATATTAAAGGCTGAATGGCTAAACACTAGGGTTTTTTGGCTAAACGTACTTAAAAATGGCGAAATTCTAACCATAAAATGTCTCAGTTGGAAACTCTGTCTCCTTGCGGTTCCAACCTTGACGAGAAAGCGCCACCTAATTTCTTAAATGTAAATATATGGATCAAGAATGCGAAAGTACATTTACGCTTCCGGGGGTCTCATACAAGGCTACAGCAAAAGATATATATATATATATGGAATTGTCATAAATTTTTCATTTTATATTTTCTTCATTGTTGTTCATTAACAAAGATTTCAGAGGTAATCTCTTTGGAAAACGGTCACAATGGGAAATGAACTCAATGTAAATATTTTTAATTTGTATTGGAAAAACGCAATTATAAAATAATTGTATTTTGCATAACTTTGACAGAGTACCCGGCTGGAACGAATTAATTCAGATTTAGTAAAACCATACCGGACAAATATATTCGCTGTCTAAGAAGTGGGTAAGGGTAAACATGAGCATCCGAAAGCATTGTTTTCCTTAGTTTTGTCAATCACAACGGACATTTAGAGGAATGAATGGCACTAGTCCTTCCAGATAGAGATCCCGCTCAAACGCGTGTAACAGTTTCGACGAACTAAAGAAAAAAGAAATCTTTGAGTTACTTGTTTTTACTCAAAGACATAATGTTCGTGTTAGGGCGACTAGCCCTTCTCCACCATACCACCGTTCATAGAGCAGATAAAAAAGAACAAAAAAACGAGGTTCTGTCACTCTTAGCACGCATATTGTCGGCACTGCTCAGAAGAGAAAGGGAAAAGCAGAATATCTAATGGATGTGTCAAATTTCTCAACAATGAAATAAGAATCCTTCCTCAGTCAACCGTTATTTTAATACCAAAACTAAAAGAAATAATCAGTGATAAGTAAGACAGCCCAGCGTGTTTCTATCCTTTTCGCTACCATTTTTTTGTGTGAAGCTGGTTTCTGAGTAGTAGCAGAGATAAAGTCAAAATATAGGGCAATCAACATTGAAAAGAAATGCGTAAAGCGATCACAAAAAGAACATCAAGAATTGATGAACTGCGTAAGGAAAAACTAACAGATCCCTCACCCTAGTATTTTGGAATTACATTTAGACTTTATATTTTTAAAATTATCCGTTTTCCTGTTATTTCAAAAACGATATTTCAACAGTAGTATTTTATTTTCATTTGTTGTGTGGTTAACATTGCATGTGATATAAAAGCTTGCTCACCCTATGAAAACATTTTTATGAATAATACTGCATTGTTCCTTAAACAATTAAACATCTTTTACATCTTAATTTTGTTGCATCCTAGGAAATTATATTTAAATTACAAATATTTCCAGGAAGAAAAACGGAAGAATTACAGAGACTGTGTTTATACTACATAGAAAAAACAAACAAATAAAAACGCAATAAGACACCGCGGGCGTCTAAAAATTTTGAAAACCAGTGAGCAAGTTGTTACTGAAAATTTACTGAGCATTTTCAATTATCAGCACAGTTTCAACAACCGTAATTAAGTTTCTGTCCTGTCCTGAAGACAAAGATTTAGGAGCAAATTATTTTCTTTACAATATATATCTAGAAAAACACTGACCGCTGTTACCCACACTATTTACAACTGAACAATTGGGACGGATGAATTTATATTTTGCATTTGCGAGCCAATGGAGGTATCACTAGGAACGCGCATATTGTTGAACTCAAAATAAAAAATTGTCTAATGATTACCTTGTTTTCATTATTATTCACATCCATCACGAAATTAGATAAGTGTGTTGCAGAAATGAGTGTGCACGGTTCCTTAAATAAAAAGGCGACCTTGTGTTAATCCCTTCATCAAAATCATGAACAAATAATTTAATCTGGGCATGCTGGTTTAAACGAATTAATAACATATACTATAAACCCCGAGATGACTTAGATCTCAAGTAGAAAATGTTCTATATCTACACTACCACAAAGAAGTCAACATCATTTTGATAATTTGTAGATTGGGCGGACTGATCTTCAGTGGCAAAGTGCCACATTCAAAAATTAACTCCTTGGTACACAGACATGCTACATATGCTCTTTCGATGTGGTCATTTGAACTTTTTATTCGTAACGACAAATGTCGCAGAGAACAATATCTGGTGAAATTGACGCCAATTATTTCATTCATAAAGGGAACGATAATAGCATTGAAAGTAGTAATGCAGACATACATTCCGCATCGCTTGTCGAAATATATTACGGATCTGTCAGCATCAGCAATGCAGTTAGTAAGGGAAACATTGCGCATTTTCATTTCTAGCTCAGGTTAAGAAACGTTGTGGTTCTCTCACTTGAACTTCACCGGAAATCAGAAGAAATAGCAGCAGAATGCCTTACCTTTACACACAGGGCTTTCTTTAGATTTTACTCTTAATCTAACTGGTTTAGTAACATGTTCATTGGTTGTGAATCACTTGTATTTATTTTGCTATCAACCACTACATGTGGATAATTATTGTATGATTACTCAGTTGATTATTTTAATCAATCTTTTTCGAACAACCAGAATGAAAGGAAGTGCGACATTTAAGTCGAATCCATGAAATTATGTTATGCCTAATGATTGAGTTTTTGTTACGAGTTTTTTGCATTGGGTGTTTTGTTCCAGAAATTATGAAACAAATGGAAATGAATGAATAGAGTTGATCCTCGGAGCGAGAAATTGTTTCACGGGAATCTAAAAATGTAGTCCATCACTTTTAAGTTTCTAGGTATTCTGATTATGTGTTGTGGCGAAAGCACAAAGATACTTTACAGTTGGCCTTTGCATTCGTTTCTGTGTTGTATAATATGCGTCAGCGTTTACTGGGGCTGCTTGAATATGCACTGAACAAAGAGGGCTCCTTTTCTGTCTTAGAAAACAGCTGCCTTGATTTTCGGTTGAGATGGTCTGCTTGAACTTCTTCGATTTGGTTGGTGAACGGGGACGATATCAATTCGATTGATTGACGTTTGTTCTTGATAGTTGGGTAGGAAATCTACGTTTCATCACTTGTCACGATGTGTATCAGAAACTCACCTCGTTTACCTGAATTACGATCAAAAAAAGGACAAAGCAGCACCCATACGGTTTTATTCAGTGTTGTTTAATAAGCATGTGTGAAAACCACTTTGCACATATTTTTTATATACCGAGATGATCGGTGCCAATTTCTTGGATTGTGGTGCGAGAAAAGTGGCAAATTTTAAAAGGATTTGGCAATTGTCCGACTCCAATCGTGTGCTTAATGACACAAGGGATGATCCGTTCTGACAGACAGGAGCCCCGGTGCGTTCCTGATTAAGGATGTCCGGCCTATCACGCATTAAACTTTAAGCAGCTTTGCCGGTACTATTCATTCATTCAAAACATCATCATTATATATAAAACTTCCACCTAATTTGGCGATAATTGACGATTTTTCTTACATGTTCCGCGTATTTTTGGTGTAAGTTAAGGAATTGAATCATAGATCTCACTTCACAACGTGGCGGGATTGAATATTTTCTTCTTAATTCTAAAACACGCACAGGGAACAACAAACACCACATTACCCTTTATGAAATTCACATGGCAAATGACAAATAAGTGACTCCGACTGGCTAACCTTGTACTCGACAGGAAGCATGCACCTGCGCCTGAGCAAAGTCCAAACGGGTAATATTTATCTACCACCCTTCGTATACGAGTATTTAGATATTACAGCTTTTGAAAAGAAAAGATACTGATGGCAGTTAAAAATGCACTCCTAAATATGAGATAAACTTAACTTCTCTTGTACAAAAAAAATATCCAGCGTTCCAGTTTTGCCTACAACGATCATGAAGCTACCTGCACCTAATGATGAAGCGCCCTTTTTCGTAAAATGCTCTCGTCAAAGATCATTGATTTCACTACATGGCACCATACAGTACCCAGCAAAAACACAAGTGCTGGGAAACTGCTGGCCACCAGCTGGTAGTGATGGGTCACTGCTGGGCTGAGAATCTGCCGCTCACGGCTCGGTAGTGGTCCGTTGGTAGCAGCGCTATCAGTTGGCGAGCCATCGATGGCCCCTGCAGCATCGCCGTGAGATTGTGGGCCTCCAAGCAAGTGCCACTAGGTGGCCCGTTGCTGGCAACCAATGCAATTCCCAACATCTGGTGGAAGCAACGGGACTGCGCATGCGCAGAAGCAACACTTGCTGTGTCTCTCATGGTACTAGTTAGGTTGAAGACGACACTATCGCCATCGTGTTATTTTAGTGGATGTTAAGAAAAAATCCATAATGTGGAGAGGATAATTAATTTCCTAATGAAATTTTGCGTCGACGAAGACATCATATTAAGCCGTGAAATACTAGATTACTGCCATATGAATACACCCCATTCTCCATTCCCATGAATAAAAATTCATGGAATGGAGTGGATGAATAACAAGAAAAAATTTGAAACCGCTTGAAACACATATCCTGGAAAACCATTAAAACAGCGTTTGTTGGGGAAAAAAAGAATTATACGCGTACAAAATTTATTAATTATTTGAAAGAAAAAAGCAACGCTATGTGGTGTACTCATCCATGGGTTGAATATGAACAAACCTGGGAGGAATTCGCTTCTAAAAATTACGAGAAGTAAAATAAAATATATTTTACTACTTTAAAAAGAAATATAGCTTCGGACAACGGAAAAAAAAGGCAGAAAGACACAACGTTAAAAATGTAACAGAATGTGACATGAACCCGGGTAAATATATATTTATTCAACAAATATTCCTTTTCGTAAGACGGCAAGGACAGCACAAAACTTTTGGAAAGCGACTCTAAGTACAAATGTACACGCCTTGGAAATGAGTGAAGTTCCCCTTTAAGGTAAAAAAACAAACAAAAAAAACTATCGTTACGTTGAAAAACTAACTTATCAATTATATGAAACTGACTTTTATGAAAAATACCTCGCAATATTGTAAAATGAAAGAGGGAAGCATTCGATTACAAATTGCATACCAAACAGATAGCTTCCAGCACATAGCCGAGCGTAGTGAATTAGTCCGGTCGGTAGCGAGCGCGGCTTCCACGCAAACGGCCCAGTATCAAATCTAGCTATTTACAAACGGGCGATTTTCCGGTTGGTTAAGAAAATTTCCTCAGCGCGAGTGCGTTAATTCACAAGCTGTCGTAAGAGCAGAAAAAAATTGTAGCTTTAGGAAACTGCGGTTATCCTTGCTTTTTTTTTTTTTTTATTATTATGACTACTACTGTGGAAATTGGCGGGACAAGATTCGGTAAGCCACCAATTACGTTCCGTGGTTGCCGTGGTCTGCCACTAACGGCCCACTAGCGGACCAGCATTAGGGCTAGCCATCATTTTCTGGCACGTGCTTACAGGGCCACTGAAGGGCCACTTGTGGCAAAGCTACTGCCTGTGATAGACCAATGATGGCCCTGTTGCAGCATATGACAGAATGATGGGGTGCCAACTGTTGGCCAGCTGTTGGCCTGAACTGCTGGCCCTTCTGTTGGCCGCCCGGACATTTTATTGACGGTTCGGCAGCGGCAACATAGTGCTGGGCCAATGCTGCGCAGTGCTGGCTGCCAGCAATGGCCCAGTGCTGGCCCAGCAGAACCGAGTTTTTGCTGGTAGCGAACAAAAGTATTTGGTTTAAAACCCTTTTTTGACCATAATTTGTTTTTCTCCCCTGGACTAAATTGGGTCATTTTTTGGGATATGATACGTGTTGATTCGTGGGATACAATCGCCGCGTAGTTTGTATTTCTGCTCAGAGCAAATTTGTCGTTCGAAATGGGCCATATTCCAAGAGTCGCCATTTATTACCCATTTGTTTGCTGTATGTATTAATTTTTTTTCTTGCGATTTTTTGTGGGTTTTGTGATGTGTAGTGTGATAATAAGTCACAATCTTCAGGTTTTCAGAAATCGGTAAAAAAAGGCGGATATCACTGTTGGAGCTCTAGGCGGCCGTGAACATGATACAATCCGGAATGCGCGTCACCGACATTTCGAGGGCTCCTGAAGATCCGACACCAGTCCATTTCAGTGATCCTGCGTAAAGTTATAAGAAGGCTGGGACCGTCGAGAACAGTCTGCGATGTGGTAGGCCTCGTTCCAATGGCTACGTTGCAGTCAGATAGACGAAATCCTCCGTCGATTCGCTCGTGCTGATTCCACCTCGACTACTGTGGACATCGCCACCGAATTCCGCGACAGTGACGACCTGAACGTCAGCCGAATGACCATCTCCCGTCGTCTCATTGCTGGAGAACTGAATGGAAGACTCCCCGCCAAGAAACCACTCATATATCGCTGCTCAAGAATCGACTAGCAAATTGCGTTCTCGCGCCGTCATCGAGCACTGGACCGCGGCGGACTCTGGAGTAAGGTGCTTTTCAACGACGAGAGCAAGTTCAACTTGTTCGGAAGGGATGGCATCCGATACGTACGACGTCCAGTGCTGGCCAGAGATTCAACCTCCCAGTTTATTCCAGCCGACTGTCAAGCACGAAGGAGGATCGCTCATTGTTTACGGCGCCTTCTCTTCCAATGGAATCGGCCCAATCATTCAGGATTTACTGGAATAATGACCGGAGAGAGCTGACAGGTACATGCTCAATGTCAACGATGTCTTCCCATGGACAACCAGAACTTTGCCACTCGGATGGATCATGCAGCAAAATAACGGCACCTCGAAACACACTCCATAGCAGATCGAAGGCTGTGCCTTCCAGCAGCAACAGGTCACACTTCTAGGCTGGTCAAGCTTATCTCCCAGACCTCAACCCCATCTATAACACGTGGGAGGAGCTGGAGAGTACGAGGTGCGATGAACACCTGCCGGAATAGGGCCCAGATGTTCGACCAGCTGTCTGCAGAATGCGCTGCGAATTCCGCAGGTCACCGTCAAGAAGTTTAGTGGACTCGATGCCGGCCCGTTGTTCAGCTGTTATTAAGTCTCGCGGTTATCCCACTAAGTATTAGTTATTTTTTTGTCAAGTTTTCTCGTACTGTTTTCTGTTACTCGTTGCATTAAATAAACGTGATACACACCTACTTTTGTTGGTCAATTTGTATGATCTTTGCGATTAAGCTCAGTAATTCTGATCTGTGTTAAGGTTTCCGACCCATCTGCATATGGGTTATGTTTAACAACTGAATAACACATATCATATTCCTAAAAGAGCCGATTTGGTCCAGCAGAAAAAATTATGGTCGAAAAGGTGTTTCGCCAAATACTTTTGTTCGCTACTGTATATACCAGTGTTACTACCACTTCATCAGGAAAAAGAATGCCTTTAAGACAAGTATACTCGCGTCCGTTAGAGTGGGGTAAATATGATATACCCTACTGCTAGATAGACTAACCGTACACGTTTTACAGAAGGAATACGTGCCATTTTAATTTTCCAAACGGTATCTTTCAATTTTAAAGTGGAACTGCTCACTTTCATACAAAAACAAATTGAATGGTTTCGTGGAAAGAAAATATTTTTATTTAAAAAAATTATCTTTAAATTTCCTTTATAAATTACCAGAAACTAAATGCCACAATATTCTTGAAATGGTAGCGCAAATTATAATACTTTTAATATAAGATTTCAAAATGTGTTTACTGAAACAGCGGTTTCTTTTATAATGCACCTCTTTGTCTAACAACAAAAGCAATAGAATTGTCATGAAATCATCGAGCAGGGCTTTTTAGCAGAACAATGGCTCTTCTCATAAGTAACAGACAGATAGAATTTTCATTCTACGCATGATAAACTGAATTATTTGGAGAATTCATGAGCGAAAATAGTTTTTTCACATCATGAAAATTAGCTTCTTTCTTTGGATTGTAATAAAATTCTTGAACGGCTCAAGTATTTGTACATTTTGATGTTTTAGCAAATTCTGAGAGCGCTTTTGGATTAAAAAAAAATTAGTTTTTCTTCTATTCGTCCCCAAAATTTTGAATGTAACCAATCATATTCGCCGTGAGCAATAGAGTATTCGAGATTATTAGTTTTATGAATCTCAAACAGAATGAATCTGTGATGGTTCTGTCACCCGTACTCTACGGTCACCTGCCAATGTCAGTGGTCAGTGTGTTTGGCACGGATGCTGTCACGCACAAAACAACGTGTATGCGATCTTAAATTACACACTGACAGGGAAAATAAAATTTGAAATTTATCATCAGAAAACTGGATCGCAGTTACAAAAAAGGTTTTTGCTGATTTACCGTAGAGGCGAAGAAATAGGCCAGCAAGTTCTATTGCGGACGAACACAAAGAGGGGTTATTCCACAAAAGAA